>JADEYG010000001.1:0-1200000 GCA_016906335.1 Novakomyces olei
CTAACTAACCCTAACTAACCCTAACTAACCCTAACTAACCCTGACTAACCCTAACTAACCCTAACTAACTAACCCTAACTAAACCCTGACTAACCCTGACTAACCCTGACTAACCCTAACTAACCCTGACTAACCCTAACTAACCCTAACTAACCCTAACCTAACCCTAACCTTGTCAAGAAGTGCGGCTGGCGCGTTAGTATCAATTTTTTGACTGAGATATCGCTTATCCATTTTAAAAAATGTAATCCATGCTTCGCATGCTTTTTGGCTGTTATTCAATACAAGATCTGGTATATTTGCAAATCCCGTACTGTTACCGTAAACTGAATCGTGCGTAGAAGTCGCGTGATTCGACAGCTGAATAAGGTTTCCCGCAATACCGCTATGAGCCAGATCGTCTTCGTCGCTGCTGTCATCCATATCTCCCAGTGCTTTCTCAAAGTTTTGGTTTGCAAATTTAACATTAATGATTGAAGCCGATATTTGTCGCCATGAAGACACTGAAAGACTTGGCACACAAGCGTGTGAACAACATTGTGCAAGATATCTTGATAAGTTTCTGGCATCCCATAAAGTACCATTAGACATGAATAAAGATGGTTGGTCTCTTCTCAACCCTACAATTCCTTCAAGGTAGAATAAAAATGGTTGTACATACACAATATAATTCAACAGCAGATCACCAACATCTTCAGGCAAAAATCGGCTTATAGCTCGCGGTCTTCCAGTCAGATTTTGAGTTTTAGTATACGTCGTCCCAATGACCATTTTGCCATCCTTGATAAAAATATTGCGTTTCCGTGAACCGTTCTTGTACCAGATTGTAGTTGTTTCTGTCCCTCGCAGTGGCGGGGCTGAAATCGATAACAACGTATATGCATACCGAAGGAACATATCTGCGGAATACAAGTAACTTTGTACTTTTGATCGATCCCAATCTCCCATTCTGTCATGAAAAAAAGCCGTTACAATCGTATTCGCTGTCAAAAGCTTATACAAATATTTTTCCGTCTGATGTAAATACCGCTGGTTTTCGGGTGCGACACCAAACCACCATCCAAACTCTGTATTGTAAATAAAATCGTATAAATGTCTAGTGCATAAAAATTTGAATTCGGTGTCAAACATAAGAGCAGTTCTCAAAACTTTGAAAGCTTGCTTCACAGATGAAACGTATAGCCGGGTAACTTCATACATAAAAATAGAGGTTTTATGGTATGACACTTGATCTTTGTTTGTGTTCCATATACATTGGTCAGTATTCATATAATATTTTGAGAATTGAAAAAGATAAACTCTCCAATTCAACAGTATACCGATTGACGTACTCTTCCCCGGATTTAAAAATTGCTCCACCAGAGTATTTAAGCCTGAACTCGTATCTCCTGGTAAACGATGCGCTTCTTTGAAAAGAGCTAGTTGCGCACAATAAATCAACCCAGATAGTATTGTATTGAAACTGGTCGGTTTCTTCCATCCTTTAGATGGGTCGCCTTCATCCAAGCATGCCCGTGACGCACAGAATCTTAGAATGGGCGAATCAAAATCGTTTTCGTGAATTGGTTGCTGAATGAGACTCAAGCTAATATTGAATATAAAGGACCGAGCAAGACTCAACATTCCGGCCTTCAAAGCAAGTATGCATCCATTCACATTTAGGTTTCTGCATTCACTTAATTCGTGAGAACAATACTTAAAGTAATACTCAACTGCACCGGCCCAATACGAAAAATAGCGTTGCCGGGTAGAACTTTGAATTGTTCGCCGAAAATAATGAACTCGGCCTGACTGATCTGGCACAAAACTGCTCAGTTTGGTTGCCATAGCCGAGGTCATTTTCCCTCCTGACTCGTCGCACATCGCAAAAATCTCTTCGTACATAAAACCAACTTCTTGACGTATAAGTACATTATACGATTCGTCCCAACTGTTCAAGATATTCCCGCCTGTAGTTTTTATGTGCACTTTATGAAAACCAAATTTTAGCACCCACGGGGGTGTATCTCTGTCATCTGAATTGTAATTCATCAAATTTGCTGGTAGAGTTGACTGAGTTTTCAAAATGAAATCTAGAGCAGCAGCAGTGGGGATTTCCGCTTGTGGTTTATATACGCGAAAATAACGAATAAACTGTTTTTCAGAGAAAAACGACTGAAGTAAGGCACTTTGTATTTCGTGCTTACCCAGTCCATCGCGATGGCAAGCAGAGACGTGCTGCTGTAGACATTTTCGAGATGTTGAAGCAACTTTAAGACATATTTTGCAATAGTAACCCTCTTGAACTTTCAAAAAAGGAATTCTTTCACACACTTCGCTCAGACTCGGAGTGTGCTTTAAAATCGTTGTCACTGGGGAAACCATCTGTGAATTAGCAGTAACATAAGAAACAACAAGCTTAAGGGACCCAGACCTGAGTCTATGTGTATGTCTGTAATGCCTTTCTACCGCATTATTTCCAATGCCGGCTTTGAGGCAGACACAACAAATTCTACACACCACCAGATGCAAGCCCCCAAATTGCTCAATCTTGACATACTCCATGACTGTTTGGCAAAGTGAATTTACTACCGCTAAGATACATAATTAATAAGCTAAAGAATAAGAATTACATTACACATAAATGAAATTTCGCAATAGCTTCGTCTTGAATATATATTTTTTGAATATATTTATATTAGTCTCCATGCTTAATAAATACTTATATTTATACCATATACATTCCTACATACATTATTCCCCCATACATTAATCCCCATACATCATTTTACCAAACATTATTCCTCCATAACCCTAACCCCCATTACCATTCTCTATTTTATAAACTTCTTCCCCCAACATGCTATCATTCTCTTATAATAAATTACTAACCCTAACATTCATACACTTAGAACTAAATAACCCTAATTCTTCTCACTTTAACCATAGCCCTACCTCCTAACTCCATCAACTTCCATCTGCTTCCCTCAACTCTTCCAAAATCTTTCTTTCTTCATCTCCCATCACTTTTCCACATCCCCTCACACCCCTTCAATCTATTATTATTCACATTTTCCGCCCTTTTAAAACTTTTACATCATCATTTTTATTTGATCCTTTCTAAACTTTAACCAAATATTATAAAATACTAAATAATATTTAAACAATCTTCCTTTCAATAACTGTCCTTTATCAAACATTTTTTTGGCAACTTCTACATTACTCTATTCCCATTTTCTATTTCCCTTTACTTCCTATCTCAACTCCAACTCTCTCCCTCCCTTTCATATCCAACAATCTCAATATAATTCTCTACTCCATTCGATCATAAATAACCCTAACCCTAAATAAATATCACCGTACATTAATCCCCCATACATTAATTCCCCATACATTATTCCCATACATTAATCCCCCATATATTATTATACCATACATTATTATACATACATTATTCCTCCATACATTATTCCACCATATATTATTATACCATACATTATAATGCCATATATTATTATACCATATGATTCTACCATATATTATTATACATACATTACTTTACAATAACTTTACAATACATTATTCTACCATATATTATTTACCATACATTATTATACATACTTTACTTTACAATACATTATTATACCATACATTATTATACATACATTATTCACTTTACAATACATTATTTTACCATATATTATTATACCACACATTATTATACATACATTATTATACATACATTACTTTACAATAACTTTACAATACATTATTCTACCATATATTATTATACCATACATTATTATACCATACATTATTATACATACATTATTCCTATACATTAAATTACCATACATTATTATACTATACATTATTATACATACATTGCTTTACAATAAATTATTCTACTATACATTATTATAATGCCACATAAAATGCATCCTGCGCCGTCATGAGCTTTTTATAAATCTTTAAACCCATATATCTTTATAACTAATAATCCAATCTTGTAAACAAATATATATTTCCACTCCTACTGCTCCCCTCTATCCAACCATACACTTTTTGTAAAAACACTTGTTCTTTCGACGTTTTGTCACCTCTACACATGGACTACACACTCTTAATTTTTCTTATTTTTCTGACGTTTTTCTTATTATACTTTATTACTATGGGGCTCTCTCTATAATATTTTTATTATATTATCAGATAGCTATAATATGTGTAGACCATCTTGTATAATAATTATATTTTATAAATTCAGCAACCCTACCCTCGCCGCAATATGGTTTGCCAATGTTTTGGAATTAAGGCGGAAACTATTTTTGCTCTTACGTCGTTCTTACCCCCGTTTATGCCAATTTCCTTAGCATTCCCGCGCAATTTCCCATATTATAATTTGGAATTTAGTCGGAAAATTCTCCCTAAAAAACCCTGCCTCCACGTTTCTCCTACCATTCTTATTAGAATTACGCCATAATTCGCGGGAATGCTAAGGAAATTGGCATGACCCCCCCCTCATACATTAATTATTTTTCGAAATGGAATTATGGCGTAAAGGAAAAGCGAAAACCCTGACTAGAATTATACATAATAAGAATCGCATTACATAAAAATGGAATTTCGCCATAATTCCGTCTTGAATATATCTAGATATAAACCAATATAAAAAAGAAACCGTCGCGCAGTATCAAATAGACCAGCTTTGATTGCAAGTACAGTCCCCTCGACATTAGCCCTTTGAGCGTCGTCACAGTTCAACATCAGTCGAGTAATGAAAAATCGAATTGCCTGAGCCCAGTACGAAAAATATCTTTTCTTAGTCGCAGGTAAAGTTGTTCGTCGAAAGTGGCGCACTCGTCCAGAATTGTCCGGCACAAAACTACTCAGTCTAGTCGCCATAGCTGAAGTCATTTTCATATTGCTTTCATCAAATATATTGTTATATAAAAGCTCGATTTGTTCATCAATACTGTCAAGCACTGTGGATTCGAAATTGCTCAGGTTTTCCGTTTGTAAACAGACTCGATCAAACCCAAACTTCGTGACCCACGGTGGAATGTCTCTTTGATCGACATCACTTTCTGTTGCAGCACTGGGAAGGGTTATAAGGGTCTTTTCCAAGAACTTTCCTACAACGCCCTCCGCGGCTGAATTTGAGCTTGGTTTTAAACCATCTTTCGCAGCAACACGAAAATATTTCAGAAATTGATTCTCTGTAAAACAAGTTTGTAGGGGTGAACAAACAATATGATCTTTTGATGTTCGAACAGTATGTTCTTTTGAGATATGCTGCTCAATGACCTTTCGCGATGTTGAAGCAGCATCATAGCAAAAACTGCAGTAGTAGCCTTGGCAAACCTTTAGAAATAATAACGGTTCAACCACTTCACGCAGGCTCGGCGTGCTCCAATATATATTCAAAACAGGAGCGATATTCACGTCGTTTGCATTAATTACAGAAAGTGCAATTTGAAGTTCAGTTGACTTTAGCTTATGCGCCTGACGCAAATGCCTTTCGGCTGCGTTGGTTCCAACCTCGACCTTTACGCATGCCCGACAAGCCTTGCAAGCAACTACCTTTAAACCAAAGGCCTCCTCGATTCCCAAGTACTCCATGACTGAGTATATCTGTTCAAGTCTTTAATTACTACTAGAAACATGCTGTAATCTATTTTCGATATAATGCGAATCTTATTATTAATAGTGTGAATTTCCTTGCCGTCGTCGCGATTTTTACCATATATTAACCTGGAATTATGCAGTAAAATCTACCCTCGAAAACCCTGTTTGACTATTTGTTATTCAATTCTTATTAGAATTACGCCGTAATTCGCGACGACGAGCAGCAAATTCACATGACCCCCCTCCCATACATTAATTAATTTTCAAACTGGAATTACGCCGTAATTCTACGTAGAACACCCTAACAAAAAATATAGCTAATAAAAACTACGATACATATATTTCGAATTACGGCGTAATTCGCGCAGGAATATGTATAGCTGCCTGAACCAGCAAAGCTGAATGGGCATTCTATGACCCACAGAGAATTCCAATCTTGGAGAACCTCTATGGTCAAATGGCTTACTTATGCGAAGACAGGAGGAAATGTTACAGGAATCTCAGACATTGATCTCATCAGTATGTTTCTGGAATCAAACGCATTAATCTATGCAGAAGAACTTAGAGACAATGACAACTTGACGGCTAACCAAATGCTGGATCATCTGGAACGAAGCATTGTTCCCAACGATTACCTGCCAAAAGCCTACAGCAGATTTGTTACATTTTCCCAAGGAACGAGAAGCATCAGTCAATATGCTACACAACTTAAGCTCAAGTCAATGGAACTAGAAATAATTAATGAAGCAATATTGGTTCAACAATTCATTCATGGACTCAATGAGAAGATAAAACCACAAATAATGGGATCTTTGAGAAGCGCATTTGGCAACCAGCCTGGCAACAATACTGGGATGACGAAATGGAAATGGCAGAGTGTGGTAGAAGTCGCAACTGGCTATGACTTTACTGCAACAAGACCATACATTGGAAATATCGCTCCAAGACCAAACAATCAACGAATTGAAGCTAGAACAAGCATGTCAGAGAAAAAGGAGCCAGAGAAACCTTCACTGAGAACGAGATGTACATTTTGTCGCAGAACTGGACACACGTATGAACAATGTTTCAAACGAAAGAATGAATCAACCATTAGTGCTCTCAAAGATGACGATGAAATGGATAGCGAAGAAATAAGATTGGATTATCAATGCTCTGCTGTTCAAAGCAAAAGCCAACAGTTTCTCGTAAATCTACCAATTGAAGTAAATGGTAAAGAGATCAAATGTCAAGCCCTTATTGATACAGGAAGTGACATTGATGTTATTGATTCAAATTTCTGCAATGTTCACAAACCAAAGTATGAAGAGAGTGACCACAAAATTCAAATGGCATTTCAAGGATCAAAGACAATCAGCAGATATATGGCTAGAATAAAATTCAAAGGAAATGAATTAAATTGTGCAGTAGCCAGACTGCGAACTTCTGATCTCCTAATTGGTATGGGAACCTTGAGCAAGTTAGGAGCAATAGTCAACACCAGCAGAAGACAGGTCAAATGGCAGATGAACAAAGATACAGAAAGCATTTACGAAGACCAAAGCATTCCAGTGGTTAGCTCCATAACAATCGATCCGAAGAAGAAAATTGAGGCCAAATCAATTACAAATGAAAACGCAATTGATTCAGACAAGGTACTGGAACTCTTACAAGAGAATTTTCCACAAACCTTGATCAAAGAACCTCCAAGCAAGTTACCAATTATGAGACCAGTCGTGGCAACTTATGAACCAATTGATCCAAACAAGAAATATAACATCAAAAAATGGTATCCAAGCAAAAAGCTTATGATGCCTTTAAAGATGAAAATTGATGATCTATTACAAGCAAAAATGATATCAATATCTACAGAAGAACCTAGTGCAATATTATTCCCAATTCTTAAAGACAAAGAAATGGTGAATAAACTTACCAATCCGAATGAGATTAAGAATTATTTACGATTTGTCAATGATGCTCGACCTCGCAATACAAATATGAAGCGATTTTACATTCAAGTACCGCGAATTGACATAGTTGTTCAGGACATAGCCAGAGCAAAGTATCGAACAAAAATTGATCTAAAGGATGCTTTCTTTCAATCTCGAATACAGCCTGGGCAAGAACATTATACAGCATTCTGGACACCATTTGGTATTTATCAATGGAATGTGATGCCACAGGGTGATCGAAATTCCACTGCAATACAACAACAACTAATGGAGGAACTATTCAGACCATATATTGGAATATGGATGACCGTTTATGTTGACGACATAATAATATATGATGACGATGTCCAAGAACATCTGGATCACTTGGTACTTGTATTTTGCATCATGGCCAAATGGGAATTGTATGCCAGTCCAACAAAGACCTTTCCATTTTGCAGAAGCTTTGTTGTGTTGGGAAGACAAATCAGTGACGAAGGAATCAAAATGACCGACAAGTCAAAAAATTCCATACTAAAATTACAAGCCCCAAAGAACTTGAAACAAGTACAGAAATTGGTCGGAATGCTTAATTGGGTATCAACTTTTATACCAAACTTATCCTCTCAAATTTCCATATTCACAGAAATGAAAGAATTTCATTGGGACGAAACGAAGCAAAAAGGGTTCAATGAAATTAAAAAAGCAGTCGAACAAGACATAGTGCTAAAACCATTTGAACCAGAACCCCTAAACAATGGCACAGAAAAATTGTTCATGGGAATAGATGCTTCGCTAGTCGGAACTGGAGGATGGCTAGGACAAGGAAAAGAGTGGCAAAGCTGCCGAATAATTGGATTCACTTCTAAGAAATTGGGCACAGCAGAGTCACATTACCCAGTTCACGAGCTGGAATATCTTGCATGCATCAGAGCATTAGATCACTTTGAAATATATGCCAGAGGGTATCAAGTAAATTGCTTAACAGACAATAAGGCGCTAAGTCGTCTTCTCTATTCGAAAAACGTTATGTTATCAAGACGACATCTGAGATGGATGGACTTTTTAAATGAATTTGACATCAACATCATACATGTATCGGGCACGGCCAACGTTTTGGCAGATATATTGTCACGATCGCCTCCTGAATCAAATGTGTCCGCAATTAGCATGGAACAAAGTCCTGTCACACATCTGGAAATAAAAAATCTTTACCTAAATGATCCGTATTGGGCTGAAGTACTAACTTCGCTGAAAAATACTGATACAATGTCACGAGTGTGACATGGCCTTAAGTAAGACAGCGAATGCTGCATTACTTAAGGATAAGGACTATATAGTTTTATATAGTATTTCATAGCGATAGCACTAGGTAGTGCTATACAGCACCACCTTGTGCTATTACTTAGTTCCATAGAAGTCGTAGTGTATAAAAGGCTTCGCGGAAGACTTTTTACACTACGCAATATCATAAGCTACAACGTGAAGTCTCCAGGTGTCTTAGGAGAATAGGCTTAGCTTCTAGCTGTAGTTCCCTTAGTCTTCACTCACCGGAACCCCTATCGAAAGGCAGCGTGCTATCTGCCGCCCAAGGGGATTACTCGTTGTCGCGGCTGAACTCAAGCCGTGAGTCACCTAGTTGCGGGCCGACCCGTAACAGTATATTGCGTCCACGTATTCGATACCGGTTCGGATCGAGTGGGTGAAGAGAACGAATCGAGAGGAAGTGCTAGTCAGTCAAACTAGGCTTACAAGATGGAACAAGTTGATGTATCAGAGTTGAACCGTTTTTACCGAGCAACAGAGGAGAGATTTGCGATAATGGAAGCGGAAAACAAGTCTTTGAAAGAAAAGTTGCGTAGGGGTCAGAACGAGTTGGACCCGCGCGAACGAACGAAAGTTTTGGAGCCGAAGATGGCTAGTCCGCCCTTGTTCACGGGCGAGAGAAGTAAAGTGGATGAGTATTTGACTCAGGTGAAAATGGTGGTAACAGCGCAGCCGCAGCGATACGCCACGGACCGTGCGCGAGTTATGTTTGCCGCCTCTTTCCTGAGAGGCATTGCCTTTCGTTGGTTTAAGCCTTTTGTTGCAAAGAACGACCCGGCAATGCTCGATGATTTTGAGCGGTACTGTGACAGCATCGAGAAGCTGTATGGTGACCGAGACATGCGCGCTTCGGCGCAGAAGGAGATAAGAAGGCTACGTCAGAAGGGTTCAGTCGCTCAGTATGCGTCTGATTTTGAACGTCTTAGAGCCTATTTCGATTGGAACAACGAAGCGTTGGTGTCCCAGTTTATGGAGGGACTGAAAGATTCGGTGAAGGACGAGCTCGCTCATTCAGAGCCGCCCACGGAGCTGAGCGAATTGATAGATCACTGCATCAGAATCGATACGAGGGTGTACGAGCGTGAAAAAGATAAGTCGCGTTTTCGAGGCAGGTTGGAGCCACGCCGCCCAGAACGTACAAGCAATTACACGCCTATGGAAATTGACACTGTGAGCGAGAAGAGAGTACCCGAAAGGAAGTCGATGTCTACGGGTGAGAAGAAATGTTTTAATTGCGGAAGGGCAGGTCACTTTGCAAGACAATGCAGAGACAACACTGTTAACTTCAAAGGCCGAGAGTATGGCTACGCAGATGAAAACTCACGAGAAGCAAAAAAAAAAGAGAGAGCCTAATTCAAACGATGGTAGAATTGGGCGGAAATGAAAATGCCATCAATGAAGAAGAGCATAGAATTGCGTCTGCACGAGCGGACTATGGGCATTGCGAAGTAAAGGTAGAGATCGAAGGCATAACGACGCCCTTGAAAGGTCTAGTTGACTCGGGGGCATCTTCGAATTTCATTCATCCACGTTTGGTGTGGAGGCACAAGATTAAAACCGAAAGCCTACGCCAGCCTATTGTTCTTAAGGTTGTTGACGGAAGATGCATATCGTCTGGACCGATTCAACGCCAGACAGAGACTCTAAAATGCGTAATTCAAGGGAAAGAAACTCCTACAAAGTTCAAGGTTACCGAAATTGGCGAACACGACATTATCTTGGGGATTTCGTGGCTTAAAGAATATAATCCGCGAATCAATTGGTCTACGTCTACTGTCGAATTCGAGAACAAGGAGCCTGACGTTAAAACGGAGTATGTTTGCGCAACTATAGTGGAATCCGAGTCAGAGCAACCCGGTGCGGTAGTACTGCCAGAGGAATACCAGGATTTCAAGGACGTTTTTGGCAAGGCAGAGGCAAATCAGCTCCCACCTCATAGGTCGTTTGACCACGAGATCAAGCTAGAAGCAGACTCTAAAATACCATTCGGACCAGTGTATGCTATATCTAGAGATGAGCAGGAGGAATTGCGAAAATATCTTGAAGAAAACCTTGCTAGAAGATTCATTGCGCGCTCTACATCGCCAGCCGGAGCCCCAATCCTATTCGTCAAGAAAAAGGACGGCAGTCTCCGTTTGTGTGTCGATTACCGAGCGCTGAATAAGATAACAGTGAAGAATAGGTACCCACTACCACTTATTGATTCGCTCTTGGACAAACTATCTGGAGCCAAGTGGTTTACGAAGATTGATCTACGCGGGGCCTACAATCTTATTCGTATAAAGAAGGGGGACGAGTGGAAGACGGCTTTTCGCACTCGTTTTGGTCACTTTGAATACCGAGTAATGCCGTTTGGGCTGACAAACGCCCCGGCCACGTTTCAGGACTTCATGAACGACACATTTCGTGATTTACTAGATATTACAGTTTTGGTTTATCTAGATGATATTCTAGTCTATTCAAAAACTAAAGAGCAGCACATTTATGACGTACGCCAAGTTTTGGGAAGGCTACGCGATCGAAAGTTATATGCTAAAGGCGAAAAATGTGAATTCCATAAACAAGAGGTGTCATTTTTGGGTTACGTATTGTCTGTTACTGGAGTGTCTATGAGCAGGGACAAGACAGAGCCTATTGCGACTTGGCCAGCTCCAAAATCGGTACATGACATACAGGTATTTTTGGGATTTTGCAACTATTATCGGCGCTTCATACCGAACTTTGCGAAAACGGTGAAACCGATCACGAATCTATTAAAAAAGGACACACCCTTTTGTTGGAATGACGAAAGTGAGCAGGCTTTTAAAGCATTAAAAGACCTATTTGCTAAAGAAATTATGTTGCGACATTACGATCCGGAGAAACAATGTGTATTGGAGACTGATGCCTCCGACTACGCATTGGGAGCAGTGTTGCTACAAGAAAATGAAAACGGAAGAGAACCAATTGCATTTATCAGTCGGCAGATGGAAGCAGCCGAGATAAACTACGATATATATGAGAAGGAATTGTTGGCAATTGTTTGGGCCTTTAGGACTTGGCGCCATTACCTCCAAGGCCACCCAAAGAAGATTATCGTTTACACGGACCACCGTAATCTTCAAACTTTCACGACGGCAAAGGTACTGACGCGTCGACAAGCTCGCTGGCAAGAAACGCTGGCCGAATATAGCTTCGACATCGTTTACAGGCCGGGCATCAACAATGGAGGGGCAGATCCTCTCAGCCGACGGCCAGATTACGCTTTAACTAAAGATGGCAGCCACAGTAAGGCACAATTCCAGCCATTGCTATCGTCAAGCCAGCTGAAATGCTTTGCAACAGATGAGACCCAGCTTCTTGACGAGAGAAATTATGCTAAACCAAAGGAACGCAGGAGAATATTGGAGGCGTTCCACGACCACCCACTGGCAGGACATTTTGGCGAGGCCAGAACTCTGGAACTGATCACCAGGAATTACAAATGGGACGGTATTACAAGAGATGTAAAGGAATATGTCAAAAATTGCCCTACATGCATTCGAAATAAGGTATCCCGAAGGATCAAAGCCGGCATGCTACAGCCACTGAAGATTCCGGACAGGCCTTGGTCGTCAATATCAATCGATTTTATTGTTAAGTTACCTATTTCCGATGGTTACGATTCAATCCTTGTTGTAGTGGACCGTTTCTCGAAAATGGCGCACTTTATACCGTGCAAGGAAAAGATTTCTGCTACAGAAGTGGCATATTTATTTATTAAGCACATTTTCCGACTACACGGCCTCCCCGAAGAAATAGTATCGGACCGAGATACTCGTTTTGTTAGTAAGTTCTGGACTGCACTAGCCGAAAATCTACAAATAAAGCTATGCAAATCCACGAGTCATCACCCGCAAAGCGACGGGCAGACCGAAAGAACGAATCAGACCCTTGAACAATACTTGAGGTGTTACATCAATTATAATCAGAACAACTGGGCACGATTATTGCCGTTAGCTGAGTTTGCTATCAATAATGCACAAAGTGCCAGTACTAAAATGTCTCCATTTTTTATTGCCGTTGGTTATCACCCACGATTTTCTTACGAGTTTCAAGCCACGAGCAATGTACCGGCCGCAAATGAGTTTACCGCGAAACTCCAGGAAAGATTTATGACTTTACGCGCCGAGTTACAGAAGGCTCAAGACCGAATGAAATTTTATTACGACGCTAAGCGACGCGACGCCGCTACTTACCAGCCAGGCGACCTAGTTTGGATTAGAAGACAGCACATTAAATCCAAAAGGCCGTCAGACAAACTTGACCATACAAAAATTGGTCCCTTTCCCGTATTGGAAAAAATTGGCACGAGCGCATACCGTGTTAAACTGCCCGCGACCATTAGAATCCATCCCGTGTTTAACGAAACACTGCTGGAACCGCACAAAGGAGATCGTTTTTCACGAGACGCGTCCAGTGCAACCGTACCTGACGTTATCCAAGATGAGGAAGAATTCGAAGTAGACTACATATGCGATCACAAGGGATCGGGCTCGACAAGGCGCTATTTGGTTCATTGGAAGGGTTATACAGAAAATGACCGCACATGGGAACCGGTAGCGAACTTAGGAAACGCTAGCGAAGCTTTAGCAGAGTATCTTAAACGCTAAAAAGTTTCATGCTGAATTATTTTATTTGATTTTTGTTTAATGACGGCGGTATTTCAACCATACTGTCCTAAATTGCGAGCAGATGTTATTCAACTACTATGCAAACTGTTTTATTATACCGAATATTCGCAAAAAAAAAAAAAAAAAAAAAAAAAAAAAAAGGGGGGAAAACTGCGTGTTTGCATCGTTAATATATGTAATGTATGAGTTAGCACGATATAGTCCTAAGTCACACACACTAGTGCCAAGTCACACACACTGGTGCTTTCTGGAACATTCCCACACAGAAAAACTATAAATACAGTCGCACCCCCCGGTGCTATATCACTACTTTACACACATATTTTTGAAATTATGGAGGGACAAGAAATCGACTTGACAGCCGACCTTGAGGAGGGGGGTGAGCGCCCGCAAAAGCGATCGCGGGGCGCTAAGAATGTTGGAGAGCACATCTGCGCTCTCTGTCACAAAGGTCTTGGCAGAAAACAAGAGCTGCACCGACACCTAAAAGAAGTTCACCACGTTGACTTTAGACTGGCTGAACTTGTGTCGGAATGGGACCTCCGAACGTCGCGCATGCCGACCCACCGGACGGGTAGGAACATACTTTGGGCCGCGGCGGCTAAGGAGCATACATGGCTTGAGACCGTTACAGAGTCTTGGAAAGACTGTTTCGAGCGGGAGCCAACGTGGCCGGTCGTCATGGAGGACGTTACGCAACACGACCTTCAACTTTTTAACATCCGCGACCGAGCAAGATACACGGATATTTCGGTGGCTCGGTTCGTGGCGGGGTTCGTTTACGGCGCGGAGAAAATCGAATGGTACGCGGCTTACAATGTGCCGCCCTCGACGCAGGGCTTACTAACCTTGAGCCCGAGGGCCCTACCCGCTACAAATAATTACAAAAACCGCCCCGAAACGGACTGGAGCACGGTGGTCTCTCCGGCTGGGACGATCACGGACATACACGTGGACAACGTATTCTTGAGTCACGTGCTGGTTTGCGTGCTGGGAAGGAAATTGGTATTCGCCTGGCCACCGTCGGCTGCGAACCTTGACTACTTCGCGCAGTACCACCACAAGGTGGGGGATATGTTTTTGTACCAGGGCATTCATGAGCTCCAGGGGCTACATGTTTGTGACCTGAAGAAGGGATTCGGCTGCTACATGGGACCCGGTTGGCTCTATGCAGTGATCTCCTTGTAAAACAGTGCGCTCACTGGTTACAGCGAGATACCAGTTGGGCAGGAAAACACTGTAGAACGCCTAGTGAAGTGGGAATTGGAGACACTGTCGGCGGATTCGGACAACTCCGTGGCATTGGCAAATGTCTACGAGGAGCACACGATTGGGGCTCAGGAATGGAGAAGAGCCAGAGTGAAAGGGGCAGATAGATTAGGTAGAATCAGTAGAGAAGGCCTCAAAGAATTAGAGCCCACCCTGGGAGGGGGGTAATGTCACGAGTGTGACATGGCCTTAAGTAAGACAGCGAATGCTGCATTACTTAAGGATAAGGACTATATAGTTTTATATAGTATTTCATAGCGATAGCACTAGGTAGTGCTATACAGCACCACCTTGTGCTATTACTTAGTTCCATAGAAGTCGTAGTGTATAAAAGGCTTCGCGGAAGACTTTTTACACTACGCAATATCATAAGCTACAACGTGAAGTCTCCAGGTGTCTTAGGAGAATAGGCTTAGCTTCTAGCTGTAGTTCCCTTAGTCTTCACTCACCGGAACCCCTATCGAAAGGCAGCGTGCTATCTGCCGCCCAAGGGGATTACTCGTTGTCGCGGCTGAACTCAAGCCGTGAGTCACCTAGTTGCGGGCCGACCCGTAACATACAACTATTGATTTTAAACGAGCACAAGCAAAGTATTATCTAAAAGATGACCTGATACATCTCAAATTTGATAACCGCATTTGTGTGCCTACAGATTTCACTAACACGATAATACGGGAGTTTCATGATACGTACCATGGAGGACATGGGGGAATGAACAAGACAACAGCTGGAATAGCAAAAACCTACTATTGGCCAGGAATGTCAAAAGAAATCAAGGAATATGTGAAATCATGTGAGACATGTGCCAAAAATAAGATCACTCCTCACAAACCATACGGATTGTTACAAGAAATAGATATCCCCAATACTAGATGGGAAACTATTGGAATGGACTTTATCACTGGACTACCTCTATCTGGTGATGAGCAATATGATGCTATTATTTGTATTGTTGACCGACTTACAAAAAGGGCACACTTTTGGCCAACACACACTACAGTCACTGCAAAAGGCACAGCAACTTTATTTCTCAACAGATACTATTGCCTGCATGGACTACCACAAGCCATAATAAGCGACAGAGATGTGCGATTCATGTCAGCTTTTTGGCAACAAATTACAGCCATTCTTCAAATCAAATTGAAACCATCATCAAGTTATCATCCTCAGTCGAATGGACAAACTGAGCGAACAAACAGAGTACTAGAAGATTATTTGCGACTATTCACATATGCAAATAACAACAGCTTATCATGGCACAAGCTGCTTTCATTTGCTGAATTCAGTTATTCATCAAGCAAGCACTCTGCCATTGGCATGACGCCGTTTGAAGCTGATTTAGGTTACAATCCAAGAAGCCTAAGTGACCTTGCCATACCTCCAATCACAAACCAAGATGATTCAACATTTCTCGAAACTCTTGAGGTAAACAGAATTCTTTGCCAGGATGCAATCAGAACCGCACATGAATTATCAAAGATATATGCGGACCAAAACCGAATAAACATTGAATACAACGTCAATGATTCTGTTTATTTAAGCACCGCTAATATTCGCGAAATTCCTGAGCTTTTCCAAAATCAACTAACAAGGAAATTGCAATCAAAATTCATTGGACCATACAGAATTATAAAAAAGGTCAGCCCTGTTGCTTACGAATTGGAGCTACCTTCTGCTTTAAAGTATCACCATGTGGTACACATCTCTCAGCTAAAGAAACATACTCCAATGAACAAACACAACCAGCGAGAACAACCTAAACCGAAAGCACTCCGACGCTACAAAAACAACACGGAGCTTTATGTCGTCGAAGAAGATCATGTCTGGGTTCGAGGACAATCGAGATCGACAACACCAAAACCGGGCTACAAACTAATGTATCGTATTCGCTGGGAAGGTTACCAACCTGAAGACGACACGTGGGAACCAAAGCAGCACCTAGTACATTCACCCGAATTATTAAAAAGATACAATTCGACACACCTCGAATTAGTGGGGGAGGATGTTAGGAATCAAGATTGATCTAATCAAATCTAATCAAGATTGATCTAATCAAATCTAATCAAGATTGATTACTCATCAATGAGTCATCATTACTCATCAATGAGTCATCATTACTCATCAATGAGTCATCATTACTCATCAATGATTCATCATCATTACTCATCATTTCCTTCCTATTTCCTTCCTATCTCCGTCCTATCTGCTTCACAAAAAGTCTATAAAAGGACCCAACTTCCCATAGTCTAAAAGATAGATCTCTTAGCGAGGTCTAATTTATATTGTTACAACAGTGAGTAATCCTCACTTAACAATGTGTGCTTACTTTATTACTTGAGCATTACTCATATATATATATATACATACTATGTGTCAGTATTATATACATATACTATGTATGCTTACTTTATTACTTGAGTATTATATATATATACAATATATATATATACATAAAGGCAAAAAAATAATAATAATAATAATAATAATAATAATAATAATAATAATAATAATAATAATAATAATAAAAAAAAAAACAAAAACACATATACATGCCTTACACTGCACATAGTACTACATCTATTGCAGGACGTTTTAACCTTTGAAGGGGGGGTAATGTCAGGAGCTGACATGTGCTTGGCACAGAAGTTGCACTCGTGCAATTAGTGTGCAGGCATTAGTTTTTAGTATAGAATATTCTAGATAGTTTTGCTTAGTAATTTAGAACGCTAAGCGGAAGTATAAGTAGGGCCTTCTGGTATCTACTTTACTTACGCTTAGCCAACTAGTGAATATAACTGTTGTGCAATTATTCTATTGTATTCTCCTTTTTCCTGCTAGCCGTTACGATAAGCGGCGTGCAATTAAGCAGTTGTACTCAGGCGTCGAGGTTCGCCTGTGACACGCACTGACATCACCCACCGCATCAGCGAAGGATACGCCACGATTCAAAGCTCTGGGACAGAGCACAGAGGGGAGGACCAGCATGAAAGGGCTTAATCCCAACATGGTGTTATGATAACCCAACATTTGGCTATCGCCAGTTTATCGCCTTGTAGCCATTTAAACCACTAACCTAAAGGGATTCTTATAGAAAATGACCTTCAAAGGGACTGGAGGATGCATTTGCTCGACCACCCGTGGTCTATAAATAGGGACCCATTCGTTCATAGTTCTACGTAGTTTAATATTAATCTTAGTGCTTGAAATCAAACAGCCTCAGGACGCCGTTATCCTATAGCTCCGCCTATTATTATAACAGCGCGCTGCTATCTTGGGATAGTTAGGTTACTTAAATTATATATATATTGGTTTGAGTCCTAACATACCATACATTATAACATATATTATTATACTATACATTATTATACATACTTTACTTTACAATAAATTATTCTACTATACATTATTATAATGCCACATAAAATGCATCCTGCCCCATACATGAGCTTTTTATAACTCTTTAAACCCTTATATCTCCATACCTACTAATCCAATCTGGTAAACAAATATATATTTACTCTCCTACTGCTCCCCTCTATCCAACCATACACTTTTTGTAAAAACACTTGTTCATTCGACGTTTTGTCACCTCTACACATGGACTACACACTCTTAATTTTTCATATTTTTCTGACGTTTTTCTTATTATACTCTATTACTATGTTGCTCTCTCTATAATAACTATATTATATTATCAGATAACTATACTATGTGCCATGTGCGATGCAATAATATTATTATTTATAATATACCCTTACCCTACCCCAAGCAATGGCTGTGATGAATTTATCAAAAATCCACAGCCTATCAATATTTTGTCGAAATGTCAGCTTGCGCTACTGTATTATGCAATAGCATCGCTGTATTCAGCGATATTTCGTCGAAATGTCGCAACTTTTTTAGGGGAACTTTTAGCAGTTTAATATATGGCAATCCACTAGCGCCTTGCGACATTTCGCCGAAATATCAGTGATAGGGTTTTCTCGAATTTTAGACAATGCAATTATTATACAAAAAAAATAATACCAGCTGACATTTCGTCGAAATGTCGCTAGTAATAATAGCTACAAATTATTGATTTTGCGGCATAATGCGCACTGGAATATGTATAGTAAATAACCCTAACCCTTTCCTCATACATTATACCCCAATACATTATCTCAATAAATAACCCTAACCCTAATTGAACAACTCCACCATACATTAACCCCCCATACATTAATACCATACTATAATCCCTATACATTATCCCCATACATTATTCCTCTATACATTATTCCTCCATACATTATTCTTCCATACATTATAACGCCATACATTATTATACCATACATTATTCCTCTATACATTATTATACATACATTACTTTACAATAAATTATTCTACTATACATTATTATAATGCCACATAAAATGCACCCTGGGCCATTACATGAGCTTTTTATAAATCTTTAAACCCATATATCTCCATAACTAATTATCCAATCTTATAAACAAACATATATTTACACTCCTATTGCTGCCCTCTATCCAACCATACACTTTTTGTAAAAATGCTTGTTCATTCGACGTTTTGTCACCTCTACACATGGACTACACACTCTTAATTTTTCTTATTTTTCTGACGTATTTCTTATTATACTCCATTACTATGGTGCTCTCTATAATATTTATATTTTATTGTCATATAACTATAATATGTGTTGTATAATGAATATATTTTATAAATACAACAACCCTACCCTTGCCGCCATTCTCTGCCCTGACATTATGCTGTAATCCTGTTTCAATGTGACGCTCTTTTTATAGCCTCCACTGTGAATTACCTTAACATACCCGCGCTTTTTCCCATACATTAACGGCGCATTATGCAGTAAAATCCGTCTCTGAAAACCCTCCCTACAAATTTCTACTGCATTTCTTACTTACATTACGCCGTAATTCGCGCGTATGTTAAGGTAATTAGCATGACCCCCCCTCCATACATTAATTTATTTTTTGGACCGCGTTACGCCGCAAAATCAAACCGAAAACCCTGTCCAATTTTCAATGCTGTAATAATAACATAACAAATTATTGATTTTGCGGCATAATGCGCGCTGGAATATGTATAGTCACATGATACAAAACTCATGTGCGAGTATCGGGTTTAAGCCATATAGAATAACGGCCTCAGACACTTGAGGCCGTTACATGATGAGGCCTTTATGGACACAATATGAAAGGCTCTCTATCCCCGATTTGGAAGAAAATGAAGGACAACCACTCTTTCCTCCAGACTATAAGTCGCACGGCTTTGAAGAAGGTACATTTTCAATAGACTTATCGATCCACACTAACGCTCTAAGATTGTACTATGGCAGACCCAGACATCAGGGGAACAGATGGATCACAGCCGCGTAAGCATATGCCATCATTTCTTTTATACCATTACTAATTTAAAAAGAATTGTCTCAAGACTGGACCCGGCTTGGTCTATGCGCTGGTGCTCTTTTTCTAGATATATTAGACATTACTCTGGCGGGATTATTTAGAGACAACGTGCCAGTGATATGCATTCGGAAGGCGGTAGCCTGTGGATTTTCTATTTGCGCAGCACGTTTACTTAGAAACGAACTACCCCCATCAAGGTTGTTCCAAGTGATTGGGGGCTCTACAATCGTAGGGATGTTCACGGCGGCGATTGGAGCCTACAAGGAACAAGGCGAACTTTTCAATTTGTGGGGATCATCTTTTAACGCTTCGGTGTATTGGAATCTTGTTTTTCTTCCGTTTACAGGACGGCATACACCTGCTTCTCTATTTATCCTCAAGTTTTTGGAATTTATCGGTGGCTTGCTCGGTATTATCGGTCTCCTGATCGATAACATGGTTAGAGCGTGTAATACCTTAAAGAACTATTTTGAAGACATAGATACAAGTAACGCAGAGGTCGCTGCTCAACTTGTTCAGGACGTACCAGTGGATACTAATGATGAGGCTAAAATCAATGCTTCGAGCGCGGCAGAGTCACATGAATTGCAGGAGGTAGCATCAGGATCTCCGGCTGAATTCGAGAGTCATTTCTCGTCTGCATCGTCAAGCCCACGTCGTTCCGAAAGAATTGCCGCTTATTCAGAAGAGTAGGGAATTCAGGCCATACAGCGGTTTCATTCAACGCTATTGTGTTTAATGTGTTTTTGTCGTTTTATTTGAGTTCAGAGCCAATAGCATGCTTTTTTTCATTTCTATTAAGAGATGTTCATCGTCAACAGCATCGATTCCGTTTCGGTTCACGAGACTCGTCGTTCAGCAAATTTAACGGGGGTTTTAGTCATTATTTGGTTTACTAGGAGTTATGTGGAATTTTTTTTTTTTTTTTTTTTTTTTTGCAGTTCACAATATATATCTATCATTCATACACTCGTTGGCAACCGTAGACGTTCTTCTTATCGTATCGGCTTTTCAGAGCTAGACTTTACTTCAAACCTACGTACAAACACTCTTCAAGTCGGTGCGTAACCCCAGCTTATCTGTTCAGTATAGCCAGGGCCGTGTATTATTCCGATCCTCGCGAACTACCCGTGGAAAACAGTTACCTCGCCTTCAAGAATGGCACTGCTGGGACTTAAAGAAAAAATAAAAAATAAAGGCTGACTCTACGCAAGGTCCACGGCTATATAGCTCAACGTCATCCAAGGTAAGTCTAAAGACAAAGCCCTGTGCAGGACTACAATGCGGCACTTGCCATACAGTCGCGAATACCGGCAACCATGCAGGGGGCGCTGTCACATGGCAAGCACGTCGGATAAATAGCAACTATCGACCGTCTTAGCTTCTTGGAGGTCGGCTTACTATAGATTCGGACAATGAGACTAGAAGAAGCCAGACTTGCGATTCTCTCTTAAGTCCTAGGCCGATTATGAATATTATTGGCAGCTGGGCTTACAATTATGATCACAGCTTTCATAACTACAATGAAGCTTCAACAAACAACTGTCGTTGTTGATCGAAGATGTGACAACATCAAATAAAATACTTGGACTTGCTCACATTAGGCTTTTATGCATGAGTACAGAACGCAAATGGTACAGCAGGAACTCGCTTCTCTAAAAAAGACATCTGTGCCGATTTGGCAGCTGCCCAGCGACGTATGATACGTTAGGTCACGCAAAACTTCACCGGACACAGTAGCCTCAGGAGACCAGCCAAATTGTTGCAAGTGGAGTTGTGCTTTGTCGCGCATGCAGAGTAACACAAGCTTTTCTAAGAGCAGATGAGCTGTATAGATAACCAACCCAAGTTCACCATTTATGTTCCCCACCCTTAAGCTGTCAGACACTAAATTCTTATCGCTGCTATCTTGCCCTGAAGATGGACTTTGGGGGAGTAATTTACTTGTTATCGTAATATAACAGCGTGGTCGATAGGTTAAATTAAAAGATAATGCAATTTGTTCATAAAGCTCTTGCCTTTTTCGAAACGCAATTTGTTTCTAAGACTGTCTTGTCATTTAAATATAGCATATAATAACCATTGTTCATATTTATTTATACCAGATCCATAGGGGGTTGGTCAATGGCCGTCTCAAGCCGTCCGTCTTCGATAATGCGAAGCAATGTTGATAAGATTGATAAGGAAACAAGGAATAATAGTTTCGCAATGTCCCACAAGTGGAACACAATCTAAACAGATTTTGGATTTTGCAATGTTAGACAACATGATTTATTTTCAAAAGCACTGGGAAGCAAAATCTACCTGGCTATCATGAGACTGTTCAACATTCATACCTTAGCATCCCACTCAAACTCTTATGTGGCCTAGCCAGACTATATATCTAAATAGAGCAGGTAGAAAATAATCAACATAGTTCAACAATTATCATACTATAAATTATTATACTATACATTAAATGGTGGCTAGACGCAACAGCTCAAGTCGACCTGTGTTCGCAAGCAACACTGCCAGCGCAACCGTATCGGGCTTTGGAGCAGGAAGGCGTCATCGGATGCTTGATGACGGACACACGAAAGCTTAAACGTTGTTTTATTTGTTTTGTAGATGGGTTGTACGAATGGTTCTATCTGTTAAAATTCTATTTAAATGCGCATACTTATGCTATAGTTCATGCTTTTCCCTTCTTTCTGTCTTCTCTGTCGCCTTCTGAACCTTGACTCGGTGAAAACTCGAGCTCCGCAATGCTCCCGCACAATGTGAGGCTGTTCCTCGTCCAGCAGCATCCCAGCCCAATTCTACTGCGCTCTGCGACATTTCTTTGTTTATCGCGTCGCTCGTACGCGCTTCTATGGCAGTTTATTATATGACTGATTATTATTGTATGACTGAATATTATGGTAGATTATTATATGGTACACGAATAATATATGGCATTAATATATAGTATTTATGTATGGTATTAATGTATGGTAGAGTAATGTGTAGCACAATAATGTTTAGCAGAATAATGTGTGGTATATTAAAGATAGGAATTCTTTAGATTAGTTAGTTAGCTTTTCTAGTTCGCTGCATTCGTGATTACACCAGACCAATATTACACCACGAACATGGCACAAAAAAGGCTCAAAATGGGCGGGCAAGCTGACAGAGCCCGTAAACGAGCAAGCCGATCTCCAGAGATACAAATCGAAACGCAAAATAATGAGTCTGTTAGCAGTGAACATAACTCGTCTCTAGCTGTCATTTCTTTCAAGCCTGAACCTTTTGACACTGCGATCGATTTGTGGCTTCCATCCGAAACGTCAGGGTTCGTCTCTGTCGCATCAGACTCAGGTGTGACTATATGTGTAATTCCTTCCGGGTTTATCGAGGCGGTTGAATATGCTGATTGCCGGTATCTACTATTTGTTGTTTCATCGATTGTGAAGAACAAAGGGACACTGAAATTGAACGATGTGAAATGTAAACTTTGCGAAAAGTTGCAATATACCCGTTATATTTATCACATTAGAGGTATTGTCTTGTAAATATTTTTTTTGTCCTAATTTCCTTAGATGAGCGGGGCATTCAATTGTGCGAAGGCCCGGAGTCCAAAAACCCTGCGTTGCCTTTCAAACGACCCAATATTGACGAATATTCATCTACTTATAGCAAATCATCGCGGAGCTCCGCTACTCAAGTAAAATCCTATTTGTCCTTAAATCGGCGTTATTTTTATTCTTGCTGACAAAGCCTGTCCAGAATAAATTTCGAAATACGGTCGGATATAGAGATAGTGGTTGTCTTATATCGGGCCGTCCGATGTTCTTGGATGGCTGTGAAGCGTGTCATATAATCCCGAAGAGCCGAGGCACTGAAGTAAGGCTTGGCTTCAATACTTTTGACTTTTTGACTTTTTGATGTTTTTCTTTCTTTCTTTGATGTAATTTGGCAGTTGTCTAATTATGTTTAGCTTCTTAGGCGATTGCTCCCAGAACCTATATCGCTAGTGGCGAACATTGACAATATTCAGAATGGACTCATCCTGGAATCCGGGCTGCATAAGCTGTTTGACAAATATAGAATTGGGATATATTGCAGGGTAATAAAAGTAGAGCTTTAATGGTTTTGCTAATTATAAAAAGGATGGCGATTATGAGGTGCATTGCTTTGAATATCTTCCTCAATATCATGGAAAAAAGCTGAGACTTAACCCTTACTTTCGTGATTATTGGCCTTGGAGGGAATGCTTAAACTGGCATTACCGGCAATGTGTTATGGCTCGCCTCCGTGCTCATGTGTCTTTCATTTGAGTTTTGCTCATGTCTTTTGCTGTTCTCGAAATCTTTCTCGCGATTTTTATTTTAGAACTACCTGCTATAACAGCATCAATTGGCTTGTACTTAGTTCGTAACAAAACAAGCGGGGACGTCACACCAGGCGTAGAGCTGCAAGTAGCTCCGATCAATGAGCAGGCTCCTTACAAGTGTCGTAGGCTGTGGGAAACGGTTAAAAGTGCTTTGTTTTCGTGGTTGATGGTGTTGAATGGACAGGACGACGAGTTTTGCAAGAATTGGCTTAGGGCGGAACCCGTCTCCAAGAGCTGTAGGCTCACCCGAGACTGTTGATAATATTTTGCAAAATTGGATAGATGTCGCAGGTGTTGACGGATTTAACTTGGCCTATGCCACATCGCTTGTTACATTTTAAGACATGATAAAATTCTTTTCGCGAGAGTTGAGGAAGCGTGGAGTTCTATGGCAAAATTATGATGTTCCAGGTAGTTCAAGAGGGAAAATTATGTCATGGACGACCAGGGGCCACGTCTTCGACCTAGTCATCTAGGCCGTAAGTATACTTGGGATCAAGACGTTAAAAATAATGAAAGCAACAAGTGACAAAAGGTTGAGAAATTAGTATGCCCGACAGGAAATTTTAAGGTCTAGTAAGAATAGGCTCAATTTCCACATTTAGATTGCACTTATAACCCTGAGTTTCGTGAATATAAATGCCAATGTCGCTAAAGAACTTTTATAACACCAATATGATAATAGGGAAACCTTAGGCTACTTGGGGTTAATTTACACAGTATTATTCTGGGTTCTTAATATATATTTTGACTCACATAATTAAGCCAATCATTAAGTTGAACATTTGCAATAAAAATTATAAATCTGCTCGCTGTACAACTCTCGCAATTAGAGGTTGCGAGGCCACGCGTCTCCCGACCAGTTAATCTTGGCGATTGAACTTTTGTTGCTTGGAGTAATAAACTTTCAAATGCAAGCCTGTAAAAGATGCTGTCTTGTGAAGAGCCTTATTTTCGCTAGTGAAACTGCCAAAGCACATGTGAGAGTTTTGCGATCGATGGTTTCTCCTAGGTGACCCCATTTATTTGGGCCGTGAGGTCAGTGTCTATTGTGCAATTGATAATTTGAAAAGTCAGCCAGTCGTTTTCAAAGTCGCGACTGGAGATAAAGAGATTCGTCAAGAGGAGAGCTTTCTCGAGGATTTAGCATGTAAACCTGGCGTCCCAAGGGTTGTTTCACTGGACCAGAGATAATCGCAGCATGGCTGTTCCCAAGTAGATCAAAGGTTAGAAGATCAAAGGTTCTGTTGAATCGCTGGCCAATTTCCACATTTATCGTTGTTTGCCATTCACAGACAGGAGACCCTAACTCTTGAACTCAATATAGGTATAATGTGTAGAGATTCTGTAGAGCCTTTATTTGGCTCGAAATATGTATGACTTAAAATTCTCTTAATGAACTTATCGGCTCCTCTTAAAATTTGTTTATTATGTAATCAATTAGGCGGCTATTTGCCCTCATATCGAACTAGAAGGCAGTTTCTGTTCTGACTTGACTTTTCCATTTAGATCTAACGCACTGATATGCGCATAACGACTATTATAAATAATTTGTCTCAGGGAATAGGCTTCTTCACTGTGCTTAATTCATCGCGCGATGTCAAGCTACTTTTTGCTCAGCGGTTTTTACGACTTTTTGCTTATGGATCGACTTTTATAATTCTTGTTCAATTTCTTTCCACTATCGGAAACTCTGATGAGCATGTCGGGCTATTTATGTTACTAACACTGATTGGAGACGCTATTATTAGCTTTTTCTTAACCCTCATCACAGATCGGGTCGGAAGGCGTAATGTTCTTGCTGCTGGCGCGGTGTTAATGGCGGCAAGCGGTATAATATTCTCTACCAGCAGCACTTTCTGGATTCTTTGTTTGGCTAGTGTCTTGGGCGTGATAAGTCCAAGGTTTGTTAATAAGTTTCAGATATTTTTCAATTTGTTTTACTTCATAGTGGTCCCTATTCTAATTTCTGCAGCGGAAACGAAATTGGTCCTTTCCGCGCTGTTGAAGAGTCAATTCTTTCTCAACTGACCAACGAAAATGACCGAAGTGATATCTTTGTGTGGTATTCAATGTGCGGATCTTGCGGAACAGCTCTGGGAACGATTTTTAGCGGCTGGTTCGTGCAGTATGTTTCTAACCTTCCAGACTGGACGGAGCTTGGAGCTTACCGACTCATTTACGTCCTTTACTGCGTTATGGGGATCGCAAAGCTAGGTTTTACTGTAGCGTTGGGCGAAAGCGTAGAGCTCCAAATTGGCAATAATGGGCCTGATTACAATCTTGTTATGGCAATTGAAAATGACGATTTATCGAACCGATTACCAGAGTCTGCATTTTCCGACGATGAAGCACAAAGCACGGGATTGAAGCCGTATAAAGCACAAAATGGGAAATTTCACGTTGTATACAGGCAGATTTTCTTGACTGTACGACGGAAATTTTTACAATTAGTGCCTCAAATATCATCAAAATCGATTTCCATTCTTTTCCGTTTGATTTTCTTGTTTGCTCTTGACTCTTTTGCATCGGGTTTAGCTTCACCTTCATGGCTTACTCATTTTTTCACCACTTACCATTACGTTTCACCCGCCGGTCTTGGGACGTTATTTTTTACCACAAATATTCTCGCTACACTATCGAACTTTGCTGCGCTTCCGCTCGCACGTCGATTAGGCCCGCTGAAAACAATGACCTTTACGCACCTGCCCTCGGCAATTTTTCTGGGTTTAGTCCCACTTCCAAATCCGAGTGATGGTGGTACATCTCTCGCAATGGCATTTCTGAGCCTTCGTGCATGTACTCAGAGCATGGATCAGGCACCGCGACAGGCTTTTCTTGCGAAAGCCGTACAACCACAGGAAAGAACAGCAATTTTGGGGATTGTAAATATTGTGAAGACAATTGCTCAAGCTGGTGGTATTGGATCAGCTGGCACTCTAGCAGCAAGGAATTTGTGGGGAATTATGTTTGGTGGTGCAGGGCTGTTGAAGGCGACATACGACTTTCTTATTCTCTGGACGTTTTTAAAAGTCTGACAGTACTATTCCCTATATCAATCTATTATCGTGTTGTATCTAAAAGTGGATTATTCTCGACTAGTAACCAATGAGCACAGTGAAACAAATAAAAGCTAAATATACAAATTGCATAAGAGCTACTTCAGCACATCAGCTTTTCCCTCCTGTAACCCCTAATTTAGCCTTTGTATTCCTATCTTCTGTCCTTATTACGTCTTCAATAGACACGAAAAACAACTTCTTCGAGTACGGAAATGTCTTGATATTACATGACGTAGCTTGCAAAGAGGGTTCGCTGCATGTTCCTGGATAGATCTTAATTAAATAATATCCAATCTGCTGACATTTTGTACAAAAGTACAATATAGCTGGTTGGCAAACCTATCCAGCAAACTCATTTTTGACCAGCCCATTTGCGTCCGTTTTAAGTCGAAACAAATGCCCGCCTTGATCACCCGGACGACGTTGCAATTTGTCATAGGCAGATACAATATAAAGAACATTATTCTCAGCACCACCCCAAGTTGTACAGGCAAGATTTCGTGCTGGAAATACAATGCTCCTAACGCGCTTTCCTTGAGGATTGATAACAGCTACATTAGAGCCGTCATACATCGCAATCCATAAATTGCCCTCAGTGTCAGCTACCATTCCATCTGGCTGATCATCGCTACCTCGAGCGTCGTAAAAAATGCGCTTATTAGCCAAGTTTCCTGTTTCAAGATCAAAATCGTACGAATATATGACCTGACTTAACGAGTCATTCAAATACATTGTTTTGTTATCCGGGCTCCAGGCCAGGCCATTACCACAGGCAAGCCCAGTTTCCATTATGACACAGCTTTTATTGGCCGGATCGTAACGCCACAAACGGCCGATTAATTCTGGGTGAATAGTTTTGTCAACATTAGCAAGCCCCTTGGCCAAAGCATAAACATCGATCTCAGCCGCCCACATTCGCCCTCTAGCATCTACCCCACCGTCGTTAAAGCGCCGAATATTACGCTCAAATGTGGGGATAATTTCCTTAATTACTTCCAATTTCCCTGTCATTTCATCCATTAAGGCGATCCCTTGATAGTATAAGCAAACGTATGAATGAGTCTTTTTTTTCCGGAAAAACATGACAGTTACGGAATCCTCCAAGTCTAGAACGCGTAGACCAGGACGGGATTTATTGACGTTTGTTGTTTTACTCTTACTGATGTCAATGCTTTCATCAGCTGCGTCACTGCCGTCTTTGTTTAATTGAAGAATATGAAGCTGACAGGGCTGGCTTATACAGTCCAAATAATGAAGAGTCTTGTCTGAGTCTCGATATATAGGGCCCTCGCCCAGAACCATTGGCCTTTCGCACACATACCACGCATCATCGCCCTGGTCAAGAGTCATCTCTGATTTGTCCAATGTTTCGAGCAATCGTGGAATGGTGTCCCAATTTATAATATAGCTTCGACGTATTACTTGATAGTGCTGACTCTCGGCAACAAATATAGTCAATTTGACAGTTCCTTATCAATCAATAGTGGGATTTATCCCATACAAACGTGGGCTATGAGCGGAACCCTCTCGAATCCCACAATACAGCGCGAATCAATAAACTTTAACAATTAGAGAAGGGTTTAAGGAAAAAACAGAGGGAAAGCGCGGGCATACAAATAATGGGCGACCGACTGTACTGCACTTACACCGGCTGTCGTCGATCTTTTCTCCGTCGGGAGCATCTAAATCGCCACCTCAAGAATCATGATCCAGCGAATGCATTAAGTTGCTCCATTTGCAACCGACGTTTCGCAAGAGCAGACGTTCTCCGGCGACACGAGACTGTGCATCGTTCCAGCAGTCATATTGGCAGCAAAAGTGATAAAGCCGCAATTAGAGGAACAGGCCACAATTTTTTATCGCCATTAGAGAGCTCTAAAGAAGAGGAGCGGCCAACACAAAGCCAAGCCATAAACGCCTCGGATCAAGATCTCTCTAGTCGTCAAGGCGCGTCTAATATTCATTCCAGTCTTCCAGATCTAAGAAACAATATTGCTGACCTCGGGTCAGCTCCGCGCATCTTTGGAGAGCAAGATGAGTTCAGAAGCAATAGCAACAGGGCATTGTCTTGGTTTGAGCAGCCAGCCGTCTCATGGCTGGGAGACTCGACTATTGCTGGTTTGTCTTGCAATGATGATATAAGCTGGCTATTACGAACGGTTGAAGATGAACAATTAAGTTCCCCGCCAAGAGCTTTACTCGTACATGAGAAAATATCGCCTCCCACTGTTAGTACTCAAACCCTCCATTCTCCAGAACCTTTATCTGAACGCTCATTTGAGCAATGGACACTTTTATCGGAGTTAATTTTGAAGGCTCTTTATGGACCGTGTCCGGACTCGAAAGAGTTTCCGATCATTGTGGGATTCTCTCCATCGTCGGAAACTGGACCGGGTCCAAGACCCGATAACAATGCCTTTTTTGAACCGCAAAATCTCTGTCATCATTACGAGCTATACTTTAAAAATTACCATGATCATTTTCCCATTCTGCACAAGCCAACATATCTCAAGAGCCCTGAGCGGTTACATCCTCTATTGCTGGTCAGCATTATTACTTTGGGAACATCATTTTCTGACGGGTATTTCAACGTTTCCGTAGTCATCCATCATCGGCTTCGATGGCTTGTTCTTGGCCATCGGTACCTAACTAGGGCACCACTATGGATTTTGCAAAGCCTTCTTCTTATTGAAGCGTTCGAAAAAATGCTGGGTCCAAGAGAGCTGCATGAGCTTAGTGCCACGTTTCATGGAGCAGCTGTATCGTTACTCCGGCGTGGCCAGAACACTGTACTGGAAACTTACAATAGCCAAACGTGTGCAACGAAGAAAAGGAAAAAGGTGAATATTCAATCCAACTGGGAGGTTTGGATCGAATTGGAGTCTACTCGGCGATTGGTGTGTTTTGCTTTTATAATGGACGCACAGCATGCTGTTCTTTTCGGCCATAGACCGAGTATGTCGGCAAACGAGATTCAGATAGGCTTGCCCTGTCCGGACAATGCATGGAATTGTGAGTCTGCTGAAGACTGGTGGCAAACATATGGATGTTCTGGAAATGACCAGGAACCTTTATTTTTGTACTCACTCAAAAGTCTTCTTCAACAGAGACCTTTAAGCGCCCGGACATCCTTGTTTTCCAGACTTTTACTTTTACATGGGCTATTCAGTATTTCTTGGCAACTCCAAGAACATGCCGCAGCCTTTTTTGGGATTAATTTGGAAATTGCTGAAGCCCCTTGGAAACTTAAAATGATCAAGGCAATCGAAACATGGTCATGTGGGCTTTTTACCAAACAGTCTATCGCACTTGATATTTGCGGTACATTATACCGTCTAGCATACGTCAATCTGCACTTAGATTACACTAATTTGATTGACGTGTTGGTCTATAATGGCTATCCCTCTCTCGATGGCCGCGCTTTATGCCGGCGAGATTATCTTCGGGCTCAGGCCAGTGTAAGTGCTTGGGCAAACCGGCCAACCGAAGCCTTAAATTGTGTTCGAAATGCCCTACTTTTACTTCAAGAGGCTTTATTCTTTACTTCTAATCATGATACAAAAACCGGGAATGCTCCACCTTATTCAGCCGCTTTAGATAAAGTAGCATTTCGCCCATGGGCAGTTTTTGTTTGCACCCTTGTTTGCATCAGCTATTGCTCAGTTTGGGACGGAGGAAATGAAAAATCGTCTGATGAAGATGATTTTCCTATTTCATCGGATAATGCACGTAATATATTTGAAGATTACATTATCCATGCTATACAAAAAATTTCACAATGGCTGGATGTTGGTCGGCCAAATCCACCTTGTATTGGCGATGCTATATCGCTACGAGCCATGTGTATGGTAGTGCGCGATGCACTATCCGGGACTCGGTGGGAGTTTATAGATCTGGCTTGCGAATGCCTTAGTCGTCTCGGTTCATTTTAATAATAGAATCAACCATATTCCACAAGGGGTTTGGTTCTCTAATTATCTCCCTTCAAATTTCCTTGAATTGTAAAGTGTATTATAATATGTTCTATTGTGGGATAACTCTTGATCCTGATTTTTATCTATTTATCTGTGGGATGTCTGACTTGTGATTCTTCTGCCTCCATTCCAGTAATAAATATCCCACGTTAGGACCCTATATAACAATTCAGCCCTTTTCATGGTTTTCAAGATTAAGATGGCAGCGACACCACCATATCCTCTTGCTCCCGAAATTCTTCCTGTTCTCGATAAGGAGTATGAATCTTTTTACAATGAGCATATTATAAACCAGCAACAAGTCCAGCACCAGCCTGTTGCACTATCTCGTACTTCAGGTACACTAATTCCCGGCGCGTCGGAACCATTGCCCGTTGCAACTGTAAAGGATTTCGAAATCCAACATAACGATAAGGGTGGTGCCAGATTCAAAATTCGTGTATTCAGCCCACTTGGAGAGGCTCCCCCGGAAGGCTGGCCAATATTTTTATATATGCACGGAGGAGGATGGGTTCTGGGAAACATAAACACGGAAAATGTTCATTGCACCTACTGGTGCAATAGAGCGCATTGCATTGTAGTCTCCGTGGACTATCGCTTGGCTCCTGAAAATCCATTTCCAGCCGCAGTTGAAGATACATGGGAGGCATACAAGTGGGTTCTAGATAATGCAAAAGCATTGGGCGGAAACAGCAAAAAGATCGCAGCTGGTGGGAGCTCAGCGGGTGGGAATCTCACGGCGGTGCTGACGCAGATGGCTGTAGAAAAAGATCTTGGCAAAATCTTATTCCAAGTTCTTATTGTGCCTGTTACTGACAATACTGCGGATGAGCGATATGATAGCTGGAAGCGTTACGGAAATCAAACCCCAGCTCTTCCGTCAGAAAAAATGTTATGGTTCCGTAAGCACTACTTGCCAGATGAAAAGACGTGGAAAGATGCGAGAGCTTCGCCAATATTTGGCGATAACGAAATAATTAAACATTGTCCACCGGCAGCATTTTTCTTGGCTGGACTGGATGTTTTACGTTCTGAAGGTGAAGCGTACGCAGAAAAATTGCGGTCCCTTAACGTTCCCGTCACTTTAAAGATATATCCTGGAGTACCTCACGTTGTAATGGCTATGAACGGGGTTCTTACTCAAGGACAGAAACTAGTAGACGATGTTTGTGTTGCGCTTGCGGGGGCTTTTAAATAGAATAGCTTTATCTAAATAGTACAATTGGTAATTCAATATTTTTGTAATAAAACTTTTGTTCAATAGTGGTGGTTTACTGTTGTAATAAATTGTGATTAGTTCCTCCCTCCAACCGTGTCGTAGTTGCCGCCTACTAGTCGTGCGAAGCGCCGAAAGGCTTATCGATGCAATTACTAATACAAAAACAAGCATTGTCTTATCCTCCTACACGTCGAGCTGTCAATTGCTTAGAATTCTGGGTGGAGATAAGAAAGTGGCATGCGCTGAGTGGGATGATGACAGGCGAGAGAATCCCACACAAAGAATCCCACAAGAAGATAAAGATAATATGACATTAGCAAGGTTATAAATCAACCGAGAGAAAATGTCAAATTGGAATTTATTTTTCTTCTCTGACTAAAATCTAAAACATGGATATTAAAAAATGGCTTCGAAGATACGAACTAGAGTCAACTCCGCTGCAAAACGAAGATTTGCTTCCTACACCGGTTGAAAAACAGACATGGAACTGGTTCAATTATTTCATGTACTGGTTTTCCGAATCATGGGCGGTTTCGACCTGGTCCTTGGGAAGTTCTCTTATGACGGCCGGCCTTAAAACCTACGAAGCCATACTAATTATGTTTTTTGCAAACATGACCATTTCTTTGGCTATTGTCGCAAACGGCCGTGCTCCTGCAGTCTATCATATAGGCTTCCCCGTACTATCGCGCGTTGCTTTTGGTATATATGGTTCGATGGCAATGGTAGTTATCCGCGCGATCCTCGGCATTATATGGAGTGGAGTCCAAACTTTTTTCCTCGGACAGTTTATTGCAATTATATTACGAACAATTTTCCCCAGTTTTTGGAGAATTACAAATCATATTCCAGCAGAACAGTATGTATCGCCACAGGAGCTTACCGGCTTTTTCCTCGCTTTTGTATGTCTGTTTCCTTTTATGTTTGTTCCGCACTACAGAATTCAGCACCTCTTTTCTGTTAAAGGCGCTATTATTCCTTTTGCAGGGATGGGCATAACTATATGGGCATGCCAAGTGAATGGTGGGGTAGGTCCGTCTGACGCAATGGTGGACTACAGTGTTCGCGCTTCAGGCACAACAGCTTTTGCCTTCTCCGTCTTGGGCCAGATCAATAGTATTTTTGGTGCCACTTCTGCATTAGTTGTTACTGTTCCCGATCTTGCGCGATACGCAAATAAGCCAAATGCACAGCTGTGGGGTCAACTTTTTGGTTTGTCCTTGACCAACACTATCTGCGGCAGCTTTGGTATTATAACAACATCTGCCCTTTACCAGCATTATGGAGAGATGTATTGGAACCCTTATGATTTGCTCAACGGAATCCTCGATCATGGTTATAATGCACAGTCTCGTGCCGGCTGTTTTTTTGCGGCTCTTGCATTTTCGTTCGCCACTTTGGGAACAACAATTGCCGGAAACATTGTGCCTTTTGCTGCAGATGCAACTTGCTTGATGCCCAAGTATATAAATATTATTCGTGGGCAGTTTATCTGTTTGTTTGTCTCTCTCGCGGTCGTGCCTTGGCGTATTATGCGGGATGCAACGACATTTTTAAACTTTTTAGGAGGTTACAGTATGTTTCAGGGACCGGTAGTTGCCATTACTGTTACCGACTACCTTTTGCGCAACGGAAATATTGACCTGCAAGCACTTTACATCGCTAAATCCGGACCGTACTGGTATCGCTTTGGCGTGAATTGGCGAGCAATTGCGGCCTTTGTTATTGGATTTATCCTTCCTTTTCCAGGATTTTGTGCAGTTCTGGCCAAAAGTACCAGTGTCTCTGTTGCCGCATTTCGACTCTATGATTTAGGCTACTTTTTGTCCGTTATGATGAGCACAGTGGCCTACCTTATTATATGCCTTGTATTCAGACTGCCCATGGTTACAAAGGAACCTTTTGAGAGTAAAGCAAGCTTATTGCTGGAGGGTTCGCCGGTGGACGAGAACATCAGTATTACACAAGTTACGGAGCAGTTACCGGAGAAATGTTAATAGGTTTTTTGATGCGTTTTGTAGGTTTTATTGCTCTTTTCTTTTCATTCAGACTGGTCAAGTTAAAACATTTTTTGCTACGGTTACACTAGACTCAATTATAATTTCTCCTAGAAATTTATGTGCTAAATCCGCAGAGTTAGCAAAGGTTCAAGTGAATTTAGTATCTGATTGTCATATTGTGGGCCGAGATCGTAGTATTGTGGGTATGGATAAATTCATAACTGTAAGCTTGTCTCCGCTCTGGTGTATGTTTCTTATCGAATTACGCAAATACGCTCCAAGTACTTGAGAGACTGCTTTTCCAACGAGCTTCATATAAAACCATAAATGTAAGGCTAACAAAGCATGAACAGCATCATAGGCTGTCTTCCCGCTAAAATTTATGTTTGCTTTTAAAGTTAATTGATTTGAACTACAATAGAAACTGTGACAATTATCGAATCTTTAGTTTTTGGCTTGCAAAACTTTGATCATTATTCTTTCCTCTAGCAAAAGCGCTATTTAATATATATAGTATATCATGACCACGCACGCACGCTATGACAGTTTAGCGGACTTGGCCAGTCCCTCGCCGATAAACTGTGGGTTTGTAATTAAAAACCCGCCATCAATCACAAAAGACTGCCCTGTGATATAAGATGCCTTTGTGCTGGCCAAAAATGATACCATTTCCGCAATCTCTGCTGGAGATCCGGGCCGCTTTAAAGGTAGTAGGGGCACGTGGTAGTCCAATGCTCGAGTTTCATCCATATCATTAACCTGTGTTGCTATCAAGCCCGGTGCAACAGCATTCACAGTTATTCCTAGCTGAGAAAACTCGATCGCCAATGACTTTGTGAGACCTTCTAGGCCATGCTTTGAGGACACATAGCCTGCTGCCTCAGGTAAAGGAGTCCGTCCGTGAATTGAGCTGATGTTTATGATTTTGCCTTTAGTATGAGCGCCGTGCATGCGATTAGCAGCATGCTGCGACAATATAAAAGGCGAAATTAGGTTCACTTTTAGAGGAAACTCAAAATCAATTATAGACATTTTGGAAGCAGGCGCTAGTTTGGCAGCGCCTGCACAATTCACAAGAACCTCAAGTGGCTCGCCTTCAATAAAATCATCAAAAGTCTGTGCGGCTTCCTCTGGCTTTGTCAGATCCATGTAGACGAGCCGGGCACGGCGACCAAAAGATTTCACTTTTTCAACAACACTTTCACCGTCTTGTCTTTTGCGATAGTAGACGACTCCAATATCGTACCCATCTCGTGAAAGTGCCAGAGCAATTGCTTTGCCTATGCCGGACTCTGAACCTGTAACAACGGCAAACATCCCGTTAATTGTTTTTGTCAGCTGATGATTCATTGGGAACACTATATAGCTGCATATTTATGCGCGAGATCTGATCAAACGCCAACATCCCACAGGAGCTTGTGGGATGCTTATCGTGATTGCACGTGTGGAGTCTTAGCGTTGGTTATTAATTATCGATAGAGATACTATGATACGATATTATACGGAAATCTAGAAGAAAATTGTTTTGTTCTATTCCTAATTTAAATTATTCCAGTGACTATATTGTTCATTAGGGTTAGTCAAGGCTGTGTTTGACAGTCTAAATGTTAGGGTTATGGTTAGTTCATTTAATCCTGAAATTATCTCGAATATCTCGAATACAGATTGTTTCAAAGCAATTGCTATTAGAATTTGATGGGTACACCTAGCAGAATGTCCTTTGTCAGCCAACTTGACGTTTTAGTACAAGCTGTTTATTCCAACCCGCTAGAAGATTCGATTATCCTTTTAAAATTTGCAAGTTCAAGAGGTTATCAGATAAATAATCTAAATCTCAAATCAAGTCTCGTTTAGCTAAGTGAACATACAAACCGTACAACAGCCGCATATCGCTGTTAGGTGGGTATAAAAGTAATTTTCTTTTCGGTAATTAGGGGTTTTGAAGCTTGCAGAAAACTCATCAGATTAATAAAAAGCGCCTCTTCCTTGTAATCAGCGTCAATCCAATTCCTCACTACTGCTTAATTCTGTTTAATATTTATGGCTATTAAACGAAATATGACTAATAGCAATAGCAGTTCAAGCGGCCATAAAATTAATGTTGGATTTAATATTTCCACTGATCTACCAACGAGCTACTCCACTGCATCACTTGATTCTGAGCAAACACGTCATTTGTATCCGGGTGCAGTTTGCAGTGCAGTTGACACTTTTCAGCCACATAGTCGCCTGTGTGAAGATCTTTGTCATTTAGACAAAATTCTAGCACTGCACTACCTGGTCATATTTTAGTGATTAAGAAGCTTTGCAATTTAATTTTAATATATCTATTGTTCCCATCAGACGGATCAGTAGCAGCTTACCTTGACTAATAGTTCGCGTGAACGGTAAGAAAACTCCCAAGTACCTCAATAAAAAACTTGCGGCCGCCGGACGATGCCTCCCAAGTTGCGTTGCCGGTATAAAACCTAAATGATTTTGTTAAAATTAAAAACTCCCCTAAAAAAAAAAAAAAAAAAAAAAAAAAAGGTTATATACCTGGTGTACATATAATTAATGTGGTATTACAAAGTTGCTCGACATAGGAGCGAAAGCATACTGCTTGAGCTAATTTGGAATTTGCGTAATTCTGTTGTCAGAGCATCATCACAATTAATGCCTACCATAACAACGCTAGAACTGGCATCCGGCATGGCCAAAACCTGTTGCACGTCTGGAATATAAGCATGCTTAAGAAAGAGCCATATGTGAGATGTGGCTTTGAGCAAAAACGGTTAGAGCAGCAGAAAACTGCAAGACATTCACTTACTTCCACGATTATGTAACTTAGAATTAACAAGAACAAGACGCTGAAACCGAACATTATTTTGGCGTAGATTGGATATAATTTTGTGGTTGCACAAATGATTGACGTACAAATCGGTTATCGCGTTGTCCATTACACCAGCATTAAGAACTATTCCTGTAAGATGTACATCTTTGGACTTGGCCAATGCATTGATTCGACCCATAAACCTCTCTACATCCTCCGCCCTAGCAAGATCACAAGCAACTGCTTCGATTACGTCAGGCGCTGAGCAGAAATTTCGCAAGGACTGCAGTGGCACACTTGCATCACGAACGGGTATGAGAATATAAAGAGCCGTACTTTTTTTTGATTTTAATAAATTTTGGCATAGTTTCAGTCCGATGCCGCTAGTGGCACCCGTCACAACGTATACATCCTTCATAGAATTCGTTAATAATGCAGATTGTTTTTATTTTTATTTTTTATTCTTTATTTTTTATTTTTTTATTATAGTTGCGACGTTGTTCTCGTTATTTTTAGACCAGATTATAGTGTCTAAAGTATATTGAAGAGCTCATTATCACTCGGACGAGTATAGCACGTGAGGTGCACATGAGGGTGACTTTACATACATAATACCTATCTTTTGACGTCTATCACCATTCGCATCAACGCTTTCATCTTGAACCTGAGCGTTGCCAACGCTGTACTGTGCTTCAAACTAACAAAGACCATTGACCCTGACTGAGCTTTATATTAGGATAGTTCTCTTTGTAACTGACTCGTTGCAATTCATATATTTTCATCGAGCAGAGCCATCTTGGGCTATATTGATGTCCTATTATTTTCAATTAATAAAAAATCATAATCAAACTAAAGGTCTAGACTAGGGCAACGGACTGAACAATTATTTTGTGGATATTGATGTACTTGTACTATGGCAGCAATGCTTCTGCCCGTTCCCTGCAGCATCTTTTATGCTTTAATGTAAGCGTCTCCGAGGCGAGTCCTCACACCACAGCCATTCAACAAGGAGGTGAAATGAGGATCCGGAGACAATCTTGCTGTAAACCAAGAGTATCGTAAAACATCCTGTCTCCTTTCGCAGATGGAAACCATGTCTTTCATCTGTTTGATTTGTTTTGCTTCCGTATTTATCTGGGCTCCGTCGCTCTGGCTATGCCAATTAGCCAACTCTGTTATCCAGAAAGGCTTTCCAAACTGCTTAAGCCTATCCAGCTGCTCATCTAGACCATAATCGTACCAGTGAAATCCGAGGCAGTCTATACGCGGCTGCCGTCCTCCATTCTCCATAGAATATGCCTTTACGAACGAGGTCAGCCATACTATGGGGTCCTCATAACCTTTTAGTGTTCCCCAAGTGATTTGCGGTCCCACAATGGACACATTTGCACGCGCAGCAATATCCTCGTACTTTGGCCAAAGCCTGGCCGCTTCCTGAGGCGATATGTTTGCCTGGTCAGTCAAATTTGGCTCGTTTAAAACGAGAATGTGCTTGGTCGATGGATTATTTAGGAGCCATTGCAAGACTTGGTCCTCGTCAAAGTTGAAATTCCAGAGCATGGGAATAAACCTCACATTACTGGCGGCTAAAAGAGCAGTAGGTAAAGACTGGTCAGGCCAAGGAGCCCAATTATAGTACCAGCATACTCCGGGTGCTAGAGCATCGAGATCCGCTCGGTCCCTAAGGTCATATGCGAGTCCCTTTTTTTGACCTTTGCATGGCATCGTTTCAGGACGCGTCTCAAACCCGGCCGGCGATGACAGATTTTAGAACTGGGATTGACATTCCAAGAGTGGTTTATTGTGCGTTTGCATTCGCTTACTGACGACCAAAATACACAGAGTACACTGTAGTAAATCCACAACAGCGACACCGTCGCATAGTATATTTGACTGTAGATTTTAGTTATTTACGTTTTAGCCGATCGGCAAACAGCACCGATGGGTCTAGTGAAGTAATGGCCTTGTCTATAACCACAGCGCAACATTTTCAGCTGGCGCATGAGCTTCGGGATCCCTTGATTGCACGTATTATGTTGGGAGTCTGATAGGTTTGAGCTGACGAGTCGGCTGGATAAACGACTAGACAACCCACTGACTATCTATATTGCGCATATTGAGTCGTAGGCTTGTTTGGCTGCTTTTCAGGTATAATTCGCCTCGATCATTAATATTCGCCAGAATTCTTTTACTTTTTAGACGCCCAGTTGAGACCGGCCCTACGGCATTTGAGCTAATTACAGTGCACACTCTTATTTACCGTCAAAGTTGCTAGTCAATATCACATTCCAGTATCCATACGGCCTACGCATTAAAATGGTATAGCATCAACGAAATAATGTACGCTTGCGAGCAGTAATGCATGTGCTGAATAATAACCAAATTTAGTGGAGACAAAGTTGACGCGTGCCTATTCAAAAGCTTATCGAAAACACGTGCTAGTCAAGGTCAATTTGGTCATATTATGAATATATTGTCTCATTGAGAACGCGGTCTAGTTACACACATTGCCGGTGTCAAGGGTGCAATATATACTGTGCGCAAAGGAGGACAGTATAAACCTCGGCATTCTACTCATAGCGTGTTTCGCAAAATCAACGGGCAGAATGCATTCGCCTGCGCACAAGCAGTTTTCTAATACACAATCTAAGCGTCGATCGTGTAAGGTGACACACCCACTTGTCTGGCTTCGGCACAAACCGTCTTTTCTTGGCCAATCAAGGCACTCTTTCGGCAGAGTCATTATGCAAGGGCAGCTGTGCTGCCATATAATTACCGTTACCAGCCTCGCCGTTGCGGGTTACATTATGGCACTGAAACATACCCGACTGCAAAATTACTTGGTCACATGATGGCAATGATGTAGTATGCGTATTATGTAAGAACGTGATCGCGTTGCCAGCCAACCACCGCTTCCCGAAACGGTAAGCCCACAGTATTAGGCACAATTAGACATGTTTATATAGTAAACAGTCTAGACTCAGCTGTCAAAAGTGAGTCGCGTTTTGACAGGAAAGGAGATGAGCCTGCCACGCTTTTTAATTAACTTAATTTACAGAGATAAAGAGGGAAGGGTATATAACACGGGAACGCGAGGCGGCTATCGGAAAAGCTAAAGTCTGGCAGAGAGCATGGCGCGGGCTCTGGCACTCTTTTTATCGGCGTTCGCTGCTCTTTCTACGCGAGCAGACGCATCGGTATTGAGACGCGATTATCTGCCTTATTCACAGTCAGCCGATGCAGCGGCAGCAGCAGCGAGCGAGTTTCAAGCGGCGACTACGGCTTTCCCGCCAGAGCCGCCGATACAGACGCCGACGCCGATATACGTGACGACTCTTAATGCGACAAACGCGGCAACTTCGTCAGTGCTCTTTACCATCCCAACCGTGACGCAGTCCATTCCGGATGCCGTATCATTATCCCGCCTTGCCGCACAGGTACAGGTGGTCACGCCCGTGGCTACGGGCACAGAGCAGAGCATTGAGACGACAATTTCTCCCACCCAAGACGATGCAATTGACGTGGACACTGACGCGTCTGAGACTAGGCAGCGCAAAGGAGACGAGGTTATGGCTGACAGCGGCAAAGAAGCCAATGGAAAAGACGTATCCTCCTGGAAAAAGCTCGATAGAAGGGCGCAGATGGACTTGTTTGTCCCAATTGCCACGGAAGATCCTCGGAACACGTTCGGGTCAAGAGCCCACGTTGCCCAGCCAGTGAACGTAAACTGGTCCTGGCCGATTGAAACGAACAAGTTCTACGCTAATCTTATGCTCGGCAGCCGGTCATACCCAGCGTATCTTCAGCCTTACAATCTCTACTGGGACCAGAGCCGCTACGGCCTTTGTGTAAGCCATGTGGACGATGATCAAAAGGTGTTCAAGGACGGCAACGACCCTACAGAGTACTTTGTGAACGGTCTCGGCCTTTGCTCTATCGGAATTTCTGCAGAAAATTTTGACGCAAAGGCTAACCTCTCACTCGCTAACCCGAGACCGCTCTCTGTCTTGGCCCGACTGCATAAGGATGGGGCTAGTGTAACGCTGCCTCTCGTCCTGGGCCAGGCCTTTATAACTGCCATTTACCAAAATGCCCGGCCAAAGTTTTTCACAGGCTACGCCGTAACATCACTGACAAAACTCGACTATGCCGGTGCGTTCAAGTACCGTATCAGCCTGAACGATGGCAAAACGTGGGTTCTTTACGCGTACCCGTCAGACGCGTCTGCGCGTTTCTCCCTCTCCCTGAGTGGGGCACAGATGCTTATTGCAGATGGCATGTTTGACGGCTACATCCAAATTGCCAAGAACCCGATAACAATAAGCGCAGCTGCCTCAGAATCGCATTACGATGCTCACGCGGGCACTTATGCTATTGACGCTGTACCTTCTGGCACTTCAGACTACAATTCTGCCACTGCCAGCTATACACTGACCTTTACCGTTAACCAGTACGGGAACCGCTGGCTAGTTCATTGGGCCCTGCCTCATATACAAGCCTCAATTTCTTCGTCAAGCTACAAACTGGCCGACATGCGAATGGCTTCGCCGTCGAAGGGGAACATGATCATGTACATTGGCAATAGCTGGACAATGACAGAGACGGAACTGCCTACGGATATTGGGTTCCTGCCAAAGGGAGTGTCGAGTGCTTCTTACACGGCCGCACAAAAGACGGCAATACTACGAGCTGCTCAGGCAGATATTGCCCAGGATTTTGGAGCCCAAACCAATTTGAACTCTATGTATTTTGCCGGCAAAGCCTTGGCCAAATTTGCTCTAGTGTGCCTTTCCGTAAACGATGTACTAAAGAACAGCACATTGTCGGCTCTCTGTGTAAGCAAGCTGTCGGCTGCCATGTCACCTTTTATAAACAATCAGCAACAGTTCCCCCTGATTTACGACACAACGTGGGGCGGTCTTGTTAGCCGACAAGGTTTCACAAACGGGGCTCTCTCGGACTTCGGGAATACATACTACAACGACCACCATTTCCACTATGGCTATTTTGTGCTAACCGCCGCTATCCTTGGCCACATTAACCCTAGCTGGTTATCTGAGCAAAACAAGCGGGTTATAAATCACATGGTCCGTGATGTGGCCAATCCTTCGCCCAACGATTGGTTATATCCACGCTGGCGCAGTTTTTGCTGGTTCCATGGGCATTCGTGGGCCAAGGGCGTCTTTGAGTCTGGCGATGGCAAAGACGAGGAGTCTACTTCTGAGGACTACAATTTCCTGTACGGCATGAAATTGTGGGGTAAAGTGATCGGGGATAAAGCCATGGAACAACGCGCTAATTTGATGCTGGCAGTTGAACGCAGATCACTGAATTCATACTTTCTAATGGGGCCGAGCAATACGATAATGCCCCCGCAATTTACCAAAAACTTTGTGGCCGGTATCTTGTTTGAGTACAAGGCCGATCACACCACGTACTTTTCCTCTCGCACTGAATGCATTGCCGGTATTCACATGCTTCCCTCTACGGGCATCAGCCCTTACATCCGTAGTGCCTCGTTTGTCTCGCAAGAATGGCAGGCTCAATTGGCCTCTGTTGCCCCGTCAGTTTCAGATGGATGGAAGGGGACTATCTATGCTGACTACGCGATTGCAAATCCCTTGGTCGCATACAATTTTTTTACCAGCAACCAGTTTTCCAGCAACTATTTGGACGGCGGAGCTTCGCTCACGTGGTATTTGACTTTCACAGCCGGCCTTCTGAACCAGCAATAGGTGCGACCGATTGGACGCGTTGAAAAATTAAAAAAAAAACAATATATATGACGGCAATGACGGACGGTATGCATAGAATAGAAAGTTTTGTGGAGATTGAGATTGAGATTGGAAAAGATGGGAATTATACGAGAAATCAAGGGCATAAAAGAATAGGGATTGTGGGAGCAGCATATTTGAACTGCTTCAATTTGTACAAGTCGTATGAATCATTGATTGATTCGAGGATCGCGATGAACATTAATATATGGCTTTGCTCAACTAATCTTCACGTCAAATTGATCAAATAGATTGATTATGCGTAGCCGATTGCCCAGTGTAGCCTTTGATCCTTCAAAACGTTTAGGGTTTACTTCCTACTAATGCCGTGACTGTTGCTATAAAACCTTATTTAGATCTAAATGTTACAAACGTGCTACTTTTACAGGATTAATCTGAGTAATGACGAATTTACGGTAGTGGTAATGTATATATGTATGTTTCTTTATACCACACTAGATCAGGTAGAAAACCCTGTTCTACAGGTCGTGCCTACCATTGAGTCACGCACAATATTCCAAATAAGGCAATTCTCCAAGAATCGTTTGACGATAATTCTAATATTCAATGACTGGCCTATCCATCACATCCAGTCGTCGGTCTATGGCATTCGCCTTGCAACAATACAACAACGCCAGTATCACAAAACATACAGGAATTCTGGGTTTTCTCTGTCTGTTAAATCAAGGAATTCCTGGTTTTCAACGTGCTTGTAATCAGGGCTGCGGATTATCTTCAACTTCTTTTGGTTCATCCACCAGCAATAAGCCCATATTATGATTTGCACGCCGCACTGCAAGCAGAGCATGATTAGTGTAACCTGCTTGGCCGTGCGGTAGTATGGCGCTTCACTATTTTTGGCCAGATGAGGGCCAATAAGATTGCCCACGCAGTAAGCGACAAGGTTCATTGCGGATACCGTACTTTTCTTCGTGTAACCGGCCGTGTTTGTCGTAATTTGACTCAGCATCAACGTCCACATACAGGCACTGGTGCCTGTCAAATAAAGACCAGTCAATTGGGCGCCTTGATTGCCATTAGTGTACCGGTACATCAATCCATAGCCAACCAGGGTTGGCAGCATAGAAATAAGGGCAGCCAGATTACGAGATCTAAACTTGTCGGCGAAGAAACCAAAGAATACAGTGCTAACAATTTGCACTGCTCCAGTTGGTGCACTGTACAACAGACTTTGAGCATCATCGAGGCCCATTCCCACAAGAATGAGGGACGTGAAGTTTGTAGACAAACCATTAGGAATATCCGAGAATATTGATGCCAACACATACATCCAGCACAATGGATCCAGAAATGCTTCAATGCACTGGTACTTTTTGAAATGCTTGTTTTTAAGGCCCTGATTGTTTTCGCGCAGTCGTTCAACTGCCACGACACGTTCTCTCGGGGTCAAAAAGCGCGCAACCGCTGGAGAATCGGGAAAGTAAAAATAGAATAGAGCACCAAAAATGATGGTTAAACCACCACTGTAAATAAATACAAACTTAAAGGGTGGAACTGCCGTAAAATTGTTGGCCTGAGTTCCCGTGTAAATTGCGTATGTCACGACTGCACCCACTATTTGCGCTGCTCCATTAAAGCAAAACCAGATACTGAGACGGCTAGCTTGCTCGAATTTCCGATACATTGTGCCCGTGCACAGCATGAAGCCGACAGTGACACTGCTTTCCAGCATACCAAGAGCTGATATATTAGCATATTGATAATAATAAAAAAAATAAGCATTTTTTTTTTTTTTTTTTTGCGGCTCTGTCCACTATTATGAGAGCATTTTGTTTTTAGAATTCTTATCATGGACTCATACCCAGTCTAGCGGCAATCATGCCTGCAAAATTAAAGCAAGCCGCATGGAGTATGAGCACTGCGCCCCACAGCATTAAAAACGAGCCCAGCGCTTTCGATACTGGTAAGCGTTGTAAAATCCATGCTACAGGAAATTCAGCCGCAAGGTACCCCAAGTAGAAGGCGCTTCCAAGCCATTGGTAATTGTCACCTGGACGTTAGATTTTCATAAAACAAATGTTATGAAATGTACAAAGAAAGCAAACCGATAAAATAAAATCGTGTTGGACAGAGTAGAAGGTATCTGAAGGATTTATTCCCAATTTTTAATAAAAAAAAATATAAGAGATTTCAATTGCAGTTATTTTTAATAAAAAAAAAATAAAAGCAGTTAACATTTCGCACGCTTACCCTTCAAATTAAGTGTCTCGTTGAGCCCCATGACGGCAGTGTACCCAAGACTAGTTTTATCGAGAAATTGCCTGGCGGTTAGTACAAGCTTACAATTAATTTTTCGGTCAATATTCCTTCACATTGATAATTCAATTCGCTTTCATTTGAATACTTACAGGCCATAAAGAATACACAGGAGCGGCAAGACATGTAGATCAATTTTCCAACGGACACGGCGCTCTTCTTCTGGCGTTACAGGCTCATGAACCAAATTGTTTGTCTCGTACAAGAACTTGAGAGCCTCGTCGACATCTTCGAGTCCTCTGGTGCCAGTTGTTTCAATTGATTCTGCAGTCCCATTTTCTTTAACCTCCATTTGGCCGGCATTGTTTAGTACTTTTTCCGTGGCATTGTTAACCTTTTCTGTGGTAGATTCCATCGCCGCAAACAAATGGCTGTGTGCTTTTTTTTTTTTTTTTGATGCTTTTTATGTCCAAAATTTAGTTTTTTATATCTGTTTTAAACTTTGCTCGTACCTTTATAATTCAAAAAGCCGCTCGGTTTTGCTTTCCTGATCGACGTACGGATAAGCCTAATAGGGAAGATTTTTTCCCTCTTTATCAGAGACACCAGATTAGATAGAAGCGCATGAATGCGTGATTTACTAACGAGAACTTATGCACGATAACAATGCTTTGTGCAACTAACGCTTATCCGGTAGCGCAACCAACGGAGCTTCATAGATCACGCGTGCATATTGATAACGAATATCTGTTCCCCTTTACTGCTTTTCCAGGTTTGTCTCTTGGTTTATTCCTGTATCGGTTAAACTTTTGTCTATTTGATTAGCTCTATACTGTCTTGTTCTTTCCTTCGATATCTTCTCGCAGCACGGACCTTCTGCTCGGCTATCTGTGCAAACAAATTCGCGGCATGAAATCGCGTTACCCAATCTGATAAAAAATTTACTATAGATACGCGCTTTGCTTCTTCTAGCCAATTTCTTTATCGTTTCCCGAATAGGACGATTAGCCCCACAAAGCCGGAGAATTATGCCTTGCGCCTTATTCCCTATATGGATAAGGAGCTGGTTGAACGTAAAATGAACGGAAATAAGGGGGCTTTAAGCTCTGAAAGCCAGGTCCCGCATTACTTATGCATTAGTCATCGGCCTTCGATTTCTCGCTTAATTTTCTGCGTAAAATCCGTACCGTGACCAAATTGCATTTTACGGCACAAGTGAAATGTTACAAGTTAACCCTAACTAACCCTTATTCATTTTTACGTATTATTTTGATTAAACTATACTTCACCTATAATGCATCCACCCCGCCCCGTAATGACACCCTTATATTTCCCGAACTGCAATCCACGCAAAATAAACAAGACCCATACTTACACCGAGTTCCATTGTACACGACCACGCTCGCCTAAATCTCGCCCTCATTTCCTGGGCCAGTTCAAGAATTCCCAGCGGATCGCGCACATTAATGTGGAGTAAGCGCCGCCACGACCGGCTTTGTCGGTAGACTGTAACTTTCTTGCAATAAGACCGAGAGGCCATCTCCTTTCCACACTTTTTCGGTCGCCCATTTTTGTTGTTATTCGGCCACCCACTCAGATACTGGACGCGACGCTCAGCACGACCACGTCTTTGTAGCATATTTAACCAGTTTGCGTCTGCTTCATCGTCTGCACTAAGCACAACAGGCCCCAAATGTTGTTGTGGCCGTTGAGGGAAAAGCTGCCCATTCAGTCCTAAACCATGCTGCCGTGAAATTGACGGACCTAAAATATCTCTCAATGCTGCATATTGCCTCTCCCTCCAACTCAGAAACTTGCAGGCTGTTTCGTGGCGGAACCAGTCGGCGTGATCTGCATTGAAAACAAGCTCAATCAAGCCAGAAAGGCTCGATGCGTCAATACTCTCCGGTTCCTTGTCCGGCAAACAAACCGTTAAGGGTAAAAGGGGCGGCTGATTGGCTTCATTGTCCAAATTGTGGAACAGCTTTTCATACGTATTACCAAACAAAAAGCAGTGTGCTTTGGCCCGAGCCAAGTCTGTAAGAATAGATTTCTGTAGTCGGCGTAACGATTCTGGATCATCGTTGTTGGCAACAACGACAGGAACTACACTGGCAAACTCACAAAGCCGGTTTATAGCCCAAATATCGTGTCTTCGTACGGAGCCACGAAATACGTATAAAACGCAATCGATGTTTGACAGTCCTCCGTCTGAAGAGCAAAGTAGGCTCTTTATAAACTCTCGCACGTTCCTGTTCCCCCCATCATGTGCAAAAAGCGAGTCTGTAGCCATAAACTGCCGCTGCACGTACTGCAAGGCTGATTGGTTTTCGTCTTCAATTTTACAGTGAACTACAGTAAGATTTGGAAGCAAAAGCAGCCTCGGGCTTTCTGCCATCTGGTGAGAAGAGTCCACTAAATCATCGACCCCTGCTGCTGCCTCTGCTTCCGCCTGTAAATGCCACTGCGGTAGCCGGGAAGTGCATCCTTTTAAAATGGAATAACGAGCATAGCGTTCATAATCAATCTGTATAACATCAGCATTTTGCTCGAGCAGGGCTGCAGCCAAAGAAGCCTTTGTGGAGTCAGGCTGGCCGGCCACATATACCCGCATATGACCGACGCGTTTACCGTTCTCTGTCTCCGTTTTACGTGCGCCGAGCAGACGAAGCTGCGGCATAACTAGGCAAACATCAGCGTCCGCTTGCAGTAGCGGAGACTGCTGTTGTGAGTTTAATGACGACTGGTTTTGTGCAGGCGATGTTTGATTCGGGAATTTATGTTCGCCATTACGAACACTCGGCGAGGCCAAAAGCAGAGACGATGAGGAAAAAGAGGCAGAGCAAGTCGACCCTTGATCAGGAGAACTCAAGACTGAAGCTCCCACCGTGTTTGGCATACTATTGACACCAAAATCGCTTGAAGTATCAACATCGCTGGCCGTCTCTGTCCTTATTGATTCACTGCAATAAGGCGACGCCATCATGCGGCTATTCGCGCTTCTCAGTAACGGATACGACGGCACTCGTGTCTGAGCCATTGCAGCGTAGGTAAAGGCAGGCGGGACGAATAGGGTAAATTGGGTTAAAAAAGGTCAAAAGCACACGTCGACCGAAAATTGTATTTCGACAATAATATTTTGACAATATTTGGTCAATAATATTTTGACAATATTTGGTCAATAATATTTGATCAATAATATTTGGTCAATAATATTTGGTCAATAATATTTCGACAATAATATTGGGTCAATAATATCGCGACAATAATATTTTCAGCAGCGCTCTAACGCTGCCGGACTGTGACCAGACGGCTCAAAATTGCTGGCAAGAGTATTCAAGCTGTACAGGTATCGCAATAACCGATATCGCGTCAAACGCCCAGAGCCAAAGACGATACAAGTGCAAAAAGGGCTAAAGACTACGTTCGCAGTCCAGCGAGAAACGGTCTCCTTCCGACTTGTCCACCCACTCTGTCCCGCTCGCGTCAGCCCTTTCCGCTGCTCGCTACTCGCCGGTAAAAGTCCAATACTACGAACGTTCGGTGTGCTGCGAGTAATGCATCAACAGGGCGCCAAATACGCGCGGATGTAGTATAGAAAAGCCACTAGAAAACGTGGCAAAAATTAGAGCGAGAACAAAAAAGGGAGGTGGTGACGAGGAGCAAGCGTATTAGTTTAGTCAGCACGCGTCCGGCTTGCTTGCGCTTTTAGGCACACGATAGCCTTAGCCTTGACTTAAAGCGAAATCGCGAGATTATGGATTAGATCAAAGGTGGGGCCGTTCCGTGAGATTTTTGATAAGCAATATAAATTAGACCATATATACGCAGACGAAACATGCGCGCGCGATGATAAGTTTGTGCAAGTAATGTAACTTATATCTGATTAGATACACATTAGTCATACACATCATAATAATAATTTCTGCGGATAACGTCACACACTTTAACCAAGTAAGACGAAATACGCGTGACGCTGTAGTGCTGAAATCGGTACTCTATTAATTAATAATTAAATCGATAATTACCAGTCAATGGGACTATCTGCAGCAGAGCCAGGCGTAACATCATTAAAGATCAAATTAAGAGTTGTTTAAAGGCGAAACGGTCTCAACTTTTGATTTAAGTATAAGCTTGTTTATTTAAGAATTAGTTTATATATTTGAGAAATAGTTTATTTATTTAAATCTTATTTTATTTATTTCAATCTTATTTGATCTGTCGAATTTATTGTTCATTTTATTTATCAATTAGTCTTTATTTAATATTTAATATACAACCTATCGTCGCCACGGTGCATGAAGACCCTCATCGTCGTCTGCTCGTCTTTTTGCCGGCGGAGACGCTGGTGAAGGAGACCGGGAATAGTTCCTTTTATACCTCTGTGTACCGTGACGGCTTCTAGGCGACCAATGGCGCTCATCACGGCCACGTCTATTGTATGAAGACCGGCTCGCTGATCGGTCCCGACCCCGATCTCGCCTTGACTGCACCCGCTCTCGTCCCGGTCGAGGCGGTAATCGAGAATAGCTCTCTGACCTGTCTTGTCGACCAAAACTGCTGTTGCCATCTCTCCTTGACCTCGAATCCTCTCGCCGGTTACGCGGAGACGAATACCGTCGCCCTCGCGAATTGTACTCTTTTGCACGGGCAAACCTTTGCCTTGAATCGCGGGCCAAAGACCGAGACCGAGACCGAGACCGAGAAAGAGATGGGGAACGGGAAAAAGATCTTGAACGAGAAAAAGATCTTGAACGAGAAAAAGATCTTGAACGAGATGTGCCGCGTAATCTGGGCGAAGGAGATCGTGAGACTGAACGCGAAACTGAACGCGAAATTGAACGCGAAACTGAACGCGACCTCGAACCAGAGTAAGATGAATAAGAGCTCACTGAGCCAGAGTCACTATAATAACTGCTAGCAGGAGAGGGCGAGCGTGAAGGCTTTGGGGGTAAAGGTTTAGGCATATTAACAAGATCCTTTCGCATTTGCTCTGTGATTGCACCCAGGCCGATAGAAGTGAAAAAATTAATAGAAAACCGGGTATTTCTTGCATCGTCAAGCGGAAATATTCCACCCCGCAGGGCATCTGCTAGTTGAGGGTCCTGAAGACGCGTATTCAAAGCCTTCAAGCCCAATGTTTCTGCTAAATTTTGGAAAAATATTTTAATAAAAATACGTGAACTGCTTGTCGTGTCCTCCTCTGTCAAATGCACGAGCCCTAAAACCTGCCAAGAAATAGAGTCCGAGGACAAGAGATGCCCAAAGAACTGTCCGATATTTCGCAGCCGGCTAATCTCGTACCGATGAATAGTGGAATAGTATGTTCCAAAGGCCTGTTCAAAGCACTCCCTCCACATACGATTCAGTTTACAAAAGCGTTCACCAATTAATCCGTAGAATTTCAAGTACGTGCGCTCCTGCGAACAACATTCAATAATCATGTTACACAACTCAATCTCCTGGCCAGGGTTTATTGAAAGCTTCATGAGCTTATGGACACACTCCTCGTGATCGACACTGGACATTATAGTAAGATAAATGGTTTTCCGAAGATTTACAAGGTTTGTATTGGTCTCATCTCGAATCTGCACCTTTTGCCCAGCTGCAGTTCCCGGTTCTCCAGCTCCAGCAGTGCCGTCTGCCTCCTCTTCCTCCTCCTCGTCACTAGAATACTCGCTTGCACTGCCATCCTCCTCACCCTCGCTGTCCTCACCCAATATTTCTGCCCTTATTTTACCATAATGGTCCTCGTTTTCGAGATAGTCTTCGTCAAACTTGAAAACGTTCAGCCCTTCTTGGCCATTCAGCTCATCGTCCAGGCTCAAATAGTGCGTTATCTGATCGTCTTCTTCAACAAGATCCAGTTCCTCCACCATCTGGGGGTTATCTTTGAACCCATCTTTGCGAACTTGAAACAGCACTTCAATCATGTACTGCGTTCGTTTTTCAATGGCTCCTTCGTGCAAAATGGCCCTAAACCGATCGAATATTCCATTGCTGGCTCGCGGGGAGACTTCAGCCAAAAGCTGCCCTACTTGCCGCATAAATCCAACCGCAATTTCCACCGAATCATCACTAGGCCGCTCTAGCAAAAGCGCGAGTATCTGCAACACTACAATTTCATGTGCAACCCGGAAATTAGCCAGTTGCCCGATAAACATGGAACTGGAGATACAGGCCGCCTTATCATTGCGCCTAAAGCCTCTGCGAAACTGTACGACTAATCGGGAGAGTAAGAGTTCGCCTATCTGTGGCAGTTTGGTGTTTATAACGGCCACAATAGCAGCGTATATAGGCGTAAAAGGCAGCGCTGCTGCCTGAGCTCTCATAATAGACCGGCAAAAGAGACCACGGCCACGGATTAAATTAGCCTGAAACAGCTCTGGTACAATGGCCTTGATATTGGCCTTGCTGGCCTTGTTTATTAGACCATTTATGGCCTTTCTCAATCCTTCCCACTGGATAATCTGATACTCACGAGTGCTCTGGTCCGTAAACTGCGCCTGCAACGCTCGAAGCCGAGCCGGTGGAACGTATGTGCCCCCTGCACGGGTCTCCATAAGCCTTTGAAACTCGGCTTTTGCATCAAATACTTTGCGCTCGTCTGTTTCTCTTTCGCTCTGCCTTTCCTGAAGTTGCCGCTCACGTTCGCGAGCTCGAGCAGGATCGACATCGGGTAAACGTACTCTGTCGTTCCTAAAAGACGTACCGTTCGGCGACGAGCTTCTGCGCGGCAGAGGCGGCCGCTCAACGACACTTTGCACGGTTTGTTCCGCCATAGCAGGAGTTTGCCGTTTGCCTATTTTATTTATTTTTATGCGCAGTATATAATACTAGTTGTTCTTTGGCAATACTATTGTTACATTACAAAAAGTACACTGGTACATACGAAATTGTTTTAATATAAATTAATAATTAATTAATTAAAATTAAAGTACACAATATTATAAATAAAATATGATATTCTTTAGTATAAAAAACAAATAGTAATTTATAAATTATACTGAAAATCATACGTGAGGCGGTCTTGCAACCGGTCGGACTGAAGAGGCGTAGATGAAATACGAAAATAGTCTATTATACAACCAAAACGTGCACGGCTCATCCAATTGGCGAAAGCGCAAGTAGAGATTATCTTTGCTACCAACATTTGTCCAAAGCCATGTCTATAAATAGTCAAACACACTGCCGAATACTTGACTGCTTTTCAAGGGGATCCGTATATCGCCCTGGGCCTCGTTCAAAAGCTCATCTTCGTCCCGCACAAACCCGGCCCAGTTTACTATCGCCAAGGGCTTCCCCGCTTCTTTAGCAGTACGGACAAGTCTCAGGGCAGAGTAAGTGGTCAAACTCGAACCCACGACCAATAATTGATCAGCAGTATCAACCGCCTTTTGCGCAGCCGTACGCCAGTCTAAAGGCACCTGTTCACCAAAAAAGACAACAGACGGTTTTAAAATCCCCTGACCAGAAACCCAGGCTCCGTCCCTATCAGCTGTTGCCCTTTTATGGGCTACACACTCAGGACAAGCAGGGTACCTAAAGGTCTCGTAGATTTTTTTATTGTGAAGCTCAACATCGCCATCCGCATTTGTGTGCTGAGCGGAGGCGCTTGAATATACAACATTAGGGTTTAAACGCTGCAAGTCTTGTTGAAGTGCCTTTCGCGACTGCTTGTGACCACAGTCCACACATTGTACCCGGTGGAGTGAGCCGTGGAGCTCTGTAAGAGCTGAAGAAGGTAAACCTTGCTGCAAACCATCAACGTTTTGCGTCACCTTTGTAATTAGAAGATTAAAGACGGCATTGGTGGATTTGCAATTGAATTCAAAATGATTAGGAAATGAAATCATATTAAAAAAAAATTATTAGGAGACGTAGATTGAAATGGCATAGGCAATACAAAAGCATTTCCAAAAAAAATATCTAGTAATAAAGCAAAATTTTAATGGTCAGTTACGATATGGCTCAAGTACCCTCGCTGCAGCAGCTGTGCGATAGCTATATGCGTGCTATTGGGTTTTGCTTCTAATACTGGAGGGTATCCGTAAAACTGAATTGTTAGAAAAAGGCGCATTAAATAAATACTTATTGGCGGATGCTCCTGTCTGAGTACATGCAAAAGCATAATTGTACCCTTACAACACAACGAAAGCTCTGAAAACTAAAATGTTTGTCAAAAAGAGCAATGCTCGAAGCAAAACTGCACCAAACAAGAAAACGTTATAATACTCACACTTCGCGCCCAGTAACGCTGCCGCCACGGATGACGCGTACAAAATTCATGATAAAAAACAGGTCTATAATGATCACTCTGTCTATACGTGCCTTGAGGGCCGCGGTAGTCGGGAATCCCACTGTCAGTAGACACACCGGCTCCAGCGAGTAAGCAAGTTTTGTTCCTGCCTCCACTATCCCGCGCCAAGAACCGAGCCAAAGCTTGTGCTGCTACTTTCGGTGAAGTAGCAGCTTCGGCAGGAATACTTTTCACTAGTGCTGATGCTTTGTTTGAACCATAGGGTACACGGAGCATTTTATTTTCCTGCGAATGTAAGGTTAGGCCGTGTCGCACTCGCTCATAAAACTGACAATTTCAAAACATTGTCCACAGTCAACTCAGGCGTTGGCGACCCTTGATCAATATACTTAATTTTAAGATTATTGGCGTTCGCTTGCTTTGGTTGAAAAGCACAACGAGACCTTATCGATCGCTAATGATTGCCCCAAGGCAATTACGTCGATAATTATATATTACGGGTCAGCTATGCGGACGGGGCCCCGTGTATTTATTAGACCATTAAGGGGGTCTTTGATTCAAGCGACAAAATGTAGAGAGAATGAATAATTATTTGTTTAAAGTTCGATAATAATGTGGGCTTGCGTTTATAATCTATGCACAAAATAGCACCGATTTCCAGTAAATTACTGGCGATAAAATGATTTACGGGCGTTTACTGAGTTCGCCCACCCAGAGTTGTATCTTTTCTATTACGTAGTTTGGTGCAAATTGCTAGTTTCAAGGAAATGTTATTGACATATGCACAAGTTAATGTACTAGACCCAAGGCCAGATTTCAAACAAATCCCTAGTCTGTGTCTTCAAGCCACAGCTGCATATAAATATGAGGGGAAACAATTGGATTTTCGAGCGTTCGTACAAAGATTTTGTACAAAACAGACGAATAGTAAAAAAAGGAGAATAGTGCAAAACTGCTTATGAACCTGATGTGCAGTCATGCAAACAATCCAGCCAGACCTAACCCAAGCCCAGCTCCGATGACTAACGCAATAGCATACTGGAGCACGTTGACAATAGCGACCCTCATAAATCGTGTGAAAGGCCGATGACCGAGAGCTCTCTCTTCAGCCATGACTGTCTGCAGCGTTGCAATAGGCCCATCGTACTCTCGTGAGATGGGAACAATCGGTCGGAATTCCGGGTCGAGTGCAAAAGCTTGAGCGGCCACTGCTCTCAAGTAGACGACTCTGAGCGGCAGTAAGAGCAAGAGTACGCAAGAAAGGCTAAAGAGTAAGAGTAAAGGAATCTGTATTATACGCCAGGCGGTATAATTAAGCTCGAGTTGGCGTGCAATAGCAGCCAACCAAGACTGCGACAGAGCGTAGCACACAATACTTGTAGTGCGCGAGAGGCAGTTTATGGCCAGCAGGGGCAGAATCAAATTAGGCCAGGAGCGATAGGCTTTAAGCAAAGTCCACAGCTCACGGAACCAGTAATTTCCCTGCCGGCCGAGCATAAGTTTAACACGTATAATTTCAAGTGGCAGTAGTACTGTAGTGATTAAAAGCGAGGAGAGCAGGACAATGACAGCAAACGAAACCTTCCAACCTATCTTGTTCTCTCCCGGGATGGGAACATTTAAAGCCCGGGATAAAGGCTTTGTAAAGTCCAAGGCGGCGGCGAGAGACACGTACACCAAGTTGATGGAAAGACCCCTATAAAATGCTCGCCAGCCGTCGATACTACGCAAGTACCGGAAAGCAGAGCGAAGAGTACGCGTGTAAAAATCAGTGTTTCCTCCACGCTTGCTGTTTCCAGACTCAATATTCTCAGGCGCTTCCGGTCCAGGCGCAAGATCGTCGTTAAGGTCGCCCACTGCCTCGCTTGTAGCTAATGACGCATAAGCTGTATTTCCTTCTGGTACAGTCTCCGTAGCCGTGAGCAGCTCAATCACGGAAAACGGGTACTTTATAGTGTTAGACAGACAGGAAAACAAATAGATTGACGACAAAATTGATCTTGAAATTCATTTTCACTTGATTGATTGATTTTTTATTCATCTTTTTATTTCATTTATTCATTCATTAATCCATCCATTATTATCATGTTCCTTTAACTTTGCTTTTAGACTTTGGTGTTTCTTGGCAAACTTACGGCCGTCATTTCGAGAACAAGAATTGTCAAAAGGGACACTGCGACCAAAGCAATCAAGGCAAATTGTTGGTCTCCGTCGAACGCCATTTTGGCGTTCGAAAACAAGCAACGAATCAACCGCGTTCAGTGTACAACGTCACAGCTAAAATAAGCGCGATTTAGTGCCCTTCACCTATTTCGTTTTAATCTTGTGCCAAATTGTGCCAAAATTCAAACTGGGGATTACAACTGCTATTGTATATATTACTTTGTCGCACGTTACTACTGACGTTATTCGTGCACCGTATATTAAATGGATTAGACTATATTGAATGGATTAGGCTATAGCCAACAAGCAATTAACGTTATTCAAGTAGCAGAAACAGCCGCCGCTCGTGATTCTCATACATCGCTGCTCCGACGCTCGCCTCCAAAAATTATTCAATCTCCTACATTTCGTCGCTTGAATCAAATAAATTTTTTAGATTATAAAAAGGTTGCTATTCATGTATGACGGACGCGTAACAACAATTTACGTGTCAGGAGGCTCATCATACCTGTGGCTCATACCCCGTTTCTTTTTATGTAACAGCGCTGACCACGGTACGATGCCTCGCACTTTTTACATACAAAATAAGATCTAGCACTTATTATTGTACAATGTGTCGCGACACAGTACACTTTTTATGTTGCACGAGACAATCGTCTAAAGTTTCGTGACATGATTGATTGCTTGGAGAAATACGCTTATTTTATACTATTGACTGAACCCATTTCTACGAAAAATGCAGTAGAATTCTGTATAAATCGTTTAGGATTTTTATATTCTGTATTGTCTATAGAACAAGCATACTGATATCATCACCGCCATATATTAGAATAAATAGATATCAAACTATCTAACTATCTATATATATATCTATATATATAACACACGACCAAAATTTTACCATACAATGGCAACGGCAGAGGCGTCTATAGAGGCGCCGACTGACGCGCCTGCGCTAGACGATGTAAGATGATAAATCCAGCTTTTAAAATCTGTGCTCTTCGGCCTTTATGCTAACGCGTTCAAGTTCTCGTTTGACTCGTCTTTGAAAAAAAAGAAGAAGTCTACAAAGAAGGTAGCCTTCAACGATGACGAGGAGGATCTCGAAACAAACCAAAAGGCTCCGGGCGCCGACTCGGCTGCTGATGGCGGTGTAGACGAAATGACAGAGATGTTTGCAAATATGAAGAAGAAAAAATCTTCAAAGAAGCAGTCTTCTGTAAACGACGGTCAGGATCAGGAAGCACAGTCGGAAGCACAGTCGGAAGAGGAAGAAGGAGATGGAGAAGACGGCGGAAAAGCGAACGGTGAAAATGGACACGACGAGGAGGCGAGAGAAGATCTTGATTTTGCTGCTGATTTGAAAAAGAAGAAAAAGAAGAAGAAGAAGGTTGATCTGTCAGCTTTTGACCAGGAACTCGGTGAGGCCGGCGGTGACGGACAAACGGAGGAAATCGAGACTGGTGAAGAAGCCTGGCAAAAATCGGATCGTGACTATCTTTACTCTGAGCTTCTCGCCCGTTTCTACCGAATGCTTCACGATATGAACCCGCACCTTGTGGACAAGCAGGGCAAGTTCAAAATGATTCCTCCCTCCATCGGTCGGGACGGTAATAAGAAGACGGTGTTTGCCAACATCAGTGATATTGCTAAACGCATGAATCGTAAACCCGAGCACGTTATTCAGTTTTTGTTCACTGAGCTGGGAACAACGGGGTCAGTGGACGCCAGTAGCCGGCTTGTTATTCGAGGCAGATTTCAACAAAAGCAGATTGAAAACGTTTTGCGAAGGTACATTTCAGAGTATGTTTCCTGCAAGACTTGTCGGTCTTTTGAGACAGTTTTGAGCAAGGAGAATCGTTTGTACTTTTTGAACTGCAACGCCTGTGGCAGTCGACGATCTGTGCAAAGTATCAAGGCTGGTTTCCAGGCTCAAGTCGGGAAGAGAAGGCTGATGGCAGCAAAACAAGCTACTTAATTTGCACTTGGGTCTCCTTTGTCTGATTCAAAGCTCTTGCCACGAATCATTATGGTCCGCACAGATTTACATTTTTAAGCAGTCCGTCAAGTTTGGTTGGATTCAGTCTGATAGTAAATACTGCTCATGGAAATACCCGTACCACAAATACTCTTTGATTAGAATTAGATCAGTCTTTTTCCTTGAAATTAAGGCCAATAATGGGACACAAGTGAGATGCAGGTGTCATTACTCGTTCAGTCTGTTTGAGATAATCAATCTAAAAGCATAATCCATTAAAATGTATATACACACACACAACCAACTACGTTACAAAGAAACTGGTCCTTCGAGGACGGAATTGACGAGCGTAGCAAAAGGCTTTTCCAGTTTCTTTACTTCCTCAAGAGCCGGAAACTGCGGCTCTGTAGCTTTTCTCCTCGCCTTGGCTTTGGCCTTTTTCTGCATTACTCTCTCCACGTCTAGCGGACTTAAGTCGATCGGCTTTGAATTATTCCCCGATTCATTCGCCTCTATTGCTTCTTCTTCCACTTCCACTTCAGCTTCTTCATAATCCTCTTCTGGATCGTCGAGTCCCTGAAACTCGAGCAGATCATCAGCATCCAGTCCAAAATCTGTTCCAGTGATCGTAGAATTAGGCACAGTATCTTGGGAACTCTGTACTGATAGCCTCGTCAATTTTAAGGCCGCTTTCTTTGCAACGTATAGCTTGTGTGCCCTATGATACTCCACCAAAGCCTCCAAGTCCCGCTTGAAAGCCGCATGATCCAAGTCTGCCGCTCGAGAAACCAGACTGTCCATGTCAATTTTCTTACCGGTTCCCTCTCTCATGAAATTAATAATTTCCTCGACCCATTCAATAAGCGAGGCAAAAAGGCCGCCGTCGTTCCTATGCACTTCGTGGGCAAACCTCCAAAACGAATTTTGATGGCGAATTGTCAAATCTACAAACGCCTGGACAAGCTCATCAGCTGACGATAGTAGCACTAAATGTTAAAATCTTGTAGAATAGACTAAAATTGTGGGGGAAAATAGATATAAAATAAAAACCATATATATAAATATATATAATATCACGTTTGTAGATTAAAATGTTTGCTAACATAGAGAATTTTAAAGCTCGAATTGAACAATAGTGGCATATATATGACCAAAATCCCGAAAAAAAAAACAAATATTCATCAACGATGCTGACGGCTCCTTACTTTTCTTCTCTGAATCTTCAACGACCCGTATCAAATCGTCCACAAAAGCCGATAAATCCGAAATACTACTTTTAGCTCAATCCCAAAAAAACACTTTTTACCAGTCGTGAATATTGGCTGCGCGATAGACTTTGGCCAAGGGCTCAAAGAAGACCGTTACAAGATCTTTCATAAGAGCTCCAGTGGTACCCTTTTTATGTTAGACTGCTTTTAGAATGATATCTTGTATTTATATATCCCGATTATTTTGTCTTTCCGAACAATTTGTTTTTCGTAAAATTATTCTTTAATCTCTCGAGCTTGTTTCTCTTGTGCTCTTTCATTTCTCCTTCGTTTTCTCCTGCTTTAAATTAATTCCTACCTCAAAAACAAGATTTAGAAATTGCTGCTTATCTCGCCGACGCGTATAAAGACGAACAAGTTGCGATAGATAGGCAAACAGCTTAGCTTCACCATCGAAGCTCAAATCATTCTCAATCGCATTTGTCCAGGCGATACAGGACATGAAAGGGTCAGCCAGCTCGCCCTCCTCTAAACCAGGTTCAAACATTTGTGATCGTAGAATAGCAATGACAATATGAATTTCATCGATGGCAGCTTCCTGGTAAACAAGATCTTTCACATCGGAATCAGCTTCAATAAAAGCCCGAATCTTTTGTGCATATTTAGGGTTAGGCAGCTCGTTTTCCACAATTTGAATAGTGCGGTTTATCTCATTCAAATCTTCTGAAAGACCCACACTGAAAAGGCGTTGCATTAAGCTTCGCGAGCCGAATGGCTGCGCCAGAAAAATATCCAATATACCCTTCATCATCGTCATTGGATTTGATAAGCGCATTGTTAGCTTTAAAATTCCGTATGGAATAAGACCATGTACCCGTTTGAGCTGAGCAAGATTCTCAGAAGAATTATCCTGAGCAACAAAGAGATGGTAAATGGTTGAAGCAATTCTAGAATTTTAGTCTGTACAACTCAAAATATTTTCTCTTACTGGATGCGGGCCCATTCAATGACTTTCTGATACTCGGGCGGAAGAGATTCCACAGTTGATTTTTCGCGGATAACGCGAAACAGGCGGGAAAGTCCGTCTTCAATAAGACGTCAGTTTAACAAAAAAAACCAAAAAAACCAAAAAAATAAAGAATTATTAATGAGCATAGAACGATTATATACAACGTGTATAATTGTATTAATCATACCCTTGCGCATTATTTCGTGACGAAAATATCGCATATGCTTGTCTAGATCCTTTGACCGGCTTTTCGCTATTTCATTAAACCTTATTTGGTCTTCGGCCCGCCTGTTATCCAATTCAAGGCGAAGTGCCTCGTCAGCCAGCTCTTCATCACTGAATTCACAAGTATTGGTGAACAAAAACTTTGTGAGAGCGCGAGAGACGAGCACGTCTGAATCCATACACAACGTCTGCAAATAGCCGCGTAAAGTGAGCCGATTACGTTCCCGAGGAAACGCTAAGGGGCCATTATTGCTGTCTGCGTCTGTTGCAGCAATGGAGCTTTGAGAAGAGGCGCTGCTTAATCCATTGGTGTTTGCTACGACGAATGACTTATCCTTGCGCGGAAGATAAGGTAGGTCTTTGCCCGCTAATTCATGGCGCAGCTGGAAGATTTAGTAAAGGCGCTGTACAATTTAAAACGAGAAAAGTCTCGGAAATTGAATATAGGTAAGAAAGAGATTGTAATAAGATGATCCAGAAATCTTGGTATCAAACGAAATATTGAAAAATATTGATTAATAGTGAACGATTAATAATATCATGATTGATTTGAAGTGCGAGTACCGCAAATTTAAATTTTAACACAAAACACGTAAAACATGAGAGGAACAAAGACATTGAATAGCATGAAATAAATCATCAGTGCAAACAAGTCTAATGCCAAGATGAAGAGGTAGAGATGTTGTACTAGTAACAAAATTCAACACTTACGTCCTTGTGAAGCTGCGCAAACTGTGTGTAACGGCGGGCAACGCATACGTCGGGCTCCCCTGGGCGGCATGTCCTGATCAAGAAATCCTATTTGCATTAGACCAAACAAACGATATAAAATATTTAAAATTCTAAAACAGAACAGAACGGCTCTCAGCCAGTATGTAAACGAAATTTATAATCTCCATTCACAAGAATGGGAAACTTACAACATGTACCGCGTTCCGGAAGTTGCCACGGCTATGGCTTATTCTCACAGAGGCCACATTAATAAAAACCCCGTTTAAAGTAAGGGGACGATTCACTGCTGCTCTCATGTGCTCATCTACAGTCTTGTCAATAACTTCGCGATCAGCCGTAGTCAGACGAATACTGGATTCGCCGGGAAGAGCCTTCAGGCCAGAGTTCATTAGCAGTGCAATCATCTTGCGTAATTGCAGTAGTGCTTTATCGCGCTTTGTGATATCTTCCACATCCTCGTTACTTCGAGAAATTTCCTTGGCTTGAAACGAGCGTAAAAAGTCTTGGATTTTGACGCGCCAAAACATTACAGGATCTGTAGCCGCAAGAAAGGGAAAAGTTACCATGAATCGTTGGAAAAAGAATCGTAATAGCGTCAAGTCCTGCGAATTCGAAAGTTCACTTTCTTTCTCCGAAAAAGGGTAGCCCAGTTTTTGAAGAGCATCTAGATCCGTTAGCCGGCCAAACTCAGACTCCAGCTGCCGCCGAAGCAGCTCCTTTTTGAGATAATGCCTTTCGACATCGTCCATGCCGGAACTTTCACGAGGACTTTTCGTGTCAACGCAGTTATTTCGGCTGTTTGATACGTTTGGATTATTCCACTTTTGAGCGTAACGCGTTTTCGTCAGGCGACGAGTCACTTTATGGCTTTCTTTTCTGCGCAATTAAATTCGTGTCCCAACGAGACTGAAGCAACGCACAGACAACGGCTGATAAGGCCACTGATCCGCTTAAACTCACAGCGAAATTTGGCGAGGCTTCGTGTTAGATCGGCTTGGTATGGCTGGTCACGTAATAAGTGGACGTAATATCTGGAGTATGTATGTGGGAGACTCTAGATCTCCAGAGTAAAATATCCATTATATGAAATTGACACAAGTTTCACAGATCTATACTGTCTAAATACCTGAAGCTTTATTGACCTCCACAACTTTTACACTGAAATGAACGACTTTTCTACGATTTTACTGTCTTCGTCTTTTTGATTGACGGCAGCAGACTGCCTGGACTGGCTGGTCCAACTAATAATATCCCGAGTTTAATATATGAGATAATTGGACAGTGTTGCACGTAAATAAGCACTATGCAAATTATATAAATTAATTTAGACGATCGAGTTTAGCAGATGATTCGTCGAGTCGCACAGCCAAATCTTTAAAAATTCTATGGCTGCAGAGGGCTGCAAGAAAATATTTTAGCAAAAGCATGCAGCCTTTACTCTATAAATTGCAACAAACTCGTTACCATTAATACCGATGATCTCTCCTTGACGTCGTAAACTGTTCATGACACCTGAGAGTCCCATATTATAACGCGCCACGTGACCACGGCTTTTATCATTTATACTGGTCCATTTAGGTTTGACACAGATTTTGCGTTTTAATGCATTTATTTTATCAGATAGATAATATTGGTATAATGTGCATTTTAATATAAAATATATCACACGTTTAATACAGTAGCACCAGCACTCATGAAGAATGCTGCTTCCACGCTGGCGGCTATGCCGCCCACATATCCAGCGGCATCAGTACTCAACAATTCAGCGCATACTCTTTTTCGGATCAGACGAGTTTTCTCTTCCTTCGCTTGAGCGATTAAAAGCAATGCAGAACGAACAGAAAATATCTAAACTCGAGGTTGTCTGTAAACGCGACAAGCGGTCCGGTCGGGGATACTCTGAGATTTCGCGAGGTATGCCGTGAAACAAATTCTAATTATATCGTATTCTGTTTTGGTTCTGCCATAATCTACATTGGCTCTTTTTCATCCCTGTTCCTTTTCTTTTTTCCCCCTTTTACCTGATTTAATTTAATTTAAATTAATTCAATTCAATTTGATTCAATTTGATTTGATTTGATTTGATTTGATTTGATTTGATTTGATTTGATTTGATTTGATTTGATTTGATTTGATTTGATTTGATTTGATTTGATTTGATTTGATTTGATTTGATTTGATTTGATTTGATTTGATTTGATTTGATTTGATTTGATTTGATTTGATTTGATTTGATTTGATTTGATTTGATTTGATTTGATTTGATTTGATTCAATTTGATTCAATTTGATTTGATTTGATTTGATTTGATTCGGGATATAGAGAACGATTGATTTATTTCTTTTAAACAGTCCCGTTTTGCTAAATTCTAGTACCTGTTAAATCTTATTGTTTAAAGCACAATCTCCCGTATTACGATTACGACGAGCGCGAAGGTTTGAATGTAAAAGGGGAATACGACGTTGGGATCGCAGTCTCCTTTGGGAGCAAAGTGCCTCCCTCTGTATTGCAGCACTTTGTGCATGGCGGTATTAACGTGCATCCTAGCCTTTTACCCCAATATCGGGGCCCTGCGCCGCTGCACTGGGCGATTCTGGACGGTGTCGACCGGACGGGAGTCACTGTACAAACTCTTCACCCTACTGAATTTGATAAAGGCGCTATTCTAGCACAGTCGGAAAGGTATTTGCCACCCAACGTAACCTTTCCCGAGTTGCGTGACACACTGGCCAAAGATGGGGCAGAATTATTACAAAATGTCTTGGAAAAAGACAACCTTTCCTACTCTGAGCCCTCAATTTTCCAGGCAGCAGATGTACGGTACGCGAGAAAAATAAAAACAAGCGACACCAGGGCAACGTTCCAGAAAGCCTCGTACGTTTACGCTCAGAGTCGGGCTTTTGGAGTATTAAGCGCAGTCGTTTCAGAACCGAATGCTCTATTAAAATTAAGCGATATCCAGCCAGTGGGTGATTGCTCTCTCGAACGTTTACACTTTGGGCGGGCACAAGACGGAATGTGCGTGAAATGTGCCGATGGTCAATGTCTTCTTATAGGTACTGTTCACTACAAGGGACAAAAATATACTGGCACAGAGTTTGTGCGGGTGTTTAATTTTGGCCGTGGTGGAGTCATGAGTAGCGAGCGCTAAACTTGAAGTGTGAAATCTAGTAGGATTAGGGTTAGTTAGCCTGTAATATTACTTATTGATGCTGCGCAAGGGCTTAATGAACAATTTGACGACGAACATTAGGCCCAATGATGATGCATCCCACTAGCAATAATGATAATAACAAAATGAAGAAAATTGCTGAATTTTAAATGTTTTAAAATTTTATGATTTTCTGGTGTGGCACTACCCTCTAGAGCTTGTTCTTTTCCGCAAAAGACTTGTGCCTGCAAGTCATACAACAGGTGCGTATTATAATATACCACAATCTGTGTAACTTTTAGCGTATCATCGCCTATTGATTTTCAGCCCATTTCATTACTTGTACAACACCCGTATTCTCCAATCAAATCTTCACTAATATCGCCATCATCACCAAGTAAGATTAAAAGCAATGTCAAAGCCAAAGAGATTACCATCAGAGTATAATGACAGAAATACCATCGTGTTCATCAGAAACTGTGTGGAAAATCCTCTGCAAAAAAATATATTTAAAACAAAATAAAAAGCAAATTGTAGACAAAGACACTGTCAAACTCTAAAGACGGGTCATACAAGGTCAACGATAGGTCAACGATGCCGTCTGCTGAGCAACAGCCACGCACGCTGTACGATAAAGTATGGCAGGACCATATCGTAGACGAGCAGCCTGACGGCACTTGCCTCCTCTACATTGATCGGCACTTGGTGCACGAGGTAACGTCGCCGCAGGCCTTTGAAGGTTTACGCAATGCCGGTCGCACTGTCCGCAGGACCGACAACACGCTGGCTACAGTGGACCACAACATCCCAACCACGGACCGTGCTGATTTCCGGAGCGTTGATACCTTTGTGCAGGAACGTGATTCACGTGTGCAATGCACGACGCTGGAGCGCAACGTGCACGATTTCGGCCTTACGTACTTTGGCCTGGACGACGCTCGGCAGGGCATTGTCCATATAATCGGCCCGGAACAGGGTTTTACCCTACCCGGCACGACCGTGGTATGTGGCGATTCTCACACTTCTACGCACGGGGCCTTTGGTGCCCTGGCGTTCGGGATTGGCACGTCGGAAGTGGAGCACGTGCTGGCCACGCAGACACTGCTTGTGGCGCGCAAGTCACGCAACATGCTGGTTCGTGTGGAAGGCGAGCTCATTAACGGCTGTACGTCCAAGGACGTTATTCTCCACATTATCGGTGTTATCGGAACAGCGGGCGGAACGGGCAGCGTTATCGAATTTGCCGGCCCCGTAATCGAGCGACTGTCGATGGAGGCACGCATGTCCATGTGTAACATGTCCATTGAGGCAGGAGCACGTGCCGGTATGATTGCGCCGGATGACGTAACATTTGATTACGTGCGTGGGCGGCCTTTGGCGCCCAATGCGGATACCATCGATCGCGCTATAGCGTACTGGCGTACGCTAAAGAGCGATGAAGGCGCCAAATTTGATCAGCAAGTAATCATCGACGCGTCGGAGATTGTGCCGACGGTTACGTGGGGTACTTCCCCGCAAGATGTGGTGCCGATAACGGCAAGTGTGCCGGATCCAGCCCACGTGCACGACGCGTCGCGTAAGGCGAGCGTACAACGCGCACTGGAGTACATGGCGCTGGAGCCCAATACTCCAATGGAAGAAATCACGATTGATAAAGTCTTTATTGGTTCGTGTACTAATGCGCGTATTGAAGATTTGAGGAGTGCTGCTAAAGTCGTTGTTGGCCGTCGTGTTGCCGATAATGTAAAGCGCGCCATGGTCGTTCCCGGTTCCGGCCTGGTTCGGCAACGTGCGGAGCAGGAAGGTCTAGACCGCGTCTTCAAGGAAGCCGGCTTTGAGTGGCGCGAGGCAGGGTGTTCCATGTGTCTCGGAATGAATCCCGATATCTTATCGCCGGGAGAACGATGCGCGTCCACGTCTAACCGGAACTTTGAAGGCCGCCAAGGTGCGGGTGGCCGTACGCATCTCATGTCGCCCGCAATGGCGGCTGCTGCCGCGATTGCTGGTAAGATTACTGATGTGCGCAAGATGATGCAAGGTCGGGAGAACGTTCTGCCGGGATCGACAATCGACGTAGATCACCAGCCCATCCCACGCGAAGTGCGGGCGGGTGCAGAAATTTCGGAGGATGAGGAGTTGAAGGACGAGCCAGCTTCGCAGGAGGACGTGAACCGTCTGCCTCCGGCCCAAGGAGAAAAGCCTAAAACTGCTGCGTCTAGCACGGAAGGAGGCATTGCCAAGTTTATTACGGTCAAGGGAGTGGCAGCGCCAATGACAGATGAGAATATAGATACTGACAAGATTATTCCAAAGCAGTTTCTAAAGACAATTAAGCGCACAGGTCTCGGCAGTGCTCTGTTCAACAATGTGCGCTACGTAAACGGCAATGCGGCGGACGGCGAAGAGCCCGACTTTGTTCTTAATCGGGAACCGTATCGGCACGCAAACATTCTTGTTGTTAGTGGCGCTAATTTCGGGTGCGGAAGTTCCCGGGAACATGCGCCCTGGGCACTGCTGGATTTCGGAATCAAAGTCGTTATCGCGCCGAGTTTTGCCGATATCTTTTTCAACAATATGTTTAAAAACGGGATGCTGCCTCTCGTTCTGCCACAGCAGGTGATTGTGGATAAACTGCTGCCGTTGGCTGAAGCAGGTCGAGAATTGGATGTTGATTTAGAGGCGCAAAAGGTGCGCGATGACAAGGGACAGGATCTGGCTGATTTTGAAGTCGAATCTTTCCGGAGGCATTGTCTCCTGAACGGTCTTGATGATATCGGTCTGACTCTGCAAAAGGAGGATAAAATTAGTGCCTTTGAGCGGGAACGGAGCGAAAGCTTTCCCTGGCTCGATGGTCCGGGGTACAAGAAGGGTGGGCACCGTATCAACCCGGTCGCGAACCCTAACAAAAAGCAAAAACTTGACTGGTAGGACGTGTTTGTGATACAGTATGTATTATAGTAAAATTATGGATATTTTAAAATGCAACGATTGCCTGTATTAAACGAAACAACGTACATGGATTGGTCAGTCGTGTACAATTAGACGGGTCCAATGTACGGATTGTAATTAGAGCCATTGTACGAATTGCCTATAATTAAGCTCTCGTCGGTGCTTAAATCGAATGAAACTCGCGGCACACACACATTTCATAGTAGTCGTTACTGCTTTAACTGCAAAATTATTAGTAATCCAAGGCGATATACGGGTATGTGATAGGAGCTAACCCGTTTTCCAGTTTATTGTAAACCATCTCTGGTTTAGCAGCAGTTTATCCCACCAAAGCCACTCGGACCACTAATAAGGAATTCTTATAAAAGTCGACGTCCAAAGGTCACAAAAGGAGGAGCTTTATTTATGGCTTACAACGGTCAATAAATGGCCCAATGTCCTTATTGATCGGATTATTTTGGATGTGAATTATAGTTTCCGGTATCAAGAGTCGCCGTTGCGCTATATTACCCTTAAAAGTGACCGCGGCCTCGTTTCACAATATTGCGGGGAAATTAGATACTTGAATCATTATTGGCTCTTTGAGAGCACAAGAAATAATATAAACCCTAACTAACCCTACTCCAGCACGAATACTTCCAGCACGAATAATCTTAAAATCGAAAAATAGCAAATATACACATACACACACACACGCTAAACGCTGCCGAGGGTCATTAAATTGGTGAGGACGCCGACTGCTTCCTGTAACAAAGACCATTCGCTGCTCTGCAGCGAGAGGCAGACCACTTGCAGCAATGCAAGCGTACAAGACCGTAAATCTGCCACATTATGGGCCCTGTTTTGCTCCCGCAATCCGGCGCTCATACGCGCCATGTATACATTAAGCTCTGTTCGGTAGCTCGTTGCCGCAGCAATGTTGGCAATTCTACTGCATTTTCCATTGTAAGCAAAGCCAAAGGCCCATAGGGTTAGGGTTGCCAGGTACAGGCACCAGGGCCGGTGGTACGCAGTATCGGATCCAGCATCGTACTCTGCCGAGCCAGCGAAAAAGAATTCGACTAGTTCAAGAGCGTGCTGTACCGCGTATAGGCTCCATTCAGACTGGATCCAGTTGTGCATAACCCTGGACGCTCGTCTGTAATCTCGCCCGGGTCTATCGGCCTCTGGAACACTCGAGAGCATGGCAAAAGTAAGCAGAGAGTCTACATTTATATGTAGAACAATATGGGCAGTTTCATAGCTGGCCAAAATGCCGCGAACATAAGGATGCGTCAGGGGCATAAGTCCACTGTTTAAAAAGATTATTTTGTAAAACCGCAGCCAGAAATCAAAAGATTGGCTTACGCGATGGAACAACTGCCTCTCCTGCTCCTCGGAATCGGCTGCCGCTAGCTGTGTCACAATACGGCCAGTGCCTTTTTGGCCGATAGCGAAAGAGACACTTATCAGACCATGCAGAACAATCATCATGTTCCAGGGCGAAAGTATGGGAGGATCACGCTGTCGAGTCAGGAATATTTTGAGTGTGGGGAAAAAGTGTGGCGGGTCATTGTGCCTTTGCCAAAGGCTGTGCCACGTTTCCGCAGAAGGCGCGCTCCACAAGTCTTCATGGCAAGGCAACCTTAATGCAATGTCGCTCACACTCAAAGCTGGGACGTGGTCAAACAGCAATGCCTGTTGAACATCAAAGGCAAAAGCGAAAAATGCGACTCTGGGATCAATTAATATAATTAAAAATAAATAAATAAATAAATAAATAAATAAATAAATAAATAAATAAATAACGAAATAAATAAATAAATAAATAAATAAATAAATAAATAAATAAATAAATAAATAAATAAATAAATAAATAAATAAATAAATAAATAAATAAATAAATAAATAAATAAATAAATAAATAAATAAATAAATAAATAAATAAATAAATAAATAAATAAATAAATAAATAAATAAATAAATAAATAAATAAATAAATAAATAAATAAATAAATAAATAAATAAATAAATAACGAAATAAATAAATAAATAAATAAATAAATAAATAAATAAATAAATAAATAAATAAATAAATAAATAAATAAATAAATAAATAAATAAATAAATAAATAAATAAATAAATAAATAAATAAATAAATAAATAAATAAATAAATAAATAAATAAATAAATAAATAGAACTATACAATAAACTAGAAACAAACAGCCATTCTCTATTGATAAGACTCTACCTTTTTGTTGACTCTCGATCTATCCAGTCGTACCAGGCAAGTGCTTCCGCGTTTTGTGGAGCCTGGTCTTCATGCAAAGCCATTCGATTACGACTTTCATTCATGGTACTTCCTTTTCGCATAGCCTATTCATGTCAGTATATTGGCGTTGCACATGCGAGAAATGGTAAAGCCGAAATCAAAGTAATTTAATAATTAGTATAAAACTTGAAGGGTAAAAAGTAGGAATAGGCATCTTCAATTATTTCATATTTAGACCGGATAAATCGTACCGCGATTAAAACTCCATGGAATATCTGCGCCATGTCGTGCTGCTCACGTGTGCTTGCCATTTTCTCGAATATTTCTGCCAATAGTAAAGCCTGAAACACCCATATAGGAAAAGGCGGCATAAAGGCCCGTTCAGTGAACAAAGAAAACCGTAATTTATCGTGGATCATAATAGCCAGAGGCATTGTGCCCGTTACACGGGACGTGTACATCCCCAGCGTAATCATGGACAAGAGTAGATAAGGTGAAGTATCGTTCAAATCAAACGTAGCCGGATGCAAGATGGGCCACCGCTTGTGTGCACCCTGCCAGTAATTTTCAATGTACTGAGTAATTCTTTCCTTTGTAAGAAGCTCAGATGCGCAAGCTTCACCGGGCAACTGCTTGTTAGACTTGGGCGGGTAAAAGAATGATGGCTTAGTCGGAAGCAGGATTGAAGGCAAAACCAAATGAATGTATCGAAAGAATAGACGTTACAAATGATAAATGAATTAAACTGAAATTAATTTACAGGGAAACCCCAGCTCGTCCAGTAAGCACTCACCTTGGAAGCAGTCAAGACTTCCAGCCTCGTTTGTGGGGAACAGACACCATACTTGTCAGTGCCAGCCGGCTATAATTAGCAATGCGATGATAAAAAGTGGAAAATGAAAAGCCAGGTTATACTAGAGAAATACAAACACCAAAAAATAGATATCTAGAGAAATAAAGACATCTAGGAAGTAAAGACATTTACAGAAATAAAGACATTCAGAGGAATAAGACATTTACAGAAATAAAGACATTTACATAAATAAAGACATGTACAGACGACTAGACACGACTCTACGCAAGTCTAGACGCAACTTACGGGTGTATCTTGAACATAATTCGACCATTGATCAGCGGAGCCTGTATTCCCGCCCGACTGGTTACTCGCATTGTCCCAGCTTTCGTACCCATTCTCGTCGTGCGTAGTATTCATGAGCCAAGAAATAAACTCTTCGTTTGACGTTTTCAGGTTCGTAAACGTATCGTTCTCAAAAATGGGCAGAGAGCCGAGTGCCGAGGGAGTGTACGCGTGAATCGGCTCCTCTGCCGCTTTTACGGCAGCAGCAGCAGCAGCAGACTCGTCCAGTCGCACTTGCGGCTCCTGCTCCGGGCTCATCAGCGGCCCAATATCGGCGTCCATTTCGACTTTAAATCGCGTAGACTCTGTCTGAAAAAGCTGCTTCTCCGCTACTGTACCCTTTCTTGACGCGTCTCTTGAGCCTAAACTGCAAGACGCGTCTGCTTTACTCTCCACGGCTCTGTCTCCGTCTGTACGTGTACCCAAAAGGCCTCGAGGCACATTGTCTATTGCCATTGCTGCTGCTGATGCCTCTGTACCAATTGCGTCTCCTCCAGCGTCCTGCGACTCGTCCGGCTCCGTCTTGTCCGTCTGCGCTGCTTGGCCCAGTAAAATCATACCCTGAGAGGCCTCGACACTAGCGCCAACGTCCTTATGAGCCCGACGGTACTTTGCATAGTCCCTGTGAGGATGCTCAATCTTTACATGGCGATCAAGGTGCCTCGCTAGCACGTCTTTACGTTTGAATCCGCGTGCACATTTGGGACACGTATACTGAAGCGAAGGGATGTCTGAGCATTAGCGCCTGTCTGTATAGATATTTTTTTTTTAATTTTTTAATTTGTCTCTTTTTTGTCTCTTTTATATCTCTTTCCTTCGTCCTTTCATCTCTTTATCACTTTCTTTTCATCTCTTTATTTCGTCTTTTCATCCCTTTCTTTCTTCTGCTTCTTTCCATCTCTTTCATGTCCGTTCCTGATTCATTGTGCAATCGCAACACAATCGGTAAAGCACTTACGGGTCGCTTCGTGGCGCTTGAGATGTTCTCGGCGGCTGAACGATTTTACACAGCCGTCAAAACTGCAAAAGAATCTTTGGTCGCCCTCGCGATATATGCGCGTGCGTTTCGACATTGCATCGTTCATTTCCGCCATTCATTGTCTAAATTGAAGCAGAGACAATGGGAAACGGCGGCAATTTATGTATTATTAATCTGCCAAATAATTGTTTGTTCTACCATTACGTCTGTGGTTATGTACCAGTATTTATGTACTAGTATTTATGTACAGTATTTATATAGCAAAATTTATGTACTAGTATTTATGTAATCCTGTCGCTTTGACTGAATAATATTCGACCCCAAACGGTGGCAATTTCGTATTGGACTCAAAGACTATTCCTTAAAGGCTCATAGTACAGCTCGTCAACTGCTTTTTTGTTGGGAATCGCAGGGATTATATTGTAAACGTACGTCTGCAATGTACACGTGTAGAGAGAGTCATACGTGTATGTCTACCAATGCCCTGTTAGCCTCTACTTAAACCTTTACTTAACCCTCTATCTTAACCCTGTTAACCCTCTACCTTAACCCTGTTAGCCCTCTACCTAAACCCTGTTAACCCTCTACCTAAACCCTGTTAGCCCTCTGGCAAAGCCCTGGTGTTTCTTGAGCAGTCGTCGCCAAGTTTAGTCGTCAATGTCGCATATGAAACGGCCTATAATTCGGCAATTCTAAAATTAATTGTTGGTAGTGGAAGCAGTTGGCCCGGGAAAATTTAAATATAAACATACAATAACATTGTCCACAAAATAATATTGTCCATACAATAACATTGTCACGCATTACACAACCAACCTAAGCTTGATACAAAAGAAACGTATTCGTAACGCCAAGAGCTGGCGCAATATACTATTGATATTTATCGGGCCACACAAAACTTGAAAAGCAGTAATCCTATAGCCTAAGCCCCAGGCGGTGGTGGAGGTGGCGGAGGCTGATTGCTGCTTCCAGGCGGATGCCCAATACCGGGAGGAGCAGACAACGGAGGCCCAGAAAGACCAGGAGGAGCAGAAAGACCGGGAGGAGCAGAAAGGCCAGGTGGGCCAGAAAGGCCAGGTGGGCCCGATACTCCAGGAGGCCCCGATACTCCAGGAGGCCCGGCCACTCCAGGTGGAAAAGCCATACCTAAAGAACTGGCTGGGGCAGGCACGTCTGCAGAACCTGGAGCTGCAGGCAGTGAAGGGTTAGAAGCAGCAGCAGCAGCAGCTATAGCAGCAGCCACAGCCGGAGAAGGCCCCGGAGAGGCCGTTGAAGGCGGAATAAACGTATTATTTCCTCCTCCTGTGCCATTAGTATACCGGGACGACTGATTGTGCTGGCTGTTGTTGAGCAAAACGCGATTCCGGGACGGTCCGTGGTGAGTGCTGTGGTTATTATTATAGTTGCTATTGTAATTGCTGCTGTAATTATTGTAGTTGTTATAATTGCCACCGTGGCTGCCACCGTTGTTGCTCTGCCATGAATTCTCTCGCTGCGAGTAACCTCCACTCCCACCATTGTTATTAGCCCAAGGAGGCAAATCGCCAGTAGGCTGAGGCCCATTTTCCGATTGCCGGTACGAGCCGCTCCGGTGGTTGTAGTTTGACTGGAAATTTGGCTGACCATAATTTGACTGACCGTAGTTTTGCTGATTATAATTTTGCTGATTATAATTTTGCTGATTATAATTTTGCTGATTATAATTTGACTGACCGTAGTTTTGCTGATTATAATTCGGCAGAGGTGCAGACTGCTGCTTCCACGGTGGAGGTGCACTCCCGCCAAAAGACGCGGCCGCATTATTGCCTTGAGAAACCCAAGGCGGAGGAGGAGGAGCAGCAGAAGAGGCGGCCGGCGTTGCCGATGGAGCAGTGGCCCAAGGAGGGAGAGAAGACCCGTTCTCAATTGCCGCTACTGCACCTGAGCCTCCTCCTGCAGATATACTACCAGCAGGTCCGCCAGAGCCGCCCAATTCCTGCAGGAGTGTCTGGTACTCTTGGTCAACTGCCTGTTCAGACACAGCAGCTCCGCCAACATCCTCTCCACGGACAGGGCAGTCCCGGGAGATGTGCCCCGACTGGCCACAGTGCCGGCAGGTAACATTTGCAGTGTAGATCTTTTGCTCTGGACAATCGTACCGCCGATGGCCAACGTTACCACAGTTTTGACAAACTTGATTCTCATCGTCCCTCAGTGTTCCGTTAAGCGTAGCCAGCTCTCGCAGCTGGTTACGCTTCAAATTGTTTTGGCCCTCTGGAATGGAGGCGGCCGTTTCAATAACTTTTTCAATCAGGCTGATTGCCAGCTTGACCTTCTCCTCCGAGTCCGCCATGACGAGACAGTGCAAATCCTCCTCCTGGTTCGAATGCGACTGCTGGTCAGACCGGCCTTTGCCCTCCTTCACAGAGCCCCGTCCACGGATCGCAATTTTGGCTCCACTCTCTTTTTCCATGCCTTTTAGCGTATTTCCACGAGGGCCTATTAGCAGTCCAATGAAATTAATCTCTGGATAATCGTTCACGGGGACGTATATCTTGTCCTGCAGCTTCGTAGGCCGGCGATAGTCGCTGGGCGGTCGGTAGTCTGGGATTGTACGCATCGCCTTGTCCACAAGTACGTGCCGTTCGTTCTCCAGTTTTGTTCGGTACCGAATCTCCCGAGTATTCGTACGTCTGCCAAAGTTGTCGTACTGTGGAGGCGGAGACGGGCTCCTTTCCTGCTCCAGTGGCACAACGTCGTTAATGCGCAGTTTTTGGTTTATCTCCTCAAGGCGGACGTGTAGGGCATAGGCCTCCAGCTGCTCGGGGGTCAGATTGCTCAGGATCATAGTAGGCAAATTCATAAGGCCCAGCGTCCGGTTCCGTGAAGGATCGACCCGACTAAACTGCAGTTTCCTCTGCCGAACCGCAGACCGGCCCCGATCATGGTCTGCTCCTGATCCTGATCCTGCTCCTGCTCCTCGTGCGGATTTTGTAAAGCCCGAGGGAGGCAAAGGCGGTAGTGACGAAGGCGGCGGAGGCTGTGGCGGGTCCGCTGGAGACGCGCCATCTCCGAACCGTCTTTTTCCGCCCAAGGGAATATTATTCGTGCCCGTTATACTGGAGTAAGCAGCCATTCTGGCTCTTTTTTCTCGCTTTTTTTTGCCTCTTTTTTTCGACTCTTTTCTTGCTTTTGCTCTCGGTACTCCCGCCCGACTACTTCACCCAGCTAATCCTCAAAAGCGGTATTTAACGCAACAAAACTCAAGCAGAGCCCGCTTTTTTACAGCGCGCCAATTTACAGTGGGCCGCTCACGCTCGTACGGGCTTCAGTGTTGGGAAGCGCTCTGACCACAAAGTATGGATTATTTTTTCAGCTTATTTTGCAATATAAACCGCATCATTTACGTATACTAAACCCTAACTAACCCTTGTACGAAAATTGGTTTGTGCTATACAAAAGAGTTTATGCGTTTTTACGTTTATTCCTTACTTGTGGCAGTTATTTAGCGATAGACAGCCACTTTGCATTATATAGCCACTATATACATTATAGCCACTATATAGCCACTATATAGCCACTATATAGCCATTATATAGCCACTATATAGCCACTATATAGCCATTATATAGCCACTATATAGCCACTATATAGCCACTATATAGCCATTATATAGCCACTATATAGCCACTATATAGCCATTATATAGCCACTATATAGCCACTATATAGCCATTATATAGCCACTATATAGCCACTATATAGCCACTATATAGCCACTATATAGCCATTATATCATTTATAGCTTAGACCTTAGTCTTACAGTCCTTTATTATAGTGGCAATCGCCAATGTCGCCTCGCGCAGACATTCAACAGCGCACAAAACTCGAATGATCTCTGTGAAAACTGAATTTGCTTTCCGATTACAATGCAGACGCTGATATTTTATTGAGTTTATTGCAGGTTTATTTGATCGTTTTAAATCTATGGGCGTAACAGGATTATATAAAGCGCTAAAGCCCTTTGGTCGGTCATCGCGGCTCGATCCCAGTGGTGGCGCTGTTCTAGTTATTGACGGGCCTTCTTTTTCTCACCGCATTTGGGGTCAGCAAAGGTGCCCAGCGTTGGCGCACTGGGACGAATACAAAAATTTTTTGCTCTTGCTCGATGACTTTACCAATGCTTTTACGTCTGCAGGGTTTTCATTGTAAGTTGTATCGGCTCAAGTTTTTCGCTGCTTTGGTCCTGTTGTTCATTTATTCATTATTCATTTATATTTAATATTCAATTACTCGTCTCTAACAATAGACAATTCTTTTTCGATGGCGGTTTGCCTCTCGACAAACGTCTTGAACGGCTAAACAGGCAAGACGGAGTTGTTGCAAGGCCGGCAGCCTCGCATCCTCGTATGCTTGTCCCGATTGCACAGCAGCACCTGGCTTCAAAGTTTGATGTGGCTGTAGTGGAAGGCGAGGCGGATGTGTACTGCGTACTGCGTAGCAGGCTGCTTAAACAGCCTTCCTTTGTTCTATCCCAGGACTCGGATTTATTGCTGGTAGAGGGGATTCGCTACGTTCCCTTTGATAGCTTAGAGTTCAAACACAATGCGCTTTATGGACGTGTGTACGAGTACGAAGCAGTTTGCCAGGATCGTGGTAGGGATACAAGGCACGATCTGGTCCAGGGCCAGTTTGGTACGCCACACCAATGCTTTCAATTTTGGTTCTTGGCCCGTGAGAACCATGAGAAGGCTCGGTTGCGTACGCTAATTGATGAGAAGTACAAGCGGGAAATCGACCGAATGCTACAGGTAACCTTGGATTGGCATACGATGTTTTGGAGGGGTCACCAGTGCCTCTATGGCATGTTTTTAGAGGCCTTTGTGGCACCAGTTGAGCCAGAAACTCCCTTTCACAACGAGCAAATGCTGGCACAGCAAAATCTGCTCGGTCCTCATGTGAATTGGCTGCCTCAGTTTGTGGAAAACAGATCAAGGAAAAGCTGTATGGCCGCTTCTCGCAAAATTCGGCTCTTTGCTTATGCACATTATGCCGCTGGAGTCAAAGGCGAAATGGTCGAGGTCAATCGTTCTGCGGTACGGATGAAGGCAAAAGCGTACAGGCGTGAAGAAGTTGAAGCAGACGACTTTTCCGATGTTGAGGCGCTTTTGCTTTCGTGCCCAGAGCTTTCTGACGGGGAAAGGCTGTTTGTTATCGGCATACGATGGACCTTGAAAGCTCTGCTTGATTCTTACACTGACGAGTACCAGCTCAAGGCTTTGATTGCCTCGTTTGTGGTGTGCAATGCTTTTGACGGAGCAGAGCTTCGGCGACTGCAGACCGACGGCACTGGCACTGAACAAGAACTGGACAGTATCCATTTTGCCGCCCAAGTCTTGGCCACCATCTACTCGCTTTACCTGTGCCTACAAGCTCGTCATTTTGCCAATGATTTAGCTGACAATCAGCAGTATTGGGGGTTTAGAATGCCTCTGCCTTCGTTTATGATTTACGGCCAAAACGAGGTGTTTGTTACAATTTTCAATGGGTTATTAAGGGACGGAGACGGGTTTCTACAGTCAATTTTTACGCCTGATAAATTGCTCACGTACAACTTTTTGTGCAATTCTGCTCTGCACGGGATTATGCCGGCTTTTGGAGACGTGCCGCCTGCGGGATCGGCGGTAGGAAGTGTGAACGGCAGTGGACTGGGCCGTTTAGGAGAGACGAGGGACTTGCAATTTTCCTCACCTAATTCCTCCTCACCTAATGCTTCTTCACGGAAGAGGGAGCTGCCTTTTACCGAGCCGGGTGATAATATTTCGTTGCTGGATAAAAACAACAAGTTTGCCCTCCTGGAAACCTGATCGTTTCAGACATAACCGATAGATAATACAAGAAATATAAACAATACGAGAATAGTATGAGGGATATGGATAAAGACTCGATAAAGACTTGAAGAATAGTACGTGTACAAATTGTACAGAATTAAATACGCGCACTGAAAAAGAAACAGAGACAGGTGATTGGACATTTCGGGTGGACTCTTTTCTGCTTGGATAACTGTGGATAGACAAAATGCGCTTTACGAGTGCTTGTTTACTTGAATCTAACGAGAGACAATAGGATGTGAATGGCTACAAATTAACAGATGAATAATGATTAGCTAAATGTATAGTCAACAACTGTAAATTAATCCAAAATCGACTGAAACACGACTATATTCAAATATACCATGCTCATTATTTTAATCAAACACCGATTTAAACTGTAATCCACACGCTTTTTCCTGTCTTTATACCCGATATTTTACTTGAACACAACCGTTTAATGGGTCCATACTGTGGCCAAACACAAGTCTTGCTGGCAACCATGCATGTCACGCAAGATACAATGTCCCGTCCCAACGTTTCGTCGCCATCAAAAGCGGCCAATAGGGCGCGTGTGCAATTTGAGTGCCAGCCATGCCCACTCTTGGCCTGCCAAGGCCCGCCAAACCTTGTCGTGTAGCCGGGAAACAATTAGTAAACCCTAACCCTAAACCCTAACCCTAACCCTAGTTTCAAGAGTGCAGAGTCGTGTCAGACGGCAATGGCCCAGCTTGTATCAGAGGCGGCAGCGAGATCAGACGCTGCTGCCTCTCCCTCCGCAGCCGTAGGCAAAAAGATCCTTGATAAATCGGATAATTCTCCCTCTATAGCAAGCCCAGGCTGTGCATCGAGATCGAGATTGGCTTCCGTCTTGGCCACTGACGGGGTTGTAGATGCCTCCAAAGGCAGAATATCAGCATCGTCATTCAAAACAGACCTCAGTGCCTTGACAGACAGGGGCGGAGTGAGCAGGATATTGTCAGAACTGCCGCCAGAATCTCCACTGCCCATGTCGAGGGGAATAGGAGAGTCCAAAACGGCAGAGACCCGATCGGAAAAGTACTTTAAGGGATCAGCCAGAGCCACTGACCGGGCAGATTCCAACTCTGCCGTTCTCACAGCAATATCGTCCACCTTGACATCCCTCACGGGACCCGTGTGCGGAGTAGAGATCATTGATAGTGGCGACATTTGACCGGCAGACGATACGGGCACTGAGGCAGCAGCAGAAGAACTTGCGCCATAAAAGCCGTCTCCCGAGTGCTGCCGTTTTACTGGTGGCGTGTTTGCGTCCTCGGGAGTAAGGCCGTGTTTAAAGTTGAAGATTTGCATATCAGCGGCTCCTTCACGTTTTTCTTTTGTTTCTCCTTTAGCTCTTTGAGCAGCAGCAGCTGTAGCTGCTGCTGCTGCTGTTGCTGCTGCTTTGCTCTGTTTAGCTCCTTTTCCTGTTCCTGTTCCTGTTGCTCCTCCTCCTCCTGCCGCTGCCTGTTTCTGGTTGCGTCTTTGAGGCTTTGCCTTTGCCTGAGCTGTGGGCAGATTACCATTAGCCGCAGCTGACTGATTCGTATAAAAACTGCTCGTTCCAGTTGCACTTTGATTAGCCATTTGCGCTTTAAGCTGCTGCTGCTGCTGCAACTGCATCTGCTGAAACTGCAGTTGCGCATATTGCTGGCTCATGGCCGGCAGCATTTCGCCCATCTGCACCTGGTTAGAAGCAGCCAGATTGCCGTTGTTTATTTGGCCGTTATTAGCGGCAATTTGGTTCATTGACTGGTTCATTGTTTGGTTCATTGACTGATTCATTGACTGATTCATTGACTGATTCATTGGCTGGTTCATACTGCGGCCCAGACCGGCACTGTTTATGGGTGTCTGGCTGACGGTAGGATTCATCTGGAAATGCCTCCGCAGCAGCTGCTGTTGGGCATAGACGGTACGTTTGACAAAGGTAAAGTAACGGGAGATACTCTGCTTTAATTTTGCCAGTACTTCTGGCCGGATAATAAACCGGCCCCGGCCCAAATCTTCCAGCTGCATTCTGTACATCAGCTTCATTTGTACGAGTCGTTTAGTAGCATCTTCGTTCCCACTCAAGCAGTAGAAAAGGGCAATCAGCTGGTCAATCCTCTGGTACATTTGATACATGCTCTTTATCTGCTCAGCGACACTGGCCTTCTCCTGAGGGCTCAGGTTCGTAATCGCGTCTACATTCATTGTCTGAGCGCCCGCCTCCTCCATCAGCTCACGCAGTCTAATAGCAAACCGTGGCTGGCCGACTCGGCCTCCCGTCTCCAGCAAACGATGCACAATACTGCTCTCTGACCCGTCCGTTCCTTGAGCCAGAGCTGCAAAACTGCCCAGTGAAGACTGCTGCCCTGGCCCACTCTGACTCTGAACAGGCTGCTGCTGACTAGTCAGATTGATGGGACTGGAAAACATTAGAGGGCTGCTCATTGGCCCCGGCTGATTTTGAAACGGAACAGTGTTGTTGTTGTTGCTGTTTGTATAATTATTGCCATTATTGCCATTATTGCCGTTATTGCCATTATTAATATTATTGCCATTATTGTTATTAATACTATTATTATTGTTTGCATTCATGCCAGGCGCAGCAGCTTCCAGGCCCTGAAAGGATAAAAGCTTTGGTGTCGAGTTTGCACTGTGCACGTTACTGCCGCCTGGCGAAGAGCCTGTATTGTCCATTCCCTTGGCAAACGGAGGTCCCTGAGGTCCCTGTTTCGGGTCCGGGTTCTGCTTCATTTGCGGAGTAGCAGGCTTGCCTGTCCCCATCTTTCCCGGCCGAGATTGGCCTCCTTTTTGAACATTATTCTGTGTCTGATGAGCAAATTGCTGCTGAATTTGTTGTTGCTGTTGCTGTTGCTGTTGTTGCTGTTGCTGTTGCTGCCTTTGTGAGCCTTGAAACTGAAAGTTTTCAAAGTCTATAGGCTGAGAGCCAAACTGCGAGTACTGCATCCCTGTACTCCCACCGCCAACGGCTCCAAGAACGGGTCTCGCAGAGGGCTGTTTAAGTATTCCTGTACCACTGGCAGACTCGGGATCAGTGCCGCTGGCACTCTGGCCAGCGCCCTGAGCCGCCTGCATCTGCATCTGCATAAACTGGCTCCTTAGCGCCTGACAGTGCTGCTGGTAGACGATTCTTATCCTGTCCATCTGCTCACTGCTCAACGCTCTCCGCCGGCCGAGCTCTACAATCTGCTGCCACGTCGTTATTCCCGCAGGCAGGTTGGGTATTGTCGCCAGCATTTCTTTACTGATAGGGTACTTTGTCGGATCAGCTGCCGATGGCACTCCAGCAGACGCAGCCGGCCTGCCCGGCCGGACGGGCATACCGCCACTCGGCCGAGCTTGCTGAGGCCGTACCGTCTGAGCCATTGAGGGCATCTGCTGCTGTTGCTGTTGCTGTTGCTGTTGTTGTTTGCCATTATTATTGGTATTATTGTTTCCCTGTCTGCCGCCTGCGTTTAAAGGCATTTGATTAGAGTTTAATCCGTCCTTGGCCATTTGCTGCTGCTGCTGTTGTTGCTGTTGTTGCTGTTGTTGCTGCTGTTGCTGTTGTTGCTGAATAGACCGAAAAATAGCAAACAGCTTTTCTGGAGGAATCTGTTGCAATTGAGCAGGAGTCATATTATTGCCATGGCGCTGCTGCCACAAATGAATATGGTGCAGCATCATATTAATCTGCTGCTTGGTCAAATTCATTTTCGGGCCGGCCGGCTTTGAAGAGGTTTGAGGGTTTGTAGTACTGCCTTGTGCGGATTGCATATTTGGGGTATTTGGCTGTCCCATTGCTGTGTAGGGCGGAAGAGACTGTGGCCGCATTGGCATCGCTGAGCCCTGGAAAGAGTTTGAAAAGGAGTTTGGGCCGTTGTTGCTGCCAGCCCGATTTCCATTCTGTTGTTGCTGTTGTTGTTGCTGTTGTTGTTGCTGTTGTTGCTGTTGTTGCTGTTGTTGCTGTTGCTGTTGTTGCTGTTGCTGTTGCTGTTGTTGCTGTCTGTAAGCATTAGCTCGTTGCTGGGCATTCATCATTTGAAACTGCGCAGGCAACTGGCCCTGGTTCAGGAGAGGCGACTGCTGTGATTGGCCCATTCGGCCTGCTGTTCCATTAGAGCCAGACGAAGCAGTTTGAGCGCTGGCAATAGGCTGGTTCCCGTTTGCAAGCACGGGCGAGCCTCCTCCGGGTAAAGTATTGTTTTGTATGGCGTTGGCTAGACGCTGCTGCATTTGTGCAGACTGGCCATTCATTTGTGCATGGTTATGCTGATCTCTGATCTGCAGCAGTTTGCGCCCGCAGGCGGCAATGTATTCTTTCTGCAAGCGTTTAGTATAGGCAGGATCAAGTTTAAGAATGGAAAAGGAACGAAAATGGGAAATTCGGCTCGAATCAAATAGGTAAAAATAAATTAAATTAAAAAATAAATTAAAAAATAAATTAAAATAATAAAAAACAGATAAATATATCTTTGCGTGGACACAAACCTTTGAAGGCGCTTTGGCAAACGTGTGCTTTTCAAACCCACTCGCTACTTGCAAAATTTGCTGTTCGCTAATATGCGGAGGGCTTATTTTCCGTAGACAAGCCGCTCTATTGAAAGTCAGCACCAAAGGGCTATAAAACAGGAATATGCATACACTTGCAATGTGATCTTTTGCCGTTCTTCACTCGTAATGGAACTACGCCAATCCATATCGAAGGGGAAGCCGCCTGCATTGAACATTGAGGCGGGGTTCCCATTATTCGGAAAGACGGGTGTCTGACCGGTCCCGTCGTTGCCGATATTATTATCACCTGGATTATTGCTCATCGTAGATCACTCTGACAAATTAAATAAAACCCCTAAAAAAAAAAAAGGTAAAAGCACAAGCACAACAACTAGCGAAAGAATCGCGTTTGTAGAAAAATATTCTGACAGGTTATTAAACAAGACGTGTTTGACTCGTTTAAAAGAACGTTCGCCTTATAGCGGTAAGCAAAACGCGGCCGTGATAATCATATAACGAGACGCTTGGGCCTTTGCGGGTTCAGCAACGGCCAACGAGTAACTCGGGGGAAAAACACAGGATTAGGCGTAGGATTAGAAGAAAAAGAGACAGAGTATCTCTTTTGGTAGCAAGATTAAGAGTAAGCTGGTAAGCACCAGGTCGACGGCCTGCCAAGTCCGTTCCAATGCAAAAAGGCCAAGATTTCGAGCAGCTCAGACTTTGGTCAGCCCAAACTTTAATAAGCTCAGATTTCAAGCAGCTCAGACTTGATCAGCTCAGATTTCGAAATCCTCAGTATCCGGCAATCCTTGCGGAGAACGAAGAGACAGATCAAATCTGGCAGGCTAAACAGGCCGGTCTGCTCAAAGAAAACTCGGGTCAGACGAGAAGGATCGTGAAACGCTCTAGCGCATTGGCTCGTGACCGCAGTGAGCTATTTTCTGTTCTGAATCAACGGCCTTGCAAATTTGCAGATTGGTAGGGTACAATGCCAGAGCCGAAACGTCTCTGCTCGCAGAGATCAGATAGAGCTTTGGCGCGATCGCACAGAACGGCGGAAAGAGTACAAAATTAAAGACCAATGCAGTTTTCAGCGCAACTGCCCCGGAGACAAGATTTGACAGAGATCTGTATAGGCAGAGCACCAGAGTGCGTAGAGTAGAGGAGAGGAAAAGGCCACAGTCTGCAGCAGTTGAGGATTAGCAGATACTTCCCGCAAAACAAGGTTAAATCTTAAACAAACTTTAGGTATCTAGCTCCTTTTTGGCGTGAACCAAACAGGCAATATCTCTCATACCTGCACGAGATGAGGACACACTACGTATAATGTACTGTACTTTTTATTACTATTCAGGGAGACGTGTGTGAAGTGTGGGCGAGATTGATTAATCAATATTTGGGCAAAATATACACAGTATGTCGTGAATTTAGAGCCGTTTGGACGCGCAAAAGCTATGCGCACGAGTATTACCTCACTGCGCGGCTCACGTGCCGTGAGCCACGTACAATTAATTGACGTGCGCTTCACCGACTCTTGGATCCGTACTCTTTCTTCGGACACGTTAGTGATCGCTCAAGTAATTTACATAAATCATTTAAATCCAAATTGTATTTTCCGACTTGTATTTTCCAATTTTATTTTCCAATTGTGTTTTCCAATTGTGTTTTCCAATTGTGTTTTCCAATTATGTTTTCCAATTATGTTTTCCAAATTGTATTTTACCGGTGCCAAAGCATAATAAACCACAGACGTGTGCACGTAGCCTTACTTGAAATTAAGTAGTATTACGTAATGGCTCTGCGGTGAGGAGACTGGCGAGGGCAAATACAGTGCGACAGCGCAGACTGCGTCGCGTTTTTGTGGCAAAGCGCAGTGCAATCGTAGCGGTGTGGACACTTTTAAGCTGGACCTGTCCCATCTTCAATTGTGCCTCTATATCCATCTTTTTGTGGCGCGATGATTTATTCCCTGCACAGATTCCATGTGAGACATTCGTGTATCTGTTAGCGCGTACCTTGCGCACCACACAGGGTATAGTCCCCATTCTCCAACACTACAAACACGGCCAACTGAGAAAAGATACAATGGCACATGCGTGTCGAAAAAGTATTAGGAAATCTTGCAAGAAAAGCTCAACTTTATTCATAATCTGATCAGTTTTGGGTCTGGCCACGTTTGCAAGAAACGTACCAAGAATATATATGGCCAGCCAGCATGCTGTATATTCTCATACTGAAGCCTCCTATATATTATCATCTCCTATACATATTATCCTCATATCCTTATACTGAAGTCTCCTATATATCTCATATATATCTCCTCAATACTATACATCCTTCTGTATTGTCCTCATACTATATCGTGCTATATATCTCCATACTATACATATCACGCTCTACTATTCGCTTCACCATTTTGATCCTCTATAATTATTATGCGAATTTCTCTGTGAGAGGTGTAATGTACTGCTCATTATATGCTCGATAATTTGCCTATTAAATAAAAAATCGAATAATCGATAAGGATTGATTCAGTGGAAGAAAGCATTTCACAAAAGCCTTCCATCATGTCCTTCTTATTTGGTCGCTCGAACGAACAGGTTAATCCCCAAAATGTGGCCATGGCAGAACAAGAGATTGAGCTTATGTCTGATATTTTCAACAAGTAAGTTACAATAATCTTCCTGTCGCCATCTAACATTTTCTTTCATCCAGGCTCGTAAATTCGTGTCACACCAAATGCATTCCCGCGAATTACACGGACGCGGATCTCAGCAAGGGCGAAAGTGTCTGCATTGACCGCTGCGTTTCAAAATTCTTCCAAGTCAATAAACGGCTTTCCGAGGTTTGCATCTCAATTTGTATGGAGTATTTTATTTTCTAATATTGTAGCACATGCAAAAGAAGGGTCAAGAAATTCAAGCCGCTGCCGGTGGAGGCCGAGGACTGTTTTAGCCAGGTCGGATCGGATTAATAGCCTGTCTAAGGGACTGGTTACAGTATGGCGGCCAAGGAACTTGGTACCATGGAGAAATCGTATAATGGCAGTATTCAATAGCACTATATACATACTCTCTAATCACCATTCTAATGATTTTCCAATGTTACGATGCTTCCTCGACCAGGAAACTGCTGTGAATAATAAATTTGAATTTATAGGCTTCAGCAACATGTGCACGAATTTCATACTTGTTGCATTCTATTCGGATTTTATTTTTATACTCTTTATCCATTGGTTCTCATTATTTATTCGTTGCTTGCTATGAGGCTATTTCCTTCCCTCTTTGTTTTTGCAATTCTTTAGTCTTGTCAAAATGTCCACTGAGTCGAGCAGTCCGGTTGTCAAACCCACAATGAATTACTATGATTTTATCGTTATTCTCCATTAAATGATTTGCCCCTACCACAAAATAAAAGATAAATCAAAATAATAAATAATAAATGAAGCATATGATGAATAAACTACAATGAACTACAATGCAAATTTTACTCTCCATTCAATACGCCATCAAAGATGACGCGACATGAAAAGTAATCTGTCTTGCGACAGAGATCGACTGTAAACAGGTCTTTGCTGCTGCCGTTGTTGTTGCTGCTGCTGTTGCTGAGAATCAATTAAGCGGCCGTTTGTAGCGCTCAAGTCTGCCCCTGAACTACTGACAGACGCCCTTAGACTTGTCCCTTTGAACACAGAATTAGGAGCAGCAGAGCGGGGAGCAGTTCCGCTCAGATCACCGGCTGTTATGCCTGTGCCAGGTGGAGACAAAGCAGAGCCCTTTGGCCCATTAAATAATGAAGGCATTTCCCCAAAGGATCGCGATAACGAGTACGAGTCCATGAGGGGAGTAGATGCTGGGCCTGGAGCACAAACGGTCCTTCTTCGCTCCTCGTACTGATCCTCTCTAGCGGCTTTTTCACTGTGCGAGGCAGACTGCCTGTCCCTAAGCATGTTTGCCCAGTCTGATAACTGGTAAATGAGCCACATATTGGGACCTATCCAAGGCGACTTGTCTTTGAGCCATCTGTAAGCCTCATCAACAGAGAGCCGTTTGTATGCAATAATATAGGCAATTATAAGACTGGCCGATCGAGATACTCCACATTGGCAATGAATCAGGACCCGTTTCCTTAATTCTTTGGCCTTGTAAGAAATGTACTTTGTTAGAGCAGGAAGATCACGGGCCATAACCGCATTATGTTCCCAGGGCACATGGACATATTCAATCTCTGCACCGGCAACTTCGTACTGGCTCACAGTCGAAAACTTTTCCAGTTCCGTGATAAGCGATCGGCGGCGCTGATGATAAAGATCATTAAAGCCTGATACAAAAGACGTTTGGGCGCTATTTTTCTCCATACGATCTATACTCTCCACATCTTTTGGCTCCCGTTCCAGAGGCATTTCCGTCTCCATTGAAGGAGCCTTGTATACAAACTCTTGTGGAGGCAAAACTTCACGTGCGACATTTATGATTATATCGTACTTTTTCATAGCCACGTCCTCCAAATCCGGTTCGCGACTGAGCCATATATTTTCGTCCACTTCAACTGCCCCATCTGGGTAAGCACAGCTGTTTAGCACATCGTTATCCTGAGCCAGGACCTGAGAGGCAAACGGCCTACTGCTGACTGGCTCGTCGTTGTCATTATCTAGAGACAATGGCTCAAGGCCCTTACGCACAAGTTCGATCGGAGAAGTATTTGACCGGTGAATCATGCGTCGAGTTCCAGAGCCGCCTGAGCTTTGTGGACTATAGTAGGCGGTTTGACCTGCCTGTGTTTTCCATTGCTGGCTTGGAATATTGAGAGCGGGTAACGCGGGCCTCAGTCTCTGATTGCAGGAAGCAGTCGCTGGATTAAGGGTTATGTCTGGCACTAACTTGGTCTGCGTACCCCTACCTTGCGCATTTCCATATTCGAGTTCACAACCAACAGAGTCGCTGGCGACTTTAGACACTTGCAAAGCATTTCCATCGGGCATTTGACCTGTATTAGCAGGGTCAAATTGCCTTGCATTTGCTGAAGGATCAAGGCTGTAATGAAGCTTTGCACTTGAATCCTCCGCCTGTAGAAGCCTACTGCTCTTTGCCGATGTAGAATTTGGAGTAGCCGGAATTGGACACATTGCTGTACTTGACCCGTTCCGCCTTGAAGCAGGTCTTTCTGTCGGAGTTACAAGGCACAATTCGTCCCTCTCTTGTTGAAACGCTACACTAGAGGGCAGAACGTTTAAGGCTAGACCTTTCATGTTTCTCCGCCGGCTTGGTGTTGGCACGTCGGTATTTGTAGCTGCTGGTGCAGTACTGCTCTTACCTGGCGTAACATTGGCAGCGTATCTCTTGTCCTTTTGCTCCGGCGAGGGAGAGGGCGACTTGAGCGACCTTTCGCCTTCAATTAATATATTGTTTCGGTTATTACCACCGGTAAAGGCCCTAGGGCCAATGCCGTTGCTGTTTCCAAACTCTTTGATTCCCGTCATAAATCGTAAACCATGGTGATTTATTGTATCTCGATCTCCACTAGAAATAGGCTGGCTGAATGGGAACTGGTGATTAATTGTATCTCGATCTCCACTAGAAATAGGCTGGCTGAATGGGAACCGACGCTTTGTGGCCATGCGACAAAACACGCAAAGTAATGACAAAAAGGTGGCAATTGAGCAAAAGAGCAGCTTAGGTATAAAAGCCTTTTAGTGCAATTTGGGACGTAAAAATTTGCTGCCGAAACTGCAATTGATCGAGACTCACGGGCTAATTGAATAATAAACAGTCGCTCAAGTATGCAAAGGCAAGATATAGCAGAGATCTAATTGACAAGATAAATTATCCCGCACGTGCAAGATCTCGTTCGTCCTTTTATGCCAGTAATTAATTATTCTGCATTTCTCTTGCCCGTCATGCAAACCTCTAGTCCTCTTTTTTTGGCCCTCTGTCCAGTCAATAGTCAATTTGATCTTGAGCAAAGGTATGATCTGGTCAAGGCACGTTTGGTGTCTTGATTAGACAAAGCTGTACTAGGCGCAAAAAGCACTCCCAGATCCGTCAAAGCCAGGATTTACGGCGTCTTTTCAATGCCTAGTTTGAAATACAGAAAAGTACTGCTGTTTTGATGCTTTTATTTTTGGCAAACGGTCTTTTGGCGCTGCTTTCAAATTTGCCAACTTGGCCGACCGACCCACCTTGCTCCAGAATCGGTAAACCCTTCAAGATTGGTTAGTCGACGCAAATAGTCGTCTAGGGTTTTCTTCGTTTTTTATAACGGGGCTATTTATTTAGCTTCAACCAAAGTCCCTTTTAATCTGTTAATTAATTAATAAAGAAATAAATTAATTAATTATATAAATATATTAATTGGTTATTGCTGAGTGAATTAGTGTGTTTGTAATACAGCTTATAATACAGCTTGGATATTCAGGTAAGCAATATTATTATAAAATCCCCGTTTCGTCCGCTTCTATTCTCGTTTAATTCGCCACAGATTCAAGACTGGTGCGCACAATAAGGAGCTTAATCGGGCAAAATTGGCGATCTCAATTTTGTAGCGTTTATTTTGCGAATGTCTAACGGCAATTATAAAATCAGTATCGTCTTTGCTATTTTATGCGCTTCCCTGTAGGCTTATTGTAAGCATTGGACACTCATAAGGACGGGACTACTGCATTTGCTATTTATCTTTGTATTGCACTATTTTCACTTGCTGAATTTTATTGACTCCATTTTTTTCCTACATATGAGCAAACTAATGGAGCAGTATGCCATTATCAAACTAAACACACTGATAATCGCATACTGGCAACGACCATCATAATTACAAGCCTATATTGATAATAATTCCTGATTGAATTAGACTAATGTTGCGCTAATGCCACCAGATGGCTGAACAAACAACAATGCTCTCCACTATAATACAGTTTATGATTTATAATAATCATAGAAACAAAAAAAAAAAAAAAAAAAAAAAAAAAAAACAAAAACAAAAACAAAAACAAAAATAAAATACTTTTCATAGTACGCTAATCTAGAGACCGGAAGCCAAGCAAGGCCATCTATCCTTTTAGTCATCGTCAGAGACAGGGTTACGCGTGAAATGTCCACCATGTCCAGAGCCCGCGCTTGCATCGTAATCCCACATGTACCCCGAAACATTTGCTTGTTCTATACGTCTTTTAGACAGTGAAGACCATCGGCCCTTTTCGTTTCTTCCAGCGCTGCTCCAGTTAGGCGCATAGTTATTCGTGTAATTGCCCATGGTGGAGGCAGAACGAGACAGAGGTGTCTGTCGCCACAATTCCTGAGGCCTGGCCGACGTAAATCTGCGAGCCGCTGACGCTGAGCCGTTTTGCCCTGCCGCTCTGTCCGGCCCGGCAGAGCCTTGATCGGCAGGAGCAGAGATGGACGAATGAATAAAAGAAAGAGAAGGAGAATGAGACTGCCTTTCGAGGGCAGTGCTGCGAGGCGACTGAGACCGATCGTGGATTGCTGCAGGAGTTAAAGGTGACGAAGGCGAAAACTCATAGTCTTTGATTGGCCGACGAAACCTTCTTTGCGAGTGCCGCCGAGTCAAAACGGCTTCCGCTGAGCGGACTTGCAGTGGCAACGAAGCCTCGGCAGCGCTTAAACTGCCATCTCTTAAACTGCCGTCCTTTCTCTGCACAGGCGTACTATCCCGCAAGCACTGACGGTAGTCCGAGAGAGCCGATCGATGCCCTAGTTCAAGTTGGAGCTGGGGCCGCCGTTTCGGCGACTGCGACTCTACTCGTGGCCTCATCCTTATACCGTCCTCCTGTGCCATACGGCTCTGCCTCTGCTCTGAGGTTTGTGGTTCGAGTAGAAAAGTAGGGGCAGTCGAGGCGTTTAGTCCGTACAGGTTCAGCTGCGAGCAGTCGCGATCAATAGTCGAGACTCTATTAATAGCCGCATCGTCCACTGACCTGAACGCTGAGGATTGTGCCAAAGACTCTGCCAGCCGGGCAAGTTCGTCAGTGACTGATACAACCATCGTTCGGCCTTGAGGCGACTTTTTTTCTGCATAGTCTACCAGCAGCCCTTTAATACGCGTCAGTGATGTTAAAACCGTCAACGGCAGGGAGGGACCTGCCGCTGCTAATTGGTTCAATGCCTCGATCAACCGGCACTGGCTTTTGTCCAGCTCGGTATCAGAGTCCCGTCCAGCCTGGGCTTGAACAGCATTGCTTGTTTCTTCAGGCAGAGGCCGGTCGCTGTGCTGACTGCGCTGGGCTGTTTCTACTGTGCGCAGCCTTTCTTTCAGCTCCAGCATCTCGTTCCAAAATGCTGCTGATTCAGATCGCGTAATAGGTGCTTGCGCCTCTGCTTGCTCGGAGCTTAGATTTTTTGGAGTTTCTTGCGCACTGTATATCTTTAAGGACTCCAGTTTTGTCAGTGTAGTTGCTGACTCTGGAGACTGAAGTTTTGAAGGCGTCTCCAGTATGGAAGCTTGGCCGCCTCCTTCTATTTCTTCTTCCTCGTCTTCTTCGTCTTCGTCTTCGTCTTCGTCTTTTGCTTTCCCATTTTGCTCAACGCTCTCCTCCATATGACGAGGTGGCTGGTCCGAGCCTCTTTCTTTTGGCTCTAAGGAGATGTGCGAGTGCACATCTGTGCCTTCATCAAGGGACACTGAATCTGTAAGGTTTTGTGTGTTTCCAGGCAGTACCCTTCCGAGCAGAAGAGAGCTGGCTCTCGGGTAGCTGGCCGAAAGCTGCTCAATTAGACGATCGAGTCTTTGAAAAAGGAGAAAGTTTTTTTTTAGAAAAAAAAGAAAAGATCAACCGAGAAAAGATCAACCAAGAAAAGATCAAAAAACGAATAAAAGGTGTAGACGAACAACAGGTGACTAGGTAGAAGCCCGAGCGGAGACTAGATTTATAGAGATGTGGACCTATAATCCCCGCTCATGCAGAATTACGAGTAGCACGGATATTTAAAAGAAAATCACCAAACAAAATGCAAGACGTACCCCGGAAGGCCTCAATGGGCTTTGGATGCCATAGACTGTGAGCTGGCTTGGTGATAGGGTTGGAAGTTTTGTATTAAACGACGGGCTGCCGGCATTGTATGGAGCCATCTGACCGCGATTTCAGGTCGATCGAACAAAGAGGCGAATCGATAGAGGGGCGAATCGAATAAAAAGGAGATTTAGAGCAATCAAGACTGTAGATTTGTGGTGAGGAGCTCAATGTCTTTAGAAAAGAATCAAAAATGTCGTCAAGGATTAAGCAGATCGAACAATAGGCGAGACTGACTCTAATCAGCAGGCAAAGTTTTGTAAAAGAAGCTTTAGTATTTCGCGGGTAACGCAGAGAAAAGAACAGTATTTCGCACCCCAATTTTGATACAAAACCCGGATATCAGGAGACGAGCGCGTCCAGCCCAATTCGTGTAGAATATTAGAAAAAGAGCCGTTTACTCAATCGCACAGCGTCACATCTCGATACACGGCAGACTCACTCATATCGTCGACAGCGTCACCCCAACACTATTTCGTAGACCACTGAAATACACATTCTCCCGAGCAAACTTTGGCAATAGTATTTCGAGGTTAGTTGTCGCGTAAACTGATACAGTATTGAGTCACCCGGCACATGTTATTATGTTATTTTCTCATTGTATCGTCTTTTATATTCGATGCTGTATGTACTGTATATATGTTGTCTTATATTGCCATATATTGTCTACACATTGTCTATGTATCCCCCATCCTAAACAAGAATTCCTAACTAGCACTAGTAGACCCTAACTAACCCTAACCATAAGATTGGCCGCTATATTCACGGTTTTCGTGTAGGATGGCCGGTAAACAAAGTGTCGTAAAGAGCTAGCAGAGCGCGCATGGCAGCAACTTCACGTTTAGCCGCTTTAGTGGCAGAAATCGAGTCGCTGCATACAGAAGAGTCTTTGCTCGAGCATTTAAAAAGCACGAGTGCAGGTGACGGAAACGGTACTGATTTGGATGGGGTTACAAGGGCACTGGAGTCGCGTGCACTGGAGAACGATATATGGCGCTCCCTGAAGCTCAACGTTGTGGCCAATTCTTCAGCGAGTGAGCGTCTGGCTGCTGACTATGAGCAAAGAGACAAATTTATGCTAATGGCATCGCGCTACGCTGCACAAATCTCAGACCTTGAGACGCAGCTGTATAACGTCCGTGCTGAGACTGCGCAGCGTATAGCCAATGTGCAACGACTTGGCGCTCACATAAGGGCGGCTAAAGCAGGCAGCCGGGATCGTAAATGCTCAGCGGCGGACCGTGAGCAGGCCGATTTCAGTAGACAGCGGCTCGTTATTGTACGCAATATTATTCAGGCCGTTGTATTGGAGGCCGGCTTGGACTGGAGCCACGGGCCTCTGCAAAAATTAATGCTCGAGTGTGGTGAATAGGGCTCTGCTTGAAAGCCCGTTATATTGGAAAAAATAAGAAAAAATTGCCATCAAAACTGTGCATTGCTGTTGGTGGCTCACGAGCAGACATAAAGTGGCACAGTATTTTGGTATGGACGAGTTGTGTCCAGCGAACGGCGGCCTCACACTTACAGGGCCAAGAATAATTGCTTTACGCCTGCATAGACTCGCAGTTTTGTGTGATGAAAAGCGGATAACTCGTTTCCCGAAGGCACAAAGCGCCAAGTGTTTACTCCAAGTCGCCGTCTCTTTACGTACACAACCACAGATTTCTCTACGGCACTAGTCAAAAGTAAATTGTTCTCGATTACACAAGGCTACTTGGAGGACCGTCTGGCTCGCCGCATTTGATTACACGACAGAGGAAACGAGATCGGCGACTTAAAAAATGGACACGCAGGGAGTCCAATATTGGATAGAGCTTGTATTCTGTTACGGGTTACTTGTAAATTGTACTTTATGGACGAGCAAATTTGTTGTAGGTAGAACAGAATCCGTTTGAACTCTCTCTCATTAAAACCTCGTTAAAGGCGTCGGACCAGAAAATGCGACCAACTTTATATAGCCATAGACCCAATAATTATATGTACCCATACCCTCTTTGCGTTACTTTGTGATTGCTTAAATGCACGGATTACTCGTCTTGAAGCGCTGTGTCCCGCTATAATAGTTGCAACCCCCTAATCGACACTTTTGGTATGGGTGTACTCCTTTTGGGCGTATATTTTTTAGATTTTTTATATAATATTATTTATAGTATATATATTATTTCCTATATACTCGCTTACGCACACATGTCGGCACATTGTGCACCGGAGAATCTCGCCTGTCAGCATGATAACGCGTGTATTCGCCCTTTTCGATTAAAGTACGATATTGGATTAGTGTACGATATTCGATTAAATACGATATTCGATTAAATTAGTAGACTGGTTTACGCAGAGCGGCGGATCAGACTATAAAAGTCGTGCAGGGAACCAATACCGGCAGGATACACAATGGCTGAACCCGAGTTTGAACAGGCGTACACAGAGCTGCTCTCCAGTCTGGAGGACTCTGCGCTTTTTACTAAAAGACCAGAGCTTCGAAGAGCGCTCGATGTAATTGCCATCCCAGAGCGCGTGATACAATTCCGTGTGACCTGGGAAGACGATGAGGGCAATATGCGTGTAAATCGCGGATACCGTGTGCAATTCAACTCGACTGTATGGCATCCGGCCAAAGTGGACGTGCGTACTGACTTTAATAGCTCGGACCTTACAAGGGCGGACTACGTCTTCATCCTACTGTGAATCTTTCAATTCTCAAGTTTCTCGGGTTTGAGCAGATTTTCAAGGTAAGTCAATTCTTAAACTTGGACGGCAATTTATTCCGAATCGCATTGTATCCAATTTTATCGCTATCAATTCACTCAAGTCTTGCCAAGCTGGGTTTGAGGTTTGGCTGTGCATTCACGAATTGCTTCGCTCTTGCTCGCTCTATCGTTTTTCCAATCAAGTCTACCTCCTTACATCTGATAAAATTTTATCTGATCGCATCTTATCTGATCGGTCATTTTCTTACTACCCGAATTTTTCCGTTTTTCCACTATTCTCTTATTTGTGTCTCACTACCCACCCTTACATTTTCCCGTCGCCATTACTTGTAAATTTTGTTTCCTCTATTTATTTCTCTGTTCATTTATCAAATATTTCCATTTATTTAAATATTTCCATTTATTTATTTAATTTTCCATTTATTTATTAAATATTTCCACTTGCTAGCTATAATAATTATTATTTCCACGATACTTTAATTATTCTCGCTTATTTATTCTCTTCATGTTCTAATTACAGAATGCTCTTACTGGCCTGAGCATTGGTGGAGGCAAAGGCGGCAGCGATTTCGACCCCAAAGATAAAAGCGATGCTGAGCTGAGACGCTTTTGTCATGCCTTTATGTCGACTTTGGCTCGGCATATCGGCCCAGATACGGATGTGCCTGCAGGCGATATTGGCTGTGGCCCACGCGAGATTTCTCTCATGTTTGGCGCGTATAAAAAAGCCGTAAATGCCTGGCACGCTGGAGTCCTGACGGGCAAGCACCTTTTCATTGGTGGGAGTCTTATCCGACCCGAGGCGACTGGTTACGGACTCGTATACTTTGTTCAGCATCAAATCCGCTACTTGAAGGAGGGAGACTCCTTCAAAGGCAAACGAGTAATCGTCAGTGGGTCCGGTAATGTGGCCCAGTACGCGGCACTTAAGGCCATTGCACTTGGTGCCACTATTATTTCGCTGTCTGATTCAAAGGGCACACTGGCCTCTGAGCAAGGATTTACTGCTGAGCAGATTGGTGAAATTGCTACTGTAAAGTACCATCGTCAGCCGCTTACGGCTCTGCAGTCGTCCTTGAAGAATACTACGTATCACTCCGGTGTCCGTCCATGGAAGCTTTTCAAGCAGGCCGATATCGCTCTGCCCTGTGCTACACAGAACGAGGTGGATGAGGAAGACGCTCATGCCCTGCTCGATGCGGGTGTCCGTATCGTGGCGGAAGGGTCAAACATGGGCTGTACTTTGGAGGCCATCAGAGTATTTGAGCAGTCCTTGGGTGGATCAAACAAGGCGGGAGCCTGGATTGCCCCAGGAAAGGCGGCAAACTCTGGAGGAGTCGCTGTTTCAGGTCTCGAAATGGCTCAGAATAATTCTCGCCAAGCCTGGACAGCTCAAGTCGTGGATGACAGACTCGCCGAGATTATGGAGAAATGTTTTGATCAGTGTATCAAAGCTGCCAAGGAGTACAATGCAAAGGACGGCGGACTGCCTTCGCTTGTTAGTGGGGCCAATATTGCCGGATTTTTGCGTGTTGCTGACGGAATGCACGCTATCGGAGATTGGTGGTAGATTTGTTGCAAAGTAGACAGCGTAGACCAGTTTTGGTGGGATTTTGATAGCCTAAATAAATTGAACTTTTACCTTACGCACTAGTGGGACTGGACAAATCGTTCGAGCTTTGCACAATATTTGTGTATTTAAATAATAAAGAATGATTGTTTATTTATTTATTTATTTAAATTGCACAATGAATGCCATTCTAATCGGCCAGCAATTTTTTTGGAACGTGTGTGCCACCATTGGCAAAGCGTATCTGGTTCTATATCTCTTATTGGCGGCATATCCAATGCCATCTCCTTTGCCGTTTTAAACTTTACAATGCATTTTCTATTTATATATTTTTAAACTATATTCATGATCTTGCCGTTTCATAATTGCCCACCGTTTTGTCATTGCCTCCTCGTTATTGCCCACCAATTAATCACTGCCTCCTCGTTATTACCTCCTCGTCATTGGTCCCCCAAGCCCTGTGAGGGTGGTATTAATGTAAAATATTATCACTGGACTGCAAGGGCCACCTGCAGTTCCTCAGACGGAACGTCTCGGTAGGACACGAGCCAAGGGTGGTCGAGAACCTCCGCCATAGACGGCCGTTTCGTAATATCGCGCTCGAGCATGAGCCGGATGAGCTCGATATTCGCGGGCGACATGACGAACGGGATACGCAAGTCGCGGTCCATTATCTCGTCAACCTGTCGGGTCAGTATGTCGGTCAAAAAATAAATAAATAAATAAATAAATAAATAAATAAATAAATAAATAAATAAATAAATAAATAAATAAATAAATAAATAAATAAATAAATAAATAAATAAATAAATAAATAAATAAATAAATAAATAAATAAATAAATAAATAAATAAATAAATAAATAAATAAATAAATAATTAAATAATTAAATAAATAAATAATTAATTAATTAATTAATTAAATAAATGAATAAAAATAAAAAGCTAAACTTACATTATAAAAAGGGTTTTCCTTGTACACAATGGTGTAGAGCAGAATACCCTGGGCCCAGACGTCCTGCTCTTTGCCGGCGTACATCTCGCCCCGCAAGACTTCTGGTGCCGCATAGTCGAGGGTCCCGTGGAAGGTGTCAAAGGGCCCCTTTTTAACATAGTTGGCACTGCCAAAGTCGATCAGCTTGACCCATCCGTTCCGGTCGAGCACGATATTCTCGTCCTTGATGTCCCGGTGAACGATCCCGAGCGAGTGCAAGTGGTGCATTGCCCGAGAGACTTGGATAAAGATGGCAAGGCACTCGCTTTCGCTCATACGGCTGTGCACTTCGATATAGTCAAACAGGTCCATTCCCGGTCCGTGAGGCGTCATGAGGACATAGTAGTTCTCTGGGTCTTCAAAGAAGGTCAGCATGTCTACTATATTGCGGTGCCGATGGCCCTGCTTCAGGTAGTTGAGCACGTGGATCTCCATCGGCACTGTCCCCAACTTGCGGTCCCGTGTCCACGTGTCCACCAGGATCCGAGTCTTTGTAATGTACTTGACTACTATCTGCTGCTGCGGCCGTTTACGTGACCGCGCCAGCTTGACCTGCCCGTAAGCACCACTGCCCATCTCTTCTACTATCCGCAAATCGCTTATACGTGTAGGCAGATCCGCAGAGCTCAGCTCCTCGCTCGATCGAGCTTGCTCTCTGCCAGATTCTTGCTGGGTTTTTACAAGAGTAGAGTCAGAAGTAGAAGTAGTATTGGCAAAAGCAGAGTCAGTATTGGCAGTAGTACTGGCAGAGTCAGCAATGGCAGAGTCAGTAACGGTAGAAGGAGAGGCAGTATTGGCAGAGTCAGGGAAAAAAGCTGTGGGCAGTCTACTTGGCAGCGCAGGTTCAGGCGTCTGCGTCCCCGTTGAAGGCGGAGAGCTTATATCCTCCACAGACAGTCTCAGAGTCATATCCGCCAGTCGGGACGGGTGCTGTTCTGCAGCTGCTGCTGCGGCAGAAACGGCAGGCGTCCTTGAGTAAAGGTCTGAATCAAAACTCACCCAGACGCCAAACGTGAAATCTGAAAACTCGTTCAGAGGAGCAGTCAGGTCGGCACTGCTGCTCCGTGCAAAAGCACGGACCTGAATATCTATAGGCAGGAAATTGCCGCTCTTGTGTACCGCTACTGCCTGGAACATGGCGTCCTCGATCTCTGGTCTTTCCTCACACAGTGCCTCGTAAGCTGCCCTCCGGAAAAGGTCCTCCGTCATGACTGTCTGGTCCCGAATGGCTATGCCCTGGCGCTGCACAAAGCCGAGCATCGATTTCAGTTTAGGCACTAGCTCCTGCATCGGATGGCCAGCTTCTACTTCAAAGCCAAACAGGGCCCTTGATATCGCCAAATTGCAGGCAAGCAGCGAAAAGTCTCGGCCGTCTACAAAGAAAATGCCCGACACATACGGCAGCAGCGATACCAGCAACGAATCGCCCATCTGCTCCACTAAACACGGCCGAATAAGCCGCCGTCTAAAGGACTCGCGAGCCGCAAACCACGGAAACTCGTTTATACTCCCAAAATCAAGTCGTTTGGACCCATTGTCTAATTGGCTATAGTCGCCAGTGTTTTTGTCTGCATTTTTGTCTGCATTTTTGTCTGCATTTTTGTCTGCATTTTTGTCTGCATTTTTGTCTGCATTTTTGTCTGCATTTTTGTCTGCATTTTTGTCTGCATTTTCATCTGCATTTTTGTCTGCATTTTTGTCTGCATTATCAACATTTCCATCACCAACACTGCCACCAATATTAAATTTATCAATACCTGACCCCGTCTCCTTATCCGTTGCCTGTAACGGCAGCCCGACCACGAGATCCGTGACCTGCAACGGCACAGTGAAATCGTCAGTCCGGTGCAAAGAGGCAATATTGCCAAATATCTCCTCCGCTTGGCCCTCAATGCTCACAATCTTTGTTGACTGCAAGTTGATCGTAGCACTGGGCCCGCCTATTTCTTCCAAGATCCATATAATATGGCCCTGTTTCTCCTTTACCCACAATGAAGCGGCCCCAAACGGCCGGACAATACGTCTCTTTATATTAAAAACATCTCCACAAACAAGCGTTTGCCCATAGCTATCGGCCTCACTTGCCTGCTGCACTACACGGCACAGCCGCTCCCGGCTGTGCTGAGTAAAAAGATCCAGAAAACTTGACGAACGCAGATCGCCTCCACGAAGCCCAAAGATTAAACAAGCGTAATCATTGGTAGAAAGGATCTTGAAGGGAGCATGGACCTGCGTAGTGAAAACGGCCTGAGTGGTGGGCCGTCCCCACCGATTAGTCAATTGAGTGGCCACTAGAGGGCTCTGTACAGCGGCTCCAGGATTGCTGGGCACGTTTGTCAGATCCACACAGCTGCTCGAAAAATTAGTCTTGGAAAACGAGTCTGAAGCAGCCCTGGAAAGCTTGTTTGCCGGCGGCGAAAGCGTGTCCGTATCCATAGGATAAGTGTGCTCTCTCGTAAGCGGATCCGCAAACCTCTGATCGGCTGAAACATTACCGCCACTCGTGCTCACTCCTCCCTCAACGCCGGACGAGTAAGGGTGCCGTGCGGTGGGGTACGCGTAACCTGCTGCATCTCCACTTTTTACACCTCCACTTTTTTCAGTATTAACCCTAACCCTATTATTTTCTTTTGTCTCTTGTTGGACGTTTACGAGTGCCGCATCGATGCTCTCAAAGGGGTCCCGCTCAACCAGCTGCGGCGGCGCGGTCATCAGCGGAGGCGGCGGCGATACTGCTGAGGTAGACGGGGCAGCATAGTCTGTAGCCTGAATGCTCAATGGACTCCGACTGGCAGTGGTCTCCTTGTCAGTAGAGGGAGAAGCGTTTGTTATAATATGCACAGAGTCACTGCTGCTGCTTGCGCTTCCACGCTGCCTCTGCTGCTCTCTCAGAAAATCCACTGACCGTTTCAGAAAAGCACCTGAACGAACGTTCCCATTATTCGCATGAAACGGTGTATTCTGAACACTTCGAGGCGAAATAAAGCTGAAACTGTGCATCGACTCGTGAGCAAAAGCCTCGGCCAGTTTTCTGTCCGCCGAATGGTCTAATGGAAACTGCATAGACACGCTGCGGGACAGTTCTGTGCGCGACATTGGCCGTCGATCAAGCTGTGAGTTAGTAAAATTGCACATTATCTCTTGCCTTTTTGTCTTTTCCAAGCACGAATTTACCTTTGGCTCAAGCTCGATCTCGGCCTGGAACGGTGCCGAGCGCGGCTGATCGTCAGCCATGCCGGGCGTTTGGTGACGCAGACACAATAGCGGCTCTGCCGCCAAGTTGCTGCACGCCAAAGTGAGGTCGGCGTGGTAGATAACGATTGATCTATTTATTTATTTCTTTATTTTTCTATTGGTGAATTACACATATTCAGCGTCTCAACCTCCTATTTTCAAGCCTCTATTGTGGCTACGAGAAATACGATATACTAACGGGCCATATTAAATCAAACTTGAAAATTAGACATTTAATTAGACATTTAATTAGAGACAGCTTGAAAACATTTAAAGAAAATTTTAAATGGAAATATAAATCTCATCCCAGTTATGCACGGGTTACATGCGCATGAATGATATTTCTCATATTACATACGGCTCTTCCGTATAGTCATTATACAAATCTAATATATGCAAAGTGTAGGATCCTCGTTTCAGCCGCGGTGAAACAATTTATGAGCGCAGGTTCATGTTGTTAAATGCCACATTAATTATTCTATTAATTCGTATAATAATTCAGCATAAAATTGTATCCATAAAAGTCGGTGGTTTATCGGTTGTCTCAGGTTACTATTATCCGCGTCAGCGGCAGATTTTCGGCATTACCAAGTAAGCAAAGATGTGTGTAAATTTCTTGATTAGTTGTACATATTGTGCAAAATATCAGGGTTAGGGTTATATTCTCAATATGTCACTTTTCTATTAGTACATTCGCACGAGTCATTCGTATTCAATGCGTACAATGTTCTGTATCAAATGTATCCATTAACCGTGACGAGCAGATCAGCCGCCGTTACTTGCGACGACGATAGTAATACATGCAACGCACATCCCTAGAGTTTAGTGTTTAAACACCAGGCCACATAGGAAAGGCTGCCGTTGTTTCTAGCAAATAATATGCATAAAATCACTGTATAATAGGCTAAATCATCGATAGGGTCCGAGAGAGTTATCACCACGAGCCGTAGTCCATAAAAGCTAGACTCGCTTGATCTCTACTTGTTGAGCATACATTTTGTGCATATGCTCAGTGAAAACTGCAGTCCCATTCATGACAAAGCATGATAAACGAAGCCTAAGCCGTTGCCGTTTATAGTCAGGCACCAATTGCTTCTCTGCCTCTCATCTTTATTAACTAACGCGTACAAAAAGGCCGCATGTAGACAGAGACAGAGCATAGTCCTCATGACTAAAATCATACGATCCCAATGCAAGTTTTTTGCAACCCTCAAAACATGACAACTTTACAAGACCCATTGCGAAACCGAGTGACCATTTCAGGCTCGCACATAACATTGACCAAATCAGCACAGACTTCAGGAATACTCCAGATTGTTCGTGACTTTGCATCTTGGAACATTGAGTCTATCAAGACAAGCTGTAATTCGTCCAATCGTAAAGAGCCTTCCTTTATTAATGCAGATATGCGCGCTGGAGTCCCCACGGCTATGTAAACTGGCGTCTTGCGCAAGTACTCAGAGTGCTGTGATAGTTTGAAATGTTTTGCAAATAGTTTCGCTACTTCTGCTTTGCCAGAAATACGTAATGGCCGGAAAGCTCGAGCTAGATCGGCGACTCTTAGAGCCGCGGCCGACAGACAAAGAACTTTCGGCGATTTCGTATTTTCTGAAGCACAATGTTCGCGTACAAATTCGACTACTCTCGGTAGCGAACGGTCCCAGGAGCTCGTATCAACGAAAGCACTCTCTGGCAGACTTATATCGTGCAATTCCACGGAGCTTATTCCTTTCTTATGCTGTCGCGCCTTTTCCAAAATTAAGTCTGCTTGCTGCGCTGGATCAAGGACAGAAACACCAACTGTTCCCAACTCTTGCAGCTTGCGTTGCTTGCGAGCTTTGAATTTTGCACGTTTTTTAGCTTTTTTCTCTGCTGCACTCAAAGTTTTTGAAGCAGTATCAGTATCGGCATCGGCATCTGCTTGTGGAACTAATTGTACATTCTCCGCGTCCACACTTTCCGTGTCCGATGGCACTGTATACTCTAATCCATCATCCAAGTCGTCAGCTCCTCGTTTCGCCATTCGCAAAGATTTAGGCCCTCGACCTTGCAGCTTCGTAGATTTTGCACTATAATATATATTTTCAAGAAAATTATTATTATTATTATTATTATTATTATTAAGCCATATATATAATTATTTGTATACTGTTTTTCACTATAAAAATTAGCTACAAAGCATAAATTGCATTTGACCCTGGTCAATTCTTTTTGAATATATATTTATCGAATATCCCTAGTCATTATTGTATATACACTACTCATATGAAACCTGCCGTTATCGCGACGCCAATACTGCTGCCCCAATGGCTCGCATTTCATCTCCCCTCGCTGATTCCAAAAACTCGATAATATGCTGCCGAGAAAGCTCCGGAAGCACCATAGCAATCCTATCAATTTTGCCCTCTAAATCAGCTATTCCCGCCTCGTTTGAACTGTTGGTAGAAGCAGCAACTGCACTTCGTGGCGAGGCAGTGCGTGACTGTGCTGCTAGAGCAGCGGCAGAAGGCGTTCTGTACTGAGGCCAGTTCTTTGTACTCGTGAACTTGGACAGGCCCATGTCCATGTTTGTATTGAAATAACTTTCAATCTCCGTATCACGTGCCGGCGCTTTCGGGTACGAAGGCTTCCTCTGCGACGTGGCGGATACATTCCCACTTGCAGACCGTTGCCGAGCTTCTTCAGGTGAAGGTAATTGCTGTTGCTTTGCAAAATTAAGCGAATGGCGACGATGGTCGTTACGCGTCCCGGAATCGTCTCTTAGTAATTTATTAAAAAAATTAGAAGGTCCTCTTGAACCCCGTTTGTCTGCTTTACTGCTGCCGCTGCCGGCTTCGCCCACGGGTACGGGACTGCCGATACTCGTCTTGTCAATACTGCCAACCGCACTGGACCCCGCTTCACCGCCTTTAAACCCTTTTTTAATCGACTTGTAAATGCCCAGCGCCGCTTCCTTTGACTTGTCGCCAATTCGTGAGGTTGAAAAGGACCGTAAATCCAGCCGTGAATGAGCTGAAGCTCCAGAGTGGTTATTACTCTCACCATTATTGCGACGAGAAGGCAAAATCCCGGACGAAGTATCGAGCAGTCTGTCGTAATCAATATTCAAATCACGACTGAGGCAGCCTCGACGTAAAACCGCTACTTTAAGCCATTGATCAATTTTACGCGGCTGACTTTCAATAATTTTTAGCCGCTCGTAATAAGCAGCGATCCGTTCACGACTACCACTCAGCCCGTAAATGTCTACGAAATCCAGATAGTGAGGTATTGCTTGGTTCGGCACAAGGCCGTCCAGCAGTTCAGGGACGGATGCGTCCTTTGCGAAAAAGTCGTCCTTACTCCGTCGTCGGTTCGAGTCCTGAGACGGTTCAAAAGAGTCAGTAGAAGGCTGCTCCTGCCCAAAATCTGAGCGGCTAAAAGATTCTAAGGGCGGAGCCCTTGCCTCTGCACTGGCCGAGTCATTTATGCCTTCTATTTCATTCCCATTAGACTCAATGGACGTGGCTGTTCCAATTGACCCGGCTTCCCTAATCGCCTGCGCTTTGTCCTGATTGCGTGCCAGCCTTAAAGAGTCCCGGGCAGAGTTGGCGATCGATGCATTGTCCAGTGTCGACGCGTCGTCAATTGGCATATGAGAAGCCATATCGCTGCTTGTGACACTCGAGTCTGAATCTACGTCCAACGCTTGCTTGAGCCGCTCCAAATCCATTGTCTCCCGGTGACGCAAGTCTATGAACCGAGGGTCCTCGTCGTAACCAGTGTCGCCAGAATTATTGTTTTCATTTCCACTTGCATTATTGCTAATACTTTTATAAATGTTATAGTCAACACCATCATTGGTATCAACGTACTCTTGAGACCTGCGCTCTGGTGTAAAAGCACCAGAGCTGAGCTTGTTCATAATCTCATCGTGCAGCTCTTCTGAAGGCAATCTATTGTGGCCAGACGCTGGTGGATAAGACGAGCCTACTGGGCTGTCTGCTTTTGTCTGTGATGATGTTACTAGCCCAAACCTTCGATTGGGATCTCGAGCCCGGCTTTTTGCTGCTGGTATGATAGCAGAGTGCTGCTCCGTATTTTTGGGCAAATCTTTACTGGTCAAATCTATCTCATTTGCAAAGTCGTCATTGGCCCCAGGGTTTAATGTGTCGCTCGAAGCATCTGAGCTGGCAAAGTAGTCGTCCTCCATCTGATTCTTAGACCTTTGCTCGTCTTCAGGACTTTGCGCTCGGCCAACTGACTCGCGAGAGGAAGAAATTGGCCTCGATCTTTGCTCAGCAACAAATTCTCTAGACTCGTCTGCCTCACCAAAGGCCTTTTCTTTTTTATTTAGCAGAGCTTCAGGCTCATGTTCACGTTCACGTTCAGATTCTAAATTCTTTCCAATACCCTTATCGCCCTCTCCGGTCTCAGGCCCGTACAGTCCTTCAGCTGGGACTGTTTTGTTTCCTTCTTTTATTGTTTCCGTCATTGCTTCTACTGCCTCCTCCTCCTCCGTGCCTTTACTATCAATCTCACTCTTTCCTGCTTCGCCGTTACCACTTGTATCCTGAATAAAAGCACTATGCAATTGCGGAACGCTAGGAACACTGTCATCGTCGGCATCAGCAATGTCAAAATCTGTATCCAAAAAGCCCATAGAAATTCGAGGATCAATCTTGTGACGAATCTCTGGTAGCCACGGTAGAGACTTGTCCGTCAGCCCTGAATCGTGTTTGAGCATTAGATCTGCTTTGCGCATTTTCTTTAATTCTGCAAGGGATATTTTCTCCGCTCTTCCATGTGGACGAGTCTGTTGGTGGATAACAGTATGGGGCTGAGAGACGGACAGAGACGAGTCAATACTGCTCCGCTGCTTATCTTTGGGCTCTTCAGATTGGACTTCAACCGAGTTACGGGGGCTACCAAAGCCTACTGAGCCATCTTTCTCTAGTACAGTTGGAACTGTACTCGCAATCTCATTCTCAAGCGCAGACTCTGTCGGCAGGGGAGGAAGATCGTGATTTATTTCTGTTAGTCTTTTTCGTTCTTCTTCTTTTCCTTCTTCCTCTTTTCCTTCTTCTTCTTCTTGTTTTTCTGCTTCCTGTTCGGCTAGCCTGGGGGGTAGAGACTCGATTGGCATAGTACTCTCAGCAACCTCTTCAATCTTGCCTGTCTTTACTTTGTCCTTTTCAGGAACAGTAGGCGGGTCCCGTTTGCCTATTGCTTCTCCCTTGTGAACAAAACCCGATTCGCTTATGCGCTTGCCAGTCTCGGTAGAAGGTTTCGTCTCTGAGCGGGAATCGTACTCTTGTTTCGTTTGGTCTGGTGACTGTTTCACCGGAACAAAAGGCTCTGAGGTTAGTTCTGGCTCCTCTTCCTTGGTATGTGACTGGCCTTTTGCATCGCTAATGGCCTCTGTGTCACGTTTATAGTCATGTGGCTGTGGCTGCGACTGTGACTGTAATGAACTGTTCAAATTGCTCCCCGTAGACGACGCATTTTGCACAGGCTCAGGCCGGTCATGGACTACCTCGGCCGGCAATTGCCGAGCAAATTTGCGCGCGTCAAGAGACTGATCAGAGCCAGTTGCTTTGGCGGGGAAAGATGTACGGCCACCGGCATCCGTGCCGGCACCAAGCGCTAAATTCCTTAGTGGAGAAGACCTTCCTGACTGCATAGCTGAACCTGAGGGCGAAACGCTTGCAGAAAATGGAGACCGCCTTCCCGGAGAGGCAGCTGCACTTGGCGACGATCCTCGAGAGCCATTCGCACTAGAATTCGTATTAGAATCCGCTGCTGACGGTGTAGACTCTCCTGCTCTTAGAGCAGCATTTGCACGTTCAGCTTTCTCCTTTAAAAGCTGTGCTTTAAGCGCACGTTTGCGTTCTGCCCATTGAGTCACAGCGAGATTCATGCTTTTTGTACGGTTTGGTGGTTCCTGATCCGCTTTTTTGCTATTATTGTCCTTTGACTCGGGCACAGGAGGAACAGGCGGCATAGTTGTAACAAAAGAAGCAGGCGGCATAGGCGGTGCTGGAGGAGGAGGAGGAGGAGACAATTTATCTTGGCTGGCTGGTTCAACTGCGCTAGCAGCAGCAGTTGTAGGAGTATACGAGCTAGCGGAATCGTAAGCAGGAGAATCATAGGCCGAGTCGTGTGGCACATAGTGTGACGCTGTATATGTCTCAAGGCTCGGAAGCAGTTTTCTGCTTTCGCCATTGCCAGTTGGTCCGTCCCTTACGGCAGATTTATGAGGCAAATCTGCACTCAGATCTCTGCCAAGCTGGATCCCTAACTGTTCCTTGCCCATATTATTCTGATCGTTTCGATCGGCCTGCTCACTTTGATTACTCGAGCCAAATAGGGGCAAAGGCGACTGCGGCCGCTTGACGAATGCAAAAGTAGGAGTCATCGGTCGAGGCGGAGCCGGCTCGGCCAGCGGTGAAACAGGTCGGCTTGCTGAACTATGTAAACGGGGCACAAAGGGCGGAGTACGGCTTGCCTGCGAGCCATCATCATCGTCACTCGCCCACTCGTCGCCCTCATAGTTAGGACGCGTCCAAGACTGTCGTGCGCTCATTGCTAGTGGACGGGCTCTACGATATCACTCAGGGTCGGCCATGGCAGCATCGCGTGGATCGATGGTACGTGTGATTGAGTAAATATTGTAGATTTTGCAATAATAATAATAATGATAATAATAATAATAAATAATAATAATAATAATAATAATAATAATAATAATAATAATAATAATAATAATAATAATAATAATAATAATAATAATAATAATAATAATAATAATAATAATAATAATAATAATAATAATAATAATAATAATAATAATAATAATAATAATAAATAATAATAATAATAATAATAATAATAATTGTTGAATATAGAAGGTTGGAATTTGCTCTTATGGTAGATTAAATGAATTAGATACTCTAGATTGCTTCAGCTGAATCCCCCCCGAGGGTGTGAGGGTTCGCTTGAGCTATATATATGTAACTATGTATTTTTGAGTGAGTATTCTGTAAAGCTAAAAGTCAAACAACTGACACTCATGGTTGAGTTGTCTTAGCCGGTCAGTGAGTCGGCGAGTGTATTATTATTATTATTATTATTATTATTATTATTATTATTATTATTATTATTATTATTATTATTATTATTATTATTATTATTATAAGGGGATAATAGATTCATATTTCAACACTCCCCTTGAATCTTTTATTTCCTTTTTGTATTCTTGTATTTATTTTTTTTTTGTTATTCTTCATTGTATAGCATTTTTGTAAATTTAGTGAATTTGTTTCCAAGTAGGTTCTTGGTCAATCCATCTGCCTTCATGTTTCGTGAGGGGCATCTCTGTATGCTTATCAGTCCATTTCTCACAATATCCATCACATAGTAGCGGGTGTTACTTAGATGTTTTGAACCCTGGTAGTTTCCACCATTAGTTGCAAGTAATATGCAGGCGTTGTTATCGCAGTAGACGATTGGGATGTTATCGGGCCCTTTATTAATTTCGTCCATTAGATATTTGTAGTACAAGGCTTGATTGACTGTTAGTTTCATAGCTTCGAACTCCGCCATCATTGTACTTGGTGTTACAATTTTTTGCTTTTGCGAGTTCCAGGCTATTGGGCCGTTATTTTTTCCTAGTGAGACAACGTATCCTGATCGGGATTTTCTGTCGCAAGTGTCTCCGGCGAAATCAGAGTCGCCCCACGAGTGTATCTGTAGATCATTTTCTCTAGTGTAGGTGATACATGTGTCCAGTGTAGCGTTTAGATATCTCATAGTGTGTTTTAAGGCCTGTATTTGTTCTTCATTTTGTCTTTTTGTATGTTTGCTTAACATACTTATTGCAAATCTGAGGTCTGGTCTTGTCCATTCGGTCAAATATATTAATTTTCCTATAATAGTTGGATAGATTTCCAGACAATCATAATTTTCATCCGCGGGATGATAGAGTGAATTGATGTTTGTGATGGGCTGACTTATGTATTTTAGGTTAGTGTCTCCGTAAGTGCGTATAATTGACTTAGCAAATTGTGACTGTGACAATTTGAGTATTCCTTTGTCGCGATCATATGTAATGTCCATACCAAGATATCTCTTTATTTTTCCAAGTGACTTGATGGAGTAAAATGTTTTCAAAAAGGATTCAAATTCAAGTCTCTTTCCTTTCTGTTTTTCGACGATCATGAGGTCATCTACGTAGACAGCAATAATTAAAGAGTCATTGTAATATATGGCAGAATCTTTGTTTGATTTTGTTAGACCGTATTTTGTCAATGTAGAATCCAGTTCACTGTTCCACGATCTTGGTGCCTGTTTGAGACCATAGAGACTTTTGTTTAATTTTAGGACAAGGCCGGGTTTAATTTTCACTCCATCGGGTTTTTTCATGTACACTGACTCCTTTAGTGTACCATATAGGAAGGCTGTATCCACGTCGATTTGATAGATTTCATAATTTTTAATTACGCTGTAAGCTAATAACCACCGTATGCTGTCAGGACGAGCGACTGGGGCGTATGTATCTTCATAGTCTTTTCCAAAAATCTGTGAGTACCCTTGTGCTACTAGTCTTGCTTTTCTAATTATTTCATTCGACTGTTCTCCTTGTTTCAGTTTAAACACCCATCTGCATCCAACTGTACGTATATTTTGTGATTGGGGAACGACTTTCCATACTTCATTTCTTTCCATTGCTTTTAGTTCTTTATTTATTGCTTCTTTCCACTGATTCCCAAATGGCCCAGTGATTGCTTCATTGTAATTTTGAGGCTCAATGTCAGGAGCTTCAATGTGATTAACGCCTCCTTTGGGTCTGTTTAATATTTTCCTTTGACCATTTTTAAGGAAAAGGGGGGAAAGGATTTTCTTCAATTTTCTTTGGAGATCCCTTCAAGATTTAATTTTCTTTCACCAGAAAGGATTTCCTGCAGCGGGTCTATTTTTCTGAATTTTTCGTCTCCTAGTTGCTCTGATGACGTTTTTCTTTTTCGCGCAGGTTGATTTCCTGGGCTGATAAGCTCTAGGCTTGGTTCCTCTTCTATTTCAATTATAGAATTATTTTTTGATTCAATGTTCTTTAAATTATTGTCAATTTCCATGTTTGATTGAGGGTCGTCACTTTCCTCATCGTCTGTATTTGATTTATTTCCACTTGGCTCTGTTGAGTCTTCGATCGAGTCCTTTAGGTTGTCAGATGACTGATTTTCCTCAGAATTGGCTTGCGTGGGATTTTCAGAATTTTTGTTAATATTTAACGTATCATCAGGCGGAGTTTGGGGCGTTTCGAGAGTATTTGATAGACTATTTGGCGATTTGATTTGTTCAGGTACCTTGTTTGACAGTTCACTACTTAGCTTTGGTAGATTGTCAATTATAGTTGTGTTGATCCCTTGCGTGGGATGAGTTGTGTCGTGGTCCCTTTTATTCTCCGTATCGGCTTCAGTATTATTTTTGTATGTAAGTTCGCTGTATATTTGATTTTCATTATAATCAGTAGCAGTGGAATTATTAATCTGTTCGTTTTCAAGGAATTTGACATTTCGAGATACGACTCTTTTCCCATTTTTGAGATTGGACAGTATGTAGCCTTTCTGTGTTTCAGAGTAGCCGATAAAAATGTATTCATCTCCTCTTTGTTCCAGCTTGGTTTTGTTATTGGCGTGCTTGTCCAGTGCTATTGCCAAGCAACCAAACACTTTCAGATTGTCCAGATTCGGAGGTCTTTTGTAGATTGTTTCGTACGGAGTCTTTGGTGCTATTCTAGTTGGTAGTCGATTTTTCAGGTAGCAACTAGTGACCACAGCATCACTCCAGAATTTTATCGGGACTTTGCGTGCTAGTAGTAGGCTTCGTGCCTTCGATAATATTGTTCGATTTGCGCGTTCCGCTACTCCATTTTGCTGTGGAGTGTAAGCGGTGCTAGTTTGGTGTATAATGCCATGTTTTTTGCACAGTTCATGCATTTCGGCATTGATGTATTCCAGACCGTTGTCTGTTCTTAATGTTTTTATCATTTTTCCAAATTGTGTTTTAACAAATGGAATTAACTCTGCGAAGATTTGGGTGACTTCATTTTTATTCTTCATCAATTTTATGAACGTGAAGCCCGACAGGTCTTCTATAAATGTAACGAAGTATTTGTAATTAAATTCAGAATTTAGATTGATAGGCCCGCACACGTCGCTGTGCACCAGGTCAAATAGACCTGTTGGTCTGCTTCTCCCCGTATTTGGGAAGGGTTCCCGAGTTATATTTGCTGTTGTACATGTATGACATGGTTCAATATCGTTGATTTTAATTAATTGTATTTTCCCTGTGGCTTTTCCGTTTATCAGCTCTAGCAGGTACTGTTTATTTGTGTGGCCTAGCCTTTCGTGCCACAGTTTTGCCTTTTCGGCACTATCTTCAGTAACAGAATTTGAAATGTATTCGTTATGATAGATTGGTTTTGCAGTGAAATAAAATATATTATTATTTTTCTTGAGTCGCATAATTGGTTTTGCGTTGCTCATTAACGTTAACTTAGATTCGGCAATTGTCATGGAATTTTTTCCACTGAATGCCTGTAGAATGAGCGGATTGAATAAATTTGTGCCGTACTTAGGGGCATATAAGACGTTTGATAGGATCAGCGTTGATCCCAGGTCATCCCTAACTTTTAAAATTATTGTTCCAATTCCTGATACGGGAGAGCAATTGTCCTTCCCTGTTTGAATAGTAGATCTGATGTAATTTATTTTATTAAAGTATTTGATATCTGAGCATATGTGACTAGTGGCCCCTGTATCGAGAATCCACTCAGTGATATCTCCAGGTGTCCCTTTGTTACCTAGTCACAGGATAGGCTCAGTATTGTTAATCTTTACGTTATACACCGATTGTTTTTTTGAATTTTTGTATTCATGTTTTCTGCAATCTTTTGTCAAATGTCCATATATTCTGCAATTGTTACAGTATCTTGCGTTTTTCCCATTAGGATTCTTAAAGCAGTCATTTGTTTTGTGGCCATTCTTATCGCAGTAACCGCATTTGTTAACAGACTTTTTAGACTGTCTCTCAGCCTTATCGCTATATCCATTGTTTCCACTTTTGAAATTTTGATTTGATCTGTTGATATGATAGGTAGATTCTTCTCCTCGAACAGGAATATGGTGGGCTCCATTTCCGGAATAGGAAGTCTTATCCATTGTGTAATAAATTAGTTCATTATCGATAAGGTCAAGTAGATCAAATACGTGGGTCTCAGAATTAATAGTGGAGCTCACGTTGTGTCGGATTGTATTTGCAATGTCGCGAGGTATTGCAGAAAGTATGCCGCAATAGGCAAAGTAGGTGAGTTCCGTGTAGCCGAGTCGAACTAAATTTACGATTTGTTTTCTGTATTCCGTAATAAAGTTTTCCGGGTCTCCATTCCATAGTTTCGACGGATTCATAAATTTTGATACAATGGATTCGGTCACTTGATGCTTTCTTTTTTCGAATTCGGTGTCCAGTAGTTCAAATAGTTTTTGAGGGGTTTTGAGCCCTTCGATTCGGGGTCCAAGAAGATCCCCACTTATTGCTTCGACTAGTTCAGCCGTGACTATTAGTGTGCTCACATTCGACACTGTAGTTGTGTCGACAGAATTGTCTAGCAGCGATGAAAGGCCATGTAATTCAAGTCTATTTTTGATTTTAATTCTCCACTCCAGATAGGAATGCCAATCTTTCAATTGAGGGATGACTCCAAGAATAATAGTATTATTTCTGATGCTAGATGCCTGTCCGGGGGTGACATTGACATCAGCCATTTGAGCTTTGAATAAGAGAAATAGTTTTATTAAAAGACAGCGAGCGGTATCTTGAGTTTGAAATTCAACAATCACCTTCCAGGCTCATAACCTGTTGAATATAGAAGGTTGGAATTTGCTCTTATGGTAGATTAAATGAATTAGATACTCTAGATTGCTTCAGCTGAATCCCCCCCGAGGGTGTGAGGGTTCGCTTGAGCTATATATATGTAACTATGTATTTTTGAGTGAGTATTCTGTAAAGCTAAAAGTCAAACAACTGACACTCATGGTTGAGTTGTCTTAGCCGGTCAGTGAGTCGGCGAGTGTATTATTATTATTATTATTATTATTATTATTATTATTATTATTATTATTATTATTATTATAAGGGGATAATAGATTCATATTTCAACAATAATAATAATGAATAATAATAATAATAATAATAATAATAATAATAATAATAATAATAATAATAATAATAATAATAATAATAATAATAATAATAATAATAATAATAATAATAATAATAATAATAATAATAATAATAATAATAATAATAATAATAATAATATCATCTTCTACTTAAAATCTACGCTCAGCTCACCCTTGAGGCCGAAAGCGCCAACAAAATATTATTTTTGCTGTTCAGCAAAGCCGGTCAGCTCGGTCCCAGGGCGTTTTTTCATAAATAATTGCATGCTATTATATATCTACTTTCAACGACTCGTATACTCGTCTCGTAAGCAACTTGTTCCACTAGTTACAGGCTATTCCGGTGGGGACGACGAAGGTTCCTGATTGGTTGCACTACCACCACCCCCATTAAACAGCATTTGATCCGGTGAGGGAGTTCGTGTTGCCGGTGAATGGTATCGCATCTGCCTCCCAGCCCTTCCGTGCAAAATACGGTAGTTCGCCGGATCTGATTGCGTATTTTGAATGAAGCGTGCCTGCACGCCTTCAAATACGCTCCATAAAAAGCTTGCTACTCCATAGACAAAACGCGTCAATAGCCTTGGAGGTAAAAGCAGCCAACGAAGAAAAGCTGGCTGTTGCGCTGACGTGTAAGCAGTTACTATGCGTCGAGATCCTATTGGCCGCATCACTAGGGCCGCACTGGGACACAGTCCGAGCTCTTTTACGGTGAGAGATTCATCAGAACTGTCGAGGGCCCGTCGGGGGTAAGGCTGGAGTAATGTGAAGGGATGATCGCCGTCCGTGCGATGCTGCTATTAGCGCTATACTAAGAATAAAAAGCGAGAATCAATGAGAGCGTCGAATTATTTCGGTGCAAGTCCCTTGTTGTAGGCAAATTGTGAAATAAAAAAGAGTAAAAGCAAAAGCAAATTGTAGTCAGCTTACGTCATTAATGTACTCGACTAGTTGCTGTAAACTAGTGCTAGCAGGTACTGATAATCGGATAGACTGGCCGTCTAATTGTCTCACGGTTAAAGAGCAGCTATCAGAAGCTCTTGCTGCTGTGGCCGGCACTTGTTGTGCCAAAGATCCTACTGCTGGCCGCACATTATTCCGCTCTCGACGGTCAGCTGCAATTAATGAGCGTATACGCTGCCGCTCAGCCCTTTCACGGGCCTGTTCAGACTCCAGTGCACGTGATCGCTCAGCCAGGGAATCAGACCGGATACTTTCCACATTGTCAGAGCCTTGCTCAGCAGCGTGTGCTGTATTAGAGGCCGGAGAAGAAGGCTCGGCTGCTTGAGAATTTAGGGAACGTAAGCGTTCATTGCCTTCATTGCCAGTCACACTAGACGGTGGCAAGTTAAGATCAGAAACAGACTCGACAGTCTCTGGCTGTTGCGAGCTGCCTTGTTCCAAATGCTCTGCACCCGTTCCCGCCGGATTGGCCGCCAGAGTCACATTTGGCGTGTTAATAGCGTTTGCTTGCCGCCTTTGTGACACGTCTGTTCCACTAGCCCCGTGGGCAGAATGGCTCAATGCCGTGTCCGACCTGTCCTGCTTCTCCTCTTCGTTTTTGTTGGCATTTGCATCCTCATTTGACCCAACCTGCTCTGCTCTATCGCTGTTGCCTTCATCCGGAAGCAGTGCATTTTGCAGCTGTGTAAAAAGCTGTTCCGCTGCTGCTGTTTCCAGCAAAGCCCGTAGTTTGCCGTCGCTAAAAAGTTAGCTGGAAAATAGTAAATTAAATATGAAAATTAAATGGCCAAGCGACAAACCGGATAACCGAGATACTCGGGCCCACAGCCGACGGTACCACGTTTCTGAACAAGTGATAGTCGGGCGAATCGAATAAAAGACGCAGTACAACCGCTCGTTCTGCTAATTGCAGTCTCTCCGAGTTTTGTTCCAGAACAGTCTCGAGACGCGACGAGTCCGTTGCAGCGGACGAGCTCCCGTCTGATGCTTCGACGACACAGACGACAAGAGCTTTTTGGTTTGCTACTACTGTCTGTACGGCTGCCGCCACTCCGTGCGCGAACCAAATTGTGGAGGCCGTCCCCATTATTTCGCTGTCTGTCCTTTATTATACTGATATTTTTATACTCCCTATCGCAAAAATATAATTAATACGCTGGGGAATAGGTTCGATTAATTGAGAGCGGTTCTTTGTATTTAAATATTATGCGTACTTTAATTTTAACAGTCCGTTGTCAAGCGCTATCCTGCATCTGCCAGCGCTACGCGCTAATTAATTTGCGACTTTTGCTTGCAATTGTAATTATTATTATTGAATGGCTTTGGAAAATCCACGACTCAACCTTATCGCCAAGCGACAATATCATGATGCCTAGAGCGAACCAGCTTGTTCAGGATTATTTTGAACGGGATTCTTATATCCAATGTTTTTAGCTAAATTTCTATCATTACGTTCAGGGTCAGGGTTATGGGACTATTTCATGATCATGAGACAAAATTTGAATCGTGCGGCACGTCGAGTCTGGCAAATATTACTCGTAAACTAGCCGGAGAAGGCTGACAAAATTATGGATTAATTAAATAGATAGATGTTAGCATCCCAAACTCCTCTATATGTACATATAAACAATACCGAAACTACCTAGCGGTCTTTCGAGCCAAGGTCTTTTTTTACCGCTGGTAGTTCGATCTCGCGGGGTAAAAATTGCCTTTCCAGACTGTAAAGCGTTTGCTTTTTGTTTACAAGCCGTTGCCTATAATTAGTACCAATATCACAACGATATGCAGAATAAGTGATATAGCTGATAACAATACAATAAATAAATAGTTCAATAAATAAAAAATAGATAAATAAATAAATAAAAAATAAATAAATAAATAAATAAATAAATAATAAATAAATAAATAATAAATAAAAATAAATAAATAAACCTACCGTCGAAGCAATTGCTGTACATCTACTGCTTCGATAGTTTTCCGGCCAGCGTGTTCAGCATAAGCGGCCATATCATTTGAAATTTGTGCAAAGAATTGATTTGTTGCATGCTCTATCGGCTCAATACATTCGCCTGCCAATTTACGAGGCCCAAGAGCTCCAGAAAGCCGCTTTATGAAGGCCCGTGGTAATAATGGAACTTCTCGTCCAAGAGCAGAAACACTGTGTATTGTTAGTGTTGTATACTTAAATAACAAGACTTGCAGTTTTTTTCGCGCAATGCGAGGTCTCCGAGGCCGTTCCTCAATTGTCGGTATGTTTGCTATGTCGTCATTATTGAAAGAAATATTAAAGTGAACCGTTTCTTCTTCAGCTTGTCCTACAGCTTCATCCGCTAGCGTGTAATCCAAACTTCCGGGACTCAAAGGGCCCCCGTCAAGTGCTTGTACTGCCAGTGGGCCAGTGTCTCCTAGACTAAAGTCGGCCGCACTAATAGAAGAGCGCCGCCTGAATGATAATCGGTCCCGTGTTCGTATTGCTTGTTCAATAGACGCCGCTGTGCCGCCATCTTCAGCATCTTGGATCCTTGACGTAAATATTTCGGAATTTGCATCGCCAAAGTCTGTACTAATATTCATCTCATAGTCCTTATCGTCGTAATTTAAATCGTGATTTTCGTTCTTTTCACCTGTCTCGTTTGTCTGCTGATCCTCCGTGTCGCGCACGTCCATCGTTGCACGATTGCCACCGTCTAATATTGGGCCGATTTCTTTTTCTCCTCCTTCTTTCTCTCCTTCAGTCGGTTCGTAAGCTGCTTCATTGTCGTGCTCAGCGGCTCTCACCGTTTCCTGCCTCTCCCGCTGTTCTCGTAAAAGAGCACGTGACAAGTTACGCAGCAGATCACGAGCCGGTTCATGGCCGTTTACGCGTGCAGCCGACCGGCGTCGCACGCTCATTGGTGTATTTACGCGTTGCCGTTGTTTTTCTAGTGCGCGCGCGGTATGCGGCGTTTGCCGTGCCGGTGTGGCCGTCGTGCGCGGTGTATGTGGGATTCTGACAGCGACGCGCCGACTTTCCAGCGCTCCAGTGAGGCTTTGTAGCTATCACAACACGCGTTAACCCTAAACAACAAACTAGATTGATTTTGCATTTTATACCTCATTATGGGGGGTTCGCGGTCCCCTTGCAGATCGTGTTAAAAACGCGTCATCTGTGTCCGTACTCTGTATTCGCACGGGCGTAGAAGGCTGCGACGCGGATTTCCGCAGAGAGATTCGTGATCCGGGGATCATGTTTGTCTCATGCGACCCGTCTTTGCGATTAGATTATTATTATTATTATCATTATCATTATTATTATTGTCGTTGATGTGGCTTCTATATCTTACATATTACAAGTAAATTTATCCATACAATATGCTTGGGCCTGAGTCAATTACTAGTCAATAGAGGATTACTTGTTGCCGGAGCCGTTATAGGCTTGCTTGATATAGAGGACGCGATGATCTCCTTACTTCTGATAATTCGTATCAATGATACTCGCGGCATTGCAGTCTCGATCATGATTAGCATCACAGACGCAAATACGAGGTGGCAAACATTTTAGAATTGGATATAGAAATATGATGCCCGAGCTGCAAATAAATTTATTTTAGTCTTATGATGCGGGCATGATCTAATCTAATCTAATCTAATCATAGCGTTGATTTGTCACACGTCTCTTTCGAATCAAGAGCCAAAGCATTGTATCCTTTTAGAGTGCAGCCGTCGTCCAGCCAAAATTTAATTTCTAGCAAGAGCGGCTATAGCAGGAGTAAGGCGGCTTTTCATATTAGCTTCATTTCAATCTTATTTTTAGCACAAACGGCATCTGCGTCCTTAAAGGATTATTTTCCGGGAGGAAGCTATAGTCCTACCTCAGCCGACATTGCTCAACGAACTTTGACTGCGTTGATCAGGCTCTTTTGTATCCATGGCCATAGTCGCTAACGCTTGTAGCAAATTACAATTAGCATTTTACTGTCCGACGCTAATATAAAAAGACATAAACCTAAATTAATAGCTCAAAGATCGACCCCTCCTTAAGGCGACACAAAGAATTTTGTCATCAGCAGCGATATCTGCGTCTTCCCCTAATCTCACACAGTTGTCTCAATTCAAAAAATGCCTCCCTGAGACAATATTTTCTCAAAATATTTTTTGCTTCGCATCCACAAGCAAAGTACTATATGTAAAGTCCGTGTCAATTTAACTTAACTTGAATTAATGGGATTTGGCCTTTTTGAGTTAAACATATACGCATTTTTTTAAGCCTACGGTAAAGAGAAAAGGTTTTCCTCAATATAGAATATATTATTCAGTCTATTGTAGAACACCGTGGCATTTGATTTAGGAAAAACGCCCTATCATTTTCAGCCTCCCTTACGGCAGCAATGCAAGCACAGCGCGCAGCTTAATCGTAGTTTATGCGCTATTCGAATGATGAATTTTAAACAGTAGAAATGGAACCGATTAGCTGTGGACCAAGATATCGTAGCTAGTCTTCTATTATATACCGTTGAGTCCAGATATCTGGGGCCCAATCCTAGTGCCGAGGACGATAAAGCGTCATTTAATTTTATTTACTCGCTCTATAGTATTAAGAATTTTTCATTACTTATTTCGGTTTTATAATTAAATTGGACACTTCTGTCCCGGGCTTCGCGCGAAGCCCTACGTGGGCTGTTCCCGCTTTAGGGTAGGGCGACTGAAATTGCTTATCTTGGCAAGTTTTTGCTCATATGCTTGGGTTTTGTATACGTGCAATAGATCAAGCTTGTTTGTCTACAATGTTGTATGTACGTATTTGGCATTGTATATTATTATACATCATCGCTACTGTATTTGACATCACATTTGTATTTAAATCATTTTTTTGGCAGCAAAATTTCGTTCCATAGCAGATAATATGTACTCCTCTGCTGTTATTGGCTCGTACTTTTTGAGAGGTCCCTGAACAATGCACGGCTTGTTTGCTTGATTAAAGTATGCGATAGAGTACCTCGCCTTTTGCGACTCGTCCAGACCAGGTGCTCTTACTCGGTGAAAATTACTCTTGAATCTGTCGTCAGACCATGCCATGAGCATGTCGCCAATGTTGACAACAACAGCACCAGTAGTAGCAGGCACAGGTGTCCAGTAATCGCCTCGCCCAAACGACGTATGCGCGTCACGGCCGGGGCACACTTCAAGACCAGATTCGCCAGAGCGCTGAAACAGCAATGTTAGAGTATCGAAATCAGTATGTGCGCCTGCCCTCCAATATCCTTCCGGCAATTTTGTGCCTGTGATATCGTGGTAGTGCAACAACCGCAGTGTAGTCTGAGCACTGGGTTTCTCGATTTCATGGGCCTTTGTGAAGAAATCAGCGGAGAATCCGAGAGACTCGGCAAAGCAAGACAAGACATCCATGCTCAGCTTTTGGCAATCTTTCATGAATTCCGATGTATAATCAGTAAACTCTGTGTTTCCCTTTGGCCAATTCTCTTGGCGGCGATGATATTGCAATTGAAGACTCTCCTTTTGATCCGGTGTCCCAGTAGAAGGTCTCACCTGGGACAATTTTTCCCATCCTGTATTTTCCTGTTTGACAAATTTTGAACGTGCTTTCACCTCATCTGGCTGTGCAAAAAACGCGGCACTATAGCCAAACATTTTTTCAATAGACTCCTTACTCGGTGTCTCTTGATCAACAATAATGAAGAACCCCATCGTTTCCGCCGCGTGAGTCAATTGCTCTGCTATCTCCTTGCGTCTGCTGCTGTAATCGCGCAGACTAATAACTGGCACTTTTCTTTCCATGGAAGGCATGCTGCTAGTATCTCTGTCGGCTCGAGTAAATTTCGGGCCATGTCAAAGACGCCGCTGGTTAAATAGAGAAACATTCGGGGCTCGCGCGAGGCCCGAAGTCATAAAGCGTGTACCAATCAATTAGTACCAATTAAAGTAGTGAGCAGCAGTATTTACAGACATATTAGGAAATATATAAATTATATGAAATATATAATTAATATACAATTACAATTAATATATAATTAATGTATTATAGTTGCCAACTGTTTCGAGATTCTTATTCTCGGGATGTCAACGACGGCAGTCTCAAAACAATTAGCGGCCGCCTGCCAAAGGTGTAAGAGCCGTCGGACAAAGTGCGATCGGGTATTGCCCGTATGCGGTGCCTGCGCCAAAGCGGGGACAGAATGTCTTTCTGCCGATACAGGCGGTGAGCGGGTGCTGCCAAGAAGGTACGCAGGTCTGAGGAAGGATATTTTGTTGATTATATAGTTATGTGCGCCAGCTGGAGGATCGCGTTGCTCTTTTGGAAATTTCATTAGCAAATCATGGAATTGATATAGAGCAAATAGAAACGTCTACGAAAAGCAATGTTACAAAAAGCAATGGCACAGGAATCGCTGTTAATTCTCCGTCCAAACGAAGGCGCTATGGAGAAAGCCAATTGGCAGACTCATTAGGGCTCGCTGTTTGCACTTCATCCTTCCAGGCGCCCTTTATTGGCACAAGCTCAGGCATTTCGTTTGCCAAAGGCATCCTCGATGCTACTACGAACCAGCGTCAAATTCGGCACTCGTCAGCGAGTATGCCTACAACAGTACCTGCCGACTATGGAGCTGTCAGCCATTCAGCACAAGCTGCCGGTTTGCCAGCGCAAGAGACGGCGCAGCACCTGGTGCAGACGTACTTTGCTCAAAGCGGCTCCCAGCACCCAGTATTTCATCGGCCTCACTTTGAGCAAATGTTCTCGACGTACCTACTGGATCCAGAGTGCGGTGGTTCCGCCCAGTTTTTTGTCTTTATGGTCTTTGCCATTGCGTCCGCGTGCCTTCAGCAGGCGGATACACCCCAAAAGTACTATCAGACAGCTGTCGGGGCACTTGATTGCGTTATGGAAGCGCCTTCAAAGCTGGAAACGCTGCAAGGGCTCGTGCTTCTCGGTGCTTTTTCCCTTATGCGTGCGGTAGCACCGGGCCCGTGGTACATTGTGGGGATCGCCTTACGCCTGTGTGTTGATCTCGGCTTGCACAGCGAGTCGGCACTGCCGGACATGAGCGCAATTGAATTGGATTTGCGGCGAAAGCTAATGTGGACCACTTATTCGTTGGATAGACAGATTTGTGTTTACCTTGGAAGGCCTTTTGGTATCGCAGACAATGATGTTAATGCGCAGTTGCCGTCGCTCTGGGCTGATTCTGCGTTGAGTACCGGGACGCCAGACCTTGTCATCAGTTCACAAAAACTGCTCCTTCGCCGATGGATCGAGATACGGCAGATGCAGTCCGAGATTCAGTCTGTCTTGTACGCTGCCAGGCTGCTTCCCCGCGAGTTTGCAACTTTGCAAGAGTGGCAAATCGATGTTGACGGGAAGCTAGAGGCATGGTACAAGAGCATACCAAGCGCGTCCGACGAAGGCTGCATGGACTCGTTTAATCGAGATTATATTGACTTGAACTATAACCAGACCAAGCTGCTTTTGTACGGTCTTTCGCCAGCAATACCCACGCCACTCACTCCGCAAGGGCACATTGAGGTCGCAAAGTCGAGCTCGGCAATCGTCCAAATATACCGTAGACTGAACCGGGAAAGCTCCGTAAATTACGTATGGTTGGCCGTGCACAATATCTTTATGGCAGGAATGTCGTTTCTTTACGCAGTCTGGCATTGCCGCGACGTACGGGACCTTTTTCCTATAGACGAAGTCGAGCTCACTTGCATGAGCTGCGCTCATGTCATCAAGTGTCTTGAGCCGTACAGCTCATCTGCGCTGAGCAGCAAAAAGTGCTTTGAAGGTCTCGCAGACGTCACTATTAAATACTGCCAGAGCGCACGTGTGGACGAGGCGTCCATTCCTGCGTTTGGATCGCCCCATCTACACTCAAGCGTGGATGATATTACCGATCTGTCGGCCAAAGAATTTTGTAAATTAATAAACCAAGATTCCGCCGAGCAAATTTGGTACGAGTTCTTTGCCTCAAAGGATGGGCTCGTACCCGGCCAGAATTAGCTGCTGCTGAGGAGCGTTTTGCTCCATGTTGGCAGCGGAAACTTTCCGTGCTCCCTAATGTGAAAATGTAAGCGTTCTCCTGGAAGATGCCTGAAGCTGAACGTGGGCCAATAATGCTCTTTTCTTTTCTTAATCGCAACGACGGGGACGCTTGCTTGGCTCTAGTTACCAAGCAGTTTCAGCGGGCTACTACACAGCTTAATAAGCGCTAGACCTGTCGGGCATTGGAGGGGCCTAGCCTTATCTCATTGAACGGCAATGCTCGCGGGAGCTGCTTCGATTGGCTCATTGTCGGCTGGGAGATGTGCACGTTTGGCTCAGACTATCGTGTCATACTATGGTGCACGGCAAAGCAAAATTACATTTAATGAGCTTGCGCTACCCTTTCTGTCCCGTACAAGAAGCCAGTACAAGATGCGCTCCACGCTGAGGCTACAATGCTCAATTGCTTGTGTGCACGCACCGTATGAAGGTGCATCATTTGCTTCTAATGTACGGTAATAACCGGCAAGCGTATACAGGAATTTCAATCGGGCACGTTGCAAGAGACGCAACGTTTTGCAAAGGCAATTCATTTGCAAAGGCAATTGATTTGCAAAGGCAATTCATTTGCAAAGGCAATTGATTTGCAAAGGCAATTGATTTGCAAAGGCAATTCATTTGCAAAGGCAATTCATTTGCAAAGGCAATTCATTTGCAAAGGCAATTCATTTGCAAAGGCAATTCATTTGCAAAGACAATTAATTTGTAAAGGCAATTGATTTGCAAAGGCAATTGATTTGCAAAGGCAATTAATTGTAGCACTGGTAAAATAACTAAAATAACTATACAGAAAGCAATTCTAAACCGCGCCAATAATACTTTATAAACTAAATGCACATGCAACTTTACCCCCAATTAATCCATTTCTGCAGAGCGCACTCGAGCAACAATCTCATTGTTCAACTCGTCCGCTGCCTCAAACGGCAGCGCATGCCCCTTGTCCGCGTACACGTGCAAACGCACTTTCCCCTCCGCCGCATACTCTGGGTGCGCCTCTGTCATTGCATCGTAAATTTCGTGCGAGCTTGTAGCCGGCACAACGTGGTCCGCGTCCCCCGTGTATATATCCACCAGCCTGCACTCCCTCCCTATCCGCTCAAGCGCAAGTTTGCCCACGTTATGGTAAGCACAGGCGAGCAGCGAGTTCCAGGACACGAGCAGCGGGGCTGCCGGGATAAGCGCAAGCCGCTTCTGCATCTGTGCGTAGATCCGATCGTAATTGCTTTTGTATTCAGGAAACTTTTCATTGTGCGCAAACAGCCATTGCGATGGAGCACAGATTGTGGCAATGACGTCAGTCACTTGGCTATCGAGGCCCCCTTTTGGCCGCAGCATACTCCACAGCCGCGCTACACGCTGTTGCCAGGGCAACGGCTCCTGGCGGAGTCGAGCGCACGTGGAGACTAGCTGCAGTGCTCCGATCCTCGGGCCGATCAGTTTGGCCTAAATCCGTTAGCTTTGTGCCGGAGAAAAGCCGCCTACCAACTCGAGCGCGATCATTCCGCCCATAGACACGCCCACGACATGCACTCGGCCCGTGGACCAGTCGACGTGGCGCAAAAGCTCTAGAGTGTCCTGTGCAAACAGACTCGTAGAGAATCGGTGGCGGAGCGACTTGTCTGAAAGGCCGAAGCCTCTATTGTCAAAGATCAGACACTGCATTCCCTCAGCCACAAGACGCTGGACCTGAGCGCTCCACGCGTACATGCTCGCGCTCACTCCCATGATAAACAAAACGCGGGGTCGGCCACGGCCATGTATTTCATAGTACAGGCGTGTGCCATTCACGGCGGCCAGGCCGCTCTCGACCGGGACCAGACCTATAAGCTGCGATGTAATGTACGCCTGCCGATCTGTATCTGACGTCTCGGCCATCTGCGCTGTGGTTAGGAAACAGGCTCTTGCTTAACAGGCCATTTTTTAATTAATTAATCAATCATCGATTATCAATTGATCAATCAATCAATCAATTTATTAATTTATTTATTTATTAAGTGATTAATTGTTTTAATTATTGCTTATCGCGTTTAATATGATGTTTGTTTGCTCTGTCTCTGCCTCCTATTACGCACAGTATATACGATTTGGTCTATTGTTCTGACGGGATTCTTTCTGCGATTTTGCCACTTAGATATTGTGACGGCAGCACGCGATGCAAGTAATACATCTGCAGATATACATACACTTTCGTGTTTTCTACGTACAGTAGTGTCACATACAGTTTTATTACATACAGTATGGTCACAGTATTGTCGCATACAGTATGTCACATAGATACTCGTGTCATATGTTAAAACTAAATCTTAGGGTTGGGCCCTAGTGTAGGACTGCTTATTGTGCACACAACACCAAAATCCTGTAAACACAACGATTCCAATCAGTACCATTCATCTTGTTACTGTAGGTCAATATGCCGCGAGGACCAAAGAAGCATTTGAAGCGTTTGGCGGCTCCACACGGATGGATGCTGGACAAATTGTCCGGCACCTACGCCCCAAAGCCCTCGCCTGGTCCGCACAAGGGCCGCGAGTGCCTTCCCTTGGTTATCTTTTTGCGCAATCGTCTCAAGTACGCGCTCAACGGCCGTGAAGTCAAGCAGATCCTGATGCAGCGCCTCGTCAAGGTGGACAACAAAGTACGCACTGATACAACTTATCCTGCCGGATTCCAGGATGTCATCTCTATTCCCACGACTGGCGAGAACTTTCGCCTTGTGTACGACACAAAAGGCCGTTTCACTATTCACCGCATCACTGCTGAGGAGGCCACCTACAAGTTGCTCAAAGTGAAAAAGTGCCAACTTGGCGCTAAGGGTGTTCCTTTCTTGGTCACCCACGATGGCCGCACCTTGCGCTACCCTGATCCTTCGATCAAAGTTCACGATACAGTAAAGTTCAACTTGGAGACGGGAAAGATTGAGGACTTTGTAAAGTTCGATATCGGCAACGTCGTTATGGTCACTGGCGGTAACTCGATTGGCCGCGTCGGTGTCATCACACACCGTGAGCGCCATGAAGGCTCATTTGATATTATCCATGTCAAAGACGCCCTTGACCGCACTTTTGCTACCCGTATGAGCAATGTGTTTGTCATCGGCAAGGGCGCCAAGACCTGGGTCTCTCTGCCAAAGGGCAAGGGTATTGCTCTTTCTATTGGTGAAGAGCGTGATCGCCGCCGTGCTCTGCAAGAGCGTGCGTAGATTGCTTTGCTATCATAATGCATTGATATTGAAGATTGTAATTGCATGTCCTTTTGCTATTGTAAAGTAGAATTAATAGTAGAGTCGAATGGGCCTTGAGCTGTCGCGCAAAACGTAATAAGCACGAGCATCTTGTGCTGCGCTCGTGCTCGTCGTTTCTATCAAGTATATCGCCTCTATATTACACTGCTTTTACCCGTATTCTATTAGAGCACAAATTGATTTAGACGAAGCGCTGTATACATTAAAAGCGCGAGGGAGTCCCACACTCAAGTAATCTATACGTCCGAGGTCTATGTAACATAAAAGTCAAATATAGCAAAAAAAATTGTACACAGGTTTAGGTTAGGGTGTGACTGCTTTCATACAAGTCTTGTGCAGTGCTGTAAACAGACGAGTGTAAACGGCTTTTGAATCCCTAATTACCGACGTTCACAAATCTTAAGGTAAGGGACACTCTTATGGCCGTCAAATAGTGTTTGCTACAGCATAAACGGCGTACAGTCGATTGCTGTATAGCAGCACGAGTTTTGCGCCAATGGAACTTGCTGTATGAACACAGACTGACCGCTCTTAGTGAAAATGGTGCGCCAATCAGTCTTGAACGATGCGCTCAACAACATTGTTAACGCCGAAAAACGTGGCCGCCGTCAGGTGTTGATCCGACCATCGTCCAAGGTCATTGTCAAGTTCTTGACTGTTATGCAGCAGCACGGTAAGTCTTGACTTTTTCTTATTTCGTGGTCCAATGGACCAGTCTTTATGTTTTTCTAATACTTACAAATAGGATACATTGATGAGTTTGAGGAAGTAGACGATCACCGTTCCGGAAAGATTGTCATTCACCTTAACGGACGTTTGAACAAATGCGGTGTCATCTCACCGCGTTTCAACGTCCGCTTAAATGAGCTGGAAAAGTGGGTCTCTCAGCTCCTGCCGTCGCGTCAGTTTGGCTACGTCGTGTTGACCACGTCCGCTGGCATCATGGACCATGAGACTGCTCGCCGGAAGCATGCTGGTGGTAAAATCCTCGGATTTTTCTACTAGATACAAAAGGCGCTGTATACCCTTGCATTAGTAATATTGTGCAGCATCTCACATTCAAAAGCACTAGATAAAAGATAACATTATTGTAAGCGACTTCAATTTGTTCATGGAGAACGTGTATACGTATTCGTCTTTGTTACGACTATTACCAGACTAACCGTGTATACCGCGTCCGAGTATTGTTCCACTGGTGTATCGGTTCTGTCTCTTCACAAACGTAATCTATACAAATAATAACGACTTCTGATAGCAATACATTTACAGATATGTTATTGAACAAAGAAATGTGTCAAATATCTATTACAGCTACATTTATCGACGGCATTGTTCATTTCTAACCGTATAGTCAATTAAAATGAAATAAAAAACCATAAAACAACGACCTCTAGTTCTTGGCATTGGTGATAGCCCACGAAAGCTCGTAAGACTTGACCGCGTCCTCATAAGTAGACAAGATATCGCCGCGCACTGCCTTATTTTCAATGCTATCAATAAAGACCTCAATTTCGCCAAAGTAAGGATCGTCATCCGGGAAGCTATAAACTTCTTCGCGGTCAACAGCTGGAGTACGCAAGAAAAGCTGGGGCGATGTATAAGGATCGACCAAGCGGAGCTGGTAACCGTCGCAATAAACTTCCAAAGTACTATCGTATTTTGTACCCTGCAAGGTAAGAGCATGCGTCAGTGAACCGACGGCTCCAGAGGTATACTTCCAGCAGGCAGAAGTCACGCGCGGAATACGTTCATTCTCGGGAATTACGTTTTCATCAAAGGGCATAGCCGAAAGCTTGCCGGGCTTTTCGTCCCAGTTCAATTTCACGGCGCGTACGGACGGAATATCCACGTCACCTCCAAAGTATCGGCTGAGATCGCAAAAGTGGGTTGCCTGTTCGACGATGGGTCCACCAGACTTGCTCTTTGTCCACCAGAAAGTCTTGCTGTTATGGGCGTATGAGGAAACGTAGCGGGCTACGGTTGCCATAACGGTGAGATTATTTTCCGCAATAATACTCTTCATTTTTTGCACTACTTGCAGATAACGCATCATGTATCCCACAGAGACAATTGCCTTGCGCTCGGCCAGTGCATGAGCCACTGCCCACGTATCGGAAACGGGGCTGTTGGAAACTGGCTTCTCCACAAACAGTGCGACTCCCGGAATTTCGCTGGTTAATTGCAGTTCCAAGTCATTTGGCGGATGTGTTGAGCCGTGAAACTGTGGCGGACACCCAATCACAACAGCACAGGGCCGCGGTGCTTTTCCAGATCGGATATCCTTCAAAAAGTCCTCCAAAGAGGCGTACTCAACCGTGTCCTTGTACGCAGAATACACAAAGGATTCGCGCTTTGTCTTTAAAACTGCTGACGAGGCCACAGGATTGGGGTCAATTAGAGCCGTAACTTTTAGACGAGGTCCCAGCTTATGCTCAAGACGGAAAGAATGATTCCAGGGACCTTCTACTGTACCAAAGTTGATGCCACCAGCTCCGATAATGACAACGTTGAAATCGTCACCAGGTGGAGGGTGGATTCCCATGCGATGCCCATCGGCCAAAGTAGAGCGGCGGCGAGCTGGTGTACGTTGAGGAGCAGCAGCCATTGGGATGTTTGGGACTGATCGAACAGCAATTCAAAGTTTTCGGGCACTAAAGTCGGTTGGAAATGTGTATATATACGCAATTGTATCGATGTGTGCTACGTCAATTATCCGGGCTGACAGCGGAAAGGGTTTTCTTTCGAAATTTTAATGTTCCTTGTTATATGCGGCTACGTCATTTATTATTAGATTAATGTTTATGGAATGTTAGATGCAGTTGTCGAACAGTAATGAATTCTTTTGCTTCTATTCTCGATAATGTTGAATTAATAGAACACCTTTGATATGACTGCGCAGACCAAATCAAAGGCTTGGCTTGATTGATCACGCTCAGGTAAAAAGAGAATCCTCCAAATTGGTTTGGTAAAATTAATGTTGCGCATTTTGCAATGAAATCAAAAAAAAATCAAAAAAGAAAATTGACTTGTAGCACAGGGTATTCCCACGTGGTCCCCCACCGTAGTACTGACCCTGCCCTATTCTGCTTAGCTTCGGTGATCGGACGGGAACCGGCGTATTCAGAATGGTATGGCCACAAGTACCAAAACTGAATTCGAATAAGATATAATGTATAGTCAATTTTTCAAAGCAATTGAAAATGGCCTTAGTGGCCTTTATATTGTTGGATTTTTTACCTTGACTAAACCATACGTTGAATGGTTTTCCACTCAAGGTCCAAATGCGATCTCATTTATCCATACTTGGACTATTTGCAAACTTTAGCGTATATACTTCAAGTCAGCGTCAGCCCAGATTAGTCGCTCATCATTACTGCATAATGCAACATACTGGCTGACGTAGAGCTGCGGGCTGTCGTTGATTATAGATTCTCGACAGGCAGATCATAGGCCAAGCATTTTTATCAGTCTATCTTGATCGCAAGCTGCTTGCTTCCAAATGTCCTAGCACAATAGCTAAAAATCATAATCTAAAATCTGCGATTCATAAAGCATCTATTATGGAAATATATAAAGACCATCGCGCGTAGCAAAAACTACATCTTTGCTCTCCATTTGCCACACTGATCGCTCGCGCAATTTACGCGTCAGTCGTACGTGAGAAAAACGGTCGCCCGATTCAGTGGCGACTCCAACCCCGCTTGCTCTCTGATTACTTGAAATTTCCACGCACCAAAGCATATATAAACGGTAGCGCCCTCCCCACGTTTTCCGGACAAACCTCAACTTACCGTAACTTGATAGTTTAGAATAGCTGCGAGTGCGGGTGGCGCAAGACCTTTTGTCGACACGTCTGAGATTATACCGCTGGAACTTGATCTGGGCAATACCAGCGAAAGGAACTTGTTTTCGAGGACTTGACTGCTCCTTCTTAATAATTCTTTTTTTCTTCTTTTTTTTTCAGAAAGAGTTGTAATACTGTGTGACATTGTGAGTCTAGTATAATGCCTCCTTCAGCTACTGTTACCACCACTGTGCCGCCAGTGCCCGAAACGCTGAGCGCAAAGAAAGGGGATAATGTTAGACGCGAAGCTCCCGTTACGCGTCTGCTTGGCACTGACTGGTCTTCGTTTGAATTTGCTCCCATCCGTGAGAGCCAAGTGTCTCGCGCAATGACGCGTCGCTACTTTACCGATCTCGACAATTACGCAGAGAGCGATGTTGTCGTCATCGGTGCCGGATCTTGTGGTCTGTCTGCAGCATATACTCTGGCGTCTGCCCGTCCAGATCTCAAGATTGCGATCATTGAGGCCAATGTAGCGCCCGGTGGAGGTGCCCACTTGGGCGGTCAGCTGTTCAGTGCAATGGTTATGCGCAAGCCAGCAGAGCAGTTTTTGGATTCGCTCGATGTGCCGTACGAAGACGAAGGGGACTTTGTCGTTGTAAAGCATGCTGCTTTCTTTACGGCAACGCTGCTCAGTAAAGTACTGGCTTTCCCCAATGTCAAGCTGTTCAATGCTACTGCAGTCGAAGATCTGATTACCCGTCGCGATGACGCGACTGGGGAAGTCTCCGTTGCTGGTGTCGTCACTAATTGGACGCTCGTGAGCCTTAACCACGATACTCAGTCGTGCATGGATCCGAATACGATCAACAGTCGTATCGTCATCTCCACAACGGGACACGATGGTCCCTTTGGCGCCTTTTGTGTCAAGCGCTTGAATGAGATGGGCGCTGTGGCTATGAAGGGCATGCAGGGCCTTGACATGCAGCGCAGTGAGGGCATGCTTGTGCGCCGTACACGTGAAATTGCGCCTGGCATGATTGTAGGTGGTATGGAGCTGTCTGAACTTGATGGCCATTCCCGTATGGGACCAACTTTTGGTGCTATGGCTCTCTCTGGAGTGAAAGCCGCTTATGAGGCAATTGAAGCCCTCAAGACCAAAGCTTGAGGCTCTCTTGTTGCCTTGGCATAAGTCTTTTTATCATGCCATCTCGTTCTAGCCAATTGAGGGTTTGTTTTGATCGTACTTGACCGCTCTTTACACATAGTTTATTCTTTCGACACGAATATTTTACACATCAGTTGTATGGACTATAAATCTTGTCTTTTCCGTGATAAGCGTAGAGTTTTGTACAAAGTTTTGGGCTCTGTCTCAGCGTATCTATAAATGTTTCAGCATCTGTATGAATTTGTTATAGTATATGGGCGAGTCCAATAAACAAAGGCTTCTAACGTTCACCAAGCTCGTCAGCCTGCTCATGTTGGAAATTGTAGTAGACAAGCGCCGGAATTTTAATGCGCAGTCTTGAGCTGAAGTTGGCTATTGATACATTTTACATAATATTCGAAAAAGGCCGTTGGTAAGAGTTTCAGCAAATACAAACTTGCAAACTTGTCTCGTTATTTTGCACGCTATAGTCTTCATGTAGGGACAAAAATTTGGTTGATAACGTGCTTGAAATAACTCCATCAATTTCTAATACCTTCAACATCCATAACACAAGAACCATTCACCCATCCGTTTCGCTATCTAAAATGAAGCAATAAACTAAAGCAACCTGAACCTTCTTAAATTAGGCCAATCTGTCAAACCCTCCAATAATAGGACAATTGCACTCGCCAACAAGCGCCAACACTCTAAACATCTGCCCTCGATAATACAGAAACAGCGCTTACAGGCGCATTATCAACAACTTCTGCCTGCTTTTCGTCTTGCAGTATTTCGTCATTGCTTGAAGACTTCGTGACACTAAGCTCTTCGGCACGCCGTTTAATCTGCTCATTATCACGGCGCTCGAGGTAGTACGTGGGCACTACCAGCGCCAGCATGATTAACACGGTCCCTGTGGCGATAATGTAGCCACGCCGAAATTCCGGAGCCTGACTAGTGGGAAAAAACACGATACTCGTCCAGATGGTCATAATTTGTGACAGGGCATCAGAAATACCAATAACAGCCGCTCTCTCCTCAGCATCGTAACGGCAAGCATGGTTGATCCAGCCAGAGAAAAGAGCCTGGTCTGTTCCATCCAGGGAGATTAAACAAAAACAAATCCAGCGCCACCAGTCTGCAATATTCCAGGCAGAAAGACTGGCAAACACTGCAATCAGCACTGTATGAACAAAGATAAAAATGGGATAAGGCGAGTAAGTATCGGCCAGCCCAGAGAGCACAAATTGGCAGACTACTCCCACCGCATTGGCAACAGTGGGATAATTATTGACTTGCGCAATGCTGTAGCGCGATCGCGGTTGGGATTTGAGCCACAGTGGAAATCCGAGTCCATCAGACAGCGCATACGTGTTTAATCCGATCCAAAACGCGGAGAAAATGTACACTCGCCAGCGGAGAAAGACGCGTCTCAGTATAGAGAGGTCAATTTTACCTGGCTCACGCGTCCCGTTCTTCACGAGACGCGTTTTAGCCAACGCGAGTTCTTCGTCTTTGAGCCAAAACACTTTAGAGGCCTGTTGAGGCGTACCCGGGAACCAGACAAATCCAATCAGAGCAATAGGCACGGTTACTATCCCATCCACGATAAAACCCCATTGCCATCCGTCCAGTCCGCCTTTACCATTAAGGCTGGAATAGGCGGCGGATTGAAAGTAGCCGCTAAACATTGAACCGAGGCTGCTCGAAATACTGAAAACTGTTATGCGGCGGTACAGCTCGTCTCGCGTAAACCAGCTTCCTAACGTGTACACAATTGTAACAAAGCTGGGTCCTTCGGCCAAGCCTATGAGAAAGCGAAGAGCGTACAACTGCGATGGAGTCTTGACTGCAGCCGAACAAAATGTCAACAGACCCCAGACGAGTTCAAGAGAAGGCAGCATGAAACGCGCCCAAGACCGAGTCGCAAACATAGCTCCAAAGCACATTGTAATGACGTAGCCGGCGCTGTACATGGACTTTGCATAGCTCAGATCGTTGCCCGTCATACCGATATCCTCTTTCATGCCAGAGACACTGTCGTTAGAATAAGGAAATTTTTGATCATAAAATTTGATCTTTTGAGAGAATTGAGGGTAAATGGTGAAGCACTTACTAAGAGTTGGTAATTGAACTTTTATCGAGACTTTTAGTGAAATAAGAGCAGCAAATGTAGACGAGGAGTGCGAAATCCAGCTTGATCAAAAGCTTTCGCTCTTTTCGCGATAAGTGCGACGGGTACCAGTAAAAGAGCAGTGTGAACCTTTGCCATAAGGTATATTTGTGACGAACGTCAGCGTCTTCGAGTGGTACGTCTCGCTCTGACTTTTGAATCTGCTCCACTCGGTACTCTGGTGTTTCCTCAGTCCTACAAGTGCGCGAGGACGCGCGGCGCCACCAGCTTGCCATCAGTGAAACTGAGTAAGGTCAAAAAAAAAAAAAAAAAAAAAAAAAAAAAGAGGTCCTGACAAAAGATCTTTCAAGGCAAAGAGGTGATCAAGTAGATAAGAGGCGATCAAATAGATAAGCAATAGAGAAGAGCCACGCAGAGTCAGGCCAAGGCCAGAGAGATCTCTAATTATATAGTCCTTTTGCAGCCCACGCACTATCGCGAAGAGTGGCGAAATAAAATCTATATTCCGAAACAGTACAGCTCCACGTACAAATTCATTAACACACACCCGTGCGAACATTACATCACGTGCTTCGCCTATATTACGTACTCGGCTCTGTCTATGTATAAATTTATGCGCGTGGACCTTTGTGCTTTTCGTACGGTGCTTTTCGTACGGAGCCTATTTTGCGGTCACGACGGGTAGATTACGGCGTGTATAAGCGCGGGTCTAATTGAAGCAGTCGCAAAAAGTGTTGCTGCGGAATCTTGAAAATATTTAGCGATACGATAGTGGAAAAGAGTACCGTCACGGAGATTAGATAACATACAAGATAGTACTTACTTGCTTATCAGAAAAAAAGAGAGGCAAATAATATCGAGTTGTAAAGGACGGTGACGAAGCCAATTATTGCTCTCGGCAAAGATTACCCTCTGCCGAGCAAGTCGGCGGACGTAAAATACTGTATCTATGACAAATTTGAAAGCAAGTTTGAGGAATTGCTCTTGCTAGTATCAAAGATACGGGTGTTATAGTAGACAGGCAAAACTACTACGGACAGTAAATATCCCACTTATTTTGGGCAAATTTTCCAGAAAAAAACTTTGTAATTAAATAAACCATTCTTTTGCAAGATCTCAAGTTTAAACAGCCTTGCGCCATAATTGAACAATTCTTTGAGCATGCGAATATTCGTGCTTTCTCATTTCGCAATTTGTAGATCATTTCGCTAATTTTCACTTTTAATTATCATATATGTATGTAATAGGTACTCCAGGTTTTTTACGTCTTCCAACAATTTCAATTCTCCAACTTGACTAAAGGAGAAATATGGGATTTTTCTAATTATTTTGCTAGTTCTGAAGCATGAACATTAAATTTTACACATTGTATATTTGTCGGATTGCAGCCATTTAATCATATTAGCGTCCATTATTCTTCTCACCTCGTCCGTTACCGTAAAATATTATGCAGAACAGTACACTGACGGAGAACCTTTACTTTGCAAATCGACCCGCTACAACGAAACTCACAAAGAGTCCCCAGCAATTTAGTCATCAAAAGAATTATTCAATACATATTAATACATATTGTGGAACTACATGAAAAAAATAATTTATATTTATATTTGCAACTGAAAAGACTTCACTTGGGCGTACATCGTGGTCTGCCACGTGACCGCGTGCGTAATCTTTGTGCAATAAACAAAAACATCTTGATTGCGTGATGGCCAATCAAATACCTCTAACGACTTAGCATGAAAAATTAGAGTGCAAGAAAAGAAGAAAAAAAGACCGATCATTCGGCGCCGTTTCCTATACTTGTTCCTACATTCACTAAAGATGGAGAGACGAGCTGAGACAAAGAGCTTTTGATTGCGGGGTTATTTCCTGAAACAAAGAGATTCTAATTTGCAAATGTCTATGGATATGAATCAGTTTGTCATTGATTAAACAGCTTAATTATATTTCAAACATGTCCTATGTCCACTTTATTCTCCCCTCAAAATAAAAGCCCCAATAAAAGACGGAGCCTAAAAGAAAAGCCACGAACCAAGCAAATTCAGTCGCTGTCGAGGTGTCAATCCTCTGGTAAACAAATTGTATGACCGCTTTGCGTCTTGCAGTGCCCGCTCCCTTTCCTCTACTGTAAGAAAAATATCGTACCTATCGGTCTCGAGATCCATTGAATTTGCACTAACGAGCCGCGTTCGCTTTAATATTTTCCAAAACAAAACCATTCCGATAAGAATTGGGATTTCGATATAATACGAAACAAAATCCACTATATCAAATTTTGGACTGAAACAAGACCAACCCTGGACAAGGACAAGAAAAATGTTCAATATTACCACTAAAATTGGTCCCACAGGATACGTCCAGTTTTTGAAAGGCAAAAGATGCTCCAGTCCTTGTCTCCGCACACCGCGTCGAAATCTCAGAGAGGAAATGCCGATTGCGATCCATGACAGTTGATTCGAAACTCCAACGACGCTAGAAATTTAGAATTGAGCTGCACCAAAAACAATTATAAAAAAGCTAATGATTTTGAACTTAAAACAGAAAAGTTGTAAAGACATTAATTAGTAAGAGGTCTCTTCATGCAAGGATAATTGAATTCTGGAAATGCAATAAATAAAGCCTCAAGGACATAGAAAAAGTTCAAAAGTCATACTTTTGCAGCCAGGACCAAAGCTGGCCTGCGCCGATGTAGCTCGCACCAAAACAGAGCCCGCTTATAACAGACGTCACTAAAACTGCAACCCACGGAGTGCGAAACCGGTTCAGAGTTCCAAGAAACGCCGGAGCATGTCTGTTAACAGCAAGAGTATATAGCAGTCTTGAGCCAGCGAAGAGCGCATGATTCGCGGCCGATACTGCACTTGTCATAACAACAACGTTGATAAAGCTACCAGCAACTTTACTGCCAGCTAATTCAAAAATTATGGTAAAGGGACTTGTGCGACTTGAGGAGCCATCAAGTCCTGGATGCTGATACGAAATGTTAAGGCCCACCATTAAAACAGATAGAATGTAGAATAACATTATTCTCCAAAACACATTTTTCACCACACGAGGAAGGTTCTTTGAAGGGTTGACCGTTTCTCCCGCCGTAACGGTAATTGACTCTGTACCACCACTGAAAAAATTAAAAACATTATAAAACAATTTAGAATAAAAATAAAAATAAAATTCAAAACTTACAATGCAAAAGAAGCTTTTACAAAAACTGACGCGAATCCTCCAATCCCGCCAACAAATGGTGCATCACCAATAAACCAGTTCCGAGTACCAATCCTCTGGTGCTGACGGTTTGCTCCACAATTAACAGCGATGCTGACGATAATGAAAACCTTAATATTGTCAACATTTGATTGCAGTGAAAACAAAAAACATACAATAATCGTCGCGACTTTGAGCAGGCTGAGAAAGTATTCCGTCTGGAATTGTTAGGATATAAAAAAAAAATTTGCAACGTACGTAGCCGTACACGCGAACCGACAGTACATTGAGAAAAATCACGAGTAATAAAAAAATCAACGTGATTGCCCAACCCGGGAAATTGTCGGTCCAAAACTCAAGAAGCAATTGCAGCGCAATGACATCAGCCGCAGTGGATACTGCGTCATTGAACCAATAATTATACGTCAGTCCAAATGCAAAGGCATCGTCCACGAAGCGTCTAGTAATGTTATTATTTGGAACGCAAGGAAAAGAAAACTTAAGAGAAAAAAGCAAAACTAAATCAAACAAGACTAATAACAAAGAATAAATGAATGCTTATCTGTACTATCAAGCTCACCCTGCAAAAGTACAAAAAGACCCGGCAACTGGGATAAATGCTGCCATTTCACCGAGCGAGAGCATTGTAATAAAAACGATTCCGCCAACAATGGCGTACGAAATAACAAGTGACGCTGGCCCACCAATGGCTAACGCATTTCCTGTACCGAGAAAAAGGCCAGTTCCAATAGTGCCTCCAATCGCAATCATCTGTACCTGTCGCGCAGATAGAGACCGCGATAGTCTATCGCTAACCACCCGATGCTGTTGTAGAGGCACATCTTTGCTATTGGCACTGTCCTGTCCGGAACGTTGCTCTTCCTGTTGGTTTTCAATTATTTCCTCTTTCTCCATTACCCCACAATTTGCCTGACTTGTATATGAGACCAGCGGCCAATAATAATTAAGAGTCTGATAAGACTGATAATACTATACGATGTAGTATGATAAACGACGAAAATCAAAAGTGAATATGCCCGGCTTGGCCGCCCGATGATGCGGATAGTCAAAAGGTTGGGCGGCTGCTATTTTATGTGCTCAGCCAGGATTTGATAATTTCTCTTCATGTAAGCCTGCTGTGCCCTTATGGGCATATTAAATCTTGCTTCAAGAGAAAATTTATGAGTTGCGAATTGTACTGAGCCAAATTGCGCCATAGTCTTCACATAGCCAAAAAGCAAGCATTAATCACGTAATTTAAGAATTGAAAGCTGAAGTAGATACTACTGCTACATGAATAGTCTGGGTAATGCTCCAATTGGCAAAGCTAAGCGATATGGTCATTTGGCTAACGCAAGGCTTTCCCTAACCGCGTATTAAGCTGTGGGCTGTTAGATCTACAGTACTACATATAGCGTATACGGTATTGTAGTAAACAAGGCACACTGAAAATAGAAACAACTTCAGATTGAATCAATCGTACTACGTTGTGTTTCATTCTATTATCTAGCATATTGAGTAGGCCTTGAAGTTTGGCTATCTGCAAAGCAAACCAAGTACTCGGCCGTCCACTTTAAAGCTAGTAGATCAATCTTGAATATACTTGATACTAATTAGCGTAATTCGTCTAGGAGCAATAGTAAAACAAGTCTGGGTAAAACTTAAAAAAAAAAACAAAAACAAAAATTGCGAAAAAGGCAATGAAACTTTCAGAACTGTAAAGGAAAGACATGAAAATAGGAGTAACACTTCCTTAAATCTTGTACTTTCAATCTTGTGCTCGAAATTGCCCGTTACAAGGTCGAGACATCTAGTACAGACTGCTGCCTTCGTCCCGTGTTACAAGGACGATTGGATTAATAATGTAAAACGTTGAATGGTGCTTTATGCATTACTGTATGCTAAACTACGCTCGCACGTCTAATAATACAGTATTCTATTCGTTCTTGAAATGAGGCGCACCGAGGGGCTCGTAATTTCTGTAAAACGACAAATCAGGCGGTGATTGCCTTTCATGGAGTGTTTGCAAATCCAAATATTCCGGTCCCAATTGCTTTAGTGACGTCACACCGAGAAGTTTCATAGTTGTCACCATTTCCGCGGCAATCATCTGATTAAGTTTGCGAACACCTTCTTCACCATAGCAAGCATTAGCAAAAAGATAAGGTCGGCCTAGTCCGACTCCTCTAGCTCCTAGACACAGTGCCTTTACAACATCAGAGCCTCTTCGTACGCCTCCATCGACATAAACTTCTATCTTTTTATCAAGCCCTCGCTTTCGTAGCTCTGGCATAGCCTCGGCCAGAACCTCAATAGGCGCCCTTGCAAAATCAAGCTGTCTACCTCCATGATTGGATAAAACAACAGCCTTAACTCCACGCTCAGCAGCTTCAACCACATCCTCTGCACACTGGATACCCTTCAGAACGACAGGTTTCCCATTGGATACTTTTTCATACTCTTCCCATTTGTCCCAAGTAACAATGTGCTCTACGCTGTACTGCACTGCTTTTGCTAATTCCTTGGTTGACTGGCTCTTTTGCATGGACAGGGCTCGTAATTTTAAATCCTTCTCCCGACGCCCAAAAGCAGACGTGTCTACAGTAACAAAAATAGCTTTAATAGTGGGCTCAGCAATAGCCGCCTTTATACGTTTGATAGTCTCTGTCCGATCGTTTTCCACGTACAATTGGAACCACTGTGTTTGACCGGGGACCTGGCCCGCGATATCTTCCATGGGGAAAGACGCAAAATTAGATATCATTTGTACCACACCTTCTGCCCCACAGCCACGGGCAATTGACAGCTCACCGTCAGGGTTTCCCAGACGAGCCTGAGCAGCGGCGGAACAGTAGAAAGGTACTTTAGTCGCAGTCCCCATAAAAGTGGTAGCAAGATCAACGGGCCCGGAAACGTCTCGCATAGCCCGCGGTTTGAAAAAAATACGGGAGTAAGCGTCATGATTTTCGCGTAAAGTGACTTCGTCATCAGCACCACTGGAATAGTAGCACCAAGCATTTGCCGGTAGAATCTTCCTGGCAACGTATTCGAAATCGTTGATATTCATAATCTGAGAGATATCCGGCATATTGTCCAAATAATCCAGTCTTTGCTGTTCTGCTTCATCGTCAATGTTCGCCGCAGTAACGTCGGGAGCCGGTTCCATTTTCCCGGCTAAAGGACCCAAGTGCTGATCGGGGGAAAGGTACTTGTCCACAAAGCTAGGAGCATGGTACTTATTGAAAATGGTGGACGCATTTTTTCCAGCGTACTGCAGGATTATATCGGCACCGCCGGGATGTTTAGGAAGGAACTTTGTCAAATCATACACCTCGTCATTCACAACAACCCATACTCCTGCTTTCAGGCTGTTGTGGCTCTCCACATCGGCTACAGCTACTCCGGGCTTCTCCGACGATGCAAAGGCAATTGAGGATCCATAGTAAGCAGCAACCGCACTGGCAGTGGCAAAAGTGCCTAGTGCTATCGCTACGCGACGCGTAGACGTACGCGTAGACGCATACGCGTAACTGGCACGGGTCGCGTAAGCGCGGCGGCTAGACAGCCGGTAGAAGGACCGGCCAATCGAGAGCCTGGGCGGCATTTGCTTCGTCAAGTTGCGTGGGGTGGTTTTAGCTATTACCATGTTAATTTTATTGCTTAAATCGTAATCGTCGGCAAAGATATTGGGTACAGGATGTTCAAGTAATAATCTCTCGGCAATCGGCAATCGGCAATCGTGCTAGCGTTAAGTCTATGTGGTAAGTATTGATTGATTTTTCAATTCGAGTTTATATGACAAAGTCGCAAGCTCTGCTTTTGCTGTCAATTGCTCTATAGCAGTTAATGAAGTTGGGATTTTCATAGTATTCAGAGGGCGGGAAAAGGACTAAACACCGCTTATCGTAATGCTTCCCGATCGCTAATTATACTAAAACTCTGTTATGATTGGGCGATCTTCGAGTTGCCGAATTTAAAATAACATTATCACTAGTACCTATATTAATATTAATATTATTTATATTTATTTATTTATATCAATTTGTATTTTTATCGAAATGCAGACGCCCTTTTAAACATATTCACATACTACGCATCCACACACTGGCGCCTCTTTATTGTTGACTAGTAGCTTCCATAACTAGCTCCCCTCCATCAATCGACTCCAGCAATATGGGCCCCATGAAAGCGTAGGGCCAGCCGCCCGACAATTGTAGCCATATAGATTGAACGCTTATGGAGCGGGCTGAGGTATCACCCGTAGCAAATTTGACAGAAGCCTGTAGATTCGGAAGAGAAATAAATGACGGGTACCCGTCTCCAGGCTGAGGTCGAAAATCAGTTGCCTCTCCGCCTTCATCGTCCTCTTCCTCTTCATCCCCGAAATTGGGCGTGTCCACCATCTCTGCTTGTCCCAAGATCTTCTCATTAACCTCGCCCAGATAAGATGCCTTGTAGAGATCGTGCATTATGTTCAGCGCTACAAGCCACTGTCTAGCCGCCTTCCATTCAGGGCCCCATGATGAAATTAATTGATGTACTAAATTATAGTAATGTGAGGCCTTGTGCAATATCTCTTGATCAGAGTAATCCTTGTCCTGCGCATACTGGAGCCATAAAAGAGTATTCGCTGCAATCAACACGGAGGCCCCCACCCATACAGACTGCAATGACGAAGAGGGCATAAAAGAGGAGGCAGACGAAGAAGAGGGAATAATCTCGATCAAGCTCGAAAGCATTTCCCCAATTTTCAAGGCGCTTTTAACGCACGCAGATATTAAGGATTCTTCTCGGTGTAAATAAGACCAACCAGCAGCGTCCACAAGATCAACGAGCTTGGTGTAAGCTGTTAAATGAGGAAGATAGCATTGATGAGCGACACATGAAGCACTTTGCAACAAGAAATGCATTGCCACGAATGATCTTTGCTGTGAAAGAACACATTGTTTCTCGTAATTTTCCAGGTTCCATCCAATGCTTGTGGGCAAAGAATTTATCCAGGCCTGTAAGCCTTGGCTCTGCCGGTAAAATCCACTTCGTGGATCAGTGGGAACGTACCAGTCCAACCGCCGACGCGAATAAACAGTGAAATCCGCCATTTCGCTCCACAAGCAAACTGCTTTTATTAGATATGGTGTGAGACCAAGATCAGAAGGCCGCTGCTGTGCTGCCAGATCATCTAACACGACACCCCTTGTCTCTTCTTGATAGGCTAAAGCAGCATCGGTGCCAGGCACGGCTATCGAAACGGTATCTAGACTTATGGTACGGTGCTTTGCCAGTAAGTAGGCCAAAGCACGATCAAAGAGAAGGCATGCCCAAAACGTACGCCGCCGGACTTCTTGGTCTTTAAGGCTATGCTTTTGATGGAACTCCTTATTCAATCTCATTATTTCTGCCATACGAATTGCTGTTCCTGCGAAAAGATAGTGCCTTGATCCCGAGTTATTGAGCAACTCGGCCATAGCGACAATGAGATTGGCTTGAATGTGGGTGACTTTGATGTTAGACTTGTTTTGTGATTTTTGATAAAGGCAAACGAAAACACATGAAGCGGAAGGGCCTTGCAGATGAGTGGTAAAAGCAAACAAATAAATTTAAAAATTAATAATAAATTAAAAATAATATAAAATAAAAACAAAAACAAAACTAAAATGAAAATCCGTCTCATACCACTAGGCTCATCAGATTTGTCTTTGACGAGCGACCTTGCCCTGACCAAGAACCGGCGGGAAACTTGACGGCCCAAAGCAAGCCCGAAATGCTTCTCTGCGTCTCGTGATCCGAGGTAACGTCCGCACAAGGCGACAACAGCAGACGAAAGAAGTAAGCTTTGTGTACATTTCCACTCAAAGTCCGGTCGGTAGTCAAACGAGGCAAAGTCGCAGGAAAAATGGTGGTCGAAAAACAAGTCGAGGCACACGCGCAGGCCGTGTTGGCTTAGAGCGTATCTTGCTGGAGCCGAAGTCATCGCGCGTTCAGTAGGCTGAGCCAGCTCGTTACCGTCGCTGAGGCTAGAAGCCCCCACCGTCTCTGGGCAAGAGTCACTCGCTGAATCTATAGCGAGCCAAGTACACGGTATATCTTTGGCCGCACAGTGCCTGCATCGAGGCCGTGTGCCATCGCACTTTGTCTTGCGGCGCCGACTATTCACGAGGCAGGTCAGGCCCAAGATCTTTGCTGTGGAATAGGGATTGTATGGCTTACCAGTTGTTGCACGCTAGCGGAGTCCGAACAAAGCTTCGCTTCATAATCATCGCGGCGGAGTCAGCGATACGATTTTCAGTGGCGTTTTAACTGCCAGTCGAGCGCAGACTACTGCAAATTGTCCGCATTGCCTTTAGAAAATAGTGGCAGAGTCTAATGCCCGCTCAATAGCTCACTTTGCCGCAGACGAGGCCCACGCGTAAGGAGAGTATAGCCCGTCCACGATACATGCAGCCCCGTGTTTTGTAATTAAGACGTGTTTTTTATATGCTTGTGGAGTGTGTATATGTGTATATGTGTATATGCGTGCAACATGAATTTAATACTATTCAGCGCGTCCATAGAATATTATGGGTTTTTAGTGTTAATGGATTTGACTAAGAATGGAGGGCGTTTAATATATATACATGTGGTGTAACACGCTTCTTGTTTCTAAAAAGATATATTAAAGATTAGTTCTACCAGTATTTTTAACAGTTAGTGTTAGGAAAAGATAAACTAACCCTAACCCTGACTGATTCTGGCTTACTGCTGCTATGAGTAGCCCGACTCTAGAATTTTTATTTATACTATATTGATTTATACTATTCTTTATCTATTGTCGAAACATTTAATTTTAAAGATAGCCTTATTGCTCTTTCGAAATTACGCTATTCGGGTGTATATTCAAATGCGTAAAAGGTAACCCGCAAGCTAATTACTCGAGATATAGAACATTTTGATAAATATCTTCGCTTTGCGTTTACAAGTAATGCTCGAGCGCCCTCATAAACTAATCAATGCAATTAGCCCACAGCTTTTTTACTCACCGCACATATCCACTTTGCACACAAAACGAAGACATAAAGGGCCATAACGGATTGAAGGGCAGCGGACAAGCCGACCAATAAAAGAAGGTAAGGCGAATATAACGGGAGTAAAACAACATCAAAGTAGAACAGGAAAACCAAGAAATGTTACATACCTTCCACGATAAAGTATAGCGCACCTATTCGCGGATTGAAGTCCGATATCTTTGTGTGGGATAATTTCGGAACTTACAAATTCCGTGGGTGTTGAGATAAGGATACAGGCCAAAGTGTATAAAAACGCGCGTGTCCATGACTCGTCAGGCGCACTTAAGATCGTGAAGATGTCTGACTTGAAGGAGAAATATGATGTTGAAGTCGTAAACGCACCAAAGACCGGTGAGGTCGTTGAGGTTGATCGAGCCTATGACCGCCAGGCGGACGATGAAGTTCGAAAGTTTCTGCTTGAAAATGATGAAGCAGTTACTATCACCGATGATGAGAGTCGACGAATCTTGCGCAAAATTGACTGGGGGATAATGGTACATCTTTGTGCACATGTTCATTTATACTATTTTTGTTTTCTCAGTTTAAATCTTCGTATCATTGATTTGATAGACTTTAAATCAGATATTTTTGTCATCCTCTGGCTCGCTTTTGCTAACTACAACATAGCCTCTAAGCTTAGCGTGCTACACCCTACAATACTTGGACAAAACTCTTATCAATTACAGCCAGTAAGATTTTTTAAAAGGCAATTACTAAACGAGCCAAAGCGTCATGGGACTGTTGAAGGATACCGGTATCAGTGCTGATCAGGTACGCATTGCTTGCCCCCTATTTTGTTTTATTTATGTTTACTGCTATATGCTACTTTATTGGACTTTGCTAATCCTTTTTTCCAGTTTTCGTACATGGCAATGGTGTTCTATGTCTCCTACCTGTTTAGCGAATCCTTTTCGGCAACTCTGCTCTCCCGGTTTCCAGCTGCCAGGTACCTTTCTATCAATGTAACACTGTGGGGAGCAGTTATCACTGGCATGTCCGGAATTTCTAACTTTGCGCAACTGACAGCTCTGAGGGTAATTGGATTTGGAATATGCACAGGCTTTTTCTTATTAATAATAGGTTCTTCTTGGTATATTCGAAAGTGCAGTAGCCCCAAGTTTGATTCTCATCAGCTCAATGTTTTATTTGCGAAGCGAGCAGCCGTTCAGGTAAAGGAAAAATTAAACTGGTTGCGTATGCTTACAGCGCCACAGGATCGGGATTTGGTATACTGGCACCGGATGGGGGGTCATAATAGGATCTCTGCTAAGTTTTGCCTTTCAGCATGTTCACTCTGAGCAGTTCAAATCATGGCAAATTCTTTTCCTTGTTGTTGGTCTGGTCACGGTCGTTGTGGGAATCATCTCAGCGTTCCTTTTGCCCAACAATCCAATGACTGCTCGATTTTTGACAAAGTCTGAACGATTATATGCCGTGTTGAGGGTGGAGAGCAACAAAACGGGCATAGAAAACCGATCTTTCAAGTTGTATCAAGCCAAAGAAGCCCTATTGGACTTTCGAATCTGGATACTTCTCATTATCATTTCTGCATCAAGTGTCTCGAACGGTGCAATCTCCACTTATTCTTCCACGATAATAAAAAATATAGGATTTACATCAAAGCAGTCGGCGTTGCTTTCAATTCCTTCTGGAGTGATTTCAATCATTTCGACTCTCACCGTCACTTATTTGGCCACTAGAGGCGTACAGATCACATATTGTGCAATCTTGTGCATTGTACCAGGAATCATTGGAGGATGCTTGCTGAGTTTTGTTGGAGAAAGTCACCATGGTCCTCTGCTGGCAGGAAATTATTTAATTCAACCCGTTGGTTCTGCGTTGCCTTTGTATTATTCTTTTGCGTCGATAAATACTAGTGGGCATACTAAAAAAGTGGTCGTTAACGCACTGGTTTTGGTTGCCTTTTGGTAAGCTCTTTCGCTCATTTTCTCGCGATTATACTTTGTTTTATTGCTTTATTATTATTTTCTGGCTTGTACTAATTGAAAGTGTCGGCAATATTATTGGCCCTCTTACGTTCACTGGAGCAACGGCTCCACAATTTTTGCCAGCTAAAATCGCGGTTGTCATTACACTTTGTGTCTCGTGCTTATTGCTTCTTTCATTGAAGGGAATGTATATGTATGAGAATAGGCGCCGAGACCGACTGCAGCAGGTCGTCGTACCAGAAAGCTGGCTCGATATTACGGACAAGGAGAATAATGCGTTCAGGTACGGATATTAGAGAGGCAAGGGAGAATGTTGGATAGTTTTTTATTTTAACTGTGCGGGAGTTACTTGACAATACTTTATTTAATTGCTTTTTACACAAGAGCCCATGATTCAGTATTTTTCTAGGATTCGGTATTTTCTAGCCATTGGCTCCTAAATAGATTCCAATTTAAAGGCCGCATGATACATGATGAAGGGTAGTATGTTTGCTGGAAGAACAGATCGTATTATTAGACTTCCATCTGTCTCTATCCCGTCGCAAATAGCTCGGGCGCGGAGACTATAATGTCGCAATAAATCGCGAAAACCCACGGGAGATAAGGCGATAAGAAGGATTAAAAACGAAACCCAATGATAAATACAAAACAAGCCAATCGGTATATATGTTTTTTATTACAACTTAACGAGACAACAAGTAACCTGACTACAACGGAAATTACAAGTTCCGTTTTGCGCAGTGCTTCTCCGCGTATCGCCACGAGCCGTAAACTCTTCCAACCTGTCCCTCCATCAAAGAGCAATAGAAACCCGGAATAATCATACAATGACTGTACAAGTTGGCATTGAGCAGCATGAGTTTATGCGGTTCGCTTCGCGGCGCTCTACCGTGCACTCGCTGGGAGGTATGGTCTCTTCGACACAGCCTTTGGCATCGGAAGCTGGCTACAGGATCCTTGAGAAAGGAGGAAATGCTGCTGATGCAGCAATAGCGGTAGCAGCTGGCCTTAATGTAACTGAGCCGGGCTCTACAGGAATTGGCGGTGACATGTTTTGCCTTTTTTACGACGCTTCTAGCCAAAAGGTGAGAGGCCTGAACGGCTCCGGCCGATCGCCAGCTGCCTTGTCGCTCGAGCGCGTTCGCCAAATGGGGATTACGGGTGATCATATTCCGAGCACAAATATCAATGCCGCTACTGTGCCTGGAGCGGCTGCCGGCTGGGTGGACACTTTTGAGACCTTTGGCTCTGGCAAAGTCACAATGCAAGATATACTGGCGCCTGCTATTTCGCTAGCAGAGGATGGGTTCCCCGTCAGCCGAATTTCAGCCCACTCATGGCGTGGGGCAGAAAAGCTGCTAAAGACCGCTAGCCCGAACGGGAATGAAATGTTGCGAAAGAGTAAAGCGCCGAAAGAAGGGGAAATCATGCGGAACCCGACATTGGCACAGACCTTTAGGTCTGTTGCAGCCCACGGAAAAAGTGGGTTCTACACGGGTCGCATTGCCCAGGCTATTGTTGATCTAGTGCAATCAAAGGGCGGGTTAATGACACTTGAAGATTTAAAGGAGCATACATCCACTATAATCGAGCCGATTAGTGCCAAATTCTGGGGTAAAGATGTGTGGGAGTGCCCACCCAACGGGCAAGGTCTGGTGGCCCTGATCGCACTACAGCTGGTACAGGCCTTGAAGACACGTGAAGAAATGTACAAATTGCAACATAACTCTACCGCCTACCTGCACCTTCTTATCGAGTGCCTGCGTATTGCCTTTGCCGATGGGAATGAGCATATTGCTGACCCCAATTTTGTTCGCGTCTTGCATGACAGTTTGCTGCACGAAGTATATACAGAGGAACGTGCAAAATTGTTTAGCGAAAAGCAGCATAATCCTAATATTACATTTGGCTCCCCTCATAACTCGAGTGACACTGTTTACTTCTCCGTCACTGATAAAGAGGGCAATGCCTGCTCTTTTATTATTTCAAATTATGAAGGTTTCGGAACGGGAGCAATTCCCAAGGCCTGTGGGTTCACTCTGCAAAATCGAGGCAGCAATTTTGTTCTTACCGAATCCCACGCAAACTGCATTGCGCCTAGAAAACGACCGTACCATACAATAATCCCAGCATTAGTAACGGAAAACGGTGAGTTGTGGGCTACTTATGGTGTAATGGGAGGCTTTATGCAGCCTCAGGGTCATGTTCAAGTTTTGCTTAATATGTTGGTTTTTGGAATGGATCCACAGGAAGCTTTAGACGCTCCTAGATTTTGTATAAACTCAGCTTCGGACTCCAATTCCGTCGTTTTCTTGGAAGAAGGTGTCGATGATAACGTCGTTAAGGGCTTGCAAGCACTTGGTCATGAGGTCGAACTGCTTAAAGGTTTCAGCCGTGCACGGTTTGGCAGAGGCCAAATTATCAGAAGTCGGTACGATGAGGATGGTAACCGGATTTTTTCCGGTGGTAGTGATATGCGTGGAGATGGTGAGAGAACAGCAATAAAAATAAATCTATTTGTTGGCTTGTCTTAAATTTTGATTCTGCTTTCTTTTATTTCATTTTGTATGTTTTAGTTCTTTAGGATTTACTTTCAATTGAATGTGCTCGAAACTAACTTTTAGGCGCGGCTATCCCGGTCAGTAAATAAATCGTCTGTTGGACATTTCGAACCAAATTTTTTAAATTTTTAAATAATTATTCACAGTTTACGAGCATTGAGGATATAAATATAACTGTGACTAGAGATATAAACAAATAAAAAGTCCTTAATTATGAATTATCGCTGTTTTTACATTAATGCATCCGCAGTGGATCAGACTGAAACCCGAATAAAACCTCAATCGGCACATCGTAAAGCCCCGGGTGTAAATCTGGCTGAGAATTCACTATTTCGTCTGCCATAGTCGACGTCCTTGCCGGCGAGGTTACAATAGGTCTGTCAAACAGCTGAAGCAGTGTATCAAAATCATTAAAATTGTTTAGAGGCATGGATGAATCAAAATCATCAAATTCAAAATCCATCAATGACGCAAGATCTCTTGCCGGAACAGGCACATTTTCACGGTGCGCAAGCTCCTCGTGTATCGCTGTTGGCGGTGATGCAATAGGGTCACGGGTCAGGCAGACATTTAGTTTTTCCATCAAAGAGTTTATGACTCCATAGGCCTTTCTGGCCACTGGATTAGTGGGGCAATTTTGTTCAATGACGTAAAGGCAAAGCAGCAGGGCCGAGTGCATGTCCGAATGCCCTTTTAATTGCGACGCCAGTCTTACAATAATAGTGGCGGCCGAATAAACTGCGTAAGAAACCAGATACGGGGCGTCACTCGCCTTGTATATATTGCAATAAGTCTGTGTAAGCTGTACAACACCAAAAGCGCTACGAGCACAATAATGCAGGTTTTCTGCTGCTTCGTCTTCGCTCCGTTTCAAATGGCCTCCCTCCAGGAAAGGCCTGTGCGTCAAAATAACAATAATATAATATAAAAAATGCATTGAGAAAATATTGCGGCTTGGGACTTGATGGCTGTTTGCTGGGGACCGGGATATTTTTAGCCATTCCGGCAACGCGTTGGTCCAATTATTTAACAAATCGACGATTCCCTGCTGTGCAGTTCTGGCCGCCTTAAACGGCCTAGTGTACAGTTGACTGATGATAGACTCCATAATCACACCGAGTTCGCACAGGCAGGTAAAAGCCGATAGCGAATAATGATGAGCAAAGTAGCCTTCCAGAGGCGTTTCCACCAAATCATACTCCTCCGACCAATCGAGAAATTCTGGTTTCGTAGACGTGTCCTTTACGAAAATACTTACAGCCCGCCCTTGGTAGAATGAATGGACTTTATCCAAAACTGAGATTGTTAGTTGATCATATACACATGGGAAAGCGTACCATAAGCACCCCAAAAGACTCGGTTACGAATTTCTCGACCTTGAATCATGGCCACAGTGGCATCTTCCGGCAAGGGAATATTAATATGCAAACCCAAATCAACAATCATTCGAAACGCCTTGAATTAGAATTGAGCAATAATTTACGTACTATTCCGCTGTAAATCCACCCCGTGCTTTGCTTTCCAATCGCAAAAAGCCTGCTAGATAGTAAAAGCAAAGCTTGTATCGTAGTAATTCGTGAACTAATTTTCCGTTGTTAGCCAGCTCATCTAATTAGTCTCTTTCAATTTACCACTGAAGCTCTTCCACCAAAAGAACTTTGACCCTTTCTAAAAAAACCATTCCGCTTGTAGATGGGTCGGATGGATTTCCTCTTATTCGAAGATCGCTCGAGAATTTGGCAGCACCGAAATAAATGGCGTTCAAGAGGAGCTTGGAAAAATAAGGACCGCCACAAGCCATATCTCGCATAAACGCTGGGCGATAAGTTAGTACATACATGTGATGCTGCCGATTCCAATGGGACTCAAGCAGTTGCATGCCAACAAAAGGATCGACACCATCGAAATCAAGTTGGCCTGTCTCGAAATGTTTTGATTCCAATGCTCCTAAATTGTTTAAAACCAGACACATTCAAACAAAACAAAAGGGGAAAATAAAAAAAAATAAAAAGAAAGAAAGAAGTTGTTCACTTACTTTGCTCCTTAGCCTCCTGTTCTAATAGCCGTTTAGCGGAAGAACTAGGAATAGAAGCTGAGCTTTCAGTGTATGGCTCCTTTCCATCAGAGCCATAAGCAGGAAAAAAAGAGCTTGTGGGTCCGTGATAAGTTTCATTCCCTAGCACTGCGCCCTTGTAAGATAGTCCTACAATTTCTGGGTCAGGTGCTGGCGAATTTAGGTGTGTAGTAGCAGAGCTCTGGTTGGACTCGCGCAGTTTGCTAATTTCGTCCTGTAATTTGAGGACATCGGCCCTCGATACGCTATAAAATTTAGAAAAAAAGCACACAAAGAGATGCCGCCAGATTTGCCTGGGCGGATTGACCTACCGTAGTCTCTTTTTGTGAGGGTGGTAACTGCACTCACGATTGTGTACTGTACAATGTGTGCAGCGCGGCACTTCATTATCGCATTTTAACTATAGATTTCAGTAATAAACTCACAATGAAACAATGCGTACTTTACGCTGCCGGCAAAAGTCACATGCCGACTTTACGCGAGCTTTTCGTTCCCTCGCCATGGCATTGCAAGCTACGGCGCTCTGAAGAGTCTACAGTGTGCCTAATGTACTGTATTTATTATTCGCTTATCGAGGCCATACAATAATACTAAAATATTATTTGACACTTGTATGGCGAGGTGGGTGGGGGTCATTGATCGGCAAAGGCTGTAGAGCAATTTTTACTTGGAATACTGAATCTACAAGTCAGAAAAGGTACGGGCGGCATTTAACGCAAAATATACTTAACGAAAGTTGCATTAATGCAAGTTGTGGCTGGTCTTTGAAAAATTCGTATCCCTTTTCCAATTTGCTCTCATTAAGAGCGACACTATGAAGGAGGTCGAGCCTCAGTCTGTTTTGTAATTAGCGAATAATGTTCAATGTGCCGGTGGTTGGCAAAATTGAATGAAAGCTGCTTCCCAATCTGTGCCTCGCCGAGATCAATAGAAGCAGAAATAATAGCATCGCCAGTGCCCGTCTCTTCGGCTATTATATGGCCTTGCGGGCTGACTATACACGAGCCCCCAATCAATTCGTATTTCCCGTCATCGACACCAGCTCTCGCTGCCGATACGGACCACGTAGAGTTTGCGTAAGAATTTGCCTGCATGCAGAGTCTGTGCTGGAAGTATACCTCATCGATACACTCCTGTTTTGTTTTCCGCTTGGGATCTTGGCCCCACGCATAAGGCGTATACGCCGTAGTATTAAACCCGCACAATACGAGCTCGACTCCCTGGAGACCGAGGACGCGCCAGCTCTCAGGCCAGCGACGGTCGTTGCAAATAATCATTCCCATGATGGCGTTAATGGACGATTTCGGGTTGAAGGCTTTGAACCCGAGATCTCCAATTTTAAAGTACCGCTTTTCAAGATGCTCATTGCCATCGGGATAGTTTGCGGGCTCAACCGTGCCGGGCACATGGATTTTTCGGTACTTTGCAATTGCATTCCCGTGCTTATCTACATACACCATCGAATTGAAGTATTCACCATTGTCCGTTTTTTCGGCATAGCCGATGCAAACGTCGATGGCAAGTTTTCTCGCGTGGTCGAAAAAGGCTTTGACGTTTTTGCTCGAGGTTATTTCCCCACTTTCAAACCAATCATCAAGCTCTGAGCTGTTCAACAGATACCTGGGGAAAAAGGTGGTGAAAGCTAGTTCGGGAAAGACAACAAGGTCTACACCTTTTGCTTTAGCAATATCAAGCAGGCTGATAAGGCGCTGTATTACATCTCCACGTGGCGTCGACCTGTTTATTGCTCCAACCTGAGCTGCCGCTACCGTGACTACTCTTTTACTATTTGTCATTTCCGCAGTGTCCAGACCTATCCGTCTCTCGTGACATTTAATTGCGCAACATTATAAACTATAAATCGCTCGTACTAGATTTGGATGACATGTTGCTCGCAAGACTTTCCCTCCTTCAACTGTTATCTCGAGTGGGGGACGCTGACAAACTTCGTGTATCTTGGTCACGTGACCTTGATAAGCGATTATTCCTGTGAAATTCTATTGTTCCCAAATTAGCCATAGCTACGGAATATTCAAGTATCAAGTAATAATTGCCGGCGGCTAACGCCCGCTAATAATATCTGTGAAATAGTGTCGTTGTTATTCTATACACCAACCGTAGTAAATGCTGTGACCGCTGTGAGCAGTGAAATGCACCGAATCCACCCGCGCATACACATAAATTGGACAAGAAAAGCAGGATATTTGAATAGTAAATTGTTGAAAAATGGAGCGGTTCATGCATTAGGTCCACGTTAACCTAATTCCCAAAAGCAGGCGATTTGGCCACTAGAACAGTTTGCGGAAAGATAAGCCGATCGATGTGGGGGCCACAGCTTGATAACAAGTAATGCTGCAAAAAATCACACGAATCCATTAGTAAAATACGAAATAGTATGTGTGGGTTGGCGAATACAAATGGTATCCAAAAATACGAGATAACAAGGGAAGTGGGGGCCAAACACGTCAATCTCAAATTTGACAGAAGTTTAAATAGAGACGATCGTCAAACAATCGACATTGACTTTGGCTCTCAGAGTACTATTGTTCAAAAAAATTTGTCTTCAAAGCATCAAATAAAGAACAACACAACCAAGATGTCGATCAACCTAGAGAAAGCTCCCGATAAATTGGAGGTTTCTGAGAGCCTTAATGGTCTCTCTGAAGAATTCACAAAGGCAGAGGAAAGGCGAATGCTTTTTAAGCTTGATATTACCATTCTTCCCATGCTGGCAATCCTATATTTTTGCAGGTACGTTGTTGCTAGTTGTTACTTTTTCTGTGGTCTTTTCGTTCACAATTCGAGGCTTTGACTGGATTTTGTTGCATTTTTCTCACACATCATTTAGCAACGTTGATAAATCAAACTTGAGCAATGCAAAGACCTCGGACCAGTTTAATGACGACATCGGATTCCATGGTCGCATGTACAATGACATGCTTTCTTACACTAATATTCCTTACATTGTATTTGGACCTTTGATGGGTGCCGTCTCAAAGCGGTACGGAGCGAGTATAGTTTTACCAATTTGCATGTTTGTTTTTGGTGCTATGGGAGCCTTGTCTGCTGCTTGCAATAATTATGGTGGACTGCTAGTCGTTCGATTGATTTTATCGGCTGTCGAGTCCGGTCTCTTTGCCAGTGTCGCGCTTTACCTTAGTCAGTTTTATCGACGTTTGGAATTGGGTGGACGCCTCAGTATCTTTTATGGTGCTTCGCAATTTGCTGTGGCGTTTATTGGTCTTATTGCTTACGCTACACTTCGTATTGATGGAACAATTGCCGGATGGCGTATTATGTTTATCATTGAAGGCCTCGTCACAGTAGTGGGAGCTATAATGGCGTTTTTCATTCTCCCCAAGTCTCCCGCCAATGCATGGATGCTCACTCCTAAGGAAAGAATGTTTGCTGTGCAACGTATTGAGGCTGATTCCTCGATATCTTTGAAGGGAGACTTTAACTACATTGTGACCTTGAAGAAGATATTCAAACGCCCTGTGTTTTATTATTGGCTCGTTTCGTATACCTTGCTTGGTATGTTTGACTTTTTATTTTAAAATACATGTATTCGCAAATACTAATTAATGCCAGGCATTCCTCTGTTTTCAACGTCGCTGTGGTTTCCTCAGATTGTTCAGTCTCTCGGTTTCGATACTGTCAAGGTAAGATCATTGCAGTGACATATTTTGTTTTTGATCTTCACATTTTCTTTGTGTATTCGAATCTAACATTTGGCATAGACAAATTTGTACACCGTCGCACCAAGCTTGGTGGCCGCCGTTTATCTTGTCGCAGTATGCTATTTGTCAGACTACCTCAAGAATAGGTGCAGCATGATTACATTTACGATTTCTCTCTGCATTATCGGATACATTATCCTGGCCGCAATCGACCCGCTCAAACATTTTGGAGTTTCATATTTTGCAATGTTCCTCATGTCCTGCGGATTTCATGCACCTAGTCCTATTTTTGTTGCCTGGTTCAGCAATAATACGCCAGATGAAAATGAGCGCGCTCTCATGACTCCAATTCTCGTATCGCTTTGCAATGCTATGACTTTTGTAGCGTCAAATATCTTTTTCCCTTCTCAGGCTCCTCACTACTACACTGCACTTTACATTAATATTGCTGCTGGTGCTCTTAGTCTTATTACCGCTCTGATGATCGAGGCATATATGATACGTCAGAACCGCAAGCTGGACTCACAGCAGGGACAAAAAATACGATCTCAAGATGTTGCGACCCGCGATTTGAAGTTAGGATACAAGGATCCTAAATTTCGATATGTATACTAGCTCGTTGCTCTTTGACATGGATTTGAGCAGGATGAGCAGGATGAGCAGGCTGGTTATATAGATTTGTTGCCTGATAATTTTGAATATTACCATATCATACTGGTAATTCGAAATGGATATGAATGTTTTGTAATCTGCATATGATAGTCATTAGTATCCACGCCATTCTTTTACCAACTGTGCGACTTGTGAATACAAAAATAATATGGATAAATATGGGCAAAAAGTCTCAAAGCTGCATCGTCGGTGGTGGACCTGGTGGACTTGCTCAGCAATTGCAGCCTCGCAAATATTATATGTGTAAGTAACAGTAGAAGCGCTAAAAGGTTCGCTCAGCCAAGTTCGTGCTGGTATTAGCTTGTTTCCTAATGGCTGGGAGTATCTGTAGATTTTTCTTCGAGTTATAATATTCAATTCAGTGGTAAACGTGACGAAAGTTGAAGTAAAAGCTCAAAAAAGCTCAATCGGAAAAGTCCGCAATAAATTATTATTTTTGTCGGTTTTGGAGCCATGTTACTTCGTTAGGAATTGGTCAAAGTAATACATAAGATAAAATGGATATGCAAAATCAATATTCGAGAACTTCAGGAGAATTATTTGACAGCACGTGATTTGCGCCCAACGAAAATTGGCCTGTGACACGAAGAACAGAAACAATTGGGTGTATAATTAATAATAAGGTAAAAGGGCGATATATTTTATTACTAAAAAATATCTCTAATAGGTATATCTCCTATCTCAAAGTAATGTTCCGTCTTGGAATCATTTTCATATTGTGACGGGCCCTTTGATAGCGCAAATCTGATTGTTACAATGTTGTACCTAAATTTATTCGTTTTGCAATACTGATAAATATCTTGCCGTCGTTATCGCGTGCTCGACCATTAGACATTTTTTGCATTAGTAATTATCCTGAAACTTAACGCGTAATAACTTGAAATTTAATTTAGCGTGACAATATTTGTGGGTTTGCTCAAGATAACTGACATAACACCCTGTCAAAAATAATAAGTACATGCCGAAATCGGGCTTTGTCAGATGCTGCACCTTGAATGGCATTTGTCTTAGAACATATGCCGCACACTGCCGTGAATTGTCCCGGCGTCGTCAATATTGATTGCTGAGCTAGCATTACCATTTATTCAAGTCCATGGAGCTCTAGGTGTGAGATACTATGAAAGTGGGATAAGGTATCAGAGTGCTCAACGCATTTAATACGTAGTCTTACTCGGCGTTGTGTGCTATCGCAGCAGTTTCCATAAAACATAGCATAAAACAAGAGACATTTAAACGACCACTTTGTACACGAAAGCACTCTCATCGATAAAAATGAACATGAAAACCTATCTGGGATCAGGTCGATCCCGGGGGCATAGTACAGTACTGTGCCCATAGTGCAATTGGCCATTACGCAAACGTTGGCCGCTTCACGTTTTTCAAAAGAACTCATACGTCTCGCCAGCGTCCAAATTATATACTAGCCCACGGAACCAGATTGATTAATCCCACGTATCTACTCATACTATAATATGCAGTTCAAGTTATAGGAGTCCATACGTAACGATGATGGCTACTCGGCGGAAGCGGGCAATAAAAAAAGTCAAATTACGTAGAATTGCCGCGGCTATTATGTTAATCATTCTAGCGCATGTTATCTTGCAAGCCACAGGACAGTAAGGCTCGTTTTAAATTGCGCGAGTCACCTATGAATGACTAAATATCGCGTGCTTCGATTACTATATCGGGATAAGACAGTATAGGTATAGTACAATTATTATATGATATAGTACGCTAGTCAGTATGTCGCCGCTTACAAACCCCCACAATAGACAAGTTTTGGCATTCAATTGTATAAGTAGCGGGTCAGAGCCGGTTTTTAAAACATCAACCCTGTCGCTGTAACGCAAGGCCTCTTTGCAATTTCAGCTTTGCAAAGCAAGGCTGCCACTGTAGATTGCTTGGACTGAATAAGCACAGAGGACACGAACGGAAACAAAAATAGCCATTGGGACAGTTTAAAGCAAGATGGGAATCACAGAGTATTTTTATGGCAGAGCAGCGAGTCCGGACAAGCATTCGGATGATGAGAAAAATGAAAATTTTATCGAAAACACGGGTCATCCTGTAGCGGTTCATCATGTTGGTCATAATTTCGATAATAGCGAGATTGCAAAGTATTGGATGGATATATATGAAGAGGCAAAATACGAGTCGCGTCATCAAATTGACCCGAAGTTTGCTTGGGAGCCAGTGGAGGAAAAACGACTCGTCCGTAAGACTGATTGGTACGTAACTTTCTGGGCCTTTATTATGTTTGTTGGTCTCAATATCGATCGATACAACATGGCAAATGCTACGGCCGGCACAATTTTGGAGGATTTGAATTTAACAACAAACGATTACAATCTGGGAAACACGATAAATTTTGTTTGCTTTTTAGCGGCAGAGCTCCCGTCCCAGTTAATTTCAAAATGGGTTGGACCCGATCGCTGGATCCCAATTCAACTTACACTATGGAGCGTTGTATCGATTAGTCAGTGCCGAATGACATCACGTAGCGGATTTCTTGCCACTAGAGCTTTGATCGGTGCACTTGAAGGCGGATTCATCCCGGATGTCTCCCTGTGGATGTCTTATTTTTACAAAAACAACGAGCTGTCTGTCCGTTTTGCTTGGTTTTATATCGCAAATCCTTTTACCCAGGCCGTGACGGGCCTTTTGTCTGCGGCAATTTTCACGCTGCACGATGCGAGGGGTATGAGAGGATGGCAATGGATTTTCCTTATTGAAGGATTGATCACGCTTATCATTGGCCTTTGCTCCTTCTTTAAGATGCCGGCCTCCGTAGTTCAAACTCGAACGTGGTTCCGACGCAGTGGATGGTACACCGACCGGGAGGAGAAAATAATGGTGAACCGTGTCATCCGCGATGATCCAAGCAAAGGCGAACTGAACAACCGTCAGCCAATCAATCTGCAGATGCTGTGGAAATCGCTCATAGATTATGACCTGTGGCCGTTATACGTATCCCGATTGTTCCTTGATATTGTGGCACAACCATTGACCAGATACGCGTCTATTATTCTGAGAAGTCAGCATTTTTCAACCGCTATAAACAATTTGCTGCAGGTGCCTTACGCCGCTTTTCAAATAATAACAATGGTATGCATGAGTCACGGAGCGCGCAGGTACAGACAGTTTGGTATTTTCCTTTCTGTCACGGCAATCTGGTTATTGCCTTGTCTCGCTGCCATGCTCTGGTGGCCCGAGTACAGGCACAATGTATGGCCCAGCTATATTATTTTATTTTTCGCCCTGAGCTATCCGCCTTCTTGGCCCATCACGATCGCTTGGACGTCGGAGAACTCGAACAGTGTTCGCACCCGGTCAGTTTCTGCCGCTATTGTGAATATGTTTTCACAGAGCGCCAACATTATTGGAGCCAATTTGTTTAGACAGGACGATGCTCCGGCTTACAAGCGGGGTTTAAGGCAAGATTTTGCTATTTGCATCGCGGCTATTGTTTGTGTATACCTCACCAGATACTACTACATGGTCAAAAACAAGATCCGTGAACGCAAGTGGGCCGCAATGAGCCCAGAGCAGCAAATGGACTATATCAAAAACACGCCCGAGCAGGGAAACAAGCGCCTTGATTTCAGGTTCGCTTACTGAAACCAATGCGAATCTGTCTTTACGTGTGTTTGACACTTTGCACTACGTCATTATTGCTTTATCGTCTTTTTTGTCTACCATACATTTATCCATACATTTATCATTGAACATTTGACTATATATTCTTTTGCCTGTTATTAACCTGTTTAGCGTACACTCATACTTTACAATCTCTGGGGACATGAAAAGTGCAATTCTGCACGTTACTGGCAGCGAGCAGCATCGTTATATGCACTTTTCTGCATAGTTTTATTTTATATTATTTATTTATTTACTTATCTGTTTATTTATTTATTTTTCCTAAAGATTTATTCGTATTTCTGATACCTGTTGAAATAGATTAGACATGAATATATATGTTATAGACCCAGCAAGATCTGTCGCTCAGGCACGCGTGCATTTAACAGGTGAATAAATTGGTCGGCTTTAGTAGGCTTTTAGGCGTAACCGCAATCCATACCGCTATTGTTATTTCCTTCTGCAAGTAATCTTTGAGTCAATCATCGATTATAGCGTTTCGACATCTGTTGCAGTACGATTACTTGCAATTACTTGCATACTCCGCCAACTAAATAGCCTAATACTCGAGTACCAAAGTACCCAAAAAAGCCTAAATGCCAACCAAATACACTGAACACCCACACCAAAAACCCTAAACACCCCAGCGATCCAACACCTAAACGCTCAACATCACGTAATCGTATATATTGCGTGACCATATATATATTGCCTAATCGTATATATTGCGTCAAAGTATAGGCGTAGTAGACATTGTATTTCCGAGCGCGCCGAAAGTCATAAATTAATAAACAAAGTATAAATTAATAATAATTGCCGTGACTAGTAGCCGTGACGTCGTAGTCGGCGTGGTGGTGCAATTATTTATTATTGCCGTCCCCGAGTTAAGAGTAATCCGTGAACCGTAATCCGCAATCACACATTCAGTATACAAATACCAGTGCCTACCGAGACCACAGAGCAGTGCCACAACTACCTGAATCCATATGTCTGGCAGAGTGTACCGTCTCGGTGGCGGAGACGGCTTTGAGCAGCGGCTCAGCGTGAAGCAAGAGCCTCACGGCTCGCCTGGTCCCGGGCAAGTGCTGATCCGCATCCGCGCTGTATCGCTCAACTACCGCGATATCGCGATCGTCGTTCGGCAGTACCCCGGACGCGTAGAGGACGGGGTAGTGCCCCTCTCTGACGGTGCCGGTGACGTCATTGCCCTCGGCGAGGGAGTAACGAGCGTGCGGGTGGGCGACCGTGTGTGCCCGAATTTCAGTCCGGGACTGCTGAGCGGGAACAGCTCGCCCGTTGCCCTGTCTGAGGCTTTGGGCGGAGGATTGGACGGAATGCTGAGAGAGTACGGAGTGTTCCCAGAGACCTCACTCGTCAAGATCCCCGACTATCTGTCGTACGAGGAAGCGGCGACTCTGCCCTGCGCAGCAGTAACTGCGTGGCACGGACTCTTCACGAACGCTAATGTGCCTTTCCTTCCGGGGCAGAACGTACTCGCGATCGGTACTGGCGGAGTATCCATATTTGCTCTGCAATTGGCAGTGGCCGCTGGTGCTAATGTTATTGTTACTTCCTCGTCTGACGCAAAGCTTGAGCACGCTAAACGGCTGGGCGCTCTCCATACTATAAACTATAGCACTACGCCCGAGTGGGGTGAGGAGGTCAAGCGCCTTACTAACGGCGTCGGAGTGCACCACGTCATTGAAGTCGGTGGGGAGGGCACTTTTCCACAGACACTCAAGAGTTTAGCCTTTGCTGGCAATATTGCCGTCGTAGGGTTTGTAGCCAAACCGGAGCAAAGGTACTCCTTCTCCGAGTTTGTGGGGACTGCACTCGGAGTGCAGGCTAATGTGCGCGGCATTGTTGTCGGCAGCGTTGCCCTCTTTAACCAGCTGGTCGCTGCTCTCTCATCGCACAAGATACACCCTGTCGTGGATAAAGTTTTTGACTTTGACCACTCTGTCGACGCGTACAAGTACCTGCAAAGCCAGGCTCACCTCGGCAAAGTTGTCATCAAGATTTAGCCCTTGGCTCCCGTGGATCGAATAGTTTAGTCTAATTTAGTCGCGTGTTTGTACCCTATCTGCACTGCAATACCAGAAGCAAGTTGCATTTCATTCACAGTATAGCTATACTCAAAATTTTTAGCTACATCAACAAGCATAGCTATATTTAACTCGATAATTGCAGTAAAGCAACAGTCGTTTAATGTTTACGCCGTATACAATCACCGATGTTTACCTGTTTACCTGTTTTCCATTGTAAGATAAACGTAAAACAAGCTGGACAAATCTAATCAAATTGGAAAAATGATTGCTCCTAGCAAGAATTGCTCCCAGCAAGAGCCAGGTCGAGTGACCGTTCGGTATGGTACAGAATTATATATAGAGTATTACTATTCACAGGTCTACGTCAAAATCTACCCTCCACCATATCCCATTCTTCGTCCAACGGTCTCTGCTGCTTGTCCGTCAAACTTGCTCTTGCCAGAGCAATCAGCTTATTACCAAACGCCAAACTGCTCCGGCTATCACCATTCTCCTCAGACCCAATACCACTCTGTGGCCGACTGCAATATAGGTGCCGGGTAATGGGGATGGCAGTGCCCGGAGGTGCCTGATCCTTGCGCGACTGGCACCAGCCAATCACGACGCCCTTCTCTTTGTACAGTGTCCCCAATTTTGACACGGTGTTTGTAACCAGTTCTGTTTGAGCAGCGAAATGGCCATTAGCAGTCTCCTCTCCTACATCTCTGGCCGTCTTTATCGCTGGCCGCACTGGCCGCACTTGCAACTTGGCTTGCTTTATCTGCCTCTCGCCTCCTCCCTCTAACGATTCATCCGGCTCTTGGACAAAAGCCTGCTCGTCCAACCGCCAAACTGCCTCCACAGTCTCCCGACGTCCGTCAGGTTCAATCGCACACAGCCGCAGCTCTTGTGCACCCGGGTCCAGCAGGAAAACCCTGATTATTCCTGTCGAGGTAGAGAAGGTTAAAGCAGCGGTTGCGTTCCTTTCCGACTGATAAAGCTTCAGCCGTATACACTTCTCCTGCTTGGTTTTGTCGGTAGAAAAGACGTGCAGAGTGCCATTGGCACTCTGCAGAGACACTGTCGCCCTTCGCCCAGGATTTCCGCTCTCAGGTGCCCAGGATACTGCGCAAATATGCGTGTAGCTCAGACCCCTTTGCAGGCTTCGTAGTAAAATCACCCTCCGTTGTTTTTGCAATTTTGCATAAAACAGGGATAGATCGTACACGTCTGCCCTGTCGCCACTTGCACGGGCTGCCAGTAGACAGATTCGATTGGGAGAGAAACTTAGCATTGAAACTGCGTTTCTAACGCAAAAACAACTTGCCTCTGAGGGCGAGTCTAAATTGATCAGAGCAATATATGGAGACTCGTTGCCATTGGCCATTTGCTGCTGAGTACTGCTTTCCGTATGGTTTATAGAATCTGCATGGTTTATCGCCGGTGCTTCCTCTGCCATCGATTTGAGCCAATCACGAAGCACTTGGCGACCACGATGCTGGAGGCCATAAATCCCGTTTACTACTTCGCTGCCCAATGCTTCCTTCCACTGAGCCAAAGCCAAAGAAACTGCATGTTGACCATGGACAGCACAGAGAGAGTCGGCCCGGTCAACTTGAAGACAGTCCATACCTCGTGGACTTGAGCGGCAAAGGCAGGCCATCCAGCTGCTTCCCAGGGCTACAACCGGCTGCTCTTCCGAGTAGTAAAGGTCTAGGAAAGGCATTTGGGGTCCGCTTTTAAGGAAAATGTCTCCACGCTCGTCCATTTGTGTTGTGAAGGCCTCTACTTTATTGCGGACAATGACACATCGGCCGTTTTCAAGGTAAATAGCTTTTGCTGGTTTCTCCGTAAGCTTTCTGCCCGCAAATTTAGTGCTGCCGACGGTGCAGTAAAGATATAGTTCTGTGCGTGTGCACCCAGCCGCCAGCAAATAAACAGTCTTGCCGTTTATAATGCAAGTCTATTTGTTAAAATGAAAAATAATAAATAAATAAATAAATAAATAAATACTCTTTCAATACATACGCTGGCGGTCGCAATGTAGGAATCCGACGTATCAAAAGTCGTCAATACACATATAGGAGAGACGGCTGCACGGAAAGCGAGAAAAAGCACTTTTGCGTCCAAGTGTACGGCAATATGCGTGTGGGATGCATATTGCCGACAGTATATTATAGCCGCATCTTGTTCGTCTCTCGATTCCTGTGGCGGAGACGAGCGCAGTAGCGCATTCGTAATATGAGAGGGCCACCAAGTTCTATGGTTAGCATCCTTTATTCAATCCCAATATCCTTTATTCAATCCAACTTACTCTTCGTTGAGGGGCTTTGTTGGATAAACGTATTTGGGCATAAGCGGCCTAAAAGCACCTCTCCGCGGCAAAGACGAAACAAGGAGCAGCAAGGACGACGATAGAGGTAAAGACGGGTCTCAAATACAACCAAATCAGCAATGGGCCAACGAGTGCAGGACCCCTTCTTCCCGCGAGCGTAAAGAGATATGAAGCGAGAGACAGATCTAAGCGTGTTGGCCCACAGAGGGCAGAGGCGCGGCCAATGTGCGCCGTCTCCGTGTTGGATCGCGAAACCTCGTACGGCCGAGTTTGAGCGTCAACTGTTGCCGGAAAAAAGAGTCTCCGCAAGTCGCAGCCACAGTCTGTGACTTTTCTTTTCTTCTACCGAAATCGGCCCTAATTTTTCGCACAGTTTAGACGCCAGTATCGCGGTAACGCGTAAGACGACGACGACGCCAGGCGCCGAGCAGCTGCGCTCCTGATCCGGACGTCATGGTAATGTGGAGAAGTAAGCAATGCTTCCCGCAAGATATCGTGACATGGTAGCAAGTAATGATTTTATTTAAATCGGTAGACGTGATTTATTATATGTCTATTGTTATTATATGTCTATTATTGTATGCAGATCTGTCTCGTAATTGTGGCGCGTTTATTACGGGCCGCCAGTCGTAGGGTGGAACACGTACGGGCGCGTATTAAAACTAGAAAAAGCAGGAATTACGGTATTACCTGGCGATTACAGTATTACTTGAGTTACCTGACAATACAGTATTACTTGCATATTGTAGTAGATATAGCAACGGGCCCCGTGCGTAAAACTTTTCGGCGCCCTCAATACGAGAATACTGACTCATTCGTCCAGCGCGTGGACGGGTCGGCGACAGTATCGAGGGCGATATTCCCTTTCTTCCATGTATAAGAGATGGCAGTCTGGTACTTTACAGCCAACGATTTACGGCATACGCCGTCGTGGGTAGACGGACTGACGGCCGACGAAGAGGCGCGTAATCGCGCAAAGGGCGTCAATTTCATATTTGCTATTGCCATGCGGCTTAAACTGTGAGAACCGTACTTTCTGTCCGCACTCGTCTAACACAGCTTTGTGCAGTCCGCAAATAACAATGTCAACCGCGGCAGTTTACTTTCACCGGTTCTATACAAAATTCTCATTTAAACGATACCCTTATTTTGTAAGTTTTTCAAAAGACGAGATCAAGCGGCCATACAGGATATTGAACGTATCTGACCGTTTTCGCAGGATATTGCAGCGACCTGCCTTTTCCTCGCTACTAAAGTAGAAGAATCAGTGCGCCGGCTGAAGGATATAGTCACGATTGCTGCCAGACTTGCACAGAAAAACATGGCTCTCGTAATCGACGAGCAATCACGAGAGTATTGGCGCTGGCGCGATACTATTCTGTATACTGAAGAACTTGTCCTGGAGGCGATCTGTTTTGATTTGTCAATCAAGCATCCTTACCAGGAGACTGTCAACCTTGTCTCCAAGTTTGCACCTGGACAGAAACCCGTGGCTAAAAGAGCCTGGGCTTTTATCAACGATATGCTTCGATCTACTATTTGTCTGCAATACAAGCCGCGAATGATCGCAGCTGCCGCTTTTTATTTAGCTCTAAAGCGGTCTGGTATTGACGTCAATTCTGGCGTTGCTGAAGAATGGCACCGCATGATTGATGCTGAATTTGAAGATATCAAGGGTATGCTTCTTTATTAATTCTTAATTGCGATTTAAATTGTTTTATTTTTTTTCTGCCTTTCTTAGACTATTGTTGGCCCCACTCTCTGTACTCTATACAAACCCCAATCGTCTGCAGACCGCTGATGTCAGATCTATTGGAAACGTTATTCACACAATACCGTCGGCTGCCACAGGATAGCGGCACTTCTTTAATACGTCATGTTTTTGGTGACGATGCTGCACAGAGTCCTAGTGCAGCTGATTCTCCAGCTGCTGATACGAACGCTGTTGAGAAACGGCCTTCCGAGCAAGACGAGTCGACGCCTCAATTTTCGACGGAAAAAAAGATTCGTATGGAGGATTACAAAGCAGCAAGAGCTGCCGCTGCTGCCGCTGCTTCTGCAGGTACAGGAGGAAACGAGAATGGCCCTTTCTCACAGGAGGCAGAAGTACCACTCTCAAAATTGGACTCTGCATAGACGGAAAAGGCCTTTTATACCCGCCCACCTTTTCGATGATGTTGTACAGCTAAATATTTTTGATATATATTTGATTTAGAGTACTAAAAGGATAACTAGTGGAAATTAGAATCTATATAAAACAAGAATAGGTTTGAAACTAGAATCAGTTCAAACCTAAATGAATTTTAACTGAAAGTCAGTTTAAACCTGGCATAAATAAAAAGAACAAATGGCAAGGGGCTCTTGGCTCTTTAGAGTCTGATAGAGCTTAACATTAATTAAGATTAAACGATTAGAAGCCAATCAAACAATGGTTTCATTTGCGCGAAACTCGGATTGGGTGAAAATACAATAGTTTTCAAAACACGAGCAAAGATTTTGAATGTACTCGACTACAATGCAAAATGATGCTGCAGTCCAAGATGTATTAGGAAATATGAATTATATTCAACGATAAAGTCAAACGAATAAACTAATGCAACGCAATCTATGATAAAACCATCGGCAATTTAAACCTTATACTTCCACTAATGCTCCTCGTTGGTCCTCCAGCAACCCTTGTGCGATACACAAACTGATAAGAATATAATACTAATAAAACACGTAAAATAAATCACAATTCAAGCGTTTGTGTTCAATAAAATCCGAATGCACAATGCCAGGACGGTAAAAAAAAAAGTCAACTAATGCATTACATAAACAAGTCTTTCTCACAGAGAAGCACTCAAGAGACAATGTTGAAGAACGCAATCGAGTATGGCGTTCATATCCAATATGTTCCATAAACGAGACCTCAAAAAGCAAATAAATAAACAAACAGAAATACAGATAGTCAAAATATCACAAAAAGTTTTGCCCTCTATAATAATGCATTCGATTATCGCCCCCGACAGAATCATTATCAAACTCGTTATGAGGCAAAAGCTCTTGGACATCGCTTTCCTGTTCACCGGCCCACTGTGGTCGCCCCATAACAGGCAGTGGTCGGTCGATAGTTGAGTTTGTACGGTATCTATCAATATTTAACCCTAACCCTTGGTCTCCCTCTCTCCCTGATCCGTAAGGGAACGGGTACTCGCGTTCGTTTGTAAATGACTGAGCCGAAGGAGAAAAATCCTGAGCAAATGCGCGCCTGACGGGTGGTTTCCAATCATCATACATTGGCGCCAACTCGTACTCTTCTTCTTTGTTTTTATACAATTTTTTATTATCATTACAATTGTAATTATTTGCACTGCCTGCATGTCCGATATCGTCACCATACTTCAATGACATATCGTCCTGGCCTACCGGTTTCCGAGCAAAAGAACCGGAAATTGGATTAGTAATAGTGTAAGTTTCTGTATGATTTTCTTCCAGGTCCTCCAGCACCTTTGTACTACCAATCTGCTCAGCCGTGTGCAGTTCAGCATCGTCTACAATCTCAAACTTTTCCGCCAGCGGAACCTGAGCGAAACTGGATTTTGCCGAACTGGATACAGTTTCATTTTCGCCATTTTGAATTCCATATTCTCGTAAAAGCTGCTCTAATAGGGGCTGGAATTCTTTTTTAACCATCGGGACAAGCAAAGGCTCTGTCATGGCCGCATGGCCATACCTTGCAAGCACAAAGTTCTTTTCGTCAAATGGAGAAGAATCTCTTGTCGAGCTTTGCGGTTGCCCATCCCGGTCCTCGAGCTTTTCGCTGTAATAATCAAATTCTGGTTGAAGCGTTCTATATGTATAGTATTTGAAGACGGGCCAAACGAGCAGGAGGGGAAGCACACAGTATGCGCGCCAGCGCGCATCGTTTGATCGCATGAAAATCACGAGAAAATGAATGACCGTGGCAAACATCATAGCAAAAATAACCCGATTAAAACCCATCTAACAGACAATTAATATTGAACTAACCTTTATTTATTTATTTTTTGCTTATTGTTTTTTATATTGCTTTTTCAATTGTTGTTGTTCTTTTTTCAACTTTTTTTTTTGAGCAAATTCATTTGTAAATATATTATTTTTATGTTTTGTATCATTATTTTACTATTTTTCCTCATCATGAGCATTCTTTTTTTATCATACCTTCCAGAACGTGCCGCCTGTTTCGATCTTTGTTATATATACGTAGTATAAACAGTATTTGGTGGTGAAACCACTAATGATGAAGAATAATGCACAAAAGGGTAAGACTAATGGCGCCACGACAGAATACGAAAAAGCAATAGTTGCATAGAAAAGAAACTGTTTGCGTTAGCAAAAGCACGACAGAAATTTTTCAATTTTCACTTTACGTTATTGTAAAACACGGAGTATAAAAATGGCGGTGGGCTGCTCCATTCAATCACGTCGCGCGGCGTCGCACCGGAGAAGACTCGATTCCACAAGCGTAAAAGAATATTTACAATTTGTGACATTTGCAAAAAACAGGACACGTATCTGCGTGAATGAGTCATCTGAAATTCCGACACAAGAAACAAAAGTATAGATTCTCAAGTCAAACTTACTGCTGAGCAATATACATAATCCAAAACGCATTGGTTGACACAATGCCATCGGCAATACTTGACGCGTAACCGAAGTTACGTACTGTATCCCACCAGCTGCTGCCACCGCCATTTCTTTGCGAATATATGGCTTGTGTCACAACGTTCCATATTGTTTGGATAAGAGTGAAAAGGACAAGGTTATTGAACACGCTGCAATTAGTATGTCTGGATAAAATAATGGATATTTTAGTTTTGTGAAATGCATAGTATATAACGATATACGTAACCAATAATCAGATAATTGTACAAATAATATAAAATATGAAAAATAAACCACAAAAAGATTTATAATCATAATAACAATTATTATAATTATAATCATGATAAAAATGATAATAATAATTACTATTATTATAATTATAAAAATAATTCCAATATGATTGGAGATGATGACTTTGATATTGAGAAACACGAGACATGTGAAAATTAAGGGCACTTACAAGAAGAAATACAGTTTGTGTAAAACGGCCTTTTCTCTAGAAGACTTTGTAAAATCTCCTTGCCATGCACTTAACCGGCGCATAATAACAGGAAGCACGGCAAAAAACAAGTTCAAAACAATCGGAGCCGCTATACCCTGAATGAGGGCCCATAATGTAGTATGGCGTTGCAATTCGCGGTTAAAAGTAGGCGAAAGATCCCCAATGTTGGAAATATTTGCGAGAAATGTCGCAATCAGTGCCGAAGGCACTACCCACGCAATTGACAGGGCAAAAAAAAGCAAATTACCGGTGTGACGATTTCGATGTCGCTGGAGTCGTGGCATTTCTATATTGGTCCAAAGAGCATCTTTGCTGGCCGGTGCCAGGCCGACAGTGGGACTAGCCTGCTTATTTTCCTTGGCCACAAGGTGGGCAACAGCGATTTCGTCGTACAAAACAAACCCGTATTTCTGCAAGCCCAGCATGTCAATATTGGAGCGAGCCGCTTCGACTCGCTCCGCCAGTTGTGCGGCTCGGGAAAGCAGCTTTCGTGCTTGAGAAAACTCCTTTACCCCGTAAGAATTAAAGAGTCCGTCCTTCGTGGCGGTACGACGAAAGTAGGTGTTTAGGACACGTTCCAGCTGCCTGACAACATCATTGTGCTGATCAACAAGACCACAAATCCCACCAACGTCTCGTCCGAGTGCCGTTTGCCGGATATGCTGAGACTGACCAAATTTACGAGCAATTTCATGAAAAGCAGAACTGTTACGCTGCGCCTTTGCCACGTCTGTAACGAGTAGAGTACGGGCGTGCAGTGACCGTGTATACTCTGAAGAGGCAAAATAGGCTCTTCGCAGCCTCAGCATTTTGCGATACGTATTGAGCAAGACGGCCATGACAAAGAGGGAGATGGCCCAGGACATTGTAACATGCGCCCACAGCCAGCTGCCCGTGACCGTCTGTATGGACAGCATTGCCAGAGGATTGTGGCGGGCCATTTCGTTTTGCGAGGCTCTAGAGTGCCTTGTGGACAGATAGTTTAGCGGTAGAAGAACAGACGCGGTTACGAGGGACAGTACGGCAAATACAAGTCTCATCATCCCAACAAACGCTAAAAGAGTGGCCGCATCAGTGCCAATGCGAGAGATTGTGGCCTCGTTTAACGGCGTTAGTAAAGGCCTCACCCACGAAAGAGGTCCGCGTCCAGGCAGCGGCAGTCTTTTGTCCTTAGCCGCGTACTTTTCCCGTGGAGCAAATATAGCATTGTGCCTAGGGCGTAGAAGGCAGAAAAACAGTAAAAGAACCGTGCAAAAAACGACAGAATAGCCCAATGACGAGAGAATTGCATTGCGTGAGAAATTGCCGTGTGTCTTTGAGGATTCTTGGATTTTGTTCAATGCATCGTTGAGTCCCCCACCCGTATCCGCTCGTGGCAGGATTGCTGCCATTGTTCAAAAGTGCAGCTGTTCTTACGCGTTTTTTACCCCGATCGATTCGGCAATGCCCGTTTCGACTGCCGGTCTCGACTAGTGCCGTAGCGCGGGGCGCACACAAAGAAAAAAATGGCCAAATACTCGGAGTCTCCCAAGATGAGCACAGATACAAGCAAAGGCTCAATTGCGGTCTTGTGCCATTTGCTTTGTATATATCACGTGTATAAAATGCGTAAAATGTCCACAAGTATAATGGACACAAGGGACTACTATACACACTGAATATACTTCGTACGATATACTATTAAATAACGAATTAATTATATTGCTCCAGCGTTGGCTGACAGCGAGGCGCGTACAATTAATTAATATACGGCTTATTACCTAAGACATTTGTCAGATCCTCGTTGGCTTTTAACATTGGGGCTGGCGGCTATGATATACAAGTAATAATGCCGTCAGTGGAAGGAAAAGGGGCCAATTATTACATTATTTTATGAGCGTAATTGCTGTATGTTGTTGGGACAAACGTGCAAGTAAGCTTTGGGTAGGATAAAAGGTCTATGACAGATGTCCGTGTAAAAAGCCTGTTCTCGCAATATTTTGTATGTATATATAATTCATTTACATATATACCATATATACGTTTAACACACACACATATATACTCACATGTATATACTCACACATATCTATATATACAGATATCTATCTATATATATATATATGAGCTTGCTAATAAAATATTGTATGGCACTATAAGCCGGTCGCATTAAAATCTGTGTAAAAAAAATCTACCACCATGGCTCCTCCTCAGACGATGGGCGTTGGCCGCGGACCTCAACCTTCCGATAATCGGATAGTCGCTGCGTTCAAGACTGCATTTTCACCCGAAAATTCAAGCCTTACTTGGGCCCTGGTTGCCTTTGCCGTACGCTGATAATGCTTATATTTAGTCTTTATTGGTTCATTTAGATCTTTACGTTCCTTTCACATTGTTCTAACTTACAGGCCGGAGTTGCTTTCCTACAGTCGCCAGCTCGTGAAGCATTAGTGTAAGCTTTTAATCGCTCTCCAAACCCCCTTTCTGACCGTTTCCAGATTGGCTTAGGACACACTGTTTATGTGGGAGGATGTTTGAAAACGGACAATATTTGAACAAATCAGTTTATCTTTATCGGCCCGGCCTACTTTGCAACAAGGACGATGATTTGGATATGTACACTGGAATAAGCATGTCCTAAAGTCAATGTTGCTTCTAAATAAGCTCAACATTTTCGATATTGAATTAAATGTCTAGCAATACTTCAATCTTATCGCTATATATTTTACTAGGCTTTTGTCGTTTGTCCCACTGCAGTATAGTTATAGAATCAATAGACTCGGGAACCGCGCTCTATTTGCCGCTTTGCTTGCTTTTATAGTAATTCCATTGTTTGTGCTTCTCTAGAATCAGACTGTTCGCTCTACAAGATCTCTCTACCAATTGAAGAATTGAATCAAGCAGCCCTTTATGCCCTTCCTTCTATTTAATCATGATGTAATACGAATGACGATCTAGTAGTCTATAAATCTTCATCAAGTCAGGGTGGCCTTTCTGAACCACGATTTAGCGACCTCATAACTCCCCAAGTACAGGCCGAGACCGAGTCCCGTCCAAGTTGCTCTAAGCAACCCTCCTGTCATTAACCCGCGTATTCCTGCTTCCCTGTACACACGGGCAAACATACCGGTCACTGATACGTCGCCGCGCCTTGAGAGCATCAAACGCGTCTTTACCACGTCAATTGGTGTGGTCAAAAGAGCAGCCGTACTTCCTGAAGCAGCTGCACACGCTCCACTCTGAAACCCGGAAAGCCTCTCCACATTTTGCCCATTGTAACGCGCATAACGGCGCCTTAGATCCTCGTATAGTACAAATTGCAGAGCTGTTACTGGCACATTTCTCAGCACCATACCATTAAACCCGGCGATTAATGCCCCCCATCTTTTATTAATACTTCCTGTCAGGAAAAGCGTACGTAACTCCTGCAGCGGAGAGTTTCTGCTAGTCTGACTTCTTTGCTTCGCCAGTTCTGCGGGTGCAAGTACTACACAGGACAACACTTCTGCCGTTGAGGACGATGCAATATGGTTTAATGGTCCTGTAAGAGGCAGTTTGTCCTTAAGGTTCTCGTACGAATAAAAAAACACAGCCGCTTTTAATTAGAACTGTTCATAATTTATTCGGAAACAAAACTTGCACCAATTCTTGCGGGCTTCTCTTGATCGTTCCGGTTTATTTATTTATTTATTTATTTATTATTTATTCATTCTTTAGCTTTTTTTTCCCTATTCATTTATTCTTTTTCCTGTCAGTTCATCGTCCATTTGCTTTTTGATTATGGCTTTTCCCTATTATTCAAAAAAAGAGCAATTATACGCCCCTTCACCAACTTACCTGACGGAATCGTCGTGACAAACACGAGAGAAACGCCTCTGTAAAGACCGGTCAAGCCGCCATTACCGCTAATCCCTCCGACTGCTTGACGGCGAGTCTTTATCGTATCCAGTGGATATCTGAGCATTAGACAATCTTAATTAAATAATTCCATACACGGCCGCATCGCAAATTGCACCAGCACAGGCTCCTGCCTACAGTTTAACGGCTCATTCGTCAATTAAGAGCGCAGACTTACCACGAGCGACCGCCAGCTCGTATCGTTAGCCATATGACGTTGTATTATATATTCAAAGCTTGCCACTAGTATTGAGCATCAATATTCTACAGCGTAATCGTCTAGGGTTAGGGTTAGGGTTAATATTGGATAAATGTCTGGCAGACGAGTCCATGGATTTTGTGCCGTGGCGTGGGCGAGTGTTGTGCTTACTGTCAGTATGGAAATACCCCTATATTCGTTGCGGGTCAACAGTACCTGAAATATACGACTGATTGGCATTAATGTATTCTCAAATATAGCTCACAATCACAGCTATGCACAACTAGTAAATACAACACAAAATAAACACCGTGCATAAAAAATAAAATAAAAGGTATGAAATAGAATAAAATCATAAACAGTGAAACTGGCCGTGTAACGAGTGGGGTATTCAACTATTGCCGTGTTTGCGTCAACTGCGTTCCGTTGTGTACCGCGGATGGCAAAGGAACCGCGGCCATTCGATTTGTAACAAAGGGGCGTCCATTTTATCGAAATCGTCAACTCCGGATCTCTGACCTGAAGACAATACAGTGGTCCCTGTACGGCGATACTCACGTGCACGTGAGGCTGGAGCATTTGCGGCCGGTGCTGCAAATGCATTTTGTGGCTCTTGTGAAGAGGCCGCAGGATTGGAAGGAGGCCCCATTGATCCTGAGAGTCTACTGGTGGCCGAGTGCCTTTGCGCCTGGAAAGAATCGTACTCCAAAACGACATGAGCCCATTCGGCAAGAGAGCGGCCGGCATACTGGCTGCGACGTGTTTGCAGTGCACAACTTGCACGTACTTTATCAAGCAATCTTGTCTGCGCTGGTGAAAGCGTGGCCCCCACCAGGTCGTCAGGTTGGCCCCCACCAGAGCCATGCCCCGAATTATCACGAGCCTCATACGCCTGAGCCAGTACTCCCTCAACGTCCTTGGGCAAAATGCCCATGGCCGACCGCTCCATGAGCTGGACGTACTTGGCCGGTGGAAAAGTAAAGTCAGCGGGTCTTCGCTGCTTGCAGCTTTCCAGGGCAAACTTGTACCCTAACGGCTTCCCAGCATCAGACGGCTCACTGCCGGCCGGATACGATCCTCTTCGTTCATTGCTAAAGGCAAAAGTGCGAGGATTTTCAGTGGAGGAAAAGGAAGAAGAGGAGGAGGGAACAGCACTTTGATTTGAGGGCCCAGAGTAGTGGCGAGACCAGCCCGACTCTGACGCAAGCCTTGAACCTTCTATCCCACTCCCGTTTCCTGAGCCAATAGCAGCAGCTGCTGCTGCTGCTGCTGCAAAATGAGGAGCAGAAATGGGGGTCGGATCGGGTACAAATGTACTCCTCAGCCTCATAATGCCTTTCATCAGATTGCCTCCAAACCCGGATTCGTTTGAGGCACGTGTGTTTGAAATCATATCGTCCTCTTCCGCATCTGCTCCCATTGCCTCTTCCAGTGCGGAGGGGGACAATGGCAAATTGGCCCCCACTACACTACCGGCTCCATGGCTGGCCCCCACATTAACTCCTCCTCCACCTCCTGCTGCTGCTGCTGCTGCTGCTGCTGCTGCTGCTGCCTGAGCAGAGCCAAAGGCACTGTAACGGCCATAGGCTCCGGTCGGGGTCACTGCAGTGTTTGTGTAAATAGGAAGAATAGTAAACTTCTTGTTGGGAATCGGGTTGCAGGGAAGAATCGAGGGCAGTTCTTGGCCGGAGGCGATACTCTGCTGTACTAGATCGTTGTGGTACCGCCAAGCAGTCTTTAGTTTTTCCCTCACAGCCAGGCCAAAATGCAGTGCTCCGTTAAAATCGGCACTATTGTTGTTGTTGTTGTTATTGTTGTTGTTGTTAATATTATTATTGTTGTCAACAATAACATTATCATCAACATTATTCTTCTTTGACCCATCGATAATGCTAATATTCGTGGCTGGCCGTATAACTTTCCAGCAAAGCAGCCGCATAAAATGCGTTCGAACCATTGGCCCCCAGTGCAAAAACATGGGCTCAAACAAATCGCACAGGATCCATTCGCCCCAGTCCGCCTTAGTGTCCGGTGGCAGTTCTGACCAAATATCGTACATAAATCCAATTGCCCGGAGAGCCAGGAAATCGTTCCTGGAATCAACGAGCGCCTGCATTGTCGCCTTCCAAAACGCTGCGTCGATAGCAAAAGACTTGTAGTCTGAGAGGTAACAGAGCACCTGGCTGCTCAGATCGCAGGCAGCAAAACAGCCATGAATATCAGAGATTTGTACGCTTCTCGCTGTGGCACAGAGCGAATTGCCCACCATATAGACGAAATAATCGTGCCTGTCGCCCCACAGATGATCGGCCACGTTGCTCAAGGCCTCAATCAGCATTTTAGTGGCAATTTCAAAGGTCGTATGTGCCCCATAGTTGGAGACGCGAGGGTTTAAATGGATTCCGTTCGGCACTGGAGAAAGGCCGGCAAAGGGGATCAGCTCGTGCCGGTGGACAAGAGACTCTACGATAAAGTACATGTGGCCATAAATTGCTGCCCAGCCAGGGACCTTGAAGCACTCTGATAGCGACAGCGAGACGGGCTGGTCTCCTCTGCCAGATCTCGACGGCTCTGAGCCTTCTCGCTCTTGCTTTGGCTCTTGCTTTGGCTCTTGCTCTTGTTCTGGTGGGGTTAAAAGGTAATTGCCGAGTATTTCGTTCCAGAACCTGACAAAAGGAAAATAGAGTTCGCCTGTATGGTTAAGCATTCGCTGCCGTATACTCGTAGAAAAATCTATTTCGATCAAAGGACTCTCCTCTTCAAGCGGCTCGAGGCAAGAGATCTCCATCTTCATGGACGGGCAAAGCCTCACTTTTACCTTTACCTTTCCATCTTCCCGGCCGGCACGCTCGTTGCTGCTGTACAGACCTGTGGTGTAGTAGGGAAACTGCCTGCCAATCCGCTTGCCACTCTCTGCGCTCGGCTGCCTCAGAGGCTGGGCAAACTGCCGATTGAAACGGCCGCGGCAGTCACGAGGGATCTGCAGGACACTGCAGATTGCTCGTGCTACTCCAGGCACTGCGAAAAACCCGACAGCGAGTAATCGGGCGATAAAGAGAACAGTGATCCTGCTCAGAGGCCGATTGACGGGGCAATTATCGAGGATCTGTGTCCCTCCGTAATGGAGCGACAGGGCGACAAGGCTCCTGTACCGCTGAGTAATTATACTCGGAGACCCTAACCCTAACCCTAACCCTGACTGCTCAGCCAGATGGGTCTCGTTCAGCGGCCCAGTCTGCATAAAGCTGGACCAAGTACGCAGTGAAGCAAGCCGGCTGACGACATCAAACACGACGGCCCTGTCTGCCAGCTTTAGGCACGGAGCAGTCCCGCCTGAGCCTGGTCTTGCCCGAAAGGCAAACGGCCGGTCAGACTCATTGCCGCTCAGTGTCGAAGAGGTCTCTGTACCATTCTGGCAGACGGTTGCAGGCAGAACCATAGACAGAGTGGCCGCCCACCACTTTAGGAGAGCCTGCAAGATAATCTCGTCAGACTCGTCCAAGCCTCCATCACGGCAAACAAGCTGAGCTGGAGAAATGCCCTCTGTGCTCCAGCTGTCGCTGAAGGGACTCGCCGGCCGGTCTTGAGCACTGCCCGAGGACACAAGGTTCGGAGACGACATTGAGGCAATAAACGACTTTGACAAGTCTGGGCTTGAGAGACTGGCACGGTAGGGCGAGTGCGAGCCGTGGGTCGAGAAAGCAGAGCTGGTAAAGGGAATTGTAGTGGAACAGGCAAAGGAGGAGGAGGAGGAGGAGGAAGAATAAGAAGGAGCAAATGAAGAAGAAGGAGAAAATGAAGAAGAAGAAGAAGGAGAAAATGAAGAAGAAGAAGCAGAAAATGAAGAAGAAGGAGAAGAAGAAGCTAGAGGCGGCGGCGGTCCGCTGCCAAACCCATAGATACGAGAGATTCTGTCGTCTTTAGAGATAGAGCCAAGAACACTAGGCGAAACGGCAGCTCCACGTGCTGCTGATGTCATTATTCCACGGAGCATGTACGAGGACCTTCGGGGTGCGCTTGCCGCGGCAGCAGACGATTTAGATTTGCTTTCTTTTGCTCTGGCTTCAGAGAGGACGGAAGAGCTGTGTGAGGGAGCAGTTCGCAGAAAAGGCAGAAGGAAATCACGAAGGATCGTAAGCTTATCCGCCTCAGACGAGGAGACCCGAAACCTGTGCAGTTCGTGTTCGAGTGTAATGTACTTTTCTTCTCGTATCGCCTGCTGATCGTTCAGAGACTGGGCAGCACTGGTAGTAGATGTCCGTCGCATCGTTATTGCCCTTGGAAGACTGTGGTCATCAGTTGCCACGTTTGCCGCTCTCAGCGAGTTGGATTCAGTCTGAGTTGACGAGGCAGAGGAGGATTGCTGGGAAAATGGGCGTGTGGCAGCAAGAGACCGCAGCATTGAGAAAAAGCCCTGGTCGCTGGCTTTGGCTTTAGCACTCTCTGATTTCCGGCGGTGGTGGCTGCTCAGCACTGGGTCATTTTGGCTTTGCAGAGTTGCGTTCGAAGAGGCTGAAGAGGCCGAAGACTTGAATGAAAATTTGGAGTACTCTGAACTAGAATCTTCGTCGTCGTAAAGACTGGCAACAGAGGTTTCCGGCTGCTGTTGCAATGAGCTCTGAGGCTTTGCTCCACACAATGAAGCTGCTGCTTGCCTCTCGCGAGCACCAGCTACAGCACTGCCACCATCTGCCAAGGGCTGCTCTGACCAAAGGCTTGTCCCGTGGACAATTGCGTTGTCTTCATTGCTATTATTTTCGCTGTTGCTTGCTCGCTTTGTGCTAAACACTGCCGACGCGCTTCGAGAAAGCGGTACTTTGCTCTTCAATTTCTGTGCCAAAAGATTGCCTTTTGAAAGTTTTTGTCGCAGAAAATGCGGTTCGTTTGAACCTGCCTGCTTGCAGAGTTCGCCGGGCAGTTTGGGAAGAGATTTCCCTGAATTATCTGATCCCATAAAGGACTGCTTTTCGCTCAACTGACTCGTTGGTGAGATTAAAGCACGTTTAGGAGGAGTCACACCGGGCGGCGGGGCTGGACTTTGCCCGCCAAGAAGCGAGGACGAAGGAGGAGGTAGGCTTCTAGTGCTCGGCGAATGCAGTAGACTAGTAGGCCTTGGCCGACTACTTTGCGACTGAGATTTGGTCCATAAATGGTGTTCGTCCGCATGTTTTGTAGGAGTCTCAAATCTACTCTTTTCCTGTTCATCAATCTTTTGCTGCCTTTGCCTGTGTCTTTGCCTGCTTCCCTCGTCTTCTTCCTCTTCATCTTCATCTTCTTCATTCTCTTCGTCTCCATCATCAGCGCTTCCTGCATCGTCACTAGTTTCCGCTCGAGCTAAACGCCTGTTAGACCTTGAAAGAGTCGATTCCCTTTTAATTGCACCGCTTTCGAGCAGTGATGGAGACGATTCTGAAGCAGCGGGACTGTGGCGCAGTGCATCTCGTGTCGTTCGGGGTGAAATAGATCGAGGAGTAGAAGCACTGGACGAGGAAGATATAGGTGACGCAATTCCCATTATCTGTGAAATGCAGTCTCTGTCGATAAACGAGCGAGATCGCGATTGCTTGAGACGGCGAGGAGTCGTTTCAGTGAGACCATTTGGTATCACAAAAGGATGATTGTTTGGCGATTGCGCAGCAGCCGACTGCTCTGATAGTTTTGAAGACACATAATGTATGTTATCTGAAGCGATCATTGTCAAAGTTCAATGCTGTCAGAAAGAAGGTAGCACTTTTTTAATAGTTTTGGAAAGTAAGCAGAACCGGTTGAAATATCCCTCAAACACGAAAAGCAGACAAAATAAATAAAATAAAACAAAATGATTAGAGATTAAACTGAAATACAACAACTTTGGGACAAAGACAGATTAATAAACAAAAGGATATTTGTATGCAACACGGAGTCAGGACGAGGGCAGCTGAAGAGCACCAGATAAGACAAGCTGAGAAAAAGACGAATGGAAAAAATCGAAATTGGAGGATTCAAAAGGCAGTCTGCACGTGTAAAACAAGTCCTTTTGCTTAATAGTACTTTGGCGGGGCAAGCAAATCTCTCACCCCTGAAAGACCGCCGAGACTGACTAAAATTAAACGAACGGGTTTAGTCGTCTTTTTCCTTTGTGCCTTGTACAGAGTCAATAGAAGAACGAGCGTGAGCAGTTTCTACGTACTGCGAATATCAGAGAGACCTTTAAAAGTAAAAATCAGCTCTACTCCCTGAGTGAGTGACGCGTTCAAAGTGTCGATACAGACTTCTATAACTCAGTGGCAATGCCCTTCAGCTCAAAAGAGCAAAGGAAAGCACCATGTCGAACCCACACACAAAGTAGCTGTTGTGAAGACGGTGCAGAATAAAGCCAACCGTACAGGCCGTTAAATGCCAACTTTTGACTTTGTTATGGCAATGGCCCAGTCGACGGTGAGTGTGCTTTATTCTCGTCTTTTTCTCTTTTTTTATCTGGTTATTTTAGTTTAATGTGTCCTTTTAGAACAATTAGTCTTTATGTACGCGGATGGGCCCCACAGAGACCACGGAAAAAATAGATAAATAAATAAATAATACACAAGTCTAAAATCTCGATAATCTCGTACACGTACAAAGTACTGGTTCGTTTATTTTTTGTAAAATATTCAAAAGAATCATAAAGACACCTTCGGTGCGAGAAAATGCCGATAAGCTAAACGAATAGGCACACACTGAAAGACGATGATATATTGTTTACATTCCGTCCGACAGGATTATTTTGCTGGAAACAGCGTTGACCGCACTGCAAAGCTGTGGAAGAGTCAACCCAATTTACCAATCTAAAGTTTTCACACAAAATCCATCTGTCGTTACCCAAAGTTTCGTATCTTACACGCCAAAGTCTTTAACTAGCTATTGCTAAATAATATGATTATATAGATCATCCGATTTATCCGGAGGGTCTTTGAGCAATTGCTGGATCTATACATCTATGACCCACGATCGTGAAACGACCAAGAAGAAATAGAGAGTGTTGATCTTTTTGTCAAAATTGGGTTCGGCTCTGCTCAAACGGCGTACATGGCAAATAGCCTGTAAATTGCGTAGAAAGGTGCATCTTTTATGGCTATTCTATTTCTATTTTGACCTGTGGGTTACCGTTACGGTTGGTTGCCTTACTTGTCTTAAAATAGAAGCATACTCAATTAAGCCGTGAGTGCGCGTTACGCGTAAGATTAAGTAATGCTCGTGCACACGTGGCATCGGCGTACATGAGACTATGCCGACCAATTTTCAACAATAAGTAATCTAGTGCCAGGAAGTAAGGCGCGTGTTTAAAGTAATGTAATTGAGATATGGCTGATCTTCGTCTTTTAAATCTAATGCATGATACGATAATACAATAAATAATCTGCAATATCTCAATGTTATGCTCGCCATATATTAGCCAACTAAATGGGACTAGAGTGTCCCTACGCTTACAAGGCAGAACGCTTCCATTGCCGCCCGCATTCTTCTATAATTACAAACAGGTTTTAAGTCACCAAAATTGCTGATTTCTCCATGCAAGAATTTTAACACATGTACGAGTCCGCCTTGTCTTGAGAATTCAGAGCTAGCGATTCGTTGGTACATCTTTCTCAAAAATGCTTAAAAAGCTCTTCTCGATACACACGAAGAAGACTTCCAGTCTCCTCTCTGCCCTCCTTGATGGGGACTCGAAAGAAAGGCGCGATCACAGTCTCAGTTACCAGCCTGAACAAACGCGAAATGCGGTTACCGAGCCTTGCGCCCGTCTGAGCAAAATCGGGATATGCATTGACCTCCAAGAGCCGTACTCCAAAGTCGGGCACGACTATAAAATCAAGACCGAATATCTCGTAAGCATTAGGTAATGTCTTTTGTATTAGTATAGTTATTTAGCACTGCATATTGTCTTGCAAATTCTCCCTGTGTGTGTGTTTTTTTTGGCTATTTCTTTTTGTTCTTTTCTCCTGAAGTCCTGTGTTTTTATGTATATACTTTCAGTTCTCACACAGTTCCTAAATTCCTCAATTTTACATACCTGAAAGTAGAGTCGCTGCGTAGCCGCTGCTCGAAACAGGTCTCCCACAGTATTGTATATGTTTTGTTTTATAAGCCCAATCTGCTCCGGTGTGAAATCTAAATCGTCGAGTAAAACAACTGAGTCCATCTTATCTTGCCTGTTTCCTTGCAGGCAGGTATTGGTCAAATGGGCCGATAAATTTTCATTGGCCGCCATCGCTGAATCCTTCCTTTGCAGCGAATAAGGCTGTATGGCAAAAAGTGCAAGCATTTGGTCGTAGACGTAGACAGATATTGCACCAGCAACAACGACGTAGACACGTAAATGAAACTTCCTATCATTTACAATCAGAGGATCACGCACGTATTCTTGAACAACAAAATGCCGAAGGTCGCTTGTAGCAATATGACTACTGTGATCATTTCTTTCCTCGGTCTTTTCTATTGCGTCCTCATTTGCGCTATCAGATTCCGGCTCTTCGCTCTCAAAAGAGTCAAATATTTCCTGAAGCTCTTCTTGTGTGGAAAATAGGCGTATTCCCTGTCCACGGTCCGCCATAGAAGGCTTTAATATATACCAGCAACGGTCTTCAACGGGTAAAGCGCCATTCTGTTCCAGCTCATATTTGAGCTCGCATGATTCTGTAAGCGCATCGTCCAAAAATTCTGCATAGTCAAGTTCTAGTTGAAATGATATAGGCACAGCCTGGGCCAGCACAGACGTAGGGTTTTTCGCTACATACGATGCGACCGTATGTGCCAGGAAATGTTTGCGAATGAGTGCTTTTCGTATCGTGTAAGCACAGACTAGAATTTCTTGCGATTTTCTTAAAGCAGATTCGAAATCTATATGCTCATAATCACACCAATAAAGAATATTGCCGTCATTCTCAGTAGCGTCTACTTGCGCAATACCGTCAGCAAGCGCTTCGTCAAGCGCCCGCTTGATTCTACTCGCGACGTACTCGTCGCTGTATTCCAAGCATGCTTTGATGCGCATGCTTTGCTTATAATTTCTGTTGATTATTCACAAGCTTGTTTGTGTGCACTAGAAAATTGAATTTATTTTATGGCAATTTTTAATAATAGACGGTTTAATGAACCGCATAATATCCCCATTTCCTATGATTCCATTCATGCAGCTGTTCAGCGGGCCGCAGGGAATGAATGGCCTCAAATCAATCGTTCAATTCACGAGGCCTCGAGCAGAACCTAAAAAAATTATAGGTATTTCTTGTATCATACAATAAATTTAAAACGTGGAAAAGTACGAAAAAGCCAAAAAATACTTCCCGACCGGGAGTCGAACCCGGGGTTGGCGCGTGACAGGCGCCGGTGTTACCGCTACACCATCGAGAATTTTAACCGAACCATATAGCCGAACAGATAGCATTTCAGCTGTAATTTAGGTATATATATCTCAAAAGCCTCTGATTTTATAAAAAGTTGTAGCTTAAAACAAATTGGTCACGATGCGTTTGCTGCTTAGGCCAGATGGTCAGACAGGACCAGACACGTTAGTGTCCCTTAAACACCCTGGAACAGGCGAGAACGCACGATTCCTTTTACAGAACATCGATACAGAAAAACGATTATGTGAAGTCGTACGCATTGCGGACGCGTCGCGGCCGCGTTCGGCTTTTATGCAAGACTTTGTGATCGAAGGTACGTTTGTAAAGAGCTAAATAAGTAATTTAATTATTAAATGACAGCTCTAATGCTTAGATGGCTCTGTATATTGTTGCACTCCTATCGACCTAATGTTCATGCTATTGCCATGTTTACAAAACGCGTCGTCGCGTTACATTGAGATGTACGATATTTTAGACGCGTTTGAGGAGGCCAACGCGCCACACGGTCGTCTGGTAAGACAGATACTGGCGGAGCCATTTCTTCAAGCAATTGAACGCGTCTGCGACACTGTAGATGCTGGTGGAAACAGCATGTATAGGATAAGTGAAGCTCGGCTGTTTGATACTCTTGAATGCAAAGCAAAGCGCGTGAGTGACCAATTACCGTCGTCTATATTTGCGCGTTTCACTTTGAGTGAAATTGGGGAGAATTTGAGTGGGAAAGGGGGAGACGCGTCGGATATACGTTTGGCAGCGGAGCAAGGTCGATTACGCAGCGCCCGTAGTATGGTAGCGTCATATTTGCCCGATTCATTGCGCAAAAAGTATCTTGCTGGCAAAATGTGTGTGACCGAAATATCAACTTCTTATACACACATATTTTCTATATTTTGCACGAAGTCTCTAGTATTTCTTTTTGTTTCGTTCATCCGTTTGTGCATTGTTTTGGCTTTTCCTTTCAAAAGTATCACTTTTCTTTGATTAACATCGAAAATAGGTACGAAGAGTTTGATAAGTGTGTGGCCGCTGTAGTGGCTGCCAAACAGGCATCAATACTTAGCAATTCGACAGATATGTACATAAATGGAAATGGTAAACGTAAAGCGGAGCAGACAGTGACAGATGGACGAACGCGGAAAGCTCTGCCAGTCAGTAAAGGCGTAAAAGCAATATCTAAAGTTAACACGAGCGGTATGAGCAAGATGACGTCTTTTTTCAAAAAGCAGTAGCGTTGGAGAGCCGCAAAATCCTACAAGTGGAAGAAAAGCGGATGATTGAGGACATTTGCAGGCATATATTGATGTACGAGCAAAAAGCATATAAATGTATTTGGGAAGAGACATCTGGTTTGACTCTTTAAATAATATTATCTTGTAGACACGTACGTGTCTACGGAAATAAATATTGTGCATTTTACATGGAAAAGACGCGTTTCTCTTTTTGTAATTAGAGAAAGGGAATCAAATGCGTTTTGAGATAAGCGAGACTGGCGGGTCCATCTTCAGAGCAGAAAGCTACTGAGAGACGGAATAATACAAGACTTTGTTGTATCATTCGAGTTTATACAGAACTAAATTGATTGTGTTTTTTAGATGAGTAGCATCATAATAGACAGCTCAAACTTTGGAGTAAAAAGAAAATTCATGAAATCTATTATGGTAAGAAAGGGAACCTTTTGGTGAAGATAATTGCATAATTTCATCTATAATTCTGTCCATCATTGCGCTACAGAAATAAATTAATTATTCAAAGCGCTCAAATTCAAACTGTCTCTCCGTCATATGCGGAAGGTTTGCTCGTCAATATATTAAATTAATACAAAAGAAAAGCAATTCAGAGGATACTTTGACGCTTTTTATGAGCAGTTCATCGGTGACTGAATAGCCAAAGTCTTGATTTCGACTAGAAGCCTCGTATCAGGCAGGTCCTTGTGGCTGATGGGAAAAACGATTCGAAGATTAGTGGCAGTACAAGCCGTATAAAGATCAAAAAAATTAAAAAGCTACTCAAACACATAGACTAATGAAAATTTCCGATATTATTTTGATAATATGTCGGTGTTCTTACAGAAGATAAAACTATACCTCCTTATGGTTAGCATGTTGCCATATTCGGTTACAGACGATAAAACTATACCTCCTTATGGTTAGCATATTGCCATATTCGGCACGTAGCGTGGGTAAATCTGTGGGGAAGAAATTCTTTCGGCGAATCCGATCAGATAACAATTGAGTTCAAATTCAAAGCATTGATCGTATTCGGATATCAAAGTCAAGCTTGAGACGAAACAACCCCGAAATGAACGATGAAATACGAGAGCAGGAACGTTTACCGAGCCATTTGGCCAAAAGACTGTACCGTTAAAGTTAAATACGCCAACTGAACGGTTATAGAAATGAAGAAGACGAAGGCAGTAAAATTATGTCTTATTTTGACTTTGAGCATTATTTGCAATCAGTTTGCGAGCGAAATTACCTTGAGATGGCGGGGTTGATTTTTTGGTGTTATTATATAAACCATGTTGCATACCCCAAATCTCTAAGCTCTTAGAGCGACAACGAAGGCAATTTCCACCCAAATTCCAAAATGAAGCTTTTAAAAAAATTGCTTTTTGCTTTCTCTTACCAGTTGGCCTCGGCCGCTATCATAATGCGCAGAGAAAAGTTTGATGAAAAAATAAGAGGGATAAACCTCGGTGGATGGCTGGTTCTTAATCCTGCAGTGACTCCTCACTTACACGATGAAAGGAACCAAAAAATTCCAATAATCGATGAGTATAGGTTTTGTCAAAAATATGGTCATGAAGCTGCCAAAAAGCATCTATCACGCCATTGGAACGAGTTTATTACATACGAAGATTTCCGGGCAATTAAAGGCTATGGTTTTAATCTCGTACGGATACCCATTGGCTACTGGGCAATTTGGCCATTGAAGTCTGACCCATATGTGACGGGCGCACAGCAATATCTAGACAAAGCGCTTGACTGGAGCAAAAGGTTAGGACTCAAAGTTTGGATTGATTTGATTGGCCTGCCTGGCTCACAGAATGGACTCGCTGAATCTGGAAGAAAGTGCAAAGCCGAATGGTTTCACAGCAAGGCCAATATTGATCATTCCAAGAGAGTAGTTGACCTAATTGTGACCAAATACGTGCGCAATATCCGTTACAGAGATGTTATCATTGGCATTGAAACTCTGAATGAGGCGGATCCTACTGTTGACAAATGGCAGATTTTGACGGATTACAATGTTCATTCATATAACAGTATTCGTGGTGCTTCGGACTCCATGTCTGTTGTGTACCAGACAGGTATAGATTGGCTTTTTTGGGTCAAACCATATTTAGAAAAACAATTAGACGATGCTAAAAACATTGTTTATGATGTTCATTACACAGACTCCAAGAGAAGAAATATGGAAGATCGATCATTTACAAACATAATAAAAGATGTTTGTTCAATGACGAACCATATGCGAACCTTGCAGAAAAACGGTGCTGCTGCAGTTCTTGGCAAATTCACGGGAGAAATGAGACCCGATGCAGATGATCATTATAGTATGCCTGGGCACTCGAATGATGTCTCGGGCAGAATGGAAGACTCCTTCTATGTTTTCTCTCACGAACAAAAGCACGTGGATTATGCATTATTTCCACAGTCCAGACTGGCAGAAATTCGCAAATTTATTGAGGCTCAAATGGATCTTGGCGACAAATTTTCAGGATGGATTTTCCATAATTACAAGACGCTTGAGGGCACGAAACTTCCTCAAGATTTTGTTGCTCTTGTGCAAAAGAAATTGTTCCCTGTACCGGTCAACAAGCGGACCACAAAACGATTGTGCTGATGAGAGGTCAACCGTTTTATTTTTGTACCCTTCCTCTATTTCACCATATAAATTTGGACTTGTTTTTAGTACGTTCATCGTGATTGATTGATTGATTGATTGATTGATTGATTGATTGATTGATTGATTGATTGATTGATTGATTGATTGATTGATTGATTGATTGATTGATTGATTGATTGATTGATTGATTGATTGATTGATTGATTGTCGGGAAATCTATACACTTTACCCAATGTTTTCGTAAATCTAAATAATAATTGATTACTCTCTCACATTACACACTCGCGTTTACATATACTGCTCTACACATACCCACTTAGCTTGCAAGTAATAAATTAATTTATTATTACGTATTGTTCTATATACATTATCGTCCTTATACATTATCGTTCCGTGCACATTAGTGTGCCTGCCAAGTTTCCATGTTGTATCGTCTCGCGATTGTTCCGTGCCACATTAAATTATAATTGTTCCATTTTATCCTGTTTTTCCATAGTCGTGTGGAGGGTCTCGCAACAATTCGGTCCCACATTAATCTCGGGTTTTCTCGTTGTATTAAATTAGAATTGTTTGCTCCCGCGGGACGGCAGAGAGCGAAATGGCTTCGGTTCCAGTGGTCCACGACTTGAACAGCGTCTACACTAGCAACTTTGTGGAGGCAGAAGAAAAGCGTTGGCACGAGCTCGAGCAGCGCTTTATCAAGCTTTATGGCCATCGGCCGCAGTACATTGCCCGGGCGCCCGGTCGTGTCAGTCTGATCGGCGAGCACATTGATTATTCCGAGTTTACCGTGCTTCCGTGTGCTATTCGTGCAGATATGGTTATTGCCTTTTCTATCAACAATGACTCGGCAACTATCAGAGCTGCCAATCTTGATTCTGAGCGGTTTCCTGCGCGAGAGATTCAATTGCCGCCGGCGGGAGAAGAAATCGAAATCGATGATACGCATCTCGAATGGTCTAATTATTTACGCTGTGGCTACCGTGGAGCAATGGGACTGTTGAATTCGAAATTGGCTCAGCCTTTGGCTCCCAAGGGCATGAATATCCTCGCCCACGGATCCGTTCCTACTGGCTCGGGGCTTAGTTCTTCCGCTGCTTTTACTTGTGCAAGCGCCCTGGCCGTGCTTGTAGCCAATGCCGGGACCAAAGTTAGCAAAGAGGAATTGACTCAATTGGCGATTGTGGCAGAACGGTTTGTTGGCGTCAATTCTGGGGGGTAAGTGGATAATTCTGTTGGATAGCAATGGAGAATCAATGAATTTAAAAAAAAAAAAAAGGAAAAATGAATGAATGGCATTTTGTCATGTTTACATGTGCTTATTCACTACATCAATATGCTCTTTATTTATCTGGATTCGTAACTGCCATGAATGATTGACTAACTTTAAGAATGGACCAGGCGGCATCAGTGTACGGAGAGAAGGGAAAGGCTTTGAGCATTTCGTTCAAACCTCATTTGCTCGCCGTGCCGATTGCCTTTCCCCCCACTGACCCCCACTTTAGTTTCGTGCTGGCTAATACGCTCACAGTTGCCGACAAGTTCACTACAGGGCCGATTCACTACAATTTGCGTGTAGTTGAAACGACTCTTTCTGCAGAGATTCTGAGTCGTCTACTCAATCTAGGCACTTTGAGCGTGCGCGATGGATTTGGCGGTACTTTATGGGAAGTAGCTCGCCGATACCATGAGCGAGAGGGCGTTGATGTCGACTCTGTTGATCCTTGCCAGTCGGAAGAAATGCTTTCTGAGATGATCAAGGTCGTGGAGGAGCAATTTACAAAGCCAGAAGGTTATACTCGTGCCGAGCTTGCAAGTCTTATGGGCACTACTGAAGACGAGCTAGTGGCCAAGTACATGACTCGATTTCCAGGTGGGTTATTTATTGCTTTTCGTTAAATTTATACATATTCCTATGCGGCTATTTTGTGTCTTATGTCTTTTTTTTTTTGATTCTACGGAAAAAGGGGAGACGATTTGTCATGTAGTGTTTTAATGATGCTTATCATTTAACCTATTTTCTGTTTAGTTCAATTACATTCTTTGGTTTTTGTTTGTATTGTGTTTTTATCATGGATCAGCGCTTACTAATTGTCTCTTAGTCCGCACGGAGAGGTTTCAGCTACGGCATAGGTCGCACCATGTCTTTTCTGAGTCTATTCGCGTCATTCGATTCAAAAATGTTCTGAAAGGTGAAACACCTGGTAATGTACCAGAGCTTTTGGGCAAAATTATGAATGAGTCACAAGAAAGCTGCCGAGATCTGTTCGATGCATCCTGTCCAGTAAGTTTTGAACCGTACATACGATTTGCTTTTATTTAAATATGTTTCCGGCTTTTCGTTCTTTTGCTTTATTTTCTTTTTCCTCGTTGATCATCTCGTTCGCATCCAGTAACGTTTCCGCGATCTAATAATTTCTAGGAAATTGAGGATTTGACCAAACTTGCCATTGCATCTGGTGCATACGGTTCTCGCCTTACTGGAGCCGGTTGGGGGGGAATGACCTGCTCTCTCGTTGCCACTGATCATGTGCCGGCTTTTATTGATAGTCTCAAGCGAGGATATTATGACAAACGATTTCCTCACATCAAAGATCTGTCGGAAATTGTGTTCCCCACACTTCCCGGCACTGGCGCCGTGATTTTCGAGACAAAGTGAAATTTGTATCTACCATGAAAATATCGATCATAAGGAGAAAAATTATGTGAAGAAAATTGAATGGATGAAAAGCAGAATTTGCGTGGAATGATTTCTTGCCTGAGATATTGTCCAAGGGTTATTGACTGTTTCTATATTCGTATGACCTTAAAATTTCAATGTACTACTATCCAATCTGAATGTTGTAGAGATATAGACATAAGAGTACGTTTATGACAATTTTCTTAATTTTAGATTTCCCATTAATGTCTGGCAAGAGGTGTAAACTAGTTTCATCATCCGATCCTGATATTAGACGAAGATAAAAGATTCCGATAGCTAAAGCTGTGCCAAGAGACAGCCCTATATATCAACAAAAGTATGATATTGAGAATTAAATCAACATTAATGGAATATCAAGTTTATATATGACTCCAATCACCGGGATACTGGATGCTTCTCGACACCTTAATGCCTGAAAGTTCGACGCAATTAATATCACTGGGCTATGAGTTTTGCAAAAGACAGCTTGACCTCTCGTTTAAAAAGTTACAATAGCCTTATACGGATCCAAGAAATTGCAAAGTAAATTTTATTTCTAGTGTTAAAACATTTCAAGAACGGCAAAAAAAAAGTTTAATCGTCTGAATTCTGGGGATAAATACAATTAAATCCGAACAACGTGGACGTGAGATGCTTTTGATCCTCCTTTGAGTCTTTTTCACGGCATATTTGGCAATTGCAACTATGCCGTGAAAAAGACTCAAAGGTTGAAAAAGAATCTTGTCTATTCCTTTCAGAAAAGGTATGGAGAAAGTTTCCAAATATTCCCTCACCCATTCAAGGGTTGCGGAGCGGTTCTAGTTTAGTTTTCAATAAGCAAAAACACGATCTCGGACGAATCCTCACTGATACGCGTAAATGCCCTGCATAAGAATGGAGGAAAAAGAGGACGGCGGGCCACTCTCCTTATATACAATAAAATTAGGGTTAGGGCTCGGAGACTGTAAATTTCGTTGAAGAATTGTTTATTTACTTTCTAATACTTTTAGTGTTGATGGACTAAAGGCGCACAGTAACGACGGAGAAAAGTCCTATTAACTAAATCAGACTATCAGAGAAGAGTCAAGTGACGGAACGAAAGCAGCTCGCGTGTTGGATCATTGAAACCGGTGCAAAGCGCAAGAAAAAATTAGAAATTGGAACATTATAACAAACTAAACACCATTATCTCTCTTCCTATACAAATAAAGAATAAATCGGGCGAGTTGAGATCGGCGAAGACGCATTGAAAGAATTAAAAAGGCCGCATATCCGTTACTACAGAATCAACCTTTCTGCTGGTGTAATCTCAAAAATTGGCCTTTTGACAATAATTTACGATAGACCTTGTTCGAATTTGGCCTTCTCTGTCTCATAGCGTGTTTTGTCGGCGGCTGCTTTATCTTCAAACACCTAAAAACTCGTTAGCAATGCTCATGACACTGAACGATGATGATGTTGGTATACCTTTCTCTCGTCAGCAGGCAAATACTTCCATTTTTCACCCAAAAGTCTGCCCACATCGCCTAAACAATCAGTACTCTGAAGAAGAACAAGATAATGGTAAAAGAACTCACCGAAACTGGCGCCCTTGTTGGACTCTCTAATTTTTTCGCGCCACTCCTGAGCGAAAAACATGTAAGCGCTTAAACCACGCTTCGGCGCGTTAGGGTCTATGAACATTAGCATCTGTAAACAAGCCTTCAAAGCAAACCTTTCTTTGCGCGCGGCTTGCGGCCAGATTCCGGGCGTCCTCGTTTAGATGCTTCCTTGGGCATTTTGTTCCCTAGCAGCAAAGTCAGTTTTCCACATCGTGCAGGGTCAGTATGCTCTTTACTTTAATCAAAGTCCGTAGTCTTGATACTCCGTACTATATGTGCGTGCGCTATAACGCGTCGTTAGCAGAGAAGCAGGACGTATATAAGCTTATACTTATCACTTTGCCCTCAAGCAATGTAGGAAGCGAATAAAAACAATAGACGGTTGTGCTTGTGCGCGCGTGTGTGTACACCACTTGTTGTAGGCGCTGCTAATAATATGTGCTTATTGACGTAGAAAGACAATATATGGCAGTAGTAGTGTGTGTTTGTGTGTGGTGTTTGTGTGTGGTGTTTGTGTGTGGTGTTTGTGTGTGTGCGGATGTGTGTAGGTTTTTTGTATGGTGGCTTAAAGCGCAGGCTTGCGCTTTTTTCCGTACTTTTCGCACCGCGGAAAGGGATAGGGTTTGCTAGGGTTGAAAATGTGATGCAATTATTATCAAGTACAGTGTATGACGAGAGCCCAAGTTGTGATTGGCTGGTGTAATTTTTAATTTTGTGCGAAGTATTTTCGATAGCGAACTCGCTGAATAGCGAATGGCGAGAATACGAAACCGTCATTATGCATACCGATCGCTATACTTGGCAGGTTGCTTACATCTATATTTCACTGATTTCTGGTCTGGCCTTATCTGTGATTGGTGGATATTAGTATTTGTTTATTCTCATACTACGTCACAATATAGATTCTCGTTTGCGTTTTGCGGACGAGCAGCTCCCTTTAATTTGCTCTTCGTTCGTATACGTACGTCGTTGAGCATTCGAGGTGACACAAGTAATTGGATATAGTGCATTATGTATGTTTTTGGGTAGTACTGTTTACTGATTTGTATACATTGAATACCCTCCCCAACGATATCGTTGTCCACTACCTTGTTAATTTGTGTTTAATTCGCAGTATAGTAAACCGTTCAGTATTGTTACAAAGGACGCAGCAGACGTGTCATACTAGACGATTCCTAATCATGTGGACCCATTACATTTCCCGCTCTTTCTGCTCGAATTTTACGTTTCCTCTAGAACCTATTGTATTTGTAACCCGATCTGTACTTTGTCTCGGTGTATGGTATTGACTTGTGTTTATGTTCCGTATAATGTAGTCGCATCCCGATCAACTGGCGCGAAATATATACCATAGATAGAAAGTCGAGTATTCCCCGGATTTCAAATCCCAGATATTTTCTACAACGGCAGTCGATATTAGTAATTTGAAACCAAACAAGACCTATAATAAAACCCGTTGTCGGTTGATCTACATTTGCGTTTACTGAGAATAATTTACCAATTTACTCGCTGCGGCTATGAACAAATAAAAGGAGATATCATTGGGACAAAAACATGAACGCCTCAAGCACTCGGCCTATTTAAAATCTCCACATAGAGCGTCTACCAAAATAAACGTTAAAGTCCTCAAAGAAGCGACGTTCATAATTTAATGACAAGAGTTTGCATGCAAACCCATCCTAACAACCAATTATTCTCGCCTTATTCGTAGGAGTTTGGTTGCTCTTTGCCTTACTTCTCTTTACTGGGTTCAGATGCAAAAACGAAGTATGTGGCAGGGTTATATCTGTAAACAAATTTAACCTAAACCCCGCAGCCGTTCATTCTTGCTATTGATGAGGAAATCATGACGTCTTTACATTATCGAATCTATCTGTAAAGCGATAATGATACTATGAATGAAACTCACGCTTGATATACTCATTCATGGTTTCAAATGCAGCTATCTAATACTAAAAATACACTATACAAACAGGCAAAACAGTAATGTAATACATTCCTTTTCTTTTCAGAAAGACTGCCTGACAATTTGCTTCATTATTGCCCGTTGATAGAAATCATTGAGCCGCTGATAAAACCAGTTTTTCAACCTCCGCTTCCGTCAAAGGATCCGTAGGAACGCGCGTTTCGAACAATGGCACTGCCCTCGCGTTCTTTTGCACAGCGCGAAGCGTATCCGTGTCCTTTTGTAAAACTGTCTCTAAAGACGCGGCCATAATATCCGCACTAGCATATCCCGGACCACCGAAAGCACATACGCGTCCAATCACGCCTTGAATGAATGGGGCCATACGAGGCATTACTGCATCCCAAGATCGAGCCACTTTTGATACGTAGTCTTGCAGGCGAGCGTCCATTGGAACTCCAAGCGCAGCGCACAAATTGGCTGCCTTTAGCAAAGATACCAAAACATACAAGGCCTTGAAAGGGACCCACACTGGGCCTTTGACTATCTTTTCAGTACGGCCAGTGTACATTTCTAGAGCCTTTTGGGCGTGAACTACGATGCCTTCAAGGCAGTGCCAAAAATATTGGCCCTGATTGCCTGCTTGCAGGCTCACAAGCATTGCAAATACAGCATTTTCGTAAAATGCACAGGCCAGAGCGTAAACATCCAGCAGGACTACGTCATGAGCAATAGTGTTGTCCTGTTCTGCCCAACGCAAATGCCCCAAAATGTCCTGTTCAAGTCCATAAGCATTATCAGTAAAATCCTGCACCGTATCCCCACTATCCAGAGCCCGTAATCCGGGTGCTTTAAGCTCAATTTGCACCCGTGACCATAGCCGCGGCCCCGCTGCGGAATCGCACATAAACTGGTCAGCAGTAGAAATGCCCTCAGAGCTGTTGCTGTCTGACCGTACAGCCGCTATACACTCATCAGCCTCGCGCGGCCAGGGCGTGACTGGGAGGCAAGATATGTTGAAGCTCATAGAAGCAAAAACACACGAGGCCAGGATCATGGCGCGCTGAGTCTGGCGATTGCTGCGATCACCATAAGTGCACTGCCAGCGAAACATTTGCTGTAGCAAAGCCACACACCAAACGCGGGAAGCGGCCTCGCGTCGATGATCAGAGGGCATTGGAACAATGTGCAAGAGCCGTACGAAAAGCACTAGCATCAATGTCGCATCGCTGTCGCCCTGAAAAAGAGCACATTTGCCGATATCCTCGTGCAAGAGACGTGACAAATCGTGTCCAGAACGTTCTTCCAGCCGCGATGCGGCTACTGTGCAGACGGCTAGAAGCAGTAGCGGCTCAGCCGCCAAAAGAGATTCAAAAGTGGATCCTTCAGTCCACAATGGGAGCGGCATTTCGGGCAGAATTTCGTTCACAAAGTGAGAAAAGAGCCGTCGGGCAGCAGTATAATCCAAAACTTTCTCCCCTAGTGCCCGGCGCATGCCCGGGCCGAGATCATACTCCACTGACGTCGTCCCCGTTTTGGCCGCTGGCGGTACCGCCTGCCGAGGCCGAGGCCTTGCCGACGTCCTACAGCGAAGGTTTTTCGACAGGCATTTCCGGCAGACATCGCTATTAGAATCGTACACGCACTTGATCTTCCATGTACGGCACCTGTCGCAAGCCCTGTGCCTTTCCATGAACGCGCCAAGTCATGGGCGAATCTGCAGCAATAATACGTAAAACTAGTATCGCAATTAAAAGCTGCTGATAAAGGTAGTAGTAGTAGTAGTAGTAGTAGTATAGGTTTGTATGGTGTAATTATGGGGACTGTTCATTTTGCTATATAATTGCATTAAAAACTTTGAAAGAAAAGCGGCAGCTGAATCGCCCACGGATTTGGGTATTCACTTGATTATACACAACAATAGCTTTTAAACAGAGATCCAATAGAGCTCGAGTCAAGAACAGACACGCACGGTGGATTTATCGAATTAGGCGTAGAGTAACAAAGGCTAACATGGGGATAATACAAAGAATCTATATCGACACAAGATGTCAGTGATATATCGGGGGTTTATTGCGCAAGGGTTTATTTAAACATCATATCGGGCAGACAACAATGTATCGTTAGATAGTTATCAGGCAGATAATTAAAATATCAATCAAATAATTATTAGCAGTCAGATACAATACATCAGGCAGACAATTATCAGGCAGATACAACGAGGGATTATGATTACAATAGGGCGAAAAGCGAAAAAAATTGGCGGCAACAGTTGGCAGAATATGCGTGTAGACTCTGGGCTATAGCGATTCTAACCGATTCCGACTCTGTGTAACCCCACTGATTGCAACTTTCTCCGCTACAAAGTCCCAGAAAACGCTGAAACCAACTCGACGGGCACTACCAAAATAGTCAGGTAGATAATTCAACCAACAATAGTCCACATAATTAGGGTTAGTTAGGGTTAATATAGCGATAAGGCAGCAGAAATAATATTTGTGGATTGTTGACGTGCCGGCCAACGAGTCCGTGTGCGCCATATGACGCACGCTCTTAGAATAAACGGGTTTCCCAGTGCATTCGGAACAAGCGCGGCAGAGGACGATGTTTTCAGTGTAGGATACGGCACAATCCTGCATTTAGTGGTACATTTAAGCCAATGCGCTTTTAAGCCAATGCGCTTGCTGACATCAAGACCCAAACTGCCAGGGGACTGAACGACAGGGTATTCTTCGTAAGCGAGGAGCGCGTGGGCCTGCGCGTGCTGAAGCAATCATTTTCACCACGTAACCAAGCCGGCCACGGAAGGTAGATATTGCTAAAAGAAATAATAATTCATCGTATAGACGGTACCATATCTCTGTACTCCAGAACGGCTCCTGCTCTGTATCCGTCTTTGCTGGCGATTACACTCTGACAGACAAACTCTCGATATTCGGCAGTCAACGGGTAAAGTGCCATTGACTGGTTTCAGCTCAAACTGACATTCACCAGCACCGATCTGCCCTTGCCGACTGTCCAGATAATGTTTGGCAGGCTCTTTTGTGTAATGGTTAGTGACTCGTGTCACATTTTTGTTTGGCAATTTGCCGCCCTGTCTGCCAATGAAATAGTTTACAGTCGGCCAATGCTTCTTTTCCTCGCTCTTATTCACGCAAATCACGTTCTAATTATCAGTGAGCAACGTTTGCTTTACGCTTCCACTAGAATGCGCTGCCTCCCACTGGGGCACTTCGTTTGCGCTCTTTGCAGCTGCTTCCAGTGTATATATTTTCCGGTAAAAGCACCTTGAAAACGTTTCTGACGCTTTAAAGATGCGAGCCTGATACTCTGCGGTACGTGAAAAGTATCAATCCGTGCCATAGTCTGCGGGTACGGTCGCTCGACGCTGTCTTTTGCCCCTCTGACGAGTTTGTTGCTTTTCTGGTAACATCAGACGTGGGCCTGTATGAGGTCTTTATAAGCCAGGACGGTAGCGTTCAAGAATCAGTGGTTATCGACGACGCCGGTCGGTGTTGCGGTCTCACTACCTTTTGCGTTGATGTAAGTTCGGATCACTGGATTGGTCTAATAATAGAACATGGCTTTCATTGCCGCTGCATATCCATACTGCCTACGTATATTTCGACAAAATAAAAGGCAGGTCGAAGCGGTTGCCTTTTACGATCTAGATGTATTGCCTTGTGATTGTGGTAGGTGGTGGTGCAAGATGCTAAGCTGACTTGAAGACATACTGTCTACATGCTCTAGTGCCACAGTCGTGAAGCTGAGTCTTTATTTCAGTGATGGATCTATTGTGATATTTGACTTTGATGCTACCGATGGGCAACTTGTTGGAACGGAACAAAGCATACGCCAAAAACGCCTTATTATACAGACTTTGAAACAGTACGAGGAGGATATTATGAGCTCTGCGTCCACACATGTCCGTGTGTACGGGGCTGTGCAGTTTCAGTATGGAGAATCTGCAGTTATTGTACAGTATGTCTATTGCTTTGACCTATCATTCTCAAATTTCATCTATTCTGATAACAGTGCGGAGCCTCCAATACGAACGCTGACCCCCGGTTTCAAACGGTCTCACATAATAACCCTTCCAGCACTTTACTCGTTTGACCAGAGGGTTCGAAATTTGAAGAAGGCAATTGTGGCTGGTATTGACTCGTTGTTTATCCTTTCTGACATCCAAATATTGTTTAGTTCCACCAATTTTGCTAACAAAGAGATAAATCCCTTAGCGTTGCGTATCCCGTGAAAGCCCTTCATCGCCTCGCCCGTGAACACTCGGTGTCAGCCGAGACACTTTCCGAGTTGATTACGGAGTTTGCTTTGCCCATCGATATCGACAGCACCAGTTCTCGGGACAGTACCAGTGTCCTGTATGTAAGCGTGGACATTGGCAAGGTTTTAACGACAGGACGGAAAAAGATCTGGAAGAAAAGCTTTTGCTTAATACCCGGTTTCGCGCATTGAGAATTCGGCTGCTGTGGTACTGCTTCGATCATCAGCCGGCGCTCAATAACGAAGCGTCGCCCCCAACATTGCAACAAGAAAGCTTCAAAGAGCTTTTTGCCCGCTATGTAGAGTTTGTTGTCGGACAGATCTCTCACGATCAGGAGCAGCAAGGAATCTTTGCCAAAGGCCGAGTCACACAGAGGGCATTTACTGTCTTTCAAACCGTCAGTGGAATATTAGGTCTCCCTTCGCCTGCAAGTAATACGACCGGCAGCGCAGACGGGTCCTTACTGGACTCGCAGTGTCCTGTGTGCTCTGCGAGTGTCCCATTAACAGATCCTCACCGGGCTCTTTGCCTTAAAAACCATTGTTTTGGTAATAACGCCTTTGACATACAGACTAATGACCGGCAGACCGGTGCTCATTGACTTTTACTGTTCTAACTGCCACCAACTGCCGACGCTGCAAGACTTGCGGTATGGCGTTCCTCGATCTTGGTGGCAGTAGTGCGCCTGCGGAAGAGTCAACCGCGAGCTTTTATAGTACACTTGTCCGAACTCTCTCTGACGCCTGCTGTTTCTGGTGCGGATCAATGCTCTAAGGCCATACAAGAAATACAAATGACTCTACAAAAGACACAAATGGCACAAGACCAATGCGGAATTGACGCGAATTCTGGAAATACTCCGGCACTGGTTACAATCTGCGCAAATTCATCCAATCCGCTTTGCATACTTGTTTGTATAAAAGACATATGCCACATCGCTCCAATGCTATACCAGCATATCATTGCGCAGTGAACGGATTGTTTGATAATATTTATGTTATTGGGTAAGGATTTAAACGGCAAATGCGGCAGTTCAGATTCGTACCAGACTTGGGTTGAGTGTATAAGATTTATAGAAAACTCAGAGCAGTATGGTGAGTATAGTGTGTTCAATATCGATAATGATGGAATGGACCGGTGTTGTGAATTGGAGCCCAATATTAGACGAGTTGACAGCTACGGTCTTTGCTGAATTCCTTGTTACAACTGTCCTATCATTACAACAATGCCCTCGAGGGGCAATTCTCTCGATGTAGAGTTTATTTTGTCAGGGTTAGGGTTAACTTACAATCTAATGACTAGTGTTGAAGGTCCGAGACTAAAAGCCATCTTCGAAATTCTGTTTGAAGAGTACGAAATTAAAAAGGTCCAAGAGGGCATCTGTATGAAAGGAATGATAAAATCGATTAAACTGTTGACAATTCTGCCTTTAACATGTAATCAAACTGAACAGGCGTCTGCCTGTCGTGTATTATCTTATTTCATGTGTACTTGCTTGCTTTGATTGAGGAATAATAATATAAATGTTCAATGAGATACCGATGCAATTAAGTATAGTCCGGGCCTATGAATAAGATCTTGTGGCTGCTATTCTAATTCAAGGATCCGAGCATTTTACTGCGCCGGACTGCTTATGGCCGATACGTGTCGTCAAGCACTAATATCAAAACCCTAAACCCTAAACCGTATCAAACGCGGGCGAAAAGTATTCCGTTGCGTTCAAAATAAATATAGACTAAAATAAAACGCTCTCCATGATGGTATCAATAATATGCTCAATGCTGCTCGTAATCCGATTCGTCTTGTACATTATATTTTCTTTCGCCTATCTTCAATGTCAACCACAAACCATTTCATGCCTTTCCCAAGACCATAAGGGTCGCGACTATTGCTCTTGTACCCGTCGTCTGCCTCTCCCGTATCCCTTAATCTCTCTTGTTTAGCGTTGCCATCGTCCACCGTAATATCCGGCACTTGCCTTGACAACGACAGCGCCGTATCTGCGGGCTGAGCACCCTGAACATCATCATCGTCCGGCACCACGTGCTCGTGGATAGCAGATATTCTGGCAATTAGCCATTCCCGTTTTATCGGCGGAACACGCAAAAAGTAGTGTGGAGCGCCGACATTAAACGCTGCCCACGGATTGTACTTGTTTTTACTGCGCGTTGGGAGAAACAAGGCCAAGTCGCCAATTTTGAACGAGCGATACGCAATTCTTTCTGAGGTCTCCTTGACCGCAGTCTGGGACCGTGTACGATACTTGCTGATCTTGTGCTGCTGGTGCTGTAATAAAACTGCCATATCTGCGAGCTGCTTTGGCAGTTTATCACCCAATTTTGGTATTATACGATCGCCAACAAGCGACTCCACTCGTGCCAATAGAGCACGCGACTCTTGCACAGACATAGCCGGCTGCCAAGTAATTTTGCCGGCCCTTGTGAGGGGCACAGAGGCAGTTTTATTGCTATTTACATTATTCTGCAATTTATTCGAAGCCGAAGCCGTACCAGCCTCTAAAATCGCGAGCCTGTCCTCTACTTGATGGCCCTCTACTTGATGGTATTTGCGCGGCAAAATGCCGTCCAGTGCCTGGTCCAGTTCGTCGACCATGGCTGCAATATTGTAGACCAAATCAGTCAAAGACTGCAGCTCAAAGGCCTTGCTATCAGGATTAGTTGCATCTGTCTCCAACACGGCGTTGCTGCAAATTGCCGCCGGTATTGCATTGCCATTGCCATTGCCATGTCGATCGTCGGTTACTGAGCTTTCTGTACGCTGCTCGTACAGCTCTATCCGGTTCTCTGCATCTCTCAATTGCTCCCTCAGTAATTCAGCCTCTGTTATACTCGTTTTGCGCTGCTGTACTATCTCTCGCGTCTGATCCTGCAAATTCGCCATTAAATCGTCTTTTGTCTTTCGAAGCTCAGCAATTTCGTCCTCCATTACAGATATCTTTGCCAGCTTTTCATTGAACATGTTCAGTACACTATCATGAGACTTTTGTGATTGTTCTAGCGTGCCAGCAAGATCATTGACTTTGGACTTGAGCCTTGCTACCTCGGAGGCAGTTTGACGAGTGCTCCCGTCGAAGGCTTCTTCTGCGGTTGCAGACTGCTGCTGCTGCTGGACAAGCTTCCCGCTCAAGGAGCGTATGACACTAAGCGGCACTGACGTGTCCCCAATGGGGTACTGCACTCTTTGCTCCGGACCTGCTGGTTGAAGCGAGGGCGAATGAACGGCAGAGGTAAAAGGAGTGGAGAACGATAGACGGCGATGCAGCATGGACTCGAGCCTTTCAATCCGTAACTCATAAGCCTGAGCCTTTTCTGCATCAAAGTAGCCCTGGCTCGGTTTACCTGCGACTGGGGACGTATCCCCAATTTTGCTAGTGCCTTTTGCCTCCGGCTCCCCGGCTGGAGGGGAATCAAAAGGCAAATGCGAATACTCTTCCGAGCGCAAAAGGGACTGTGACTTTTGAGTGCAAGACGAAGAGCTTCCCTCGCTCTGGAGAATCATGTGCAGGGAATCTGCAAGGTCATCGATTACCGGTTTCACTACACCCATTTGATTCAAGACAGATAGTAAATTTAACACTTGATCTTGATTCTCCATAGCAGGCGAGTCCCTTTCTTTATTTTTATCATTATCGTTATTACTACTGTTATCAAGAGACTGATTGATGTTGCGACGCGTATCCGTAATCTGTTCATCCTCAACAAAAACAGTCTCAGGCAAATCCGCTACTTCGAGTCGATCAAGTAATGGATGCTGCTGCAGATCCTTTTGCAAGATTTCCTTCTCATTTGCTATCGACGCGTTCCATTGCTGCCAGATCTCTTTCTGCCTCGCTCGCATTTGCAGGGACCACTTTTCATGGCGTAAAAGGCAGATTAATGAAGCTGCATAGTCAACTGTGGCCTTGGTAAAATTTTCACAGCGTCGAACTACAGAATCGGCGTCCCGCAAAAGTAACTGCAGAGCGTTTATGCTCTTTCTGATCCCACCAATCTCTGACTGGCGCCGGGCCATTTCTTGCAGAAACGTAAAGCGCGCAGATACAAGTTCATAGTAAACACTGTGCATAATACTTGCATCTTTCCTTACGCTTGAGGCCGATTGGGCAAAGGAAGGTCGTAGCTGTGCATCATGTAACAATTTAAGCCGGGAAAATAATCGGCGCTGATCATTGGGGTCTGCAGAATCTATGCTCTGCGCATCTTTGAAATTAGAATCAGGTTGAATAAAGTTTTTTAAAAAAACAGGAGCTAAAAAAAACAAAAATTAGAAGAATGATATGATAAATAATAAATACTAAAACTATTGGGTAAATACCTCTTTCGAATCGCTCGTAGATTGCGCTGACTTCACCTTTGTTGGTCGCTATTTCGTGCACAATGTTGTCGATAGTCGATACGTCAAGCGAAAGCTTTGGCAACCTGGCCTGACTTATTTGTTGTAAAGCTAGTGCGATATCATCGCTTAATTTCTTCATTTCTCTCTGAATACTATTGCAATCGGCCTCTAGTCCGGAAGAGCCTTCAAAAAAGTCAAACAAGCTCGTGTCTTGCACAATAGCACGATACGTTGGACACTGTCGAAGTAGGAAAAAGACATTATTATCAAACATTTTGCCTTGTGCCTTTTGCACACGTTCATCCAAGGCGTGAGCCGCGTCTTTAGTACGCTCGAGGATCTCTTCGAGCTGTGCAATATTTGAATTCTGCAGATCCCCGAGTACGATACAATTATCCTTCTCCTGCTTCGCTACAGCAGCTACGCGAACGGCAGCATCTTTAACCTTTTTTGCCCAAGACTCTTCAGCCCGGAACGACTCCAAATCGGTTGGGCCTGATTCTGTCACAGACGTCTCCAAGTCTGGCTCATCTGTTGGAGGGCCGGCAATTGTAGCCAAGAAAGCGTCACGGGAAATACTTCCATCAAAGAGACGCCGGTCGTATACAAACACATCCCCCTAAAATTTATTAGAAAAATTAGAAAAAGTATTAAAGTACAGAGGATTGTGCGGCTAGATTATGCGGCCGGCTACGGTGATCTGTGACGATTTGGTATCGTACGGGAATACGTGAAACCTGTTGGATCCATGCGCGCAAGGTATCATTGGTGCTACATTTGTGTCAGACAAAAAAGTAAAGGGAATAGTGCAAAAATACAATTTACTGAATGCATCTTCAGGGCAATCTAAAGTCTGGCCGCTTGCACCCTCGACCAACCGCATTAACAATAGCTATTCTCGACGGACAAGTGTGATCTGCACATTAATCGTGCGACGATTGGCTTGGCTGTGACAAATCCGCAGTTAATATACGAGGAAAACCCTGTCCATAATATTTTGTGTCAAACACGCACTGATTGTATGTATATTCTGGGGTTCTTGAAATCAACATTTTCGAGCCCATTTAGTCATAGATAACCCTAACCCTTCTGTTTGGTTTAGTCATCCACAGTTTCAAGTAAGCCAACGGTCCAACACGGTACTATTGCTCACTTTGCTTAATATTAAAACAAAATAAATAAATAAATTGATGTTCATTATTTTTGGTCGGCAGATACGAACTACTACATCAATCCAAGGATGCATGTTGTCATGTAAGTTTTTGTAATTACAAGTGACAAATGTTCTAAGCGCTGACGTCAGAACGAACGATGATGGGCCGCCGGGAAAGGCATCGCCGTACATTCAGCAGTTTGTGCAGACGCTGCGCGAGGAGACCGATTGGAAAATAACGTACGTGTATTAAATAGGCTGCCAAGTACAGCGAGCAAACTAAATCTGACTAATTTAGGATAGTGATACCACGAACACAAAAGTCATGGATCGGAAAAGCCTTTGTTATAAACGATACTATCACAACTGCGTACTATGCTCCTAGCCAAGTTATAGGCCACGAAGGCGAAATGTACCTGGAGTCGCGCAGAGACGAGAATGAACACGAGTGGATCACGCTGGATGGTAAGCAGATTTACAATCAAATTTGTACAAATTTAAAGGTCAAAATTTAAGAGATAATAAAATTCAAGAGATATAATGCTCGAAATATTACAGTGTTACTGACGATTGGTTTCTAGGCACTCCTGCAACCTGCACGAATATTGCAATAAATCATATTTGCAAGGAGGAGAAAGTTGATCTTGTGATTTCTGGTCCGAACTATGGGCGAAATGTGAGGCTCCGGGATATTTTTTCGCTTTTATCTTTTCCGTTTAAGGTTTCCTGTTATTAATATAGCTTTAGACCTCGGCAGTTTTTTCATTGGGCAGTGGCACAATTGGAGGTGCTATGGAGGGGGCTTTGCTCGGTGTTCGGTCAATTGCTCTCTCATTTGCCTTTTTCGAGAAACATACGCGCCCTGAGATTGTTCGGGCGGGATGTGTACTGGGGATACGTATTATCGAGAATTTGCTACAGAATTGGCACAATGCTCATCTCTATTCAATCAATATTCCCCTAGTGAAATCCCTGCCGAATATTCCTGTTCACTACACGAAAATCCTGCAAAATCATTGGGGTGGCGGATTTATTAAATTACCAGAAAAGCTTTCTACAGATCCAGCGTCCCTCGAGTACGAGATTCGTGAGCAAGATATTTCTCCCAGTCAGACGCCCGAGAACGGAAGTAGTAGCAGTCCCCGTTTAATATCATCTGAGCGGTACCAATTTCATCCGGATTTTAGCGAGCTCGCTAAATTTGTCGAGGAAAAGGGACAGTACGGGGGAGTTGAGGACGGCCGTTTGAGCGACGGATGGGCAGTTAAGGCAGGAATAGTCTCAGTCACGCCTCTGATTGCAAACTTTGCTCATGCGGATGACTCTTTGAAAGGAGAAATCAAGATCGATTTGCAAGCGAATAGATCCATTTGACCTTTGCTTTCGACTAATAGAAGCATGAAACAAAGCAATTATTTAAAACAAAAAGAACAGAATGGGGGAGAGAAAACAAAAAATCTGAAAATCAAACATTATTGTTTTTATTATTTCGAGTTCCTTTAATTTTTTGGAGAAGAAAAGCATACAAGGCAAAAAGGAAAAAATGTATAATAATTGTATATATATTGAAGTCTATTTACATGTACATTTTGATGTCGGCGTGTGGATCTCGAAGCTAAAGCTTAAAGTACCCCTTTGCAGATTGCGCAATAAGTTTTGCAATATTGCGGCCAGACAAAGCACTCGTCTCCATTGTGGATATAAAAGGCTCTATAGCCTCGACGTAAAAAAATTCGTCAGCTACTTCAACAGCTGGCAAAACAGCGCGTGGAACTTCGTAGGGATAAGCGTTCCAGACTTTGCGATAGATCCATGCATCTTTATCGAGACACTCGAATAGTTGACCAATCACAACGTCATCTAAACGTTCACTTGAAAAAATCTTGTATACATTGTCAGTGCCATCGTGCCTGACGCGACTGACGGAATTGAAAAACGGCAAACTGCCATCACTGCCCGGGACAGTGAGAATCATACGAGACGGCTCGGCGCCAAAATAAGAGGCGGACAAATTAGAAGCAGTGGCCACAATAGTAACATGGAGCTTGACGTAATCAATGTGGGGCAGTCGACCAAACTCTGCGGGCAGGTCGATATTTGCCAGTGAGTGAGGAGCAGCAAGAACAACATAATCATAGCTTTGCTTTGTAAATTTTGTAGTGACCAGCCATTTGCTGTTGTCTTGCAGCGAGACGCTATCAACCGCTGCTAATTGCACAGTCGCGCCACTACGAATAACCCACTCGTTAAATATCTGCCAGTTCCCGCCAACGACAGACCGAGCGCCATCTGTGCTGAGGCAGACAAGGCCCTCGACTGCGTGGAAGTTGTAGACATTTTGCCCATAGTTTACGCGTGTAGATGCCTGTAGTATCTCGTACACAAAGGCATTATCTGCTTTTAGATTCTGAGCCAGTGCGGGCACCGTCATGTTTGTGAGAGTAGCCAGTGAGTATTCGTCGTTGACAAGCAATTTCTTCAGCGCCTTGTTTAAATTAACGAATGAATAGTCATCATCGTAGAGCCGGAGAAAAGTAGAGACTACTTGCTTTGCGAACCGAGACAGCCGCATTGGTGCCAGGCCATACCGCCACAAGAGCCTTGGGGTATCGAGAAAGTTTCCATAGTTTCTATAGACAAAGCTGCTTCCGTTCCAAACGTCGAACCGGCCATTGTCCCCAAAAGTCTGAGTAGTAAACGAGAACTCTTCCGTTGCATTTGCCAGAATAGTATTGGCAGAGACAAAGATACTGGCGCCAATTTCAACGGGTCGGGAGATATCGCCACGGACGCCGATAGTTTGAGAACGGCCTCCGATACTGTCCCGCTCGTATACTGTCACATGACAATTAGGCGCGTACTTTGCTAGATGATAGGCCGCCGACGATCCACCCGCTCCGGCGCCGATAATTGCAACTGTGCACGCTTTGCCCAGAGAAGAAAGGTCTCCGATAACCGTCTGCTCAGACCGCGCCGTAGGGACTGCGAGCAGCAGCAGTAAAAGTGAGCTCCACAAATTGACCATACTAGACGCGATCTACCAGCGTGAGGGAATAGTACTGACAAACAAAAGCGAGATTGACAGAGAAAGTGGTAAAAGGCACCGACTGCTTAATAGCCAAATATTGGCAAACGACAAACGGCAAACGGCAATTGCTGTTGAACCGAGTGCAAACGAGCAACGCCGTAAAAATTGCTCCGAGAATTGAGTGGCGGCAGTACGGCCAGTGGAATCGAGGGGACAGGAAAAGCAGGCGAGCCGAGTTTTATTGCACACAAATTAAAGACTATACAGGCTAATGCTCCTTTGATTATAAATAGACTATCAGCTTGAATCAAAGATCCAACTGGCCTACTCGTTTAAGCGTCGAGCTTCTATTGTGGGGACAGTACCCAATTATCGCCCAATCATTCGCCGATTAAGGTCAAAAGCGTGTATTTAGCGGCGAGACGACTGTCGTCTCACAGGATTTAATGTGAACAACATTTCGTCGTCCTTAAGAGGAATGTGAATCACATGGCGCAAAGTAGTATAGAGTCCTAATCGCAACCTGGGTTACGGTAAACTGCGACTAGCGTAAATCCACGTCTGCAGGGAATTGAACCTTAAATAGCACTGCACTTCTCTGGTGCTCTCTGGTGCCATTACCAAGTTCGTTTCTGAGACATTCAGCAGGCAGCCATTAGTTGGAAATGGCAGTGGAAAATGGCACAGAGGCCACTGGCATCGCTACTAATGCGGTACACGCCGATCATGGCGTGCCGATTAGCGTAAGTGACGTTACACCGCCCATCCATCTCAGCACTACGTACAAATACCCACGCGACATTGATCAGCTTGTAAGCGTGCGCGATCGTAAATCCTGGGATTTCCCTGTTTATACGCGATGGGCACACGCAAATGTGGATGGAGTGGAGGCAGTCTTGTCCAGCGTATTGAAATCTAACGCGATCGCTTATAGCTCTGGCCTTTCTGCCGCCTATGCTTTACTGAGCCATCTAAACCCGAAGACTATAGCTATTACACGCGCTGACGTGGGCGGGTATCATGGCACTCTTGGTGTTGTTAACGCGATTTCGCGTCTATCTGGATTGGTATCTGACGATATTTATTGAATTGCGCTAACAAGGGTTTAGAAACGCGTAGAGCTCAAGGATGCTCATACCCTTTCTCGAGGTGACTGCCTGTGGCTGGAGACGCCGCTCAATCCGCTTGGAACTGCTGCGGGTAAGGCTTTCCACATTCTGTATCTATATGATTTGCTATCAATGTGCACATCGCCAGTCTAGTATTTCTAGTATTTCTACTATTCTAATTACTTTACTCTGTATTAACCCTAAAACTAATCATTAGATATCGGCGAATACTCTAGGATCGCAAAGGCCACAGGTGCGTATTTGGTAGTTGATGCCACATTTGCACCTTTTCCCCTTCAGAATCCTTTTGAGCATGGAGCTGATTTTGTTTTGCATTCTGCCACAAAATACCTCGGAGGTCATTCTGATGTCCTGGCTGGCGTCATTCTGAGCCGAGATGCCAGTATTCTAGAGCAGCTAAAGCTCGATCGGTCTATGTTTGGTACGGTGCCAGCGCCCCAAGTAGCGTCACTGCTACTCCGCTCGCTCCGTACTTTTCCCCTACGTATCAAGCAGCACAGCGAAAACTCAAAAACAGTGGTCCAGTTTTTAAATAAATTAGCGGCAAATAAAAGCTTTGCGGATGAACAGGGGGTAAAGTATGGCTTGCTCCGTAAAGTAACACATACGTCGTTGCAGACAGAGCCTTTTGTCGCGAAACAAATGACCGGGGGTCATTCACCAACCTTTTCTATTTATTTCGATTTGCCTTTGACTGCAAGGCGGTTTTGCTCTAACGTCGGCAACCTTAAGCTCTTCGATCATTGCACTTCACTCGGAGGTGCAGAGTCTTTGGTCGAATGGCGAGCAATGTCGGATCCGGAAGTGGATCCTACTCTTGTTCGTGTCAGCATCGGTCTGGAAGATGCTCAAGATCTTATACAAGACATTGTCGCTGCTCTGCGTCGTATTGACTTTTAGAATGCTCGTTTTAATGCGTGGTTGGTTTGCCCGGGTTTGGTATTTGCGTAACATAATTTAAAACTAATTATGCCACAAGTTTCTCTGCGTTTAGTCTTTAATTAAAATTAATTAATTAATTATAAATTAATAAATTAATAAATAAATAAATAAACAAACCTAAGCGTTTGTAATAAAAATTAATATAGACAAACCCTAACATTGCGTATCCTACACCAATTATGGGTACCATATACGCGGTTTATCTTACACGACAAGTAACCAAGAAATGAGGTAGTATAGTAAAATTGGTCGGTCAAAGACGTCAGTGCTGTGGGAACGTAAACACCAACTCGGCTTCTGGTCCAAAGTGCGGGTCATTATGGTCAGAGCTAAGCGGGCAAAATTCAAAAAATCGGCTTCTCATACAATATCGCTGAACGACAATGACGCAGACGAAGAAGTTGCGCCCGGTGGCGAAGATGTTTCCTCACCGCTAATACAGAGAAACCAGCCAGAAACATTAACAACAGCAACAACAGAGCAGCAAAGACCAGCAAGCTCGCTCGCGGCGGCTCCTTTGGCACAGACTAATACGCGTGCTGGAAGGGAAACAGTACGGACATTTGACACTCGCGGGCAATTAGCAGAATGGGCGCGTGGGAGCCAGAGCGATGCTGGCACCAATAGCACTGGCGTAATTGATATATTATACGAAAATCAGCGAGGGTAATACTGAACTTCAAGTGACTTTACTAATTTAAATTTAGAGCCTTTGTATGCGGCGCTTGTCTGTTCTCGTCGCAGAGTCTTTTCAGTCTTGATCCTGACGCGTGGACTGATCGACATGGCAAGTAGGTCACTCCAAGATCTTTATTCAATTAATTTGTTTACCTCTATGACTTTAGTTAATCATCAATACAGTATTTCTTAGTTTAGTATTATTCATTTAATTTTTATTTACTAACTTTATTTGTTTGCTTCTCTATTTTTTCCATCTTCGTTCCACCTTTTTCCCTTCCTTCGTTTCCGCTTTGTGAGATGCATAATCACTGATTTGAAGGTACTCTCCGGTAACACCGCAGAGCGCAATTTGCCCCGATCTTACGTGGAAATGGGTAAGTCGTTTTGTTCTGAAATATCCTCCATTTATATCTGAGTAGGCCTGGCAACGCTGGTTCGTTGATATGACGGGCGATGTAGACGAAGATGGCTGGCAGTACTCGGTATCCTTTAGATCAAATCGCTGGCATGGCAGCCATGTCTGGTTTCATTCGTTTGTCAGGCGCCGTCGCTGGCTGCGAAAACGGGTTAAACGGGTTAGTCGATAATCAATTTAAACTTATCTGAGCAGTAACTGACTCTTTTCTTTTTAGGACTTGGGTCTTCCAGAGAATGTCATTGAAGACCACTTTACACATTATTCAGCAACTATCACGGCTTCTGTGGCGAACCCCGGCAGTGCTACAGGCTATTCAAACATGGAGGAAACTTCCTTAACGGAAAACATTGAATCTGTTCCAAGTCTATTTGATGTGCTACGGCAATCTCGCATCGATCGAGAGAGACTTGACGCTATCGCGAACTTTTTAGAGCATGGCGATACTGAAATTGCCGTGCTTAAAGATAGGGTAAGCCATTTTAAAACTTACATCATACTTACATTTGCAAGATGGGCGAGCTTATGGACATGATGTTTTTCCAAAGTTCAAGATTGAAGGTCGCCTCGATAATGAAAAGAAATTATGAGATGGCTGATCAAAAGGCTCAAACTGATACAAAAAAAGGCGATGATACCGAGGTGAAACGCCGATTGATGGTTTTGAGACAATTGTGTGATGCAAGCGATGCGTACGTGAAGCATTTAGATTTCTGGACGGACAGAATCAAGGCGAATAAAGCCTAGACGGATAGGGCTCTATACCAGGGTTAGACTTGTCCTCTTTTATAATTCTATCTTGGATATGGTTTAGGCTCGTTATTTGTTATTTTGACAAGCAACATAACATTGACGTATACTGCGAACAAAAATTATTTTTCCAGTTGTATTATTAATTGAATGTTTTCTTTTTCAAGAAAGCGTTTTTGTGGTAGTGGCAAGGAGCCTTAGAACCAAACCAGAAGGAGCGTATATTGAACTACGTGGAATTACGGCAGAATGGATCCTATTTATTAGACCATGGGTCGAGGAGTAAGTGCATCATAAGTTCCCTTTAAACACCATTTTCCTATAAGAATCCCTTTTTAAGTTAGTGGTTTAATTGACTACAACGAAATAAGCCACGGATAGAGTAATGCTGAGTTGTCTTAATCAAGATAAGGTTTACGGCCCTATCAAATACAAGTCTATAGAATCTTACAACCTTGTAGCTATTCACTTTGCTCTGTCCCTGTTCAAACTTTTTAGATTTTATTAACTTGTTAATTGATTAATGTCTGCTCAAACGCAAATATATAGTCTGACTAGGGTTTTCTATATCACTGAATAAATAAATTAAGTTTGAGTGTAGGGACCATATTTATAGCTTATTCCAACAAAACGCACAACACTAGATAACATATGTAGTGGATTATTATTATATCAATCATCAAACTCGTATTAAACCCTAACACTATTGCATACTTATCAATCTCATTGTGATTACTTTTATGATTCTACGGAGAGTGCACAAAGAATTTCGAGGCACATTTGTTGTGGCAGAGGATTCCAATTTGCTTTATGTCGCTCGTGCTTCAGAAGCACGGAAGAGCTGTGGGAAGCAGCGTGTAGAAAAATGGAGACACTGTATGTTTCCCAACAGCACGTACAATAATAGCTTCTATAACATTGCTTAGCTATTGATGCGTAACCTCTATGTGCTTCATGGTATACAAGTAAATTTATATGCATTACGTTGCCAGATTGAAGTATATTAATCCGCTATCTACGATAGCTGCTTAATGAAACAAATGAGAAGCCTTTTGTAACCGACGCCGATCAAGCAAGATGGGGAGTAAAGAGCCTACATCGGAAAAGACAAGACCGCTACCGATCCGCTATGATGCACCGGCTCGCGGTAAGAATAATTGAGATCTCTATTTGATGGACAAGCTAACTTTTGGGACAGTGTATTACGGACCGGAAAACAACAATTATCATGCACGAGCTCAATCGTTTAATATACATGCACACGACGGCCTTAGTCTTAACCGTCGGTCGATATTTGCTGAAAGGGCACCACGGTCTCGACGCATGTCTCATGGTAAGTGGTGTCAATATTAAATATAAGACTAACCCAGAAATTAACGTAGACGACTTTGACACTGCAGAGAAAGGCGGAAGGAAGTTCGTCATCAACGTAGACGAGACTCTTGAAGATCTACTTGCACAGGAGGATACAGACCGTAATTTCCAAATTACAGTGGATGACAAAGGTCCCAAGGTGATTGCCCTAGGTACTGCTCGTTCGAACGGCTATTCTACCGTAGAGCTACGTGGCACTTATCCGTTAAGTAATCTGTGTAAGTTTTTACATAATCTATTGAGGATCACGTATACTTATAATCGGTTAGTGCAAGAATTGACTCTGGCAAAACACTATGGAAAGAAGACTATTATTCTAGACGAGGAGCGCATAAACGAAAACCCTGTAGACCGGCTACATCGCCGAATTCGTGACTCGTTTTGGCACAATTTGACGCGACGCATTGACGCTAGTATGCTAGACAAGATTTGCCGAGATCCGAAGAATAGAGGCAAAAACCAAGATCCGCGGTTGTACGTACCTGCTGTGGAGGAAGAAATATATCAATACTATGTCAAGGCGGCCAAAGAGAGGCCAGATTTAAAGCTTATTGTCGAAAAACTTCCTCATAAAATTACTGCTGAATGGATGAGAGATAAAAATGATTTTCCTGGTCTTTTGGCGCTGGCCATGGAGAAGTACAAAAAGCCTGATGGATCTATTGATTTACGGGGGCAGCCTTTCGTCGTACCAGGAGGCAGATTCAATGAACAATATGGATGGGACTCATACTTTGAGGCTCTAGGTTTACTTGTGGATAATAAGCCTGAATTGGCTAAAGGCATGGTAGAGAATTTTATTTTTGAAATTCGTCATTATGGAAAAATTCTCAATGCGAATCGAAGTTATTACATAATGCGTAGTCAGCCTCCATTTTTAACAGACATGACAACCCAAGTTTATCGACGATTGAAGGACCAAGAAGGCTCTCTCGATTTTTTGAAGCGTGGAATGACTGCAGCTATCAAAGAGTACTATACAGTTTGGATGTCTGCCCCACGCTATGATCCCGATTCCGGGCTGTCTTGCTACAGACCAGAGGGTATAGGCATCCCACCTGAGACAGAGGCGTCACATTTTATTCATATTCTCATGCCGTATATCAAAAAGCACGGGATGGAGTTTGACGAGTTTACTAGGGCCTACAACAATTGTGAGATTCATGAACCTGAACTCGACGAATTTTTCCGGCATGATCGAGCAGTGAGAGAGTCGGGTCATGATACAACAGCAAGATTGGAAAACATATGTGCTGATTTGGCTACAGTGGATCTCAACACTTTGTTATACAAGTATGAAACTGATATCGCCTCTACTATTTTGCACAAGTTTAATGATCATTTTGAGCTGCCAGATGGCACAGTTGAGACGAGTGCAGTTTGGGAACGAAGGTCACGTGCACGCAGGGCTGCGGTAAACAAGTACCTGTGGAACGAGGAGAGTGGTATGTATTTTGATTACAATACAAAGATCCGTAAGCAGCATGAATACGAGTCTGCTACTACTTTTTGGGCTCTTTGGTCTGGGATTGCTAGCCCCAAAAAGGCCTATCTTATGGTGGAAAAGGCTCTACCTAAATTCGAAATGCACGGAGGTTTAGTGGCTGGCACTAAAGAATCCCTGGAGAAAATGAGGACCACTGATCTGACTAAGCCTAATCGTCAATGGGACTATCCAACTGGGTGGGCACCTCATCAGATAATGGCCTGGCAAGGCTTACTTCGTTATGGGTATGAGGAGGAGGCTCAAAGACTCATTTACCGCTGGCTTTATACAATGACCAAGTCTTCCGTTGATTATAATGGCGTTGTAGTTGAAAAATACAATGTCGTTACTCACGGAGATGCTCATATTGTCACTGCAGAATATGGGAATCAAGGAGCTGATTTCCGTGGTGTTGCAACTGAAGGCTTTGGATGGGTTAATGCTAGTTATCAGATTGGATTAAAGTATTGCAGCACTCAAATGCGTCGGGCTCTGGGTACAATTACGCCACCAAAGGTCTATTTGAAGGGAATTGAAACACATACTGCAGAGCTTAATCTGACGGATACTGTAACGCCTTCAGTTTTTCAAGCATGAATAAAAATTAATTATTTTTTGGTTTGTCTTTCTCGAGTTTTTATATTTGTATTTTCAACTGTTCAATTTTAAAATTTCCCTCGCTGTCTTAGCTTGAATTCCTACTGCATGCTTACTTTGCTGTCATGCTTTTTAACGATTTGCCTCTGAGACTCTCGTCTGTTTGATGAACATCAAAAGACATTTTATGTTTCTAAAGTGCGGGTCACTATGCAATTATCGTGGGCTATCTTGATGAATTTCCATAATGTTTATAAAATGATTTATACAATTTTCCCCATCCGTGTAATATCTGGGGTATCATCAAAACTTTTCGAATCCCGTGTAAAAGTTGTCATGCCGTTAAACTCGCTTGTATCATAATCGTCCCAATTATCAAACCCAAGGAACTTTCGACTAATCAGAATTGATACGGCGGCTACCAAAAAAACGAAATGATGCCATCTATCAACGAATTTGATGTCCAGCAGGTATAAGAGTTGCGAGCCAGTCGCTGACGTGGAAGAAGCAGAAGAGGCAAAAGAAGGCAGGGATTTCTCAAACACTAATACGGCGCTGACCGAGTAAGCTGCCGAGACACAGCAAGCTAATAGCATAAAATTGGACGAGACGTTATCGGACTTGCTAACAACTGAACGTAAAAGTCGGGCAAATATTCGAACAATCCCGCTCAGGTAGCCAGCGACCACGGCACCAGAGAAAACAAAACTGGCCCGTTCAGCCAGCAAATCAGGATCTATACCAGCTCCTCCAAACGCTGTTCCAGCCAAAAGACGGCGAATGGGATCAAGAGCATTCCGCGCCGGTCCATCGCCAATTGCGGATGGATCAGAAAGCGGTGATGTCAAGGTTGATCCTGTGCCATTACCGGCAGCAGCCAGCCAGGGTAAAATGAGCAGGCTAAAGGCGGCTAATAAAATACGGTAAAAACAGTAAAAGCTAAACACCCAATTCCATAATCGCATAAGCATTCCGCCAATTGTTTTACGTGATTGCTGATATTGCATTCTACTTTGTAAAGCTGCCAAATCTTCTTCTGCCAATTGTTTTATTCTCCGCAGTCCGCGAGTGTCTTCGTCATCGGCCGTGGCAAAACGCGTCGCGACATTGTTCCATTCCGAGGAGGCAACGCGTCGCTGCTGCCTTCGCTGCTGTTCATAACCCCTATTTTGGTTTAATTGGTCATCCGTTGCCTGCACTCTAGACTGTGCCTGAATAAGAGCCGCTTCAGAGATCGGCTTGTATGACGCAATCCAAGTATCGTAAACACAGCCGGCCGAGCCAATGCCTGAGAGCAGGGCCGAGACGTTTATGCCGACAAATGCAATTCGACGCACACACCCAAGGAAACAACGAGCCAACAAAGGAGTAGATAGAGACTCGTTGCTGCCAGCAAAGGGTTTACCCGCGAGATAGAAGCCCAGGAGAAAAATGCAGTAAATGGGCAATGCAATCTTTGCGTTTTGTGCTCCAGGAGGGAGATGCCCAAAACTGAAAAAAATTGCCAGAGGAATCAAAGCAACAGTGCAGAGTAAAACAACGCTGAGCAACAGCAAGCCCAGCCATGAAGGCCAGACAGTGGAGAAAATGGCGGCATAATGAATCAGCAGCAAACACGACACGACACAGACACTGAAAACTTGGATTTTATACGCGTACACTCGGCCATTTAGAAACAGCTTCTTTGACACTGCCCATGCCACTGCGCAGGACAAGGCCAAAGCTAAAATAAACGTTATTAATGCCTTCATCACATCATATCGTTTTTGGACTGCGGTTTTGATAGGGTTTTGTCCTGTCGTCGAGCGAGGGTTTGCGGGTTACCAAACAGTCTTGCCACGTCGGTTGGAATCCGTATGAGTTCATTAGTCTGTTTCTGGATTCTAACCTTGCAAGCTGCTAATATAATAGTTTACGCGTTGCGCTCCAAGTGCGAACTCTACGTCTCTATATGATCCTGTAAATTTCTGGAATAGAAAGTTCTTGAGCCAATTGCTCGACAACAAATAACTATCATCAAAATGAGCTGTATTGACTATGCGCAACCGCTTGAGCTTAGGCGCGAACGCTCCTTGAGCGTGTGTGTATTTTCAGCTGGAGCTTTGAGCCCTAACCCTGGATCTGGAAAATATACCCAATTCATGCTACGTCATGGTAAATGGAATCACTGTGACAATATTTCTCAGTCCATAGTGAAAGAATTGTATTGCACTTTCCTCATTTTATTTCTCTTTTATATCAGATACCAATAGCCATTAAAAACACTTTGCGACAGCAATTTCGTTTCAAAATTGCGGTAAAGATTCGTACAATTCATAGTCCGGGCCAAAGATCTGGGGTTAAAATTTCCAAAGACGGCCGAGATAGCGTTGTACTCAATCGGAGGCTCTTTATTTGAGCTCCTTTAATCACGCGTGGATAGACAAAATTAGGATTGCCAGACAGTAAACGACATTTATGAGAATAAAGCTGGTTGTCTTGAAGATTTTGCGTAGCACGATCAGCCCAGAGTACAATATACCAATATCTATTATCTCTACTTTGCCGAATTTTCATGTCTGTTTTATGCTAGAAAGGATCGCCTTTCCTTCAAATTTTAGTCGGTGCCGGTATTTTGTCCACGTGCGATACTTATATTCCTTGTCCCCGCAAATCATGGCCAACGAGTAATTCGGCTACAATCATAAGAAAAACATACCGATTGTGAGATAAAATCGTATCTCGAGCCAGAATCCCCCTGTAATCTCATTAAATTGCTATAATCACTCAATTATCTGTGTTGTAAACGATTAAGCCCTCCTCACTTTAGACAAGCAGAGCAGGAAAATTATGTCATTAATTTCAGCAGCACTGAAAGAACGCTCCGGATACGTTTGATTGAGGTCCCATGCGTATACATAATTACTAATTGCACACACATTACACGTATGGAGTCGCTAGATTACTTGGTTATGATGGTTCCCCAAGGGGCGTGGTGGAACATGGCAGAAAATTATAGTGGATATAAATTGGCAAGGTTCTCTCAACGCCAATAACTTATCTCCTCGTAACGATAAAGCCGCGTAATCAATCATGTCAAAGGTCTTTTTCGACGTAGCTGGTACATTACCAAAAAATGGAACGGTTCCGGACTCATACTAATCTGACCTAGCTAATGGCAATCGCCTGGGACGCATAACTTTCGGGCTTTACGACCAAGATGTGCCAAAAACGGCCGCAAACTTCCGGGCTCTTTGCACTGGAGAGAAGGGTTTCGGTTACAAACATTCGATCTTCCACCGTGTAATCCCACAGTTCATGCTGCAGGGAGGTGATTTCACCAACCATAACGGAACTGGTGGCAAGTCCATCTATGGCGCAAAGTTCCCAGACGAGAACTTCAAGCACAAGCACACCAAGCCTGGATTGCTGTCCATGGCCAATGCTGGACCTAACACCAATGGCTCGCAATTCTTCATCACCACTGTTCCCTGCCCCTGGTTGGACGGCAAACACGTTGTCTTTGGTGAGGTGGTTGATGGACTTGATGTTGTCAAGAAGATCGAGTCATATGGATCTGGAAGCGGCGCTACCAAGGCTAAAATTGAGATTGTCGACAGCGGTGAGATCTAGGTTTGGTTTGTTTTCATCAGACATCGAGTTTTACCCTATAGTGACACCAAAAAATTAAAGTTTTTGTCTCTGTCCCGAGATATTATTTATTTTATTTCATTGCCTCCATACTCCTTCGCTATAACCTATAAATATCATCCGTAGTTTTATCGCTGAAAGGTGTCGTTTTTTCGATTACAAATTCAATTAGATCACTAGTTGGCACCGCAATCGGTTTACGCCGTTCCTTTATCTATAGGCGAGTAGGTTTAAGTGTAATTAAGATTATTTCTCTCACTAACCCTTCTACTTGATTTTGATCACCAACCCAACCCTAACCCTATTAACCCCTAACTCGCGAATATCTTTTGACCGAAGTGAGCCTTCTATTTAACCTTTTGCAGCTTTGGAATAGAAAATTATAGCGCATCCTGCAATAAGAAAATCGTGTGTATAAATGGTGCACACTCTGAAGAAAAAAATGATCAACGTATAGCGAAGTAAATTAATAATGTCGCACATTAATCATATTCGGTCGTATATAACCGCATTTTATTATGTCATTCTAAAAGACATAGAGAGCTACAAGGTGCAGCGAATGCGGACAACACATGAGCTAAACGTTGATCTGCCATAGTGTGGATCACCGCGCTTGAATTTGTATATAGTATTATTCGAAAAATATCGGAGCGCATGTTTATCAAGAGGAAACTTCGCGGCGCGGCCAGACAGAATCGCTCGCAAACGGCGTCACCCTCGCTTGATCTGCTCTCTGATAATGATCCGCCCACGGCTGATTTAGGGCCTCACTTGGAGCCGGAACTTAGTCTGGCTGTACAGACAAATGAGCAAGAAAGTGCGCGTTTGAGTTCAGACAAATTCGCGGGCGAGGTCTCTCCGGGTAAGAATTTTCTTTCGTCCTTTATTTCTTTTTCTTCTTTTCCTTCTATTTATTTATGCACTTTTTTTTTTTTTAAATTTCTAGTTTTGCCTATATCATACTAGGCAGAGTACAATTCTCAATTGTATCAAATTTTTTACTGTGAGGCTGGGTTTAATTTTATATACTCCCTTCTACTTTGCTGGCTCTGAAAATTTGAATCTCATCTCATGACACTTGCATTTAACTTGTAATATTAATAATTCAGCTCTATCCGGCACAGAACGTTCACGGTCACGTTCGCTATCAACAGTAGGAAGTCCCCATGCTCCGCCATCTCCCGCGGCAATCTTTGAGCGTAGCGTCGACGCAGCTGCGATGAATAATGCTCCGTCTGTCCCGTCTTCAATCAATGGAAACCCAGCAACATTCACATCATCATCATCAGCGACAATAGCAAGCTTAGTACGCCCATCAGACGAAATGGTCCCTTCTGTTTTAGACGCATCTCTTTCGACTCTAAACAGTGATGCACTAGATCCAGACCAAGTGGATATTGTGCAATTAGTCCGGTCGCCTTCTTTAAACCATGGAAAGATGCCAGCCTTGCCTAACCCATGGATTCACGATGCATCAGTGACTTCTGTAGCTAATGAAGACGATCAGGAACCAATTAGAAGCTTGAACGAATCCCCTATCGGCAAGAGCGCCGATGCAACGGCCCCAGGATCAGCTAAGGAAGAACGTCAGCACTTAAATTTTATCAGCTACCGTGACCTTGTAAACGCAGAAGCAGCAGAAACGTCCTCGGCTCTAGAGCAGACATACAAGGAGCCAGTGGCTTCTTTGACTGCTGTTGATACTCAGGTTTCTAATAGCAGCAATAGTATTACCGGCGGAATTGTACCGGGAGCTAGCCCTCATGTTGAATCGCTCGATCATGTTTTAGCCAGTAACCAGACTGGCACTTCTGTAAACACAGGAGTATCGTCTGTTTTGCCTTCGCCATCGCAAAAGGTGTCTACAAGCACAGATGCTTCAAGTCCCGAAGTTATACGCTACGCGCTTTCTCAGGCCTTGCTTGCCGATAATCAGTTGGACACGAACCCGTGGGCTTTATAGCCCCCTAAAATTGTTGCAGGTTTAATTTTATTTCGAAGTACGGACGAAAGGTGGGAATAGCACAAAACGGAAAAACCTAAAAATTAAGAGCTAAAAATTAATAGGAAAAGAAATAACCGAGAAAGCTTAGTATGTCTAGCAGCAATATCATTTTTTTCTATTGATACCCATAAACAATAGATATCGTGCAGAAAGCTTGTAGCATGTAGTGGTTTGATTACGAATTTATTGTGGCAATATGAAAGTTTTCCCAAAATACCCAAATAAATTCCTTCATGCATAAAGCTTGGCAAACCCCGTCTCATCAGGCTGCAGCCAATTGCGCTCGTCTAAAAACGTTAATTGTTCATATAACAAATAATAAAAAATAGAAAGATAGAAAAAAATATCACCGCATACCATATTTGTTTACTCCCTCAATCATATGAAATGTATAGATAAATCGACTGATATCGCTTGTGTTCTTTTCACTCTTGTGCAAAATATTTCCGTGGATTAGGACTAACGTGCCAGCAGGACACTCCCCGAGAACAAAGTCCTCGTCTCTCACAGCTGGGTTGCGTGTTTCCTTTATTTTAATAAACTCAGTACCAGAACCATTATCCTTTCGAACCATGCGCTGCTCAATATCGTGAGTTTTATGAGACCCCGGCACAAAAGACAAGCAACCATTCTTAACTTTACAATCTTCCAAAGCGAACCACAGTCCGACTGCGCTAGGTGGATCGGTGTAAAGGAAAGTAGAATCTTGGTGCGACGGTACTTTGCCTCCTATTTCAGGCTGTTTACATATAATCATGCTGGACAAATTAATAAAGGCATAAAGTTCAAGTCTCGCGTACCTTTGCAGTATGCGGGGATCCTTGAAACCCAAAGCTTGCGCAATGGCCCTTGTGCGGTCGTTTATTGAAATGTCGTGAAATATGGACTCCAGCGAGTGTAGACCATGACCAATTTTGTTTATAGCCAATGCTTTAGGTTTCGTAAGATTGCCCTGCGCATCGAAGGCATCCTCCTCGAAAAAGTACCGAACCTTGTTGCCAGAGTCTAGAAAGTACTTATTCGTTAGCACGCGTTGGGTATATATCTACGTGGCAGCGTACATCATCACCAATGTGCTCGGAAGTGTCACCAGTAGAAAATTTTGTCATGGAATGTTCTTCAGGCTTGAATGATTCGAGAAGTTCGTGAGAGCGCCATCGGCATTGCTTGACTTGCTGTGGGGAAAGGAAGTCTACAAAAGATTAGCCTTTGCCGGCTCCGCGCATTGCGGAAATAAAGGAAATACTCTAAAATAAGTCTTACTGGGCAGTATTAAATATCCATCGCGTTCGAATTGAGCAACTTGATCTTGCGAGATTGTAAATCTCGAGTCAGCCATTGCTGCCTGAGGCATACGATCTGTGGTTTGTCACGCGCTAACACACTTATCTAACGGTAACGTTAATATTACGTAGAAGGATCTAAATATACTAAGCGCTATCTCGTTGTACGTAAAGTGAGACAAGTAAAACATATAAATGATTGGTCAGGCGAGAAGTCTATCGGTAAAGGATATTGTTAGCATTTTATATTGCAGCAAAGTTCTTGAAGATAGAATAATTGAATTAGCAACGAACACTAGCTTCAGCTGAATCCCCCAAGAGTTCTGGGAGTTCGCTTGGTCTATATATTTTTATGTATTGTAAAGTGAGATCCGGTAAACTAAAGTCAAACAACTGACACGCACGTTAGATGTATCTGAATTTGGAAAAGATAAACGAAAGTAGTATGAGGGGATAATAGGTTCATATTTCAACAGATGTGTTGGCGTTGCCTCTCACCCATACGGGGTTCCTTTTAAAAGTACAAGGCTCTTTCTTGTCTTTGCTGGCGTTGAAAATACTCAATTTTAGATTGAATATATATCGAACACCAAAAATAATCATTGAAGCCGAGTTTATTTTTTATCTTATTTGTATAATGTATAAAAGAACGGGATTGCGAAAAAATCTTCACTCTGAATCATATGGCTCTTTAGCAAAAGCAGCAACGTTGCCAAAAATAGCATTCATTGTTCGGTTATGATTAATTTTCATTTTCAAGAGGACCAAAATCGCAGATTAACAAGCGCAGAGTAACAAGCGAGCATACAATGCTTTTAGTTTCGCCTTCTGCTTTCTGGATATCCATCGATATCTGAATTTGGCTCAGCTTGTACTAATATCTTTGTTTCAAAGCCTCATTTTAGAAACAGAAATACAAGAGCAAACCAAATAAACAAGCACAAGAAAGAAGATAGAAAAACCATTATTTCTAACGATTTCTAGTTTTTAGTGCCTTCAGAGTAACCAGAAATCGCTCTCTCCAGAAAAGTTGGCCAGTTTGCAACTTTTCTAGTGAGAGGGGTGTTTGGTTACAACACTCCCCGGCCAGCGATGATCGACAGTCACCGCTGACCTACCTTGTATATTTAAAAGAAACAAATCAACAAAGAAACAAAATCGTGAAGAACAATCCAAAACAAAAAACAAAAAAAAAAAACACAGATGAAAGTACCGCATGCACAAGGCTAGAAGCACGGGATTTAAAAAAGAGCAAATCTTTAGAAGTAAAATAAGAACTGAAACCAAAAAAAAAATAAAAAAAATAAAAAAAAATAATAAAATAAAGTAACAACACAACGCCAGAGCAAAAATTGCGTTTTTATGAACTGTAGTTTGCCTGAATTTGTTTTTGACTTTCGTTGAAGTAATTGTTTTTGTTGTCTTTCGATGTGTGAGATTTTTGTCTTTTTTCTACAGGCATTATCTTTTTTTATTCGTCGTTTATTTAACAAAAAAGAAATATGCCCATTTCGCCGCCTTTAAGCATCGAACCCAAGCATCCGCATGATCACGAGAGAGCAATTTGTTGGATTTTTGGATTTTTGGATTTTTGTATTTTTGTATTTTTGGATTTTTGTATTTTTGTATTTTTGTATTTTTGGATTTTTGTATTTTTGTATTTTTGTATTTTTGTATTTTTGTATTTTTGTATTTTTGTATTTTTGTATTTTTGTATTTTTGTATTTTTGTATTTTTGTATTTTTGTATTTTTGTATTTTTGTATTTTTGTATTTTTGTATTTTTGTATTTTTGTATTTTTGTATTTTTGTATTTTTGTATTTTTGTATTTTTGGATTTTTGTATTTTTGTATTTTTGTATTTTTGTATTTTTGTATTTTTGTATTTTTGTATTTTTGTATTTTTGTATTTTTGTATTTTTGTATTTTTGTATTTTTGTATTTTTGTATTTTTGTATTTTTGTATTTTTGTATTTTTGTATTTTTGTTATTTTTGTATTTTTGTATTTTTGTATTTTTGTATTTTTGTATTTTTGTATTTTTGTATTTTTGTATTTTTGTATTTTTGTATTTTTGTATTTTTGTATTTTTGTATTTTTGTATTTTTGTATTTTTGTATTTTTGTATTTTTGTATTTTTGTATTTCTTGTACTAATATCTTTCAAAGCCTGATTTCAGAATTAGAAATACAAGAGCAAACCAAATAAACAAGCACAAGAAAAAACATAGAAAAACCATTATTTCTAACGATTTCTAGTTTTTAGTGTCATCAGATTAACCAAAAATCACTCTCTCCAGAAAAGTTGGCCAGTTTGCAACTTTTCTAGTGAGAGGGGTGTTTGGTTACAACACTCCCCGGCCAGCGATGATCGACAAATGTCACCGCTGACCTACCTTGTATATTTAAAAGAAACAAATCAACAAAGAAACAAAATCGTGAAGAACAATCCAAAACAAAAAACAAAAAAAAAACACAGATGAAAGTACCACATGCACAAGGCTAGAAGCACGGGATTTAAAAAAGAGCAAATCTTTAGAAGTAAAATAAGAACTGAAACAAAAAAAAAAATAAAAAACAAAAAAACAAAAAAACAAAAAAACAAAAAAACAAAAAAACAAAAAAACAAAAAAACAAAAAAACAAATAAACAAAAAAACATAAAAACAAAAAAAAACACACACACACAACGACAGAGAAACAAAAATGCACTTTTATGAACTGCATTTTGCCTGAATTTGTTTTTGAATTTCGTTGAAGTAATTGTTTTGTTGTCTCTCGATGTGCGTGATTTTCGTCTTTTTTCTACAGGCATTATCCCTTTTTTTTGTCTTTTTATTAAAAAAAGAAACATACCAATTGCGCCGCGTGAAACGACAATGGCATCGAAGCCGAGCATCCGCATGATCTCGAGAAAACAATTTGTTAAACAAAACCTCTTGGCGCTTTTATATTGGTAATTCAGACATTCAGTTCTTTTTCTTGTAAAATCAGACAGACAATCGTTGCTTTTTGTTGCTTTTCTTTTTTCTTTTTTCTTTTTCCTATTTTGTTTATTTTTGTTTATTTTTAGTTTTTGTTTTGATTTGTAGACCAGACATTCAGTTTTGTTTTTGTTTTTGTTCTCGTAAAAACAGACCCGCTTTTTTTTTTGGGTTTGTTATTCAGACATTTGATTTTTTATTTTTTTATTATTTTTTGTGTTTTAGTTTATTTTAGTTTCATTAATCAGACAGATTTTTGTTTTTGTTGGTTTTTTTTTTGTTTTTTTTTGTTTTGTTTCTTATTTTGCGTTCTCGGTTTGTTATGCTATTCAGAAAATCTGAATTTTGTTTTGTTTTTTTTTTGTTTTTTTTTGTTTTGTTGATTTTGTTGATTTTGTTGGGTTATATTTGTTTTTTTTGTCTTTTGTTCGTTTTTTGCATTTTTGCATTTTTTCTATGCTATTTCTTTTTGACTTTTTGAAATTCTGGTCCCCCTGTTCCCTTTAGTTTTATTTCTTTTTTTTTGCGTCTTTATTCTTATGTTTTTTGCTTATTTGCCTCTTTGCCTCTTTGCCTATTTGCTTCTTTGCTTCTTTGCTTCTTTGCTTCTTTGCTTATTTGCTTATTTGCTTCTTTGCTTCTTTGCTTCTTTGCTTCTTTGCTTCTTTGCTTCTTTGCTTCTTTGCTTCTTTGCTTCTTTGCTTCTTTGCTCCTTTGCTTCTTTGCTTTTTTGCTTCTTTGCTTTTTAGCTCCTTTGCTTTTATAGTTTTTTTCTTTCTTTGCTCTTCTGCTTGTTTGCTTTTTTGCTTTTATTGCTTTTTAGCTTCTTTGTTATTTTGCTTTTTTGCTTTTTTGCTTTTTTGCTTCTTTCTTTGCTATTTCATTTTGGTTCTTTGTGTTTTTGGTCCCCCTGTTCCCTTCAGTTTAAGTTCTATTTTTTTGCTTCTTAGCTTTTTTGATTCTTTGCTTTTTTGCTAATCTTCTTTTTTGCTCCTTTGCTTTCTTTGCTTTTTTGCTTTCTTTGCTCTTTGCTTCTTTGTTATTTTGCAATTTTGCATTGCTTTTTTGCTTTTTTGCTTTTTTGCTATTTTGCATTGCTATTTTGCTTCTTTGCTTTTTTGTTATTTTGCATTGCTTTTTTGCTTTTTTGCTTTTATTGCTTTTTAGCTTCTTTGTTATTTTGCAATTTTGCATTGCTTTTTCGCTTCTTTGCTTTTTTGCTATTTTGCATTGCTTTTTTGCTTCTTTGTTATTTTGCTTCTTTGTTATTTTGCTTTTTTTCTTTCTTTGCTCTTCTGCTTTTTTGCTTTTTTACTTTTTTTCTTTTGTCGCTTCTTTGCTTTTTTGATTTTTTGGTTTTGCTTTTTTTGCTTTGCTTTTTTTTTTGCAATACCCTTCTTTGCTTTTTTGCTTCTTTGCTTTTCTGCTTGATTGCTTGATTGCTTTTTTGGTTCTTTCTTTGCTATTTCATTTTGGTTCTTTGTGTTTTTGGTCCCCCTGTTCCCTTTATGTTTTAGTTCTTCTTTTTGCTTCTTTGCTTTTTTGCTTTTTAGATTCTTTGCTTCTTTGTTATTTTGCTTCTTTGTTATTTTGCTTTTTTGCTTTTCAGCTTCTTTGCTATTTTGCATTGCTTTTTTGGTTCTTTGCTTTTTTGCTAATCTTCTTTTTTGCTCCTTTGCTTTTATAGTTTTTTGCTTTCTTTGCTTTTTTGCTTTTCAGCTTCTTTGCAATATTGCTTCTTTGCTTCTTTGCTAATCTTCTTTTTTGCTCCTTTGCTTTTATAGTTTTTTTCTTTCTTTGCTCCTTTGCTTTCTTTTCTTTTTTGCTTTTTTGCTTTTATTGCTTTTTAGCTTCTTTGTTATTTTGCTTCTTTGTTATTTTGCAATTTTGCATTGCTTTTTTGCTCCTTTGCTTTTTTGCTCCTTTGTTATTTTGCTTTTCAGCTTCTTTGCTATTTTGCATTGCTTTTTTGGTTCTTTGCTTTTTTGCTAATCTTCTTTTTTGCTCCTTTGCTTTTATAGTTTTTTTCTTTTTTTGCTCCTTTGCTTTCTTTGCTTTTTTGCTTTCTTTGCTCTTTGCTTCTTTGTTATTTTGCAATTTTGCATTGCTTTTTTGCTTTTTTGCTTTTTTGCTTTTTTGCTTTTTTGCTTTTTTGCTTTTTTGCTTTTTTGCAATATTGCTTTTTTGCTTTTTTGCAATATTGCTTCTTTGCTTTTATAGTTTTTTGCTTTCTTTGCTCTTTGGCTTCTTTACTTCTTTGCTTTCTTTTCTTTTTTGCTTTTTTGCTTTTATTGCTTTTTAGCTTCTTTGTTATTTTGCTTCTTTGTTATTTTGCTTTTCAGCTTCTTTGCTATTTTGCATTGCTTTTTTGGTTCTTTGCTTTTTTGCTAATCTTCTTTTTTGCTCCTTTGCTTTTATAGTTTTTTTCTTCCTTTCCTCCTTTGCTTTCTTTGCTTTTTTGCTTTTTTGCTAATCTTCTTTTTTGCTCCTTTGCTTTTATAGTTTTTTGCCTTCTTTGCTCTTTGGCTTCTTTACTTCTTTGCTTTCTTTTCTTTTTTGCTTTTTTGCTTTTATTGCTTTTTAGCTTCTTTGTTATTTTGCTTCTTTGTTATTTTGCAATTTTGCATTGCTTTTTCGCTTTTTTGCTTTTTTGCTTTTTTGCTTTTTTGCTTTTTTGCTTTTTTGCTAATCTTCTTTTTTGCTTCTTTGCTTTTATAGTTTTTTGCTTTCTTTGCTCTTTGGCTTCTTTGCGTCTTTGCTTTCTTTTCATTTTTGCTTTTTTGCTTTTTTGCTTTTTTGCTTTCTTTGCTCTTTGCTTCTTTGTTATTTTGCAATTTTGCATTGCTTTTTTGCTTTTTTGCTTTTTTGCTTTTTTGCTTTTTTGCTTTTTTGCTTTTTTGCAATATTGCTTTTTTGCTTTTTTGCTCTTTGGCTTCTTTGCGTCTTTTCTTTCTTTTCATTTTTGCTTTTTTGCTTTTTTGCTTTCTTTGCTCTTTGCGTCTTTGTTATTTTGCAATTTTGCATTGCTTTTTTGCTTCTTTGTTTTTTTGCTATTTTGCATTGCTTTTTTGCTTCTTTGCTTTTTTGTTATTTTGTATTGCTTTTTTGCTTTTTTGCTTTCTTTGCTCTTTGCGTCTTTGTTATTTTGCAATTTTGCATTGCTTTATTGCTTCTTTGCTTTTTTGCTATTTTGCATTGCTTTTTTGCTTCTTTGCTTTTTTGTTATTTTGTATTGCTTTTTTGCTTTTTTGCTTTTTTGCTTTCTTTGCTCTTTGCGTCTTTGTTATTTTGCAATTTTGCATTGCTTTTTTGCTTCTTTGCTTTTTTGCTATTTTGCATTGCTTTTTTGCTTCTTTGCTTTTTTGTTATTTTGTATTGCTTTTTTGCTTTTTTGCTTTTTTGCTTTCTTTGCTCTTTGCGTCTTTGTTATTTTGCAATTTTGCATTGCTTTTTTGCTTCTTTGCTTTTTTGCTATTTTGCATTGCTTTTTTGCTTCTTTGCTTTTTTGTTATTTTGTATTGCTTTTTTGCTTTTTTGCTTTTTTGCTAATCTTCTTTTTTGCTCCTTTGCTTTTATAGTTTTTTGCTTTCTTTGCTTTTTTGCTTTTCAGCTTCTTTGCTATTTTGCATTGCTTTTTTGGTTCTTTGCTTTTTTGCTAATCTTCTTTTTGGCTCCTTTGCTTTTATAGTTTTTTGCTTTCTTTGCTTTTTTGCTTTTCAGCTTCTTTGCAATATTGCAATATTGCTTCTTTGCTAATCTTCTTTTTTGCTCCTTTGCTTTTATAGTTTTTTTCTTTCTTTGCTCCTTTGCTTTCTTTTCTTTTTTGCTTTTTTGCTTTTTTGCTTTTTTGCTTTTTTGCTTTTTTGCTTTTTTGCTTTTTTGCTTTTTTGCTTTTTTGCAATATTGCTTCTTTGCTAATCTTCTTTTTTGCTCCTTTGCTTTTATAGTTTTTTTCTTTCTTTGCTCCTTTGCTTTCTTTGCTTTTTTGCTTTTTTGCTAATCTTCTTTTTTGCTCCTTTGCTTTTATAGTTTTTTGCTTTCTTTGCTCTTTGGCTTCTTTACTTCTTTGCTTTCTTTTCTTTTTTGCTTTTTTGCTTTTTTGCTTTTTTGCTTTTTTGCTTTTTTGCTTTTTTGCTTTTTTGCTAATCTTCTTTTTTGCTTCTTTGCTTTTATAGTTTTTTGCTTTCTTTGCTCTTTGGCTTCTTTGCTTCTTTGCTTTCTTTTCTTTTTTGCTTTTTTGCTTTTATTGCTTTTTAGCTTCTTTGTTATTTTGCTTCTTTGTTGTTTTGCTTTTTTTCTTTCTTTGCTCTTCTGCTTGTTTGCTTGTTTGCTTTTTTGGTTCTTTCTTTGCTATTTCATTTTGGTTCTTTGTGTTTTTGGTCCCCCTGTCCCCTTTATGTTTTAGTTCTTCTTTTTGCTTCTTTGCTTTTTTGCTTTTCAGCTTCTTTGCTATTTTGCATTGCTTTTTTGGTTCTTTGCTTTTTTGCTAATCTTTTTTTTCGCTCCTTTGCTTTTATAGTTTTTTGCTTTCTTTGCTTTCTTTGCACTTTTTTATTTTTCCGCATTTTTGCGATTTCGTTTTGTCGCTTCTTTTGCTTTTTTAGCTTTCTTGTTTTTTTGTTTATATTGTTATATTGTTCTGTTGTTGTTTTTTTTGTGTTTTTTGTGTTTTGCCTTTTCGGCTTGATTTTTATATTCAGACATTCGTTGCTTTTTGTTTTTTTCTTCTATTTTTGTTAGTCATAGGAAACTTACCGTTTTGGTCGCTGCAAGGCAATGGCATCAAAGCCAGCATTCGCATGATTCTGATAAAAACCATCCTTGACCCAAACCTTTTGGTGTTCTTAAAAGACAAAGAGAGAAAGAAAGAAAGAAAGAAAGAAAGAAAACCAGCATATCATGGCACAATACACCATTTATCAGCTCGGTTGGCTTTGGTCAAGCCACAAATCGACAAAGCGACAAAAACCAAGCAAGCAAATCAAGCAACCAATAGCAAAGCAGACTCATAACAGCGATTTCAAGGAGCCCAGTTTCTCAAATTTTCATGTAAGCAAGCATCATAGAGCCACCGACGGTAAGGTTGAAAACATGAACTAAGCAGACAAAACGTGGTCACGTGAGGCTATGGAGGTGAAACTAGCATGATTTAAATACACAGCATCATAGAGAGCACAGATCCGATCAAAGAAACGAGAAACAAGCAAACAAAACTGTTAAGCAACCAGTAGCAAAGCAGACTCATAACAGCGATTTCAAGGAGCCCAGTTTCTCAAATTTTCATGTAAGCAAGCATCATAGAGCCACCGACGGTAAGGTTGAAAACATGAACTAAGCAGACAAAACGTGGTCACGAGAGGCTATGGAGGTGAAACTAGCATGATTTAAATACACAGCATCATAGAGAGCACAGATCCGATCAAAGAAACGAGAAACAAGCAAACAAAACTGTTAAGCAACCAGTAGCAAAGCAGTCTCATAACAGCGATTTCAAGGAGCCCAGTTTCTCAAATTTTCATGTAAGCAAGCATCATAGAGTCACGGTAAGGTCGAAAACATGAAATAAGCAGACAAAACGCGGTCACGTGAGGCTATGGAGGTGAAACTAGCATGAAATACACAGCATCATATAGAACACTGATCAAACTAAAGGAACACCCGACAATTTGAGATAAAATGAAAAAGAGGCATAAAGGTAAAGAAAATTCAAAGTGATCAACGCGTAAAATAGTGAAAGAAAAAGAAAAAAACGCGTTCAGAAGTCGACTTTTACACACAGCCGTGAGTTAAAGACTTGAAGTAGAAAGAAAGATATTGAAAGCGTTTTATAGACGCGTCATGCTGTGAAACGCCCTCTTTAGAGTCGTGATAACTCGAGGTTATTGTGGCCCTCTGCTTTGTTTTTGGTCAGGAAGAAGTACGCGAAAGCAGCCGCTTTATATATTTTACGCCAGAGAGAAAACCCTTGACACATACGTGGTGGATAACGCGGTTTTCAAGAATACGTTTCCCGTTTCAGTCGTCATAGCAACGCTACCGTATAAGTGTCATAAGCCCTAAACCATGCTTTTCTGCCAAATATCATCTGCCTAAGTTACGCTGGGGGCCGGGCCAATTCGGACTTTATTGTCTGTGGATGATGCAGATGGCACGAAGTATCAGGCCTCCAAAAGACAATAAGGCGGGAAAATTCCCGTCTGTTGGACACATATATCGTCGCTATACGATAGATTTGATTTCAACACATCTTTCTATATTATCTGCTGTCCAAAAAGTAGCAACACAAAATACGATAATCAAGTTTGTCCGCCTCTGTCCACCTGTTGCTTAGTACTCGACAATAAGTCTTTGCCCAAAATAATCAAATAAACAATCAATACAATTAATTACGTCACGCGTCACGGGCTTAACATTGTAAACACCTTCTTACCTTCCGTTGCTCCGTAGTTGCTCCGTGGTTCGCCTCGACATCAAGAGCCAAGCATACATGCATAACTGAAGTCCCCAAAGCGTTCTGCATGTACGAGGCGCCTCAATGGATCGCATACTGCACATCTTCAAGCGCATTCAAGCAAATAACGGGCTTTGTGTAATCTAGCCAAAAAGTAGCAATCCTGGAAGCCCAACGACTAAACAGGTACTCGTCCTGGGCCAGGTCAATGACGACGCCAGCACGGCCTCTCCATTGCATAGTGCCGCCCTTATTAAAAGTGCTGCTCAAATCAGTAGACACGTGCACTGCTTCAATGTTCGTTTGCAGCATACAATCTAGAATTTCCGCTGGAATTTACGCTTTGTTCCAAGGGCGCATCCCAAAAAGCCCACATACAGGCGGCATAAAACCAGAACACTTACAGCAAGGTACAACACAAGACAGAAGAAAGAGAACAACCTGGTCTAGAAAGCAGTTTCAAGCCATTACCCTTCTAATCTATTCTTTGAGCGTGAAAAGCAAGCCAACTTCGTCGTCTATCTCTGTTACAAATCAGCAGTAATTGCATTGGTGTTCTGAAATCACGGCTTTCAAAAAAGAACAATTTCTGAATGCCTATGAGTACATTATTTTCGTTTATCTTCCGCGAGAGCCATTAGCAAAGCATATATATGTTGAATCGAGATTTTACAACAATGACGCTAAACGACATATACAATGTATATCCAGAAAGTCAACCGTATGTTATTGTCAATGAAAATATATCAGAGCATTCAGCAAGCTACAACAAAAACAAAGCTTTCCTTCTGATTAAAGTAAAATTTTGATAACCATAACATCTTAAGATTTCTTTTTGAAAATTTTCTCAAAAATCTGAAAACGTTCTGCAAATTCAAATATACCCAGGGGGCACGAAGACTGACTGTTGCGAAGTATTGCCCAATTATAGCAAACAGCATTATAAAAGGCTAAATACAGGCCGAGAGTTTGAATCGGGACCTCAGTCAAACCAAGACCTTTCAAAGGTAAGAAAGTGACAACAGAAAAAGGACATTACTGGCAATAAATAGAGTTGAAAGCCTAGTATTTAGAACATTAAAAATGGCCGTGAAAATAAAAATATTGAGAAAAAAATGTTTGAAATTAAGAGAACACAGAAAACAAGTCAATAAGTTACGAGGAAGAGGTAATGTTTCATAGAGTAAGCATTTAGATAAGCTCAATTTAAGCCTGATATAACGTGGAGGCTCAAACTGAATCTTTGTGAAACTGCAAATATAAATTCGCGCCCGCAAATAACATTGACTCCTGAGACCAAAAACAATAAAAAGCAAAAATAGAAGCATAATCAAAAAATGACAAAAAAAAACAGAACCAGAGCCAGAGCCAGAGCCAGAGCCAGAGCCAACTATAATGCAGTAATTGAGGCGGATAAGTTCTAGATGAAAAGACATTTCAATCTTGCCAAGTCCTAGAGCACCTTAACCCTTAAGTTCACAATTTGCCGCGCCACATTGGAATGTCTTCTCTAACGTGTTGCACAAAGTCGCAAGATATCTTTTAAAACATTGACGTATGAGGGAAAATGCCGCGGAAAAGTCAACTACGAGCGACTTTGCACGGCTTTGGGCCAAAAGTCTCGGCGGATCCGTCACGAGTAAGCAAGTTGATTTGGATTTGGATTTGGATTTACTATTTATTTATTTATATTCATATTTCAATAGTACATAATTGTGCTGCTTGCTATACTTTTGCTGTAGTATTACACGCTGGCTTTATTTAGTTTTCTAATTACTTTCCTGCTTTTCCCAGTACATTTTGTTGAATTATTTAAGTTATGTTGAAGTTCGAACGGCTGATTATCTGACTGTAGAAAAGAATGTAAAGGTCCCCCCCCCCCCCCCCCCCCCCCCCCAAGGCTCAGAGGCGCTGTCAGGGATATATATATATATATATATATCTTGTAGAGGGAGAATGTAGAATTTAGAGGAGATTTCAGTAAGTAAAGTATAGACAGAATTATCCATTAACGACAGTGATTATTTCAAATAATAATGGCAAGACACTGCTACCGCGTACCGCGGTACTGGATGGTCCTTATTAATACGAACGAGCACATTATTTCTATTAGTATTATTCATTCATTATCTATAATATATCTTCGAGCAGATATGGCGCATGTTTTAACCTGAAATGAAGGGTTGGCGGCGACGTTTGGCTGTAACGGCGCAACCGATCTTGAAAAGATCTCATTCGAGCTCAGCGGAAGCGCTTAAACGCCATTTTGCTCAACGTCCTTCGGCGCCCAAAGTAGTGCGCCGAATACAGCCTTTAAAGACGGAGCAGCCAGTTCAACGCTCACGTCTGGGTTTGGTGTTACTTTTAGTTATGGGTGGCAGTTTTGCGACTTATGCTTCCTATATCATTAGTCGGACTTGGAAAGATGTAAAGACTTTTGAGGAAGCAGAGCAGATTGAGGCTGCGGCTTATGACCAAAGCAAAGTTACACAAATATATGATGCCAATGCTTCGTCGTTTGACGCTTGTGTTAGATTCGACGAATGGCTAATGGGGTTAACGCGTCTGCGGGAAAACCTGGTTCAATCTTTGGAGGTAAATTTTGAAAATCGCAATTTTGACGAATTTCTTTTTGGTTTTGGGTCGAATGTTTTAAATGCTTTGTCGACTCTTGACACTTTAGTATTCTAACGTTTAGGGGTCTGTGGTGGAAGTCGCAGCAGGCACGGGTAGGAATTTGGAGTTTTACAAGTTTGGGCGTTTAAAGGACCTCACATTGGTTGATGGCTCAGAGCAGATGTTGAAGTGCGCACAATCACGAAGTGAACAGATTCCCACTGCTCAGCGTGGTAAAATTCGGTTCATTGCAGCGCCTCTTGAATCATCGGGATTAGAAGAGCATTCGTACGATGCCGTAGTTGACACTATGGGTCTCTGCTCGTTTCCTGATTGTTCTCGGGCGCTGGAGCAAATGGCACGGCTGGCCAAACCGGGCGGGAAGCTCGTGTTATTGGAACACGGAAGGTCGACATGGTCGATCATAAATCGTGTTCTAGACGCATACGCGACTCGACACAGGGCAAAATATGGATGTACGTGGAACCGCGATATTGAAGGTGTTGTACGCGCCTATCCGGGTATTGAAATCGAACGGTTTGAGAGGTGTAATTTTGGAACTACATTTATTATTGTTGCACGGGTGCTGTAATCCTTTTCGCACATAGGCGTAATTGTTTTGTTAGTTTAATTATGAATGAATACCAGCATTGATTTGCACTGTTTTTGAGTACAGTCCTGCTGCATTTTCAGGTCCTTTTTGAAAAGGTTCCCTGTGATTAGGATAACTGGGTAGAGCGAGCATGTTTATTATAAAGTGTTCTTCTCCATCACGCAGTATATTAACCCTAATCCTAACAGTAATTATATAGCAAATTTACTTTAATATATGTCAACGTGAATTGTATCGCTCCTTGCACGTGGTAGATCTGTAACCAACCAACGCTGTAAATATATGTCATAATAGTTCCCAGAAATTATTAATTAATAAAAAATAATTAATAAAATAGTTGTAGACTACAGCAAACCGTCAGTCATGGAAGGCAATGGTGTAAAACACGATGCTGGTGCGGAAAGACGGCAGCAAATTGAACGCGTGTTGTTAGGACAATTTCCGGATGAAGCGGATCGATCTTCGGCGGAAACAGAACGGTTAGACTCAAATGAACATGAAGACGGAGCCACCAACGGTAGCAATAACAATAATAATGATTATGATGATAATGAAGTGAGCGGTGGCAAATGTGCAGAATGTGAGGATGAGCAGGGTGAAATTTGCTGCGTTCAATGCAACGAAAAATTCTGCCAAGTTTGTTGCCTTTCTGTAATCCATAGAACAGGCAAGCGCCGAAGACACAAGCTGCTTGTTGCAGAGACTAACGAACCGATCTCGCAAAGGGATCGGGATCAGTTGGAAACAGGGATAACCTTAGCGGCTTTGCGAGGCTCCAAGAAGGAAGAAAGTCACCAGTCACCGCTAGCTTTGAAAAAATCAAGCCAGAATAAGGAAAAGGACCGAGATAGAGGTCATTCAGGTTCACACAACGCTTCCGAGTCAGACTCTACCGACTCATCAGACGACGAAGCTTCGCCTTACATGGACGTTGATTCCGGCGCTGGGATAGAGAAAAACGTGGACGAGACGCTACGATTACGGGTCAAAGAAAGAGCTGCACATATACCACTTCGTCTTGGATTCGAGGAGAGGAAAGGCATGCGACTGCTCGAAGCGGCTCTCAATGTTTCCGAATACACGGACAAAGTCGATATTATTTCATATACTTCAAAAACAAAACGAATAGTAGCTCAGCTCAAGGAGATCTGTTCTGTGCTTAGCGGCTTATTAGTGGCCTCCGACATTAAACGCGGACAAGAGTTGCTCAATGATCGAGATTTCGCTCAAAATGCTAGTTTTTACCGACACATTTTTGAGTTGGGTCGCCGATACAAGATCATGAACCCGGATCGTATGCGTGCCTCTTATGGGAAATTAATGTATATGGTCCAGGACTCTTTGCTGCCCGAGGTTGAAGACGTATTAGGCTTTAATCTATACTCCCCCATTGTAACAGTGGGCCGAAGACTGGCCGAGCTTGGTGTTGAAGATTTATTGGACGATAATCTGATTGTTGCTGCTACAAAGGAAATTATCGCCACCGGCAAATCACGGGCTACTGTGCAATTAGAGATTAGGGATAAAGAACGGGCTATCGAATCTCTGTGCAAAAAGTTCTCCGCTCGTGTTGCACAGCGTTCGGGGAGCAGCCATTCGGAAGCACGTGAGTCATTGAGGCAGTGTGTCTATTCTGTCGGTGATAATTCCGCCTTTTTACGATTTAACCGTGATCCTGTTCAGAGGATCCAGGCTTATTTGCATCGGTACTTTTTGCCCGATCAGCCGGTTGCTAAAGAGTATTCTCTCGCTATAGCGGCCGGACGCAGTGGCGCGAGACTCACGCATTCACATCAAAAGCAGTTCCAATACGTGAATCAAAGCTTGATTTTATGGAATATGATCATGGACGATATGTTTTTGCTTTGGACTTTGACGGACACAGATCTGCTTTCTAAAACAACGACGAGGTACCGTCTAATGGACACCGGCCAAGGATTTAATCGTGTACAAGCTTGCCCCCAAATTTCCAGAGCAATGCATAAAATCTTGTATCGTGCACAAGCTCGAGCGGGGCATTGGCTGGGTAGTAGCGCTATTCACTTGGGAGATCATAATGTACCAAACGCTTTAATGTTTATCGACAAGTACCTTCAAGTCCCTCGGATCCTGAATCCTATTGTGCTGGTTATGGAGCAGCTGCCGCAGCTTATGCATGATCCCTTTATTGCAAAGTACATTGAAAGCTCGTTTGGCAGTTTGATGGACCTAGAGCAAACTATTCTCTCCGACTTCTTCCGGTATGCCTTTGATGGCTCCGGAGCCGACTCGTCGTATGACGCTGGGTCGTGTATAGACGGACGCCTAACTTCCGCATGGAATTGGGCCAATCAAATCGAAAAGAAACCGTTTTACCGCGTTTTTCTCATGGCTGGGTTTTCGGGCTTTGACGGTTCCGGATTTTAACAGGTAAAGTTTGATCGAGTAAATATAAGAGGATGTGGTATTGGACTGGTACATAAATGTTTAATTGGATAAGGAATGAGATTGCAATATCGCGGATCATGTATAAGATTATATGCGCACTTGGTCCTTTCTTTATTTTTATGGAAGCAGACGTGTATTTCAAGGACAATCTGGGCTGAACAGGTGCATAATGATGAAAAAAGATCTCTATTGCTATTGTTCTTTATGAAAAAAAGCAAATAGAATACTAGACATTAAAATTTAGAGCAAATTGAAATGAGTTCACACCAGTCCTCCGTCCTTTAAAGACAACTTTCTACAATAATAAATGTGCTTTACTAATTTCGGAATTACAGTGCCAGAGTACTTTAAAGCGACGCTGTTTTGCGGTAGAAATAATCTGTTACAGTCCTCGATATTCCAAAAGCTTGAGGTGCATTGGACTAATAGTAACAATAAAAATAGTGATGACAATCAAAGAACAGCCTGAGGGAGAAAAGTTTCTATCAAATCTCTTGTAACAAACCAAAATTCTCCCCCACCTTTTTAAGAAACATGGCCCACTCTAACCGTCAACGGCACCGCAAACGGTTTCGAGCATGACTGCGACAACACGGTAAGGGTCAATGTTGCTAGCAGGGCGACGATCCTCAAAGTATCCCGACTTCTCGAGGTCAACAGAGCGTGGGATACGGATTGAGCAGCCACGCTGGGCGACGCCATAAGTAAACTTTTCAATGTTCCCAGTCTCGTGCTTTCCAGTGAGACGCAGATCATTATCCTCACCGTATTCAGCAATGTGCTCCTTGTGGCGCTTGCTCAGAGCCTCAATTGCCTTGAGGATGACTTGATCACCACCCTTCTCACGCATCTTCTCGGTAGAAACGTTAGTATGGCAGCCAGCACCGTTCCAGTCGCCCTGCAGCGGCTTCGGGTGGAAGGAGATCTTTACACCAAACTCCTCGGCGATACGGACGATAAGGAAACGGGCCATCCACAGGTCATCGCCCATAGTCACACCCTCACAGGGGCCAACTTGGAATTCCCACTGAGAGGGCATAACCTCAGCATTGATACCAGAGATGTTTACACCAGAGTACAAGCAGGCCTTGTAGTGGGCCTCCACGATATCACGGCAAAAGACTTTGCCAGTGCCAACACCGCAATAGTAAGGACCCTGCGGGCCGGGGAAGCCGTTCTTGGGCCAACCGTAGGGGCGGTTATCGTCGCCGAGGAGAGTGTACTCCTGCTCAATACCGAACCAGGTATGGTGGCCCTTGTACTTATCCGAAAGCTCGGCGGCACGAGCACGGTGATTGCTCTTGTGAGGCTTTCCGTCGGGCGTATATGTGTCGGCAATTACAATGATGTTATCGCCTCGGCGGAAGGGATCGCGGTAGATAGCGCGAGGCCTTAGCAGAATGTCAGAGCCCTCGGGGCCTTGAATATTAGACAAGGTGATCGATCAATGACGGAATCAAATGCAATTATTAAATCAAAAGAAAAGTAAAAGCTTCGTGCACAACTTTGAGTAGCACGCACGGAAAAGAGAACATTGAAAGGAACAAGGACGAATGACAAGACAGCGATAATGTGAGTGGGCAGAAATAGTGAGCGGGCGGGAATAAAGTCAAACGGTACGAAAACAGGCCATCAATGAATAGAGCAAAAAGTCAAAAAATTAAAAAATAAAATAAAAGCAACGTTGCGCAAAGGAATTGAATGATTGAGCGAGTATAGAAAGGCGCTTACCCTCCGAAGTGGCCTGGCCAGTAGAAGAGCCGTCAAAGTTCCATTCCTTGAGCTGATCAAGAGACGTGATTTTTTTGGGAAAAGTCGTGGTTTTTGAACGGACCTCATTGTCCGCATCAATCCACACATACTCTGCCATAATATGGCCTCCCTGGTCCAGATCGATGTATTTCAACAGCTTGATAAAGTCAGTAAAGGGATGGCGCTTAATGAAATTACGTTGGCGGTATTCGAGATGGTAGTTGATTCTGCCATGGTGAATGAAGCGCGAGCAGCTTAATTGTTTTCTCTAAAGAACAATTGTTGTACTTTAACGTACGAGCAGATGATCCGCGGCAAACAAAAGGTTTGCTGTGCAGAGATTCTCTGTGCGCTGTGTGATTGGAGCTTTTTATTGTAGTGCGCCTTCAAGTTTATGGCCAGGAAAATTAAGTATCGGTCGTGCCCTTTAGGCTTACTTGTCGTATGTGAATTAAATACAATGTAACTTGCAAATATACGGGCGCTATCAATTATCGTTTAGTTTAGGTCCATGTGACTGACTAAATTCCAGCAATAATACCGCGGCGACGGCGGAACCCGCATTAAGCGTGAAAATTCTTATCGCTTATCTTTGAAGGGAAAAAATAGGTGACGTCCCATTCGACGACAAGGTTTCAACTCAGTCAGTTGCAATATGCGGGTATCCATCTATTTGAAAAAAGGCACAATCTGCGCATTTGTAGCATGGATGTCTGACTTACACATCTATGTTTAAGGCCGCAAATTACTTTGTAATTGTCTCTATTTCACTTCAGCCAAACAAGCCTGTGCGGAATAAGTCGGCGGCAGTACAAATAGATAAGCGGCATTTTTCGGGACCAGACCTGAATTGCGCATGCCTTACTTGTGCAACCTCCATGTTCTTACGCATCCGGTACCTTAAGAAAAGAGCAGTAAGAAACTTTCAAGTAATGAGTAAGCATGAGTATGTTATGCTTTACCTCTCTCTGTATATGTGGAGATCTGATAAAGGATTCTCATCATAGCCTATATAATTCGAATAATTTTGGCTTGGTGCATTTGTCAAGTCAAAAATGAATTTTTTTTTAAAAATCATTCATAATTGGCGCCTAACTACCGTCATGCAGCACCGCATCGTAATTTGCCTTCTAGACATAAATCTGACCAAAACTCGGTAATTGAGGCAATAATCAAACGTAAAATAGTATTGACAATATTAGAGTTATCAAGCCGGAAAGGCTCGCCAAAGACTAATATCGATGCTTCTGATGACTTCAAACTATGGCTAACTTGATAATAATGCCCCAGACTAGATTGTGTAGAGTTAATTGGACCATGAAGAAATTATGTAACTCCGTACGCGTGACTGAAGTGCAATAGCTGGTCTAATATGTCAGTATTACGCGGAGCATTTGAAAGTCAAGGTCACAAATCCAGATGACGGCAAAGTTGTCAGAAAGTTCTATTTTGTCTCTCGCCAAATACGTCGCTCACTGCAGTTGAGGTTAATGTACATAATCGAAGCTTATCTCCTATCGTTATTGAACCAATTTTATCCCCTAATCCTGTGGCTACAGTTACGCATATTTCCATAATCTGGATGCGTTGGTTGTTTATGACAAAATGCGGGTTTTAATCTAATTCCCCAATGACTCGATGATGTCACTCTAAGCATTCAATAAAATTATGAAAGGAAGCCATAAATGACGACTCGAAGAACAAAGTCGTTTACAGATAATCCTGCAAACTACGACAAAGATTTATTGTACGCATTATGCTTTCTATTGGGACAGGAGTTCGTCGAGTGACATCAGCTGGTTGGAGTTTAATGGCCGTTTCGCGTAAATTTACAGTTGCGGGATGCTTGCGAAATAATGAAGGACCAACGCCACCTGACAAGCGACAAGAAGCGCGTTCTGAAAAAGCAAAATACGTGAATGAACGAAGCCATGCGGCACCTACACATGGCTCGGAACAGAACGTGGACCCAAAGGCGGTTGATGGAACGGATAGCTCTGAAGAACAAAAGAATCAAAAAGTCGACCAGAAATTCTGGAGCACATAGTGCGATTTGTGACTTGTAATCATCCCCCGTTTACGATATTGATATACACTTTACTTTTTTTGGGCGCCAATTTGACTAGGGCTAGTTATAAAGCCCTGGTATACACATATTCATATAAACATGCCGAATAACAGAGGGTTATGAGCTGCTATGATCAATTTGCTTCAATCATAGGAAAAATCAATGCTAAATGACTTTATAAATAATCTATTTCTTCATAGTATCTGCCAAAACTGCTGTCTTGGCATCATTGATCAATCGATCTATGCCTTTCCCCGCTTCTGAATAAACCTTTTCCACATCTCTTTTAAAATCGTTCACTAGATTAGCGCTCACTTTTTTATTTTTAAGTGTGCTCCATGTCTTTTGTACAGCTTGTCGCTGGTTTCGCAGCCGTGTTCTTAATGTCTCGCCAAACTTTGCGATATCATTGGTTAAAGCAACTCTTGATTCTCTTGTAGGCACCGGGAGAGGAATGACCAGCCCATTTGGATTTGCAGGCATGGGCTGAGGATTGAATCCTGGTATCTCTGCCACGATTGTGCGGCTAATTGGTTTAACGTAATCAGGATCATAGCATGCAAGCTGAATCCTTCGCCCATCCACAGCAGTTATTGACGCCAGAGTCGAAAAGGAATAGACTTTGTCGCCTTGCGGTAATTTAATTGAAAGTCGCTCCAGTGCTTCTGCCTTGGATGCTGTAGCATTGCGCATTCCTTGCAAATGTTTTTCTCCCTGCTTTAATAAATCATTTGCCTCTGACTCCAACATTTCCATATTTATGAGCGAGCCAAGATCTACCAGTTCACCCGATTCGTCATCTTCCTTGGTGCTGCTTCCATGTTTTTTCCCGCCCGAACCGCGCTTGTCGCTTTTTTTAGCGCATGGAGGGCTTATGTGGAGTAAGGCACAATTTGTCATTGAAGTAGAGCTCTCATTTGCCCATCGGAAATTATTTGAATTGTTTGTGTTCAGCACAGAAAGATTTGCGCCAGCCGGGCTTAGGCTCCTGCAATCTATGCGCAGAATCGGCCTCAGTCGCCTAATCATTTTGTGGGCTTCGAAGTTGATGACAAAATTTAATGCACTACAGATTGTGTATTCTTTTTACCATAGTATTTTATTTTTTTATCTATTTTTTAATTATTATCATAAACTCGAATAATTATTTAACAGCACCTTATAGCATTACCCTTAGGGTTACATCTCTGGCGAAATTGAGCAAGATAAGAGTCTAAACTATGGCAGATCAGAGATAGTAAAATAGTTTCTAGTAGTTCAAAGGAGTTTGCCGCATTTCATTCTCAAGACTATAAAATATAAGGCAATTTAGGCTAAGCTTTGTTAAAGCAAGCACGTTGTACTATTATTAAACTATACGTGGTCTTTGATTCGACGGCGTTTTCCTTGTGAATGCGCCTTGGGCACCTGGCTTTCATCAAACACCAGACTATGTTTGCTCCGCTCACTATAAGGCGTTGTTAGCGAAAGGCTTGCAGGAGGCATGAATAGTACTCATATAAATAAAAATACATGAAACGTTGAATGTGGATTTTAAAACATGAAAATAAAGATAAAAACTCAAATTGTAACATGTATTTGAAGAAGAGCTAGTACTTCCTGGTTTTCGTTTCGTGCGAATTGAAATTGCGCGGAAGAAAATGCATTTCTTTGGGCAAGCATTCCACTGGACTCGCGCTAAAGTAAGTTGAGCGGAGTGCCTGCCCGGCTGTTATCCTCCGGCGCGGATCATATGTCAAAAAGGATTGTAACAGATGTACAGCCGCTTCACCATAGGAGCGGAATTTCTTTTCCAAAAGGCTGCTTCGCCGGTTAAAGTTTAATTGTAAGGAACGGCTCCCTGGTAGTAAATGAAACCCCGGCCAAATTCCCTCGTGGGGGGCACCAAGTAAAGATGCTATTAAATCAAACTCTTCCCGTTCATTGTCTCCTGGAAATAAAGGATTGCCGGTCAGTAGCTCCGCCATGGCACAGCCCAAACTCCACATATCGCAAGAACAATCGTACTGATCTGAATCAAGTAACAGTTCCGGCGATCGGTACCAAATTGTGACGACGCGAGGCGTCATTCTTTCCTGACCTGCTGTGGGAAACGAACGCGCCATACCAAAATCCGCTAAGACATTTAGAGTCAGGACATTAAATAATTTAAATTGCCAAAAATTGATTATGCCAAGAGATTAGAAAAGTCCGTACCAATCTTCAAAGTGCCGTCCATTGTTATTAAAAGGTTTGACATTTTTAAATCGCTAGAAAATAGTCAACAATACAAGAACAAGATGTACGGGAGAAAACTATACCGATGCACGACTTTATTTTCGTGCAGATATGCTGTACCCAGCAAAAGTTGCTTCAATAGACATTTTGCTGACGCTCAGTATACACACACAGTTTTCTTGTACCTTCTGAAGCTGTAAACCGGACACGTTCATCATCGAGCAACCGACCCAGATCCTATCGGTTTAGTGCATGTGTGCATTCATGCATGACACATACCTGGTAACACCATTCCATAACAAGAGCAATTTCGTCAAGCGACCGGCCACACGCGACTTGGGACACGTGCACGATATTCGGGTGTTTAAGAGAACGTAGCAATGAAACTTCCCGAATTGACGTCATAGATATGCCGTTACCACGGCTTTGATCGTGCGTAGGGATCCTCAGCGCCTTCAGAGCAATAACATTTCCCGATTTTTGCATACGCGCCCGGCTATTTCAGATTCAAAGATCAGAATTGGAATAGGAGTAAACGAAATTACTAGACGACACCGTAGGCTAATTAATGCGAGTTTAGTAATTCAATCTAAATGATGTATGACTTTACGTACTGCCTTCGCCTACAACACGCTTGTCGTAAAAATCGGCGTCCAAATCCAGATTTCCGACTAGAATAGGCTGATCGGATAAGGCACGACGCTCTCCCGTAACAGAGACCATCGTTTGCGCCATCACATCAAGCGTATCCTTTACCAACGCCGTATTTCCTCCAGGATACACGTCCTCCCAATATACTGTATATTTTGCATACTTTATTGATATATGCGAGTTATATTATATATATTAATAAGAAAAAAAAATAGATAGTTTTAAAATATCATTAGCATTATATAATATAGAGCTGCTGCTGCAAAGACGGTATGGCAAAGACACTTAGCGAGAACGTTGGCGAAACAGCAAAAGAGATTAGCGGGGACGATAGGAAAGTTTCGCTCAGTGACATATCTAGCTATAGCGATTTACAAAAAGCTTGGGCGCGTTCGCCACTTGGCGCGTGGGCTGCCGCCTCGACGTGTAAGTGTCTTGTGCAGTGCATACACGCTTTACGCTAAACTTTAAAGTATTTCTTGGTTTACCGCGCTCGTTGGTTCCGAGTCTACGTACACCAAGCCAGCCATCGTTTGCGTCTGCGCTTTGCTTTTCTGCAATTTTTGGAGGATCTGGGTAAGGTAGCGCTAGCTTGCTCACGGTTGTGCTAATGTGATTCTAAAGTTATTTGACGGCCACTGGAGGTAAGGCATGATTATCCATAGTGAAGACTTATGCCACAGATTATGAAAATGGCTCAGGTCTAATGTCGGGTATGCCGTATTCTCGGTTTGAGCAACCGCTAATGTAGACAGCCTGGTCAGCGGCATACTTGCTCGTGCACGGGAAAAGTGCCGTGAAAGCGTTGAAACCGGTCCCGTTAGCCATGGCGGCGTTAAGTGCGGCTAATGCGACGATGTACGGCCAAGACTACTTTGGATACTAGGTGCGTTTCGTAGTTACGCCTTGGGCTGTATTGCCTGGAAGGAATGAATAATTATTTAATCAATTACCTTTTGAAGGGTTTGCTGTGCTCATAAACGGGAAAAGAAATAGAATAGCTCATCAATAGTAAATTACATAAAATGTCGTATGGTCATTGCTCTTTTTTCGCCGTGTCGTTGTCACTAGATTCAGTCATCGCCGCGTAAACCCAACCTCCTAAAACAATATTTGCCACCAACGCAGCAAATATAGCGGCATGCGTTGTCTGGTAAGCTAAGCTTGTCAGCAATCTTCACTTTTTGGAGTATCGAGAAATATTACGTTCAAACAATAGGGCTAAAGAAGCAAAATAGCATCCGATTGGTAAGACTATCATTGCAATCGTGAACGAGAAAACTTTGAAAAGAACAGAGGGCGGAACATTAATGCTTTGCCGTGTTTCCACACCGCTGTCTTTGGCCGTCGTATCCATTAGATCGAATATGAAACTCGACTCGAGCGCCAAAATACCGTTTGCCCCACGCGCAATATTTCAAATCTTTATGATGCGTCTTTTTGTATATACGAATATATATTGCTTGCCGGATTCTGACATGTATTATTGTGCATTTATGATTTCCAGCGATTTATGCTCTACAATATGAAATGTATTGGGAAATGCAAAGTAAATAAAGCCAGCGTGTCATTTGTATAGCAAGCTGTACAATTATATTTTACTATAGAAATTAATGAATATATAAATAAATAAATAAATAAATAAATAAATAAATAAATAAATAAATAAATAAATAAATAAATAAATCCAAATCAACTTGCTTACTCGTGACGGATCCGCCGAGACTTTTGGCCCAAAGCCGTGCAAAGTCGCTCGTAGTTGACTTTTCCGCGGCATTTTCCCTCATACGTCAATGTTTTAAAAGATATCTTGCGACTTTGTGCAACACGTTAGAGAAGACATTCCAATGTGGCGCGGCAAATTGTGAACTTAAGGGTTAAGGTGCTCTAGGACTTGGCAAGATTGAAATGTCTTTTCATCTAGAACTTATCCGCCTCAATTACTGCATTATAGTTGGCTCTGGCTCTGGCTCTGGCTCTGGCTCTGGTTCTGTTTTTTTTTGTCATTTTTTGATTATGCTTCTATTTTTGCTTTTTATTGTTTTTGGTCTCAGGAGTCAATGTTATTTGCGGGCGCGAATTTATATTTGCAGTTTCACAAAGATTCAGTTTGAGCCTCCACGTTATATCAGGCTTAGATTGAGCTTATCTAAATGCTTACTCTATGAAACATTACCTCTTCCTCGTAACTTATTGACTTGTTTTCTGTGTTCTCTTAATTTCAAACATTTTTTTCTCAATATTTTTATTTTCACGGCCATTTTTAATGTTCTAAATACTAGGCTTTCAACTCTATTTATTGCCAGTAATGTCCTTTTTCTGTTGTCACTTTCTTACCTTTGAAAGGTCTTGGTTTGACTGAGGTCCCGATTCAAACTCTCGGCCTGTATTTAGCCTTTTATAATGCTGTTTGCTATAATTGGGCAATACTTCGCAACAGTCAGTCTTCGTGCCCCCTGGGTATATTTGAATTTGCAGAACGTTTTCAGATTTTTGAGAAAATTTTCAAAAAGAAATCTTAAGATGTTATGGTTATCAAAATTTTACTTTAATCAGAAGGAAAGCTTTGTTTTTGTTGTAGCTTGCTGAATGCTCTGATATATTTTCATTGACAATAACATACGGTTGACTTTCTGGATATACATTGTATATGTCGTTTAGCGTCATTGTTGTAAAATCTCGATTCAACATATATATGCTTTGCTAATGGCTCTCGCGAAAGATAAGCGAAAATAATGTACTCATAGGCATTCAGAAATTGTTCTTTTTTGAAAGCCGTGATTTCAGAACACCAATGCAATTACTGCTGATTTGTAACAGAGATAGACGACGAAGTTGGCTTGCTTTTCACGCTCAAAGAATAGATTAGAAGGGTAATGGCTTGAAACTGCTTTCTAGACCAGGTTGTTCTCTTTCTTCTGTCTTGTGTTGTACCTTGCTGTAAGTGTTCTGGTTTTATGCCGCCTGTATGTGGGCTTTTTGGGATGCGCCCTTGGAACAAAGCGTAAATTCCAGCGGAAATTCTAGATTGTATGCTGCAAACGAACATTGAAGCAGTGCACGTGTCTACTGATTTGAGCAGCACTTTTAATAAGGGCGGCACTATGCAATGGAGAGGCCGTGCTGGCGTCGTCATTGACCTGGCCCAGGACGAGTACCTGTTTAGTCGTTGGGCTTCCAGGATTGCTACTTTTTGGCTAGATTACACAAAGCCCGTTATTTGCTTGAATGCACTTGAAGATGTGCAGTATGCGATCCATTGAGGCGCCTCGTACATGCAGAACGCTTTGGGGACTTCAGTTATGCATGTATGCTTGGCTCTTGATGTCGAGGCGAACCACGGAGCAACTACGGAGCAACGGAAGGTAAGAAGGTGTTTACAATGTTAAGCCCGTGACGCGTGACGTAATTAATTGTATTGATTGTTTATTTGATTATTTTGGGCAAAGACTTATTGTCGAGTACTAAGCAACAGGTGGACAGAGGCGGACAAACTTGATTATCGTATTTTGTGTTGCTACTTTTTGGACAGCAGATAATATAGAAAGATGTGTTGAAATCAAATCTATCGTATAGCGACGATATATGTGTCCAACAGACGGGAATTTTCCCGCCTTATTGTCTTTTGGAGGCCTGATACTTCGTGCCATCTGCATCATCCACAGACAATAAAGTCCGAATTGGCCCGGCCCCCAGCGTAACTTAGGCAGATGATATTTGGCAGAAAAGCATGGTTTAGGGCTTATGACACTTATACGGTAGCGTTGCTATGACGACTGAAACGGGAAACGTATTCTTGAAAACCGCGTTATCCACCACGTATGTGTCAAGGGTTTTCTCTCTGGCGTAAAATATATAAAGCGGCTGCTTTCGCGTACTTCTTCCTGACCAAAAACAAAGCAGAGGGCCACAATAACCTCGAGTTATCACGACTCTAAAGAGGGCGTTTCACAGCATGACGCGTCTATAAAACGCTTTCAATATCTTTCTTTCTACTTCAAGTCTTTAACTCACGGCTGTGTGTAAAAGTCGACTTCTGAACGCGTTTTTTTCTTTTTCTTTCACTATTTTACGCGTTGATCACTTTGAATTTTCTTTACCTTTATGCCTCTTTTTCATTTTATCTCAAATTGTCGGGTGTTCCTTTAGTTTGATCAGTGTTCTATATGATGCTGTGTATTTCATGCTAGTTTCACCTCCATAGCCTCACGTGACCGCGTTTTGTCTGCTTATTTCATGTTTTCGACCTTACCGTGACTCTATGATGCTTGCTTACATGAAAATTTGAGAAACTGGGCTCCTTGAAATCGCTGTTATGAGACTGCTTTGCTACTGGTTGCTTAACAGTTTTGTTTGCTTGTTTCTCGTTTCTTTGATCGGATCTGTGCTCTCTATGATGCTGTGTATTTAAATCATGCTAGTTTCACCTCCATAGCCTCACGTGACCACGTTTTGTCTGCTTAGTTCATGTTTTCAACCTTACCGTCGGTGGCTCTATGATGCTTGCTTACATGAAAATTTGAGAAACTGGGCTCCTTGAAATCGCTGTTATGAGTCTGCTTTGCTACTGGTTGCTTAACAGTTTTATTTGCTTGTTTCTCGTTTCTTTGATCGGATCTGTGCTCTCTATGATGCTGTGTATTTAAATCATGCTAGTTTCACCTCCATAGCCTCACGTGACCACGTTTTGTCTGCTTAGTTCATGTTTTCAACCTTACCGTCGGTGGCTCTATGATGCTTGCTTACATGAAAATTTGAGAAACTGGGCTCCTTGAAATCGCTGTTATGAGTCTGCTTTGCTACTGGTTGCTTAACAGTTTTATTTGCTTGTTTCTCGTTTCTTTGATCGGATCTGTGCTCTCTATGATGCTGTGTATTTAAATCATGCTAGTTTCACCTCCATAGCCTCACGTGACCACGTTTTGTCTGCTTAGTTCATGTTTTCAACCTTACCGTCGGTGGCTCTATGATGCTTGCTTACATGAAAATTTGAGAAACTGGGCTCCTTGAAATCGCTGTTATGAGTCTGCTTTGCTATTGGTTGCTTGATTTGCTTGCTTGGTTTTTGTCGCTTTGTCGATTTGTGGCTTGACCAAAGCCAACCGAGCTGATAAATGGTGTATTGTGCCATGATATGCTGGTTTTCTTTCTTTCTTTCTTTCTTTCTTTCTCTCTTTGTCTTTTAAGAACACCAAAAGGTTTGGGTCAAGGATGGTTTTTATCAGAATCATGCGAATGCTGGCTTTGATGCCATTGCCTTGCAGCGACCAAAACGGTAAGTTTCCTATGACTAACAAAAATAGAAGAAAAAAACAAAAAGCAACGAATGTCTGAATATAAAAATCAAGCCGAAAAGGCAAAACACAAAAAACACAAAAAAAACAACAACAGAACAATATAACAATATAAACAAAAAAACAAGAAAGCTAAAAAAGCAAAAGAAGCGACAAAACGAAATCGCAAAAATGCGGAAAAATAAAAAAGTGCAAAGAAAGCAAAGAAAGCAAAAAACTATAAAAGCAAAGGAGCGAAAAAGAAGATTAGCAAAAAAGCAAAGAACCAAAAAAGCAATGCAAAATAGCAAAGAAGCTGAAAAGCAAAAAAGCAAAGAAGCAAAATAACAAAGAAGCAAAATAACAAAGAAGCAAAATAACAAAGAAGCAAAATAACAAAGAAGCAAAGAATCTAAAAAGCAAAAAAGCAAAGAAGCAAAAAGAAGAACTAAAACATAAAGGGAACAGGGGGACCAAAAACACAAAGAACCAAAATGAAATAGCAAAGAAAGAACCAAAAAAGCAAACAAGCAAACAAGCAGAAGAGCAAAGAAAGAAAAAAAGCAAAACAACAAAGAAGCAAAATAACAAAGAAGCTAAAAAGCAATAAAAGCAAAAAAGCAAAAAAGAAAAGAAAGCAAAGAAGCAAAGAAGCCAAAGAGCAAAGAAAGCAAAAAACTATAAAAGCAAAGAAGCAAAAAAGAAGATTAGCAAAAAAGCAAAAAAGCAAAAAAGCAAAAAAGCAAAAAAGCAAAAAAGCAAAAAAGCAAAAAAGCAAAAAAGCAAAAAAGCAAAAAAGCAAAAAAGCAAAAAAGCAGAAGAGCAAAGAAAGAAAAAAAGCAAAATAACAAAGAAGCTAAATAACAAAGAAGCTAAAAAGCAATAAAAGCAAAAAAGCAAAAAAGCAAACAAGCAGAAGAGCAAAGAAAGAAAAAAAGCAGAAGAGCAAAGAAAGAAAAAAAGCAAAAAAGCAAAAAAGCAGAAGAGCAAAGAAAGAAAAAAAGCAAAATAACAAAGAAGCTAAATAACAAAGAAGCTAAAAAGCAATAAAAGCAAAAAAGCAAAAAAGCAAAAAAGCAAAAAAGCAATACAAAATAACAAAAAAGCAAAGAAGCAAAAAAGCAATGCAAAATAGCAAAAAAGCAAAAAAGCAAAAAAGCAAAAAAGCAAAAAAGCAAAAAAGCAAAAAAGCAAAAAAGCAAAAAAGCAAAAAAGCAAAAAAGCAAAAAAGCAAAAAAGCAAAAAAGCAAAAAAGCAAAAAAGCAAAAAAGCAAAAAAGCAAAAAAGCAAAGAAGCGACAAAAGAAAAAAAGTAAAGAAGCGAAAAAGAGAAAAATCAAAGAAGTATAAAATAGAACTAAAACTAAAGGGAACACGGGGATTAAAAACACAAAGAACCAAAATGAAGTAGCAAAGAAAGAACCAAAAAGGTAAAAATGCAAAAAAAACTCTAACAAACTAAAAACTAGAAAACAAAGAAGAACAAAAAAAACAAAATCAACAAAATCAACAAAATCAACAAAATCAACAAAATCAACAAAATCATCAAAATCATCAAAATCATCAAAATCATCAAAATCAACAAAATCAACAAAATCATCAAAATCAACAAAATCAACAAAATCAACAAAATCAACAAAATCATCAAAATCGACAAAATCAACAAAATCAACAAAATCAACAAAATCAACAAAATCAACAAAATCATCAAAATCATCAAAATCATCAAAATCATCAAAATCAACAAAATCAACAAAATCAACAAAATCAACAAAATCAACAAAATCGACAAAATCAACAAAATCAACAAAATCAACAAAATCAACAAAATCAACAACAAAAAAAATAAAAACAAAGAAACCAGATTGTCTGAATAACAAAACAAAACCAAAACGCAAAAGTATAAACGAAACAAAAAACCCAACAAAAACTAAAATTACTGAATTTCTTAATAAAGAAACTCAACTAAACTGAATTAAAATAAAATAAAACCAAAAGAAACAAAAACAACTGGATGTCTGATTTACAAAGCAAAATAAAAACCAAAAAATTAAAATAAAAACAAAAACAAAATTGAAAAGCAACAAAAGGTAACGAATGTCTGTCTGATTTTACAAGAGAAAGAACTGGATGTCCGAATTACAAAAAAGTTACTGGGAGGTTTTGGTTAACAAATTGTTTTCTTGTGATCCTGCGGATGCTCGCTTCGATGCCATTCCTGTTTCAGGTGGCGAAATTGGTATGTTTTTTTTTATTAAAAAGACAAATAAAAAAGGATTATGCCTGTAGAAAAAAGACGAGAATCCCACACATTGAAAGAACATTGCTTCAACGAAATCCAAAAACAAATTCAGGCAAACTACAGTTCGTAAAGACGCATTCTTTCGCTGGCGTTGTGTTGTTGTTTTATTTTGTTTTATTTTTTATTTTTAATTTTTAATTTTTGGTTTCAGTTCTTATTTTACTTCTTGAGATTTTTTTTTTTTAATCCCATGCTTCTAGCCTTGTGCATATGGTACTTCCAGCTGTGTTTTTTCTTTTTTTTTTTTTTGTTTTGGATTTTTCTTCACGATTTTGTTTCTTTGTTGATTTGTTTCTTTAAAATATACAAGGTAGGTCAGCGGTGACATTTGTCGATCATCGCTGGCCGGGGGAGTGTTGTAACCAAACACCCCTCTCACTAGAAAAGTTGCAAACTGGCCAACTTTTCTGGAGAGAGCGATTTTTGGTTACTCTGAAGGCACTAAAAACAAGAAATCGTTAGAAATAATGGTTTTTCTATCTTCTTTCTTGTGCTTGTTTATTTGGCTTGCTCTTGTATTTCTGTTTCTAAAATGGGCTTTGATACAAAGGTATTAGTGCAAGCTTAGCCAAATTCAGATATCGATGGATATCCAGAAAGCAGAAAGCTTAACTAAAAGCATTGTCTACTCGCTTGTTACTCTACGCTTGTTAATCTGCGATTTGGTCCTCTTGAAAATGAAAATTAATAACCGAGCAATGAATGCTATTTTTGGCAACGTTGCTGCTTTTGCTAAAGAGTCATATGACTCAGAGTGAAGATTTCTACGCAAACTAACAAACAAAAAACAAAAAACACTGAAAGTCTGAATAACAAAACAAACAAAACGAAAACACAAGAAACCAAATGCATGAACTAAAAAACTAAAAAGACAAAAAAATAGTAACAAATGCCTGGATAGAAAACCAAACAAAAGGAACACAAAAACCCAAAAAACCCTGACGTGGATTATTATTGTTTATTCACTTCATGATTCAATCTCCAGTGCTTTATACAATATATTATATTATATTATATTATATTATATTATATTATATTATATTATATTATATTATATTATATTATATTATATTATATTATATTATATTATATTATATTATATTATATTATATTATATTATATTATATTATATTATATTATATTATATTATATTATATTATATTATATTATATTATATTATATTATATTATATTATATTATATTATATTATATTATTATATTCACAAAACATATCGAAACCTGCCGACTTTGCACGATCTGTGCGTAGAGTAATGTGCGAATTTAAGTAAAGCGTATCCTAAATTAACCTCTGTCTACCACCAGTCTGGCATGTGCTGGCATGGATTCTATGGTATAAACTAACACCTTTGCTGCCTTTCTAACTCGATATCCAGATATGTATAGCGCATTTTTGTGAGGTTCATGGCCCTGTTGTGGTGATGACTACGCAATGCGTACAGTCATCATCACCAAAGTCTAACGTGGCAGAGCAGATTGCAGGAGAGAACGATACGTCAGTTTCCTCGCCACTGCAGGAGATAAGCCCTCCTGGCTCATGTGCCTCATGCTCCATTTCACTCCCCAAACATTTACGCTCAAATTTTGCTCCTGTAATGACCACAGACAGCGGTAATGGCTATGTGTGCATAAGTGCACGACATCCTCAGTCTCAGGCGCGCTTTGCCGCTCTAAGGCAAAGCTGTGTGAGGGCTTTAAATTGCGAAATAATTCCAAAACGTGAAGGCCCTTTGTTTTTTTCGGACCGTGATATTGGTTATGCCACTGCCTACGTTTTCAGTTTGCAGGATAAATCTGCCCGTGGCGGTACTCGTAATTATGCTCTGCTTTGTCTCAATCAAGATCCTCTGGCGGCTCTCGCTACTTGGGAAGATACGATTCAACGATTCGAAAATGTTGCTTTGCATTTGATTGCTGCAAATCAGCGTCAACAGCGTGGAGCGGACATAGAGCATCAGAGACCCACCAGTCCTGGAATTCAGATTAAAGCTCGCTCACCGGAAGGGTTTTTACGTAAACGCGATGATGTTGGGGTAGCAAAAAATCTGGCAGAGCTTACGTCTCTTTCTGACGTGTATTTACAAGTGCATGTAGGGTTCTCCTGGCTCTTGTCACTTTGGCAGGATTCTAGCCGCTAGGACTATAGTTGCACGGTGGACAGTATGTTATAAGCATCCAGATAACTTTTTTTCTCCTGATTTTTCCCCGTTTGCTTTGGGTCACAAAGGAAGCAGTGTTGCCATGAAAAATAGCTTGATTATTTTTCAGCTTGTAAATATTCTAGTCTTGGAATTGATTTGGAGTTAATTATTGCTTTCGCAAACAGGAACCGTTTGTCATTATTATGTGAACGCGCAAATTTAAACGCCTATACCTTCCAGAATCTAATCCTCATCCTCCAGGTAGCTGTACATAAACTTGAACTCTGGTTTTTTCCTTTGTATCCACGATCCTTCAAAGTCAAAGTACCTGTAAGTGCCTGACTCGTACTCATCTGTAATGATCTTGGGTTCCTCATGGCGCTGGAACCAAGTGAGATATTTTTTGTGGAAACGCCAGCTTTGCTTTTTCAGCTCGTGTGCCGCTAATGATCTGAATGTATTAATAAAAGTTCAGATATAACTGCAAGTGATTGAACAATGCAGCTTACAATTGAAAAAAGATAAAAATCAAACGAAAATATTTAATCTGAACTAGTTCATATCCTTTGATAAAAAAAACAAAACAAATGAAGTATGTTTAAACAGATCAACAAACAAGAAAACAAAACCCCGTGAATTTGAGCAGATAAAGCACATCCAAAACCGCAAAATCTAACAAATAAATAAACATAAAAACGACTTACTGTTGATATGTCCCAGGCTGATAGTAAAACATGAAAAACAACGTATCCGTATCCATTTTCTCTACTGCAAAAGGAGATTCCAGCGAGCGCAATGGGTGCTGAGGGTAATAAGGCGGAACAGTAAAAGGGTTTCGCGGTTTGTAGGGCGGTTGCAATTCACTATCAGCCGCATCCGTCACATGATGAAATGATGCACTTAATAAAGCACCCGTTTCTGCATAGCTTCTTTGTCCCAAAAATTTTGATCGCGCGGATTCAAACGACGTAGCCAAATCTTGAATACCTTGCGGTAAATCAGCGGTCAAGCTAGCTGCCTGCTGCACTTGAGTCTTTTGATTAGTATTGAAATTATTGTTTTGAACTACAGATGAGACCGTATTGGCCGCAGTCAGTGAGGGCGATGACGCTGTTCCGTCTGTTTCAATGCCTGGCAGTGTCGTCCCCGGCTGCCTCTGAGAAGGTAAACCTGGTGCTCCAGACCCTGTGGCTCCACTGGGCGTTCTTTGAGCAGAATCTGTGTCTGGTTTTGCTATAGACGAAGACGAAGATGAAGCAGCAGCAGCAAATGCATACTGTAAACCTTCTGCACGGGGTTTGGGAGCTGGAGGCAAAGGAGCAATCTTGTGTGCACCACTTCCTCCTGATTGTGACGAGAAATCACGAGACGGTAATTTCGCAGGAGTAACTGAAGGCTTCCTTGCAGTTGTAGACGGAGCAGCAGGTTGAGCAGTGACGGGTAATGGCCTTGACGCCAATCCTGCTCCGGTAGGAGCAGTCTCCTTTTTGCTGCTGAGGAGTGAAGGTGAGTTAGAAGCACCTTCATTAGGACCTGCTTTGTCTGGTGAAGACGAAGTCTTGTCCTCTTTCTTGTCCTTGCTCGCTTTTTCATCTTCTTTCTCAGTCCTGTTACTTTCGCTATTCAGGTTGTAAATAAGATCGTCTGTAGGCGGTTCGTCCTCCACTAGCTCCGGCTCTGCGACCAGTTCATCCGAGTCAAGATTTAGATCTTCATAAATGTCATCATCTTCCGCAAAATCAACGTCCTGGTTCGATTCGACATAGTACGCAACGTCCTCTTTGATCTTATCAACCTGTGAGGGAGAGAGTGAGTCATTCTCAAGCAGCCTTAAAATCTTTTCAAGTCTGCCTTGATGCCATTTATGTCGATCTATGAAATGCTCAACCTCATGCAGTCGATCCTGCTTTGAAGCATCACGCGATTTCTTCTTGACCGAGCTGTGTAAAGAATCTTGTTCTGACTCTAATTGCTCTAACTGCCGATCCAGCTCTTCAATCATAGACGATATCCATTGGCCAATTTCTGATTTTTCTTTCTCTTTGGGATCCAATTTAGCCGCTGCTGATAAGCCTTCTTTACTAAACGCTTTTGTCTTCATTTCTTTCTCGACCGCCTTGAACTCCTCCATTTTCTGATTGTTAAATTAGTAAAAAAGACACCTCCAGCCAGAAACCATACCGTTTCAATCAGCCTTCGATTTTCAAGAAGAGGCTTCTTGTCCTTGATATCGCTGCTAGCAGCCCATGTTTTAATTTGGTCTCGAAGCCGTTGTAACCGTTTGATCTCTTTCTTTAAATCCGATTCGAGCTTTTCCTTTTGCGACTGGTTATTTGAGGCATCTAATTTGAACTGAATATCATCAAAAGCCGCAATCTTTGTCAATTTAGCAACCAAGTTATAATCAAAACGATTTTTCTGTTGTGTCAATACCCCTTCTTGAACCTTTTTGAAGGTCCTGTCTATCTCGGCTAAATATTAAGTTAGCGATCATGAATTTTTCGCTCAGTGAAAGCATGTCATGATCTGTGCTTACCCTGAAGTTTCCGTGCCGCCATCTTTCGTGGATGTTGGCGAACGACACTCCAATTACCGTCGCTTGTCTGTCGCGCAGGACTGATCAATATATATATTGAGCACAATGTATAATCTAGTTCAGCATATAATGTGTTGTACGACACATCGAATTATATACTGCTTCTTAGCGAAAATCGTGGTATAGAAAGGATTAGGGTTAATATTAGACAGGGTTACTATTATTATTATTATTATTATTATTATTATTATTATTATTATTATTATTATTATTATTATTATTATTATTATTATTATTATTATTATTATTATTATTATTATTATTATTATTATTGTTATTATTATTATTATTATTATTATTATTATTATTATTATTATTATTATTATTATTATTATTATTATTATTATTATTATTATTATTATTATTATTATTATTATTATTATTATTATTATTATTATTATTATTATTATTATAGAGGATTTTGGAGAATACTAAATTAGCTGCCTTGCTCATATGCATTGATAACTGAATGTATGAATGAGGCTAATTAAACAGAAACTTGCCGTCGACGTACGACGGACTACGCGAAAATGTCTCGAGATATTTGCAAATTCGTTATTGTCTCCACGAAGGCTGTCTTCGTCAGACACGAATAAACATATCACAGAACAACGTGTATTACGAAAAACTTTACCAAATCTTGCAGAAATTCCGATGAAAAGAATCCGTAATTGGGCAGTAATCGCACACATTGATCATGGAAAATCCACTTGTATGTGTCTATCCCGTTGGTTTTGCCATTTAGTTTTAGCTTTCCTTTCATTTTTACTAACTTCAAATATGTATCTGTTTTTCCGTCCCTAACTAATGATTGTATAGTAAGCGACCGGCTGTTAGAGCTCACAAATACTATTTCTCCAGATGCAAACAATCGACAAGTTTTGGATAAATTAAAAGTTGAGCAAGAACGAGGAATCACGGTAAAGGCACAAACTGCGAGCATGATGTATTCATATAAAGGTGACGACTACCTCTTGAACCTTGTCGACACTCCAGGACACGTTGATTTTCGAACAGAAGTATCTCGCAGTCTTGCTGCTTGTCAAGGCTGTGTTCTTCTTATTGACGCCACTCAAGGCATACAAGCACAAACGGTATATTCTTCTTTCGACTCTTTTATTAAGTATAATAGCGAGATTTCGATTTACTAAGCTTTACAGGTTGCAAACTTCTATTTGGCATTTTCAGAGGGTCTTATAATCGTGCCAGTATTGAATAAGATTGACATGCCTACAGCAGATCCGGAACGCATTTTAGAGCAAATTAAAACACAATTTGATTTAGATCCATCTTGTGCTTCTCTTGTGTCAGCCAAAACGGGTCTAGGCGTTGATAAAATATTGCCCACTATTATTGAGCGAATACCACCGTACGTTTGTAACTGAAAATCAAATACTTTTTTTTAGTTTTGACTCATTTAATTTTTAATTTTCAAATTTTTAATTTTGTTATTTATTTTAAATATATGTGTACATATATATGTTCCCGATTTCCTGGCCTAATCTATTTGCAATTTTAGACCCTCTGGTTCCCCAACGAGCCCTTTAAAAGCGCTTTTGATAGATTCGTGGTATGATAACTACGTGGGGGTTATCGCTTTGCTTCGTATATTTGATGGATCTCTTTCAAAAGGAGACAAAATTACGTCTTGTTACACAGGATTGAAGTATGAAGTCAGCGAGGTCGGAATAATGTATCCTGATCGCACACCAGCTCCAAGACTTTATGCTGGACAAGTGGGATACATGTCATGTGGAATGAAGACCTCTTCAGACGCTCATGTGGGGGACACGTTCCATTTATCAAGTACGCCCGTTGAACCATTACCCGGATTTGAGCCAGTTAAGCCTATGGTTTTTGTTGGAGCCTTCCCGGTCGACAGTAAGTTGTACGAGAAGATAAACGACAGCATTGAACAGCTGGTACTAAACGACCGGAGCATTACTGTTGAAAAAGAATCAAGTAATGCTTTGGGGATGGGGTGGAGGTTTGGGTTCCTGGGTACCCTTCATCTCAGCGTCTTTGCGGAGCGTTTAAGGGACGAGCACGGAGGCGAAATAATTATCACCGCCCCCACAGTGCCATTTAAAATAATTTTTAACGATGGGTCGGAAGAATTGATTTCTAATCCTCAAAATTTTCCAGAAGCATCCGAGTTATCGACCAAAGTTCGAGATATTTTGGAGCCGATAGTAGAGGCAAGCATTATTCTACCCAGTGAATTTATCGGCGATGTTATTGAGCTATGTGAAGCCAGTCGCGGAGAGCAAAACGAATACTCTTTTCTCTCAGAGTCACGAGTGCTTTTGAAGTATAAATTGCCTTTATCCGTACTCGCAGATAATTTCTTTGGGAAATTGAAAGGAAGAACTAAAGGTTACGCGTCTTTGGACTATGAGGATTGCGGGTATCAGAGTGCCGATCTGGTAAAACTTAGTCTTCTAGTCAATAAAATGCCAGTTGACGCACTTTGTGCTGTCATGCATAGATCTCAAATTTCAGCAAAGGGGCGTGAATGGGTATCTCGATTGAAACCATTAATCGACCGCCAGCAATTTGAAGTTGTCATACAAGCTGCAGTGGGGAAGCAAATAGTTGCGAGGGAAACAATAAAAGCAGTTCGAAAAGACGTGGCCGCCAAGCTTTATGGTGGTGATTGGACGAGACGCATGAAGCTTTTAGAAAAGCAGAAAAAGGGAAAAAGTCGACTTCAGCAAATTGGTTCGGTAAGTTTTTCTTACTATATTTGTATACAAAACATTGAGGAGAAATTGAAAAACAAAGAAATTAAAAAATCTCTAAATTAAAATAAAAACCCCCCAAACGGATATTAAAAACAAACAACAAACAAAAACCAAACACTCGATTTTTCATTTGAGTCTAACTGTTGCAGGTGAGTGTAGACCAGAAAGCGTTTCATGAATTTTTACGGCAAGAATCAATTACAACAGCATAACATTGAGATGAGATACCAGCATGTATAAATGGATTTTGTACTTAATAATATTCCTATAAATCTCAAGTTTGCCATTTCCTGTCCTGAACGTCTACTCCACATAAATAGAAAGATGTTTTTTTTTTTCACGTTTTCTTTCCAAATTGTGATTCTGTGGAATTCTTCATGGCGCTTGTGCTAGAAAGACCTCCGCCAACGATATTTAGCAGGGAGTCAATATACTGCGCTCCTGACCACTTTTGGTGAGTGAGCACTTCCACATGATTCTCCCGCTCTGGCTCTTGGATCATCTCCACATAAGCCTCCATACCCCGCCGGGAGTATTCGCGAGCAAAAGTATCGATAGCTAGAGCGGTAGCATGCAGTCCAGCCAATGTGATAAATTGCCATACAAACCCAAGCTTAGCAATGTCTTCAATAAAAGTCCGAATCTCCTTGCTGGAAAGACCCGAGGCGGCCCAGTTGAAACTAGGTGACAGATTGTAAGCCAGCCATTGCTCCGGGTACACAGAACGAACACCATCGGCAAATTGCTTGGCCTGTGAATAAATAGGCTTCTCTGTTTCCATCCACAAGAGATCAGAATAAGGAGCAAAAGCAATAGCCCGCTCAGTCGCATAGGCAGTTCCTCCACTGATTCGATAGAAGCCTTCACGAGCACGAGGAGTGTTCCAGTCAAAATATATGGTGTTGCCAATAATAGACTTAAGTGCCTCTTGTGCTTCAACAAGAGACTTGCCTGCAATCTGCTTAATGAACTTGTCCTGTAAAGCTTTTGCGTTAGAAGAGGCCTTGGGGCTTTTGGAGATCGCTGCCAAAGCGGCTTCTGGGAAAGTGGAAAGGCCAGCATCTTTAACCCACTGGTCCTCCAAGGCTTGCAATTCTGGGCCCAACTTCCCGGCCTTCTGCCCATCGTCGAGAACTTCCACGAGCGGGCCTAATTGTGGATTTGTTGATCCGATGATATGCAAATGATCGCGTTTGTCAATAGTAGATGTAATCATAGTGGCAGCCTGAGCGTCGGTACGGGAAACAACAAGATTGCCCACACCCATAATATCCATTTGAGCGCGGATAGCTACAAGACGGTTGATATGCTCCGAAATGGGTACAAGCACTTTTCCACCAAGATGACCACATTTTTTGGTGCCAGGAGCCTGATCTTCAATATGAATACCGGCCGCGCCCTTCTCTATAAACATCTTCGTAAGTTTCATAACGGCAGTTAGACCTCCGTGACCCGTATCACCATCCGCAATGATTGGCCTCAAAAAGTCGATTGGATTCGGCAAATTCTTGCGCTCTGCAGGAGGCAAAGAAAGTCGTTCAGATCGCTGTTTACGATCGTGAAACAACTGGGCCATAAACAAATGCTCGACTTTGTTGGGGACGGTATTGGAAGGGTAATCCGCAATGTCCGGCCCTGGTTCATTTGAGCTGGAGGCAGTCGAAGAGCATTGCCATCCAGACACGTATATAGTATCCACGTACTTTGCCATTTGTGCTACGTGAATTGGATCCAATGCACCAAACGTCCGTGAAGCAGTGCCATTGCGAGCATGCTCCTCCAATAAAGCATACAATTTATCTCCCAAGCGTCCCGAGAGATACTCGGGGCGAGCAATACTCGTTCCTCGCTTCGAAGCAATTTCTTCAGCAGTATAAGGTCTCAAAATATTTTTGAAACGGGGACTTGTCCACCATTTCTTTAGCTCCTGTACTTGCTGTTGAAAGTCCGCTTCTTCAGAATCGCGAGCTAGTCCCATTGTGTAATTATTTTTTAACCTCAACAAAATATCAACACGTTCACTGTGCCAATTGATTCCAAAGGCACCATTATATACTGGATATAAATTGAATATTTCCTTCCCTTTCCCCGCATATCCGGATTAAGAGGACCCGGTTGAGCGGCGAGTAGATCAATATGTAAGTAGTGCCTACGGGCAAAGTGGTTTATTCCCCGGATATTACAATAGTGAGAGAACTAATTAGAAAAGCCGTGGAAATATTTTTCTTTACCGTAAATTCATTAATTTAAGGATAAGTGGTTTTACAGCAAACTTGAATTTGAGATAAGATGTTAAACAACTGGGAACGAGACCTAAAATATTGGGTATATTTTTTATGATTTACAACATACGCTATCTGATACGCAACGACATCCATCAAAAGGCATAGAGATAGAAAATAAAAAATAAAAAGAAAGACTAGAAATTAGAGAGACTGCGCGATATCCGATTAATTGTTTATAGGAATCAAATTGTATGATTTTAGCCATAAGATTAATGCAGTGATAAAATGACCTGATATTTTATTTCTACTGGACTGAATAGATTTAAAGACATAGAATAGAAAAACCGATATTGCTGCTCATGTTCATGGGCTTTCATTTATTTATTTATTCTTCCTTCAGATGACCCAGAGCGAACGGATCTCCATGTGCTTAACGAATTAATTTAAGAATATCGAAAATTTGATAAGCCGCTAGAACATTCCATCCACTAGTACATTTTCCGTATCAATTTTTAATGCGTTTTCAACGAGTAAAAGACACCACTATATCGTTGTACACGGGCCTTTGCTCATGTACTTGAACTTTCGCGTAACACGAGACCGTTGACTTTGATCGCTAACGCTTTCGTGATTTGTAATATCTGACTTGTATGTTAGTAAGGTCTATTCTAAACAGCCAATTACCAAGACAAAACTTGTTGATGGGGACTGGCGATAAAGAGATAATGCGATCCTATGCCCATATGTGTCGTTACTATTTTCTGTCCTTAACCCTTGCCTTGAATTAAGAGAGCTATGGACTGAAATAGAGGCATTGTCTGTATCCAAAATACCCCTATAGCCATGGATTTTCCGTCGTGAAACATCATTGTTCGCACAGTCAAATGAACAATGTTCAAGTTCAGTAAGCACCCCTTTATTGCGATTTCGATCGGATAGAATGGCCGCCTGAGGAGCCGCTGGAGCTCGATCATTTGCTGCTTCAGCCTGCCAGCTGCCTGCAGTCGCTTGTGTATCCATCGACTTGGAGTCATCGCTTATTGTGAATTTTGTAGATGCATAACTATGTATTGCAATCATACATAAAAGCGGCCAATAAAAGGGGCAAACCAAGACATTTAAAAAGGCAAATGCAAGATGCAACGCAGCCAAGGAAATCAGTCCAGATATTCCTCTAACGCGAAATGTCCGGACACACGTACGCGGTATCACGAATGGGTGCACAAATAGCTGTTTGATTCGAAACCAATATGAAAGAGCAAATGGACTGGTAGCGGGAAGATCGCAAGGCAAAAATGCACTTGGATCAGTCGGATGCTTCAGGTTTTCTCTTATCCTATCAAAATGACGGAATTTCTCTAAAGTGCCCAAAATTGGGACGTTCAGACTGATTGTTGAAGTCAAAGTCTCCTTCAGAGACGCAAATGGCGTCTGCTCCGTATTTCCTCCAAGATCACGCCTCAAAGTCATCTCCATGTTGAATATTAAAATGAAAATAAGAAACCCTCCAACATTTACTTTCTTGATGATTTTCAACATTATTCCATATCTGTTCTTACCAGAGAAAATGGTTTTCAAATTTCGTGTCAGACACCTCCTTTGAGGGAACAAGTGTTCACCTCGAGAATTATTGTGTAACGATGTTGCTAAGCACTCTCGGGGACCTAACTCAAGATCTGCTGATGGCAAATCAGGAGCAAAGACATCTTTAACAAAGGCAGCCCTCGTATAACACTGGTTTAGCTGCTGTTCGAGACTATCACTATCGTCCTTGGTCTGGTAAAATTTCCAAATATATCTGCGCCATAAATTCTCGACCGTCCTTGAGTAACTCGTACAAACATCCGAATTTAAAAGCGCTAAAGTCAAAAAAAGCATCCTTGCCATATAGTCCACCAGTATCGCAGAAATAAAGAATACCATATATGAAAGACTTGCAATGTGCATTGCAAAATATTCACCAGAGTCCAATCCAATCGTATAGAGGTAGCGAAGAGCCATGAAATGGATAGGAAACGTTGCAATTGTGCTTGTTGCGTATATTACCGCAAGCTCTGAGGGCATCCAAGAGTACGGTAGCCACCAAGTTGGTTTTCGTGGCTCAATTAAGGCCAGCGCGGCGTTGCTAATAGGCTTCCCAATACATAAAAAGCGACAAGGTCCACATTTCAAATCATCCATGACCCAGGATATAAGGGATATGTATGATATCATTTGAAGATGAAGAATACCCGTCTCATTAATGTACACTAACGAAAGAGCGCTCAAGCATCCTGTGAAAAAGTACCCTGCCCGACAATGTTTTTCCAAGTCAGCACGACTTTGTGATAGCGTTGTTGAAATGATGTTGAAAAGGATGTGACTGTAAACTAAAAGTCGATTACCCACGCTTGCAATGGGTGGAACTGCGAGTTCGGGGTACTCCTTCACCGGTTCACGAAGCAAAATTATGGACAGTAAGCCATAGCTGACTGTCAAGCAAATATAAAAGGCAACGAGTCTTCTCATTGGGCGACAGGCTGAATATCCAGGTATCAAACATTATTAAGCCTGATCGGCTATAAGCACATTTATAACAGAAAAAAGGCCTCGCACAAAATTAACGCATCTCGCTGAGGCGTTTTGACTTAATATTAATAGGTGTCCCATATTTAGTCGCCTTTAACCCCTCACCGCCAGTTCTTGCAAACGAAATTGAGAGTTGAGTGCGGAGCAGAAGCTCGCCTCAGTCATGTTCTTTGTCGCGTCGTAATTAATTACCACTTGACTCTGCCAAGAGTATCATCGATTTGAGGCCGTTTCGAAATAGAAAGCGATAAGCTTCACAAATATTTACGTTACTTCATAAACCGAAGATTATTGGAAAAGGGCAGATTTAGGGTTTATCTCACAATATGTATCATAGCGCACTCTCAATGACGAAGTCTCAAAACACGTACACTTCTAACACTCAAAAACGCTGTCGACTGCTATGGCTCCAGGGTTTTCTTTAGCTGGGTTTTCTACACATAGACATGGTCTGTGAAGGCGTGAAGCACAAGGTGGCTAATGTCAACAACCTAGTCCACATCAGCCAGTCTGCGACCTCTCTATTTACGCATTTAATAGGCAGGCCTTCAAACAAATCCCAAGGCTTCATAAGTGCTGAACGAAGCCCTTCAAGTAGATAAGTATTTTATAGGCCTGCCCAATATATGGTTTCGAAATAGATGTGTGTGTAAACTTGCTAATCGGCAATAAGCTACATCTACAGAAGCTTCTGTTATTTTTATTGGTAGGAAAAGTCCGCAGATAATTAACAGAATCATTTACAAGCTGGACGCAGGTACGTCACTTGCACGCTATACGTGTCCATGACAATGCAGGCCGAATAGTAGAGGAAATCAATTAATATAAACCGTTGTCAATTGGGTAAACATCTGTCAAAAAGCATCAATATGACCTGACTATACCTCAAACTTCTTGCTGTAGACCCATATAAAGACCGCTATCCACCATTAAAACTTCATATCACCAAACCTAGTAATGTGCTACATAGAACATACAACCCACAGCTTTTAACAAAATAATAAACGAACACAAACACAAGCCATCTCTCAGTACCTTAGTTGTATCCCGTGATCATGGCCCGGTGCATTATGACCTAGCGCGGGATAACTCTCAGAATTCTGGCTTTGGAGAGTAGCAAACCCAGTTGCTTGTCTATTGGATGTGTTTCCAGATTCAAGTTCAATGCCAATTCCCCCATTTGCACGTGCGACATTACAATCCCGATGAGCCAAGAGTATGGTTTTAAGGTTGACGATTTCTTCTCGTAATTGCGTTACCTGGGCACTTAAAGCATCGTTTTCACTGCCGTAAAACTCCACTTTTGCTTGTAAATTTGCAAGCCATTGCTTTTTCCTCTGGCGGCATTTGAGAGCAGCTTGGCGATTTCTTTCGAGAAAATTCTTTCGCTTTTCATCATCCGTTTCTGCTTTCACTCGTTTAGAGTCACCATTACTACCACGACCCCGCCCATTCTCAGACTTTCCGATTGGCGAAAGGCTTCCATCGTCGTGACTATCATGCATGTTTTCATCATCATTGGTTCCGCTAATATCCTCCTGTGATTCTGAGCGTTGTTTTATCGTTGAACGACGGACCCTTTTAGGCCTCCCATTGTTCGCTTCACCTGGAATACCATTTGAGAAATTGCTGAAACTACTCGCAGCGCTCGGCTTGCGGCCCCGCGCGTTACGTTTTCCAGGCTGAAACGACCGTTCACTTTGTGGTGAATGATCATCCGTTGCGGAATGCGATTGAGACAAAGGATGATGCCCTTCTGAATTTAGCGACGTATTACCTTTAGCACTATTCAATCCTTGTTTTTGCTGCGCTTGCTGCTGCTGCTGCTGCTGCTGCTGCTGCTGCTGCTGCTGCTGTTGTTGTTGTTGTTGTTGTTGTTGTTGCTGTTGCTGTTGTTGCTGTTGTTGCTGTTGTTGCTGTTGTTGCTGGCCTTGTGATAACATAAACAAGCCATTAACTGCAGCTGAAGAGGCATGGTCAAAGTAATCCGACATCGGCTGTTGTGCCATTCTATTAGCCTCATCATTTCCTGGCGTTGTTCCATTAACAAAACCCAAAAGAGCCGCAGTAGTAGGACTTGGAGCGGGGAACATAGAATTTGGATTTCCAGGGGTTAAGCCAGTACGTATGCCAGACTCGTTTGGGGTAAGTCCAGTGCGGAAAGCAGAAGGATCAAAGGGTAGCATACTAGACCCACCTGGCGTGGCCAACTGTGAAGGGGCTTGCAGCATTGCAGGAGACATCGGTCCCGATCTTAGGCCAGCGAGACCCGGCCAACCCGGGAGATTTCCTCCAGAGCTTTGCGAACCAGAATTATTAGTGTTTGTTCCCGTGTTGGTGCTGCTTGACTGTTGAGGCTGAGGTGAGGTTAAGCTTGTTAGAGGCGGTAACATCTCTCTTTTGACGGGAGTCGGCTGTGATGTAGCTGCCGTTGCGGTGTCCGTTAAATTTCCCGGGCCTCCATTAGGACCCGCTACATTCGACTGACTCTGGCTTAAATTCTTTTCGTCTGCGTCTGGCCGATTGCCTGCTTCATTCCGTTTCAAGGCATCAGTAGCTTTGTTGTCGTCATTCGCTGGGACCGCCGCGCCGCCAGCAGTGGGCGAGCGCGCGGAGAATGATTTTTCAAAGGGGTTTGGTTCCGACTCCACTTTGACTCAAATAATATAGTGGTGACCGTGCGCGCGCGAGGCTCGCAATGGACCACTCAATGCCGAACAAGGGAATAGAACTGCTTCGTCCCAGGTAAACGACCTATGATGAAATATTTTCAATGCTGTATTTTGTAATGTTTTTATTGTGTCTGTTTAGCTATAAATTACTGGTTTTTAATAAATTACGTCAGTAATTTGGCTTGTGGACAAGTAACCCTATAGGAGGGAGATAAATTTGAAAGGAAAACGTTAATTAATAATATGGTCGACCATGGTCGTGTATTTAGTCCGTATAGATTGGCAAGCAATGCAGTTCCGATTCCTTTGACCTTCGTTTTCCATGTCTAACTAATACAAGTTGGACGCAAATGTGTACATCTGAACAATCTATCAGTCATTTCTATGTATTGAGCGATCACTTGTACATTAATATTTTTGGCCCCATATATCCATCTGTACGCTAATCAAGACCGTGACCAAATGATTCCTTGTACTCGCGTTCGCATCGCGAACATGCATAATAAACTCCAACTAAATTCATGCTGCTTAACATCAAGTTTTTCGCAGAGCTGTTCACAAATTCGATAAAAATGCCATCTTTATGGCGATAGAAGTTTCCTGACATTTTATGATGGTCTTAAATGTGATATGAATAGCAAATGATCACAGAAGCGAACGATCACAGAAACAGGATCTATGCTGTTAACTATATTTTACTCAATAGTATAAGAAAATGATCACAGAAACAGGATCTATGCAGTTATCTTTACAAGTAATATAAGGAAATGATCACAGAAACAGGATCTACATACCTAAATCCGTCATACCTGTTTGTTTTCAAGACATAGCCCCTGAGTTACGTGAGGCCTTTTTAACAATTCAGGACCTGGGGCCTTTTCAATTTGAGGCGGTTCTTAATATATATATATATATATGTACCTCGAACTCAAGGCTCCTCTATCATCTCTATCACTTTGCCTCAAGCTTAAGTCTTTATAGCGAACGATTGCTAAAGGTCTAGGAAGATGGACAGCGCGCTTGTGGTCGTGGTCGCGAATGGCGAGCATAAACAAGCCCAATCTCCTCCAGATTTGTCCGCAGCATGAAATAATTGGGACCAAAGTCTCTAAAGCTGGAAGGTGTTGAGCATCACGAGATGCCTTTTATTCAACACGATCTAGATGATACCTATAAGTAAGTTCCTTGATTATTGAAGAGAAAGAACTCTGGCAACGTACATGCCAAGTATAATACCGGTTCTTTTGCCAAAATCAGGGCCTCATTAGAGTCAAATTTTGTGGATTGGACCTTAAAGACCTTAAAGATCGGAAAACACACTATGTACTTACCACAGCACCTGCATCGCATCGCTTTGCCAGTCTTCATAAAGAAATGCATCCACAACAAGCACACGAAAAACCAGCATACTAGCAGCACGAAGCTGATTTATTTTTACGGATGTGTGTCTTTATGTTGGAGGCCTAGAGAAAAATGGGAAGAGAAATACGTGCGAAGGCGTTTTCCCAAACAGCCCAGACTTTATTGTTGAATCTATCGGAAGAAACACGTACGCAATTAACGTTAAAAAGAAAGCCTGGAAAAGGAAAAAACAAAAAAGCAAAAAAGCAAAAAAGCAAAGAAGCAAAGAGGCCGAAAGGCAAAAGAAAGAACTAAAACTAAAGGGAACAGAGGGACCAAAAACACAAAGAACCAAAATGAAATAGCATAGAATGAAGCAAAAAGATAAGAACGAAAAATCAAAAAAGCAAAAAAGCAAAAAAGCAAAAAAGCAAAAAAGCAAAAAAGCAAAAGAGCATGAAAGCAAAAAAGCAAAAAAGCAAAAAAGCAAAAAAGCAAAAAAGCAAAAAAGCAAAAAAGCAAAAAAGCAAAAAAGCAAAAAAGCAAAAAAGCAAAAAAGCAAAAAAGCAAAGAGGCCGAAAGGCAAAAGAAAGAACTAAAACTAAAGGGAACAGGGGGACCAAAAACACAAAGAACCAAAATGAAATAGCAAAGAATGAAGCAAAAAGATAAGAACGAAAAAACAAAAAAGCAAAAAACAAAGAAGCAAAAAAGCAAACAAGCAAAAAAGCAAAAAAGCAAAAAAGCAAAAAAGCAAAGAGGCCGAAAGGCAAAAGAAAGAACTAAAACTTAAGGGAACAGGGGGACCAAAAACACAAAGAACCAAAATGAAATAGCAAAGAATGAAGCAAAAAGATAAGAACGAAAAAACAAAAAAGCAAAAAACAAAGAAGCAAAAAAGCAAACAAGCAAAAAAGCAAAAAACAAAGAAGCAAAAAAGCAAACAAGCAAAAAAGCAAAAAAGCAAAAAAGCAAAAAAGCAAAGAGGCCGAAAGGCAAAAGAAAGAACTAAAACTTAAGGGAACAGGGGGACCAAAAACACAAAGAACCAAAATGAAATAGCAAAGAATGAAGCAAAAAGATAAGAACGAAAAAACAAAAAAGCAAAAAACAAAGAAGCAAAAAAGCAAACAAGCAAAAAAGCAAAAAAGCAAAAAAGCAAAAAAGCAAAAAAGCAAAAAAGCAAAAAAGCAAAAAAGCAAAAAAGCAAAGAGGCCGAAAGGCAAAAGAAAGAACTAAAACTAAAGGGAACAGAGGGACCAAAAACACAAAGAACCAAAATGAAATAGCAAAGAAAGGAGCAAAAAGATAAGAACGAAAAAACAAAAAAGCAAAAAACAAAGAAGCAAAAAAGCAAACAAGCAAAAAAGCAAAAAAGCAAAAAAGCAAAAAAGCAAAGAGGCCGAAAGGCAAAAGAAAGAACTAAAACTAAAGGGAACAGGGGGACCAAAAACACAAAGAACCAAAATGAAATAGCAAAGAATGAAGCAAAAAGATAAGAACGAAAAAACAAAAAAGCAAAAAACAAAGAAGCAAAAAAGCAAACAAGCAAAAAAGCAAAAAAGCAAAAAAGCAAAAAAGCAAAAAAGCAAAAAAGCAAAAAAGCAAAAAAGCAAAAAAGCAAAAAAGCAAAAAAGCAAAAAAGCAAAGAGGCCGAAAGGCAAAAGAAAGAACTAAAACTAAAGGGAACAGAGGGACCAAAAACACAAAGAACCAAAATGAAATAGCAAAGAAAGGAGCAAAAAGATAAGAACGAAAAAACAAAAAAGCAAAAAACAAAGAAGCAAAAAAGCAAACAAGCAAAAAAGCAAAAAAGCAAAAAAGCAAAAAAGCAAAGAGGCCGAAAGGCAAAAGAAAGAACTAAAACTAAAGGGAACAGGGGGACCAAAAACACAAAGAACCAAATGAAATAGCAAAGAATGAAGCAAAAAGATAAGAACGAAAAAACAAAAAAGCAAAAAACAAAGAAGCAAAAAAGCAAACAAGCAAAAAAGCAAAAAAGCAAAAAAGCAAAAAAGCAAAAAAGCAAAAAAGCAAAAAAGCAAAAAAGCAAAAAAGCAAAAAAGCAAAAAAGCAAAGAGGCCGAAAGGCAAAAGAAAGAACTAAAACTAAAGGGAACAGGGGGACCAAAAACACAAAGAACCAAAATGAAATAGCAAAGAATGAAGCAAAAAGATAAGAACGAAAAAACAAAAAAGCAAAAAACAAAGAAGCAAAAAAGCAAACAAGCAAAAAAGCAAAAAAGCAAAAAAGCAAAAAAGCAAAAAAGCAAAAAAGCAAAAAAGCAAAAAAGCAAAAAAGCAAAAAAGCAAAAAAGCAAAAAAGCAAAAAAGCAAAAAAGCAAAAAAGCAAAAAAGCAAAAAAGCAAAAAAGCAAAAAAGCAAAAAAGCAAAAAAGCAAAGAAGCAAAGAAGCAAAGAAGCAAAAAATCGGAAAAGCAAAAAAGCGAAAAAGCAGAAAAGTAGAAAAGCAGAAAAGCAGAAAAGCAAAAGGCAAAGGGCTAAAATTTCGAAGAAGCAAAAGAAAAAGAACTAAAACCTAAGAAAACATGGGACATTTCAAAAAATCAAAATGAAAGAGTCAAGGAAATGTCAAAAAGGCAGGGATGCAAAGAAGAAGCAAAAAAGTATACCAAAAAATTAAGACAAAGAAACAATATGAAAATAATAAAAACCAAAGCGAATAGGGGGGGAAGAATCAAAGGATCGACAAAAGAACTCGAAAAAATCATGAACATAAGGCAGAGAAATAAAAATACGAAGAATTACAATGAAATATGTATCAGTACTAAATTAAAGTAAATAAAGACATGAAAAAAGCACTAAATTCAAGACATACAAAGAGGACAAACGCATAAAGACATCACAGTGCGATACGAGAATAATAATAAGAGCAAAAGTAAGATGCATTAGTTGAAGCAGCATCTGGAAACTTTGGTAAGGTACAGGAATCACCAACATGAATATTCGGTGCTGATAATGCGGGAGCACTTCCAGTCAATTCAAGATTCTCGCATTATTTCGGAACAATTGGTGTATAAAAAAATGACAGGAAAAGAACATGATCCGAAAAAGCTGAAAATCGGATTTTTGAAAGAACTTAAAAGCATGTACAGGTAATATGCCAGATGGAACAGAAAACTTTTCACCAAGTTCAAGATAACAAGACTAAAACGGCAATGATCTATTGCTGTTTGTCAATTTAGGAAGCCAAAGAACAAAAAAAAAAAAAAAAAATACGAGAAAGAACGAATAGTCAACATGATCACTAAAATATATACGTTTATAACCAATTGTTCAGAGGAGAAACAATAAAGGTAATATACATTTGCGTTTTGTATTGAAAGATGATATGCTACGCAATAGTTTAAGCTTAGTATGGCATCCACTATCTACACTTAGTAATATACGTTGAGCCATGCGGATCCATTCATTCTAAATTGATATATCTCTAACTTGAGCAAACGAGCAATTAATAATAAGATTCTTGAACAAATTATATCGTAGATGAATTGCAATATATATGAAACCAAAATTTGAATAAAAAATAAATTCATTTTTCGCTTCTAAAGAGCTGCCAAGATATCACAGCAATAAAACAAACTTTAAATGAAACTTAGAGGTTAATTGCTCATGCCACAAAACACAAATTCAGTCCAAAAAGAAACTTACAATATTTCTATTTTATATATCATTTAATTTTAAAGAAAAAACACATGACCGCTTGTATTAATACATGATATAAATACATTTATTTGGTGCAGAGAAAATTAAAAATATAAACAAAACATTAACCACTTTCAGATAATTGATTATATAACAAACCTTTCAATCAAATTTTCATTATTATTTGACATTCTAATCTGTATGTACTCTTGGATCTAAAATAAGCAGTAAATAGCCAGAGATACTTTAGAAAATATAGCACATGTTGGTTGGTGTCGGTGCTACCCTTTAGTCTCGTAATTGTTTCATTAATGGCCATTGATAATTGGGAGATATCTGGTGTTTAATGTAATTGAGTGCGGCATTGATGTAAAACAAAACATCCGCGTACACATGTGGACAGAATAGAATGTCAAAAAATTTTTTATTGTGAGACTCACATGTAAATGATATAGTAGGAATATATACAGTGAAATAAAGTATTACCAACCAAACTATTTGATTGAAAGCTAAGGGCGCAATTTCCGAGAATATATACAACGTAAAATTCATGAGCATCAAAGAGAAGTAATCTTCTCGCATGTTCATGGGATGTTGGCAGTGTAGGTTACCTGTTGACGTGTTAAAGCAAAATGAAATTAACAAAAACTACTAAAAAAATAATATAGCCGTTTCAAGGTAAATTGGTTTCAGACCGCAAAATAACAGACAACAACCAAAAATCTTAGGAGTCTACTGAACATGGGGATGGCTTATTTTAAGTCTAATATGAAATCATTCGAAAAACACTTTAGCTACGATGAACGAAATCACAAAGTTTTACATAAACAAGGAGTTTAGAGCAAGAAAAAATATTTTAAGCTGAAGAATATGCCGGACATAGTCAGTTCATAGCAACATATGTGAAATACTACCATGCAGCTCAAGGTTTTAAGTCCAATAAAGTGCTGGCTGAGCCAGAGTATCATCTACTCTTTTCATAATAGTTGGTAGAATACTGACGTGATTCTGATACGGAGAAATTAGCTCTAATAAACCAAATTTCAGCACTTCAAGTTTAATGTATTTTAAATGTATCATTTTTTGTTCATTTTTGAAAAGCAAATTATTATTTTATCTATATAAAATATTAAAAAATTAATTAAAAACCCATGGAAAATTTGATGGTTAGAAAGATTCTCAAATATAAGCCTCACATGATTCTTGAGACCATACGGAAGACGCAAAATCCTAATTCAGTAAATATTACATAAGTATCGTACCCCGCTGTTTAAACAAGATAAGCTTACTATCCCACTATTGAACCGTTTTGTAAGTAACCACTTAAAAGAAGCGTACTTCTTTAACGGACATTATTATTCTGCCTAATCGGATTCTATTTGTTTATGTTGAGAGATTGTCTCTATAACTTATATTTATTATTATCTCTTTGAAATATTTCTGTCTTTACATGTATAATTCAGTCTTCAAGTTCTCCAAATTTTGTATTCTGTCTTTACAAGATCTATTGTTGAATAACTTCCCAATCGCGCCTCTGACTGAGTTTTGGGAGATCTTCCACAGTCTGATAATTAATATCAACCATTCAAACTTCAAAACAACCTCAATAATTCAACACTATACACGTTATGAAAATATCAAGACTAGTTTTTATTAAGAAGAAATTTGTAGAAATTTAATTTGGCTTGTTGTAGAGAATAGTGTTGTATCTCCTTTTAGCTACTTTTCTAAGTCTACTGACGCTGTACTATATAGTTTCTTTGGTTCCAGCCACCGAGTTACACTTTGGTAGCGCAAGCCTCTTTGTACTCAGTTTCAGCCACTCCAGCCACTCCAGCCACTCCAGCCACTCCAGCCACTCCAGCCACTCCAGCCACTCCAGCCACTCCAGCCACTCCAGCCACTCCAGCCACTCCAGCCACTCCAGCCACTCCAGCCACTCCAGCCACTCCAGCCACTCCAGCCATTCCTCCTCTTTTCTGTAGCCGGCCTTCCTGTTCTTTTTCTGTGACGTCCAAGCTTGACATATTCCTATACTCCCTCTCAAGCTTGTTGTCGTCACTCTCACGTGTTTCGCCTTTAAGTATCTTTTGTTGTAGGTAGTTAAATATTTTTTTGCACAAGGGCTTTGTAAGTATATCCGCCACTTGTTCTTTTGTGGAAATATAGTCCATAATAATTCTGCCCTTCTCAGTAAGGTCCCGTAAAAACATGAAGCGCACATCCAGGTGTTTTAAGCGTCTCATAGGGCTCGCTTTGTGTGATACGTAAATTGCGCTGTTATTGTCCGAGCACACTCTTAGGGGGTGGTCCAAATTAAGTATTTCTTTGACCAGATTTTTTATTCCCAGTCCCGTTACAATTGCAGAGCACGCACTGACATATTCTGCTTCGCATGTTGATAATGCAATAATTTTTTGTTTTGAGGAACTCCAGCGAATTAGCGATGTTCCTAAAAACATTGCCATTCCTGATGTGGAGTGTCTGTCAGATGCTTCGCTAGCGTAATCGGCGTCACAATAAATCGTAAGGGTGCAAGGGACAGTGTTGCTTTGGTATTCGATTCCAAGTTCCTTCGTGTCTCTTAAGTAAGTTGTAATTTGTTTAATTAGTTCCAGACATTCGGTAGTTGGGTTTTCTTGAAATCTTGCAGCGTGAGATACGGCAAATGCTATGTCTGGTCTTGTGCATCTGCTTATCCATAGTAGCATTCCAACGCATTTTCGGTATTCCGTCTGCTCAATCGGTTTTCCATTTAACACAACGTAATTTTTAATTGGCGTCTTTTTTCTTGGTGTATCTTGACAGTTAATTTCTTTTACAGCCTTTGAAATGGCAGCTTTTTGGGTAATTTTCATGTTGCCGATTTTTCTGTCATAACTGAATTCCATACCAAGGAATTGGTGAATTTGTCCAAGGTCTTTAATTTTAAAAGCCTGCCCGAGTTTTGTTTTCGTGTTATCGATTTCGTACATTTCTTCACCAATAATAATTATATCGTCAACATAAATTAACAAAAACGAATTTCGTTTTGCATTGTGTAAAATGCAGTTTTCTGTTGTGGATTCCAAAAATCCTAAAGCTGATAATGTTGTAAATAATTTTTTGTACCAGCATCTCGGGGCCTGCTTTAGTCCATAAAGTGACCGTAGTAGTTTGCAAACTCTTCCGGTTCCATCATCAAAGCCTTCGGGCTGTCTCATAAAGACACATTCTTCCAGGTCTCCATTTAGAAACGCCGTTGTTACGTCCATTTGATGGATATGCCATTTCTTTGAAACGGCAAAGGCAAGAAGTGTGCGTAGTGATTCAAGGGCCATAGTTGGTGCGTAAGTTGCCTGATAATCAATACCCTCGCGTTGCGAAAATCCCTTTGCAACCAGCCTTGCTCTATATCGTTCAACTTCTCCTTGATTATTGGCTTTCGCTTGAAAAACCCACCGGTTTCCAATTATATTAGCTCCCTCTGGAGCATGTACCAATTTCCACGCATTGTTTTCCTTCATTGCATTTAATTCAGTCTCCATAGCCTCTTCCCATTCCCGAGCGTGCAAACTGTTGCGCGCCTGCTTTGTATTGTTTGGCTCTATAATTTCATTTATTGCCACATGCGCTCTATCATAAATTCCTGGAGCATGACGAATTCTGGTTGAGCGTCTGATTCCGTCGTTTGAAATGGTTGTTCCTAATTCTTGTGTATCATTCTGCTGCTGTGTTTCGTGATTGTCCTGATTTTCGTCCTCTAGTATATCGTCATTAACATTAATTGAGTCAGTCGTGTCTTGAAAAAATTGCTCCGAGTCTTCTGACGTGCCATCTGATGAGGTGATACATTCTTCCTCATTTTCATCAGAATTAGAAGAATATTCGGGTGTTTGTTCAGTTTGTAAATTTTCTGAGACAAATATATTTCCTCCTCCCATAGTTAAAGGCATTTCTCTTCTCTCTAAATTCTTTTCTTGTTTGTTTGCGTCATAAAATTCAGATTCATTAAATACCACATCACGCGAAATAACCACTTTTCTCGTCAAAGGGTTCCATAGTCGATAAGCCTTGGCATTTGTTTGGTAGCCAACAAATACATGTGGTTCACTACGAGTGTCGAGTTTTTTAATTCCTCCTTGTTTTTTCAAGACAAAGGCTTTGCATCCAAATACCCTTAAGTGGTCTAGTATCGGAGCCTTGTCAAATACCATTTCGTAGGGCGTGTAGTCGTTAATTCTCGTCGGGCTACGATTTTTAATGTATACACAAGCGTTTACTGCTTCGTCCCACAAGTATTCGGGGACGTTTCTTTCACTCATTGTAGCCCTGACTCTGTTGAGTATTGTTCTGTTTGCCCTTTCTGCAACACCATTTTGTTGTGGAGTGTAGGGCGCAGTCAGTTCGTGAATAATTCCCTTTTCTTGCATGTAGGATTTAAGAGCTTGATTAACAAATTCTCCCCCGTTGTCGCTTCGAATTCTTTTGACAGATATTCCAAACTGAGTTTTAATCAAATTAACCAAATTTTGTATGCAATTGTTAACGTCAAATTTATTGGCGATTGTGAATAAAAATGTATATCCGGTTAAATCATCAATCAACGTAACAAAGTAACATTTCCCTGAAGCTGAAACTGGAAATGGTCCACATACATCACTGTGCAGTAATTCAAACTTTGTTTCTGCTCTTAGGCGTCCTTCTGGAAATGGTTGGCGTGCCATTTTTCCTTTGATACAACTTTCGCATTTAACTTTTATATTTGTCTTGTCAAGGTCTTGTTGTATTTTTCCTGCTCCAAGGCCTTTAGCGAGTTTTATCATATAATTTTCGTTCAAGTGCATTAAGCGGTCGTGCCATAATTTTTGTTTCTCAGGAACACTTATCGCAAGAGCTTTGTTTTCTGCAATATAACCAATTTGTTTTGTCCGAAGGGGATAAAGGTTATTTTCTTTCTCAAATGTTTCAAGCACTTCTTTATTCTGTGTCTTAAACAGTGTAGCTTTTCCATTATCAAATGTGACAGAAATTAATTCTGTGTCTAATGCGCCAAGTGAAATTAAATTGTACCCCAGTTGGGGAACCCACAGCACATTTTTCAAAATAAGTTGTTTGTTTTGGGACGTCGTAAGTGAATATCCCCACTGCCCAGTACTCTCAACTTTTCTTTTCCGGCAGCTATGACAAAATGATTTTCATGGCTATTGTATTTTTTAAAATTGGTTAAGCCGGTTTTATTATAAGTCATGTGTTGCGACGCACCACAATCGAGAATCCAATTTTTATTAATGGTGTTTGGTGTAATGGCATTAATAAAGGCATCCTGATAAAATTGTTCACCGAGTTTATTACTATTCATCTGGTTTGTTGTTTTAGGACAATTATTTTTAAAATGGCCCTTTGCTCCACAGACAAAACAAGTATTATTTTTAAGTCTGCAGCGTTCCTCTGTATGGCCTCTTTTTTTGCAGTAATGACAAGTAGAGGCGCGGAACGTTGTCAGCGCAGTTTCGGCGCTTTCGCCGTGGCTTTGCGTAGCTTCAACGACAATTTCTTGTATATCCTTCAGAAGGACTTTTTTTTGCTCGTTCCCAAACACGAATTTCCGAATTCAAAGAGTTGCAATTTCGTATCATGTTGAGATAAATTTGGAGACTTTCCTCTTGACAAAGGTCGTTTCGCAGCTCTCCCAAGCTGGTGACCAGACTATTAAATTTTGTGTGGAGTCCTGCCACCTCCCCCAAGCTCTGTGCTTTTAGTCCATACAGCTCGCTACTGACTTGGACTAAAAGGCGGTATTTTCGTTCCTGAAATGCGTTGCTGACATTTGCCAACAGAATTTCCGGATTTGGCGCCTTTTGGCACAGGTCGTCAAGTACTGGCACAGAGATAGCTTCCTTTAGTGTAAGCAGAAGTATGGCCATCGTTGACTGGTAAGCCACATCCTCGGTCGCAGCTTTTTCTCCCTTGTAATCGGGCATGACGTGCTGAAGCCCGTACGTGGTCAACACCTCCGACAATTTCTGTTTCCATTGGGGAAACTCGATTAAATTCCCCAATCGCGGAATTGCGAGGTACGGCAGGTCTGCCTGCCCGTGGAGCTTGAGTGATATCCCGAGTTTGCTCATATTGACTGAACTCAGACTCTTAATCTGTAGTAATTTAATTTGGCTTGTTGTAGAGAATAGTGTTGTATCTCCTTTTAGCTACTTTTCTAAGTCTACTGACGCTGTACTATATAGTTTCTTTGGTTCCAGCCACCGAGTTACACTTTGGTAGCGCAAGCCTCTTTGTACTCAGTTCCAGCCACTCCAGCCACTCCAGCCACTCCAGCCACTCCAGCCACTCCAGCCATTCCTCCTCTTTTCTGTAGCCAGCCTTCCTGTTCTTTTTCTGTGACGTCCAAGCTTGACATATTCCTATAGACTAAAGCACCTTGATGTACGATATATGTTTTTGCGCAATTTAACGGAAAACGGCACAGTAATTGTTGATTATATATCTACAAAAGAACAGCTTGCGGATATTTTAACAAAGCCTTTGTGTAAAAAGATTTTTATACATTTGCGACAAAAACTGGTGAAAGGGGACTCTAGAATTGAATCATTACAAGCTTGAGAGGGAGTATAGGAAAGTATATCAAGCTTGTGCAGCAGCTGATTACTTAGAAAAAAAAATGAAGTTTACCCTGGTAATTGTGACTGTCATTGAGAAGACTATAAATAGATCTAGATAGAACTATGTTGGCTAACAAAATTGAATACAACACGTTTCAAATTAACACGTTCGAAATTATAGATTCAACAATTATTTGACACGACTGTTTCTTCATCGCAGCTGGCGAGTTTTTCGGGTACGCTTTCGTCATAATTGTCAGAAACGCTGGCGCTCTGTGTTGAATCCAAGGTTTCTGTAGGAAGACTTTCGTTATTTTCGCTGTTAAATTCTTTTTCGTTTTCGTTTTCGTTATCAGTATGATTTTCGATAAATCCATCATCACGAACAATATTATGTTCATTGTATTCCAAATTTCTTGACAGTAATAAAATCCCTCCACTAAACAACAAACTCCCTCTTTTATCATCATGTGTGGAATATTGTCTTAATTCTTCCAATGAGAAATATTCATTTTCCAAGAAGTTATCATCCCTGGAGATAATTATTTTGTTGTTCACAGGATTTCATAATCGAAAGGATTTTGCATTCGACTGATAACCGACCATAGCATATTTTTCTCCCCTGACAATTAATTTGTTTGGCCTGTCGGGCTTGGGTTTCGTATAAACAATACGACCAAAAACTCTCAAATGGTCCACTTGTGGTACATTTCCGTAAACCATCTCGTAAGGAGTGCGTCCGTGAACTCGCGTTGGAACACGATTTTTTATGTGAACACTTGTGCGAACTGCTTCAGGCGAAAGGCATTTTGGAAGATTACTGCCGATAAGAGCGGTTCGGGCTTTGTCTAAAATTGTTCTGTTCGCGCGTTCAGCAACACCGTTTTGCTGAGGTGTATGCGGAACAGTTGTCTCAGCATTAATGCCTTTGTCTGTATAAAATTGTTTGAGCTCGTTATTGACAAATTCACCGCCATTGTCAGTTCGAATAATTATTACTCGCTTGTTAAACTAAATTGACAACCGTTTTCACGAGTTGACACACTTCGCTTTTATTTAGAATAAAATATACGAACGTATAATCCGAGTAATTGTCGATAAAAGTCAAGAAGTACCGCAATTTCTTTTGTGAACTCACACGAACTTCACACACATCACTGTGAATTCGTTCGAAAAAACTTGTAGCGCGGTCGTGGCCTTTTTCAAATCGTAGACGCGTAAATTTTCCCTGTGCGCATTCGTGACACGAAAATGTCGCCGGAATTTTAAGGTCATTCAATTTTCCATTCGCACATCCGTTAATTAATTTTGATAGATCGTGTAAAGACCTCGTTTAATTTTTCCTGTCGTAATAATACTTCTGTTTGCTCTATCAATTATTTTAACTGAATCTTCGGCGGTAAAACAGACATCAATTTTTTCTCGACCTAGTTTTCGAATCGATAGCAAGTTAAATTCAAGTTCAGGAACCCACAGTGTTTCTTTCAAGTCAAGAACGATATTTGGCCCCAGTTGAATACTCGCCGTTCCAAATGCTTTGGCAAGCGTTGTATCACCAGCAACGGTTTTTATATTAATGTTGCATGGATGCAGAGTACCTTTAACATTGCTTTATTAAATGTGATGTGTTCTGTTGCTCCGCTGTCTAGTATCCATTCATTGGATTTAATATTATCGATACTCATAAGAAACGCACTGAAGTATGGTTGAACAATATTATTATTATTAAACTCCTTTTTGTTGCATGTTGCAACACGATGACTAGGCTTCCCACATCTGAGGCATTTATTCTGTTTTCTCCAGCACACGTCTTCCGTATGTCCAGATTTATTACAGAACTTGCGATTCATATTGGACGTCGCAACGTTTGCAGTTGCAATGTTTGCAGCTGCCTTAACACATTTTCGCGCAAATGACTGGACCCAAAACATTGCTTCTGCCAAACTCATCTTTATACATTCCTCTGGGGAACGTTGAGAGACAAAAGACTTGATTCCAGCACAATTCTCAATCGCATTAAAATATGCTGTGACAAAGAACTTTTCCAAATTTCCATAGTCGCGTGACATGGAATCAAACGTAAGGGGAAGTTGGTCGGAACTTAGCATTTTTGTGTGAAACGACATAAAGCAATTGGCCAAATTTGTAAAGTTATTGTTGAAAGTGGTGATGTTTTCGGGATCTTCCAGCTTTAATGAGGCTAGCTCGGCCGCTGTTTGAAAGACATAAGATGTAATATCTTTCTCAATAACCACTTCGATCTCCAGGAGAAGCTCTGTAGGACTGCGATATGCGCTATTGACGTTAAGGCAAGTATTCCTCCGTGGCGTTCCCAAGTTCGTCTTGCAGGGCGACAAGAAATACTTTCGTCTCTTCGTTACCGGCGATTTCGAGGTTTTCGGGCTTTTCTTTGAATGGCACAACTTTCGACAAATGCCAACAATTCAAAAGGCGCTACAGTTCTCCCTTCCAAGATGAATAGTAAATCAACCCTTTAAGCTGGGGAATTTTGATTATTGGTTGCTCTCTCAAGGTAACGACTTTCATTTTGTTCTCCGCCGGATTTTCAACTTGTTCCATTTCAGACTCTTAATCTGTAGTTGTGAGCAATTTATGATTATTAATATTGTTAGTTAATTTGTTGTTCGACTATTTATTTATAGACGTTTCCCCCACTGTGGCTTAAATGTATTTATCAGAGTAGTTTGAGAATGTGCCAAGAGTAGTTTGGGAATGTGCCAAGAGTAGCTTGGGAGTGTGCAGAGAGTGCGATAAGAAAATTGAGTAGGTTGGCACCCAATCAGAAAACATTTTACAACAGACTGCTCACCAAATAAACATCTACATAATGTTTTTACGGGACCTTACTGAGAACGGCAGAGTTATTACCGACTACATTTCTACAAAAGAGCATGTGGCGGATATACTACTAACAAGCCCTTTATGCATAAAGATATTTAACTACCTACAACAAAAGATACTTAAAGGCGAAACACGTGAAAAGTGACGACAGCAAGCTTGAGATGAGTATAGGAATAAGTCAAACTTGAACGTCACAAAGAAAGAACACGATGGCTGGTTACGAAAAAATGGAGGAAAGGCTAAAATAGCCGTAATAGCTAAAATGTAGTTGTTTATTCTTGACTAAATTAGTGGTCAACTACTCTATTTATAGACGTTTCCCACACTGTGGCTTAGATTTATTTATCAGAGTGGCTTCATCAGAGTGGCTTGGGAATGTGTCAAGAATACCGAAAAAAAATTGAGTAGGTTGGCAGCCAATCAGAAACATTACAACATAAAATTGCTGGAAGGGCTGCAATGATAGGAACTAAGTACAAGAGGCTTGGGTTGTCAAAGTGTGACTCAGAAGCCGGAATCAAAGAAACTATATAGTTGAGCGCTGGTAGACTTAGAAAAGTAGCTAAAAGAGATAAAACCTTTTTCTCTATCACAAGCCAATTAAAAATTCCTACACACTAAACATTAAACTCCAAATTAGTTCAATTGCTTGACAAGAGTCTTATGAAAAATGGCATTAACGTCTTGGACATGCAAATAATAAATATTTAATTGAGTTAAAAAATGAAAAATAAGCTGGAAGAATTTAGATATCTACTTCACTATCTACAGGCTATTAAACATTACTAAACAGCCATTTCCCACAAGGTGTAGATCAAGACCAACAGAATTATTTGGTCATGTTCATAGTGATGTCTGTCGCTCAATAAGTTTAAACTCTTAATTTAGTTAAAAATATTTCGAGACACTTACTGAAAACTTGTCTGAAATGCATTTGTATTTTTGATGAAAAATAAGAGCAAAGTCGCCAATATTTTTTGAATTTTATCTTTTTGTTAAAACTCTGTTTGGAAGAAGAATAAAAATTCTTCGAACTGACAGTGGACTTGAATAAATTAATCCAGAAATGTTTCAAGTGATCCGAAAAGTGGGAATAATTCATCAAACCACAATTATCTATACACCTCAACAAAATGGAATAGCTGAAAGAACAAACAGAACACTAGTCTCTAAAGCTCGCGCTCTATCATCAAATCGACAATTACTTACAAAACTTTGGGGAGATGCTACTCCAACAAGCTGTTATCTCAAAAACAGATTACCTTCGCGATCTTGTAATATGACTCCTTACGAAATGTTATGTGGTGTGAAGCCAAATTTGGACAATTTAAAGAACTTCTGGACGTCTGGTAGTTGCTAAAAACAAGCAACCTGATATTAATTTGAAACTTGAACAAAAGGAAAAAAATTTAATTTTCTTTGTTATCCCGAGAGTCAAAAAGCGTATATCTTATCTAATTTAAAAAATAAAATGTAAATGTTTATTTGGTGAGCAATTTATGATTGACATTGTTGATTAAATTGTTGGTCAACTACTCTATTGATAGACGTTTCCCCCGCTGTGGCTTAGATTTATTTATCAGAGTGGATTTATCAGAGTGGATTCATCAGAGTGGCTTGGGAATGTGTCAAGAATACCGAAAGAAAATTGAGTAGGTTGGCAGCCAATCAGAAAACGAGCTGTTTCGCGTGATATCGTCTTTTTTGAAGACGAATCTTGTAATGAATTTGAAGATACATATGACGATAAATATTTACAACAAAATATGAATTATAACTCGTTTGATTCCTCAAATCAATCCTCAGATATGGTAAACTTGCCATGATTGGCAACTTAGGTGAATATCTATTATATATATATATATGTACTTTTTAATATCTTATTTATTTTTTATGAAACTATTAAGTACTTTATATTTTAACAATATTAAACAAAAAATCAATCACTTTTTTAAATTATTGATATAAAAACATAATTAAATTAAACATTTTATTTTATTTCATATATTTTAATATATTTATTATCGCTTTACCGTCCCATAAAATCAACGATTCTAAAAATATTTTTGATTTTAATAACATTACTTCAATATCTACAGAAAACGCAGATCACTTGTACGTAAACGCAGATCGTACGCAACGAACTGAACATAATACACAAACAGATGCAGATCATATAACTGCAAATCAGAAGACTGAAGACGAAACTACTTTGTCTAAGTCTGAAAATACACATCCATCAATCAATTCTGATAATGCCCAGAATCAATCAGACACATCTCAAGCAAATGAAGGTAACACAGCAGACATTGATTTGAAACTATAAAATGAGACGACAGAAATCGGAGATAGTTCAATTACAGATGAAAATAGTAATGAAGAAATTAAATCTTGTTGAATCTATAATTTCGAACGTGTTAATTTGAAACGTGTTGTATTCAATTTCGTTGGCCAACATAGTTCTATCTAGATCTATTTATAGTCTTCTCAATGACAGTCACAATTACCAGGGTAAACTTCATTTTTTTTTCTAAGTAATCAGCTGCTGCACAAGCTTGATATACTTTCCTATACTCCCTCTCAAGCTTGTAATGATTCAATTCTAGAGTCCCCTTTCACCAGTTTTTGTCGCAAATGTATAAAAATCTTTTTACACAAAGGCTTTGTTAAAATATCCGCAAGCTGTTCTTTTGTAGATATATAATCAACAATTACTGTGCCGTTTTCCGTTAAATTGCGCAAAAACATATATCGTACATCAAGGTGCTTTAGTCGTCTCATTGGGCTTGTTTTATGCGCAATACAAATTGCGCTTTTGTTGTCGGAGCAAACACGAATTGGAGACTCAATTTTTAAAAGCTCCTTGGCCAGGTTGTAGAGACCTAATGTATGCACAATCGCCGTACAAGCACTTATATATTCAGCCTCGCATGTCGATAACGCAACAACTTTTTGTTTTGTTGACATCCAATGAATTAATGAATTACCCAGAAACAATGCCATTCCCGAAGTGGATTTCCTTTCGTCTCTATCACTTGCGTAGTCGGCATCGCAATAAACTTTCATGACTGGTTCAACCGAATTGCTTTGATATTCCAGTCCCTTGTCTTTTGTATCCCTTAAATAAGCCGTGATACATTGAACCAGTTCGAGACATTCATCTGTAGGCTTTTCTTGATATCTTGCTGCGTGGGATACAGCGAAGGATATATCTGGCCGAGTGCATCTGCTTATCCAAAGTAGCATGCCAATCCATTTGCGGTACTTTTCATTGTTTATAGGTTTCCCATTCAATTCCACGTAATTCCTTATGGGAATTCGTTTTTTAGGCAAGTCGTAGCAATCGAATTCTTTAATTATTTTTGTAATTGCTGCCTTCTGACTTATTTTCAAATTTCCAATTTTCTGATCATAACAAAATTCCATCCCAAGAAATTGATGAATCTCACCCAAATCTTTGACCTTAAATGCTCTTTGTAATTTTTCCTTTGTTCGTTTCATTTCATTTAAATTCTCGCCCATAATAATAATGTCATCAACATAAATAAGCAAAAATAAATTACCTTGGGAGCTGTATAGTATACAGTCTTCGACCTTCGATTCCATAAATCCAATTTCCATTAACACTGTAAAAAGCTTTTTGTACCAACATCTAGGGGCCTGTTTTAAACCATAGAGCGATCTTTTTGTTGAATCTATAATTTCGAACGTGTTAATTTGAAACGTGTTGTATTCAATTTCGTTGGCCAACATAGTTCTATCTAGATCTATTTATAGTCTTCTCAATGACAGTCACAATTACCAGGGTAAACTTCATTTTTTTTCTAAGTAATCAGCTGCTGCACAAGCTTGATATACTTTCCTATACTCCCTCTCAAGCTTGTAATGATTCAATTCTAGAGTCCCCTTTCACCAGTTTTTGTCGCAAATGTATAAAAATCTTTTTACACAAAGGCTTTTTTAAAATATCCGCAAGCTGTTCTTTTGTAGATATATAATCAACAATTACTGTGCCGTTTTCCGTTAAATTGCGCAAAAACATATATCGTACATCAAGGTGCTTTAGTCGTCTCATTGGGCTTGTTTTATGCGCAATACAAATTGCGCTTTTGTTGTCGGAGCAAACACGAATTGGAGACTCAATTTTTAAAAGCTCCTTGGCCAGGTTGTAGAGACCTAATGTATGCACAATCGCCGTACAAGCACTTATATATTCAGCCTCGCATGTCGATAACGCAACAACTTTTTGTTTTGTTGACATCCAATGAATTAATGAATTACCCAGAAACAATGCCATTCCCGAAGTGGATTTCCTTTCGTCTCTATCACTTGCGTAGTCGGCATCGCAATAAACTTTCATGACTGGTTCAACCGAATTGCTTTGATATTCCAGTCCCTTGTCTTTTGTATCCCTTAAATAAGCCGTGATACATTGAACCAGTTCGAGACATTCATCTGTAGGCTTTTCTTGATATCTTGCTGCGTGGGATACAGCGAAGGATATATCTGGCCGAGTGCATCTGCTTATCCAAAGTAGCATGCCAATCCATTTGCGGTACTTTTCATTGTTTATAGGTTTCCCATTCAATTCCACGTAATTCCTTATGGGAATTCGTTTTTTAGGCAAGTCGTAGCAATCGAATTCTTTAATTATTTTTGTAATTGCTGCCTTCTGACTTATTTTCAAATTTCCAATTTTCTGATCATAACAAAATTCCATCCCAAGAAATTGATGAATCTCACCCAAATCTTTGACCTAAATGCTCTTTGTAATTTTTCCTTTGTTCGTTTCATTTCATTTAAATTCTCGCCCATAATAATATGTCATCAACATAAATAAGCAAAAATAAATTACCTTGGGAGCTGTATAGTATACAGTCTTCGACCTTCGATTCCATAAATCCAATTTCCATTAACACTGTAAAAAGCTTTTTGTACCAACATCTAGGGGCCTGTTTTAAACCGTAGAGCGATCTTTTCAATTTGCATACTTTTCCTGTTCCGTCGTCGAATCCTTCTGGTTGTTTCATATAAACGCATTCTTCTAATTCGCCGTTTAAGAATGCAGTTGTAACATCCATCTGATGAATATTCCATTTTTGCATTGCTCCATAAGCCAGTAAAGTGCGAAATGATTCTAAGGACATGGTCGGGGCGTATGTCGCTTGATAATCTACTCCCTCACGCTGACCAAATCCCTTTGCAACCAATCGTGCTCGGTAACGTCCAACTTCCCCATCAACATTTGCTTTAGCTTTAAAGACCCATCGATTTCCAATGACATTAGCTCCCTCTGGCGCGTTCACTAGTACCCAAGCGTCATTTTCTTTCATTGCGTCCAATTCTGTCTTCATCGCTAATTCCCATTCTGATGCTTGCACGCTTTCTCTAGCTTGTTTCGTATTGGTAGGCTCAATTATACTGTCAATACTAATATGCGCATGATCGTATGGTCCTGGCAAACTACGTATTCGGGTTGAGCGTCTTTTACCATCGTCGGTCCATTTAGTTCCAAGCTCCTCCGTTTGCAATTCGGATAATTCAGAATTGTCATTAATTTTTGGACTCATATTTTCTAGAGTATCTTCAAAACTTTGTTCCGATGCGTCCGAATAATTTTCAATTTGCTCGTCAATTTGCTCGTCAATTTGCTCGTCATTTTCCTCGTCATTTTCCTCGTTATTTTCCTCGTTATTTTCCTCGTTATTTTCCTCGTTATTTTCAATTTGTATACCCTGCTGAAATTCAGACACATTTGACTGTTGCAAATTATTGACAGTAGAAATATCATTTCCAAGTGCTGGAATAAATGTTGTATTTTCAGAGCTGTTGATGGATTTATTTTCCACAGTTTCATAAAATTCTGTTTCTTTAAATATTACATCCCTTGAAACAACAATTTTGTTCCTTGACATATTCCAAAGTCGATAAGCTTTAGCATTGGATTGATACCCTACAAAGATATGGGGTTCACTTCTAGCATCCAATTTTCTTATATCGTTATGTTTGTTCAGGACATATGCAATGCATCCAAACACTCTCAAATGATCTAATAACGGAGGCTTTCCAAATATCATCTCATATGGTGTTTTATTAATTATTCTGCTTGGGCTCCGATTTTTCAAATACACACAGGCATTGACCGCCTCATCCCATAGCTTTTGTGGAGTCTTCCTTTGAATCATTGTAGACCTGACCCTGTCAAGAATTGTTCTATTCGCCCTTTCTGGAACTCCATTTTGCTGCGGCGTATAAGGTGCGGATTTTTCATGAACAATGCCATTTTCGTTTGTAAACTTTTCGAAAGATTTATTAATATACTCGCCTCCATTGTCACTCCGAAATCTTTTGACCTTAATTCCAAATTGCGTGTAAATCATTTTGATCAAGTTCTGAAAACAATCATTCACTTCGAATTTATTATTGATTGTGTTGACAAAAGTGTACCCACTGTTATCATCAATAAAAGTGACAAAATAACGATGACCAAGCGCTGATACTGGAAACGGCCCACAAACATCACTGTGCAATAATTCAAATTTGTCGGTTGCTCTCATTCGTCCTTCTGGGAATGGCTGGCGCGCCATTTTTCCTTCAATGCAACTTTCACAACCAACATTTAAGTTGCTTCTATTAACTTCGTGTTGTATTTTCCCAGCACCAAGTCCTTTGGCGAGTTCAACCATATATCTCTCATTTAAATGCATTAATCGTTCATGCCAAAGATTTTGTCTGTCCTTTTTTGTAGCATATAGTGCAAGCATCTTTTTTTTAGGGGCATGGTCAACAATTTTTGTATCAACAGGATACAAATTATTTTCTTTATCAAAGTCTCCAAGCTTTCTTCCAGTTGTGTCATAAAGTACAGCTTTGCCTTTTGTGAAATAAACCGATATATGCTCATTATCGAGTGCGCCAAGTGAGATTAAATTGAAACCAAGCGATGGTACCCACAAGACATTTTTCAATAAAACTTGGTTATCCTCAGACAAATTTAAACTTATATTTCCGTATCCCAATGCTCTTAATTTTTCTTTTCCCGCAGCAAGTACAAAATGATGTTCATCACTATTATAACGTTTTAGATTGGTGAAGGCCAATTCATTGTCCGTCATGTGCTGCGATGCTCCACAGTCAAGAATCCATTTTGTGCTGATACTTTTGGAAATACTTGAAGACTTTATAAATGCCACACGATAGTAATGTTCAGACAATTTATTACTATCAGTTCTTCTCAAATTTTTGTCACAGTCCGCTCTGAAATGACCTTTCTCACCACAAATAAAACAGCTGCGATTTTTGAATCTGCAGTTAGTTTCGGTATGACCCTTTTTCTTGCAATATTTGCATATCGCAACACGAGAGGCTGCCAACGCCATTTCCGAGCTTAAGTTATCTCCATTATCTCCTAGCATTGCTTCAAGTACAATTTCTTGTACTTCTTTGAGATTAATATTCTTCGAACGCTCCCAGATACGTATCTCACTTTTGAGCGACTCGCAACCTTTTATCATATTTAGGTATATTTGACAAACTTCTTCAGCATGTAGGTCCTTTCGCAACTCGCGTAAACTCAGGATGAGACTGTTAAATCGTGTATTCAGTTCCGCAATTTGTCCCAAACCTTGTGTATGCAGTCCATACAGTTCGCCCGTAACTTGAACGATTAAGCGGTATCTTCTATCCAAGAAGACGGCATCAATGCTGGAGAGCAGTGATTTCGGTGTCAATGCCTTTTGACAAACATCGTCAAGGACTGGAACTGAAATTACCTCCTTAAGAGTAAGGAGAAGCATAGCCGACGTAGATTTGTAGCCGATATCGTCGGTAAAATTCCCTTCAACTGAGGCATTTGGCATCACGTGTGCCAGTCCGTAAGTCTCAAGAATTCCGCCCAATTTCGATTTCCACTGAGGATACTCGATCAAGTTAGTCAACCTTGGAATAACCAGGAACGGCAAATCTCCATTTCCATGAGGTTTGAAAACCACTCCCGTGCTGCTCATGTTTCAGACTCTTAATCTGTTGAATCTATAATTTCGAACGTGTTAATTTGAAACGTGTTGTATTCAATTTCGTTGGCCAACATAGTTCTATCTAGATCTATTTATAGTCTTCTCAATGACAGTCACAATTACCAGGGTAAACTTCATTTTTTTTTTCTAAGTAATCAGCTGCTGCACAAGCTTGATATACTTTCCTATAGTTAGGCCATAGTGTAGATAGTAAAATTAAAATTAAAAATGACATAATTAAATTAAATTAATTCACTCCAAATACGGAATCTAACCGATTTGGAGGAATATTTAATTACTAATCATTAAATCACGCCACTGATCGGGTATCTGTATCTTATCAATGATAAGGTGACTACTAATTGATAGGAAAGTCTTGATCCTATCTCTTGGCAAATTACAAAGATAAGAGCTGAGCCTTGACGTCTATAAAAGGACAAGGTTTTCCATAGTTTAAGAGTAGATTTAATTAATCTGAAAGTTATAACAGTGAGTCATTCCCACAGTTATAACAGTACTGTATTCGATTACATTAAGTAATTCAATATTTTTTAATTAGATTTACTATCTACAATCCTAACACAAATCTTCATTCAAACAAGATTTCGAAAAAAAACAAATGCACCAGTTGCCCGTTCAGATAGATGCCATTCGAATGCTATTTTCTTTGGGCGCCGTCAATGGTTATAACATGTTTCATGTTGAAATCCATAACGCCTTTTTAAACGGTAAATGGAACGAGACTGTGTACATGAAACTTCCTAAAGGAATTATGGGACGGCAAGATCAAGTTTGCGGGCTTGTTATAACTAGAAATAACTCACTGTTATAACTCTTTAGATTAATTAAATCTACTCTTTAAACTATGGAAAACCTTGTCCTTTTATAGACTTTAAGGCTCAGCTCTTATCTTTGTAATTTGCCAAGAGATAGGATCAAGACTTTCCTATCAATAAGTAATCAGATAGGATCAGAAGTAACCGATCAATTAGTAATCACCTTATCATTGATAAGGTACAGATACCCGATCAGTGGCGTGATTTAATGATTAGTAACTAAATATTCCTCGAAATCGGTTAGATTCCGTATTTGGAGTGAATTAATTTAATTTAATTATGTCATTTTTAATTTTAATTTTACTATCTACACTATGGCCTAACAAGTACAAATTGGTCTATTATTGGAAAATTAATATACTTGACTGAGTGGGCACGCCCTGATTTACGATATGAAGTCAGTATGGTCAGTAAACACACCAAGTATCAGAACGAGAAACACTTATTAGCCTTAAATTATACTATGCGATATCTGAATCCAACAATTGACCATGGGATAACATACTTGAAAACACCAAAATTGGAAATTTTTACGTGGGGAGACGCACAACTTCTTGTTTGGATCAATTGGTTCATAAGTTGCCACGACTGGTCTCATCATTGGTAACTTGCTTGGAGGTTCTTTGATCAAGGTTTGTGGAAAATTCTCTTGTAAGAGTTCCAATACCTTGTCCGAATCAGTCGCGTTTTCATTTGTGATTGAGTTGGCCTCAATTGTTTTCTTCGGATTGATTGTTATTGAGCTAACCACTGGAATGCTTTGGTCTTCGTAAATGTTTTCTGTATCTTTGTTGATCTGCCATTTGACCTGTCTTCTGCCAGTGTTGACTATTGCTCTTAATTTGCTCAAAGTTTCCATACCAATAAGGAGATCAGAAGTTCGCAGTCGGCTACTGCACAATTTAATTCATTTCCTTTGAATTTTGTTCTAGCCACATATCTGCTGATTGTCTTTGATCCTTGAAATGCCATTTGAATTTTGTGGTCACTCTTCATACTTTGGTTTGTGAACATTGCAGAAATTTGAATCAATTACACCAATGTCACTTTTTGTATCAATAAGGGCTCTTGTTAGGAATCAAGATTGATCTAATCAAATCTAATCAAGATTGATCTAATCAAATCTAATCAAGATTGATTACTCATCAATGAGTCATCATTACTCATCAATGAGTCATCATTACTCATCAATGAGTCATCATTACTCATCAATGAGTCATCATTACTCATCAATGAGTCATCATTACTCATCAATGAGTCATCATTACTCATCAATGATTCATCATTACTCATCAATGATTCATCATCATTACTCATCATTTCCTTCCTATTTCCTTCCTATCTCCTTCCTATCTCCGTCCTATCTGCTTCACAAAAAGTCTATAAAAGGACCCAACTTCCCATAGTCTGAAAGATAGATCTCTTAGCTAGGTCTAATTTATATTGTTACAACAGTAAGTAATCCTCACTTAACAGCTCTCTTTACCCCTTACTTCAATTGGTAGATTCACCAGAAACTGTTGGCTTTTGTTTTGAACAGCAGAGCATTAATAATCCAATCTTAGTTCTTTGCTATTTTCATCATTATCTTTGAGAGCACTAATTGTCATATAAATATGACATAATTCCGTTTTGATCGGAGATAATCCGTTCGATTGCGGATTATTTCCAATTCCGGAATTTTAGTTAGCCACTTTGTGGCTTAGACAGACTTTTCCGTAGTTGTTTCTATTTTTAGTTATAGTTAGTTAGTTCCAGCAAGGATAAAAGGAGGCCCGTTCGCACTTTTATCCGACGCTGATTATCGACCGTGTCGACCGTGTTAACCGTGTAAACCGTGTTAAGTATTCTTACCTTCCATTTGGCTTCCCATCACAGTTGCCGTGAAAGCAACACAGCCGTATCCAAACCCCAAACAAAGAAAACACAACAGTATAATCAGCCCACGTTGTGGTGCCGAGCCGTTCGTCATGGAAGGTATCGTCTGAACCAATTTGTTGAAGAAACAACAGCGAAGTTACAGCTAATGGAGCATGAGAACATGATGCTGAAGGTCAAATTGGAAACCGATCAGGAGAGTCGACATGCGACGTTCAACCGGGAGCCCAAGTTAGCCCCGCCACCTTTGTTTTTTGGCGAGAGAGCTAAGGCTCATGAATTCATCACCCAAGTGAAAATGATAACCGACGCACTACCCTCGAGATACGGATCGGACCGCCAGAAGGTCACGTTTGCAGCAACCTATTTGCGAGGAACTGCGTTCAGGTGGATTGAGCCTCACATCCTAGGGGAAAACGAAGGAATACTCAACGATTTTGAGACGTTTTGTGATTCATTCCTACAGATGTTTGGTGATCGAGATATTAGAAAGCAGGCGCAGAAGCAAATTTGCAATCTGAAGCAGTCTGGAGCTGTTGCTCAGTACGCAGCCGAGTTTGACAGACTCAGAGCGAACTTTAGCTGGAACGAAGAAGCGTTGATTTCGCAGTACTACGAGGGCCTTAGCGACAGGCTTAAGGATGAATTGGCAAGAACGACAGAGCCTAGTACCTTGCGAGAGATGATCGAGATGACGATCAGTATTGATAATCGTCTATTTGAGAGACGTAAAGAAAGACAGAGAACAAGTTACGAACCGAGAACGTATTATGAGCCGAGATTTACGGGCAGAAGTAACCAGACGACTGCACCGATGGAAATTGATTTGGCGGTTGCCGGTGCCAGAGGAGCAGGCAGACCCGCAAGAGAGCACAAGACGAATTACAGAGACGCGAGAGACGCGAGAGAACGAGAGAGAAGTTACGACAACAGAAACGTACAGTGTTATAATTGCCAGAAGAAAGGGCATATTGCAAAAGAGTGCAAAGAAAAGAGAATTCCGTTTGTAAGCCGTCAAGCTGCAATGACGACGAACGAGTTGAGCGACGACTCGGGAAAAGATTTCGCCTAGAGAAAGAAGTGGTTTCTCTAGGACAAGCTGAATTAAAAGCCACTGAAAGACGACGAGATACTGGAGTGAGACATTTGGAGACGGACGTCCAAATAAATGGGCTTAGACGAAAAGCTTTAGTGGATTCAGGAGCGAACCTAAATTTCATACACCCGCGATTAATATTGAATTTGAATCTAAAGACAGAAAGACTTCAGAGACCAATTGTGATACAGGTTGTCGATGGCCGAAGCCTGGCATCAGGACCCGTGGCGAGAACTACGAAGATTATGGACATGAAGATAGGAAATTGTGTTACACCTACGAGATTTTATGTGGCAGATATTGGCCAGAGAGACATCATTTTGGGTATTCAATGGTTGCAAGAGAACAATCCCATTATTGATTGGAAGAATCGTACATTATCATTTGAAGTACAGAATACAGAGCAAGATTATGCAGACGCAACTTGCACGCAGACGAGCGGATTAAAGGCAAGTTTTGCGGATGAAACACAAGTGCCGCAAGAGAGCGGATTTTTTCCCGAAAAACCGGAAAGCGATAACGTTGGAAAAATCCCCCAAATTCCTACAGAATATGAAGACTATCGTGATGTATTCGATGAGAGACGAGCAGACGTATTGCCACCGCATCGAAGCTATGATCATGAAATAATATTGGAAAAGGGATCGAAGGTACCTTTTGGACCTATCTACAACATATCTGCAGACGAGCAGAGAGAGTTGCTCAAGTATATTGAGGAAAACTTGTATAAGAAATTCATCAGAAAATCGAAGTCACCAGCAGGAGCACCCATATTGTTTGTGAAAAAGAAGGACGGGAGCTTACGACTCTGCGTGGACTACAGAGCACTAAATGCGATTACAGTCAAGAATCGATATCCTATTCCGAGAATTGATGGACTCATCGATAAGTTAAGTGGAAGTCGTATATTTACTAAGATCGATTTGAAAGGCGCTTACAATCTGATACGTATTCGAAATGGCGACGAGTGGAAAACCGCATTTCGTACAAGATACGGACATTTTGAATACAGAGTGATGCCTTTTGGACTCACTAATGCGCCAGCAACTTTCCAAAACCTTATGAATGACGTATTCCGAGATACCCTGGATAGATATGTCTTAGTCTATCTGGATGACATTCTTATTTACTCGAGGAATAAAGAGGAACATATACAGCATGCCAGAGAAGTGTTTAAGCGATTACGAGCAAGACAATTGTTCGCAAAGGCAAGCAAATGTGAATTTCATAAGACAAAAGTGGAATTTCTAGGATTTATTATATCGACAGAAGGAGTTTCAATGAGCTCGGACAAGACCAGGCCTATTAATGACTGGCCCACACCAAAGAATGTCAAGGACGTACAGTCGTTTCTTGGAATATGCAATTATTACAGAAGATTTATTCCTGGATTTTCAAAGATTGTGACACCAATAACTGGTCTATTAAAGAAGGATAATACATTTCGCTGGGGAGCAGACCAAGAGAAGGCTTTTGAACAGTTGAAAGACAGCTTTCGAAAAGACGTTACTTTAAAGCATTACGACCCAGAACTCGAGTGCATTGTCGAAACAGATGCCTCAGATTTCGCCATAGGAGCCGTACTGTTACAAGAACAAGGAGGCGAAAAGAGACCGATTGCTTTTATAAGCAGAAAGCTTGAACCAGCCGAGATCAACTATGATATACACGATAAAGAGTTACTTGCGATTGTCTATGCATTCGGAATATGAAGACACTATTTGCAAGGACATCCAAAGCCAATTATTGTATATACTGATCATCGGAACTTGCAGACGTTTACTACAACAAAGAAACTATCGAGGAGACAAGCACGTTGGTCAGAACTACTAGGAGAATATGAATTTAAGATCCGTTACAGAAAAGGATCAGGGAACGCAGCAGCAGACGCGTTGAGCAGAAGAGTTAATTTTAATAATGTTGACTTGAAGGAATACCAAATTGATAAGCCGTTGATCGATCCGGCAAGATTTGATCTAAGCATAACAGCAGCCGAAGATATAGATACGGACGAGAAGCTGGAAATATTACGAGCATGCCATGATCACCCATTAGCAGGACATTTTGGACAACATCGAACGCTAGAACTAGTACAGCGTTTTAAGAAGTGGAAAAATATGTTGCAGGATGTTAGGGATTACGTAGCATCATGTGCGACGTGCTGGAGAAGCAAGAAATCGAGAAAGAAACCTACAGGATTATTAAACCCGCTACAAGTACCGTCAAGACCATGGGAATCTGTTTCAATGGATTTTATCGTTAAACTTCCCGAATCCGAAGGTTTTGATTCAATACTAGTGGTTGTCGACAGATTTTCTAAAATGTGTCATTTGATCCCTTGCAGAGAATCATCCACAGCAACGGATGTAGCGAGACTATACATTGACAAGGTATTCAAACACCACGGACTACCAAATGAAATCGTATCGGACAGAGATCCAAAGTTTTTGAACAAATTTTGGCAAGGCATGTACCAGAACCTTAGAGTTAAGCTATTGCATTCGACGAGTAACCACCCACAAACAGATGGACAGACTGAGAGAACCAATCAGACACTCGAGCAATACTTAAGAGCCTATGTCAATTACAACCAAAACAATTGGAGCAAGCTATTGTCATTTGCGGAATTTGCAATGAACAATGCAACAAACAGCAGTACAAGACTTACACCGTTTTACATTTGCAACGGTTACCATCCAAAGGGAATACAGATCACAACTTCCCAGAGTGACAATCCAGCAGCAAATCAAACTACACGAGACTGGAACGAATTATTTGAACGAGTTAAAAGCAACATTCATCTGCAAATAAAGTATCAAAGTTACATTATGACAAAAAGAAAACAGCAGCAAATACATTTGTGCCTGGAGACAACGTGTGGATCCAGAGAAGACACATACACAGCGAGCGACCATCGGATAAATTAGATCATACAAGACTGGGACCTTTCAAAATTATCGAGGCTATAGGAAATAGCGCTTACAGGATTGAACTTCCCCAACATATCAAAATACACAACGTATTTAATGAAACTTTACTGGAAAAATGTTTATCAGACCGATTTCAGAGAGACCCAACAGATTTACATGTTCCCGATGTTTTAGTGGACACGACCGAATATGAAGTCGATTATATCTGCAATCATACAGGCAGAGGTCGAAACCGCAAATATTTAGTGCATTGGAAAGGTTATGGAGTGCAAGACCGTACATGGGAACCTTTTGGAAACCTTACGAATGCAACAGAGGCAGTTAAAGCATACTCAACGTTCTTGAAGAGGGGAGGCAGCGCAAGCGATACGCGCTGGACAGCGGTAAGTTCCAATGTGTTGTGTGCACTCGACAGTACACCCGAAAGCACGACCGCGACCGTCACATTGAGATGCACGACCCTGATCTGGTTGGCTGGGCCGAAGAGTGGTTTAAGGAGGAAGACCGACCGAACAGTTGGCGAGAGACATTTTTACTCTGCTCGCATCGGTTGATTTTGAAAAGCTCAAGCCCCATAGCGAAAGGTTTGTTTTCGATTGCAAGCCAACATGGGCACACGTCTTCGAGGACCTTTTGGAGGATACGACAGCTTTGTTTATGGACATACGGGTTCGCGTGCATGATGACGAAATACGAATCGCCCAGGTCCTCGCATCATTCGTCTAGCCGGGGACTACGAGATACGCAGCCTACAATTTGAGGCCAATCAGCGAATACGGTTTATCGTCAGTGGGCCTTCGCGCGCAAGGATTGTTAAAGGAAAGTTATTTGAACGAACTTGGATGGAACGGGACTGCCACACCGTCGGGAACAATCACGGACGTTCACGTGGATCCGGTTCTGTGCGAAACCGTTATTGTGGGAATTCTTGGGAGAAAGCTGGTCTTTACGTGGGCCAATTCAGAGGCCAATTTACAGAAGTTGGAGCCTTATCATCGCAGGCCAGGAGACTTTATATTACCTGAAGCTCTTCGCAGCCTCGAAGGGTTGAAGATTTGAGTGCTAGAGCCGGGAGTCATTTTTCGATTAAGGTCTGGGACACCACATGCGGTGATGTCTTTTGAGAAAGCCGTCTTGATGGGTTACTATATTGCCAGCGAAGACCAGGCTTTATACCGAGTGGCAAAGTGGGAATCGTCGTGGGCTAGTACACAGTTCCCGACTATTCGAGACGAGATAAAGGAAGATCACGAACGTTGCTTGATGGCATACCGTGATTGGGCAGGAGAAAACAGCAGGAGACAATGCTGGTACAAGAAGGCACAGGCGGCAGTGTCTACGTTTTTGCAAGAGGAGGATAGTGTCATATCAATATGACATAATTCCGTTTTGATCGGAGATAATCCGTTCGATTGCGGATTATTTCCAATTCCGGAATTTTAGTTAGCCACTTTGTGGCTTAGACAGTCTTTTCCGTAGTTGTTTCTATTTTTAGTTATAGTTAGTTAGTTCCAGCAAGGATAAAAGGAGGCCCGTTCGCACTTTTATCCGACGCTGATTATCGACCGTGTCGACCGTGTTAACCGTGTAAACCGTGTTAAGTATTCTTACCTTCCATTTGGCTTCCCATCACAGTTGCCGTGAAAGCAACACAGCCGTATCCAAACCCCAAACAAAGAAAACACAACACTAATGGTTGATTCATTCTTTCGTTTGAATCATTGTTCATACGTATGTCCAGTTCTGCAACAAATGTACGTCTTGTTTTCAGTGTACATCTTGTTCTCAGTGAAGATTTCTCTGGCTCCTTTTTCTCTGATATGCTTGTTTTGGCTTCAATTTGTTGATTATTTGGTTTTGGTGTTGTATTTCCAATGTATGGTTTTGTTGCAGTAAAGTCATAGCCAGTTGCGACTTCTATCACACCGCCATTTTAATTTCGTCATCCCAGTATTGTTGCCAGACTGGTTGCCAAATGCGCTTCTCATTGAGTCCATGAATGAATTGTTGAACTAATATTGCTTCATTAATTATTTTTAGTTCCATTAATGTGACAAACTGAAAGGGCGCCGTAGTTCGAAGAACCTTCGGCGGAGACTATCCTGCCTTTACAGGTACTGTTGCTTAAAAGCGGAGGTAGCCGCAGCAAAAAGGAGGAGAGTTCGTAGAACTCGTAAATTGAATTCTATTCCTGTATTAAAGAGAGTTAACCCGTGATAAGAAATCTTTTCCCGGGTGCGGAACTATTTATAGAATTTTGGCGTGACTGTTTCGTGGCTGGCGAAGTCCAGCCACGCGGTGGCTGAATTGCCCAGTCGGGCCTAGTCCCACTTCGTGCGGAAGATACAGCTTCCTCACGGAACTATGAAAAGATCCTATAAACGACTATGAAAAGAACCGTTAAAAGTTCCAAAATGGAACTTCGCGAATGGAATTTTGCGAATGGAACTTCGCGGTCCATTACACTGGGTGGATCTGTCCTTGCCTGACGCAAAAGATTTGCGAAAGACTCAGAATAGACTCACTTATAAATCCTTTGGCGTTCTCCAGACGGTTGCACTGACCTTGCTAGCAGTGAAAAATTATGTGAAGTTAGGATTACTCTCTGTTGTAACAATATAAATTAGATCAAGCTAAGAGATTGATCTTTCAACTATGGTAAGTTTGGTCCCTTTATAGACTTTTGTGAAGCAGAAAGGACGGAAATAGGAAGGAAATAGGAAAGAAATAGGAAAGAAATAGGATCTTGTTTACTGTCTATGGAGTGATAGATGAGTAATGATGAATCATTAATGGCGATGTCATCAATCTTGATTAGATTTGATTAGATTGATTTTGATTCCTAACACTATCTTTTTATTTCAAGTATTTATTGGAAGAATTGAAATTTTTCCACACAATATAAACCAAAAGTTTATTGTGATAACAATGCATGCATATTAGCTTATACTGAGCGGATTCGTAAGGATCCAAACATTTAAGCAATACAAACTATTATGTTATAGATTATATCAAAAAAGAACTGATTAAATTCCAGAGATGTCCAACGCAAATGATGAGAGCTGATGATTTGACAAAGAACTTGATAGGAAACAAATCTGCGAAATTTACTCAATCATTATTCTATGGGATCTAATGTCGAGCAGTCTCATTTACTAATTTAATTATTATAAGTTTTAAGAGTCATAAAAAGTGTAAAATGGCCTCTATATAAGTTATATTTGATTCTATTAATTTGAAATAATTACCGTCTTTACATGTGTTAGGGGTTAACCCTGGGTGATGGACTAGCTCGATATCGAGCGGGCGGAGGCGGAAAGATGTGACGAACCAGAGTACTGTCGGAGGTTACTGCAAAGAGGAAACTAGAGAGCCTACAGCTGCAAAGTGTAGGCGCGACCCAAATTGATTTCACATAAGGGACAAATAAAAGACAAGCCTTTGTTTATAAGCTTGACTCTTGTAGTTAAGCTATAAGAAAACTGTTCTAGAGCTATTTAAGCCACACTAAACAAATAAATAAATGTTATGTTGCTACCTAGCACGCTTGCTCAGGTAGATGTAGAACTCTAAACTGCTCGTAGTAATAAACGCTATTAATTATTACAAACCTCTGCCAGTCGTACGCGGCTGGCTACAGCAGGGAACTCCAGATGGAAATATCTCTTCCAACAAAGTTGATTAATCGTAAAGTTATAAAAAAGAGAAGCCCCTTTATATCCTTTACTGACTACGTACTAACTAATGTCACTAACTATAAAATAACTCAAAAGCTATCTCGAACAGGAACAAAGAGGCTAAGCCTCAACAAGTAAGCTAAACGAATATACTCGGTGCAAGTTCTGTGCAAGATGCACTGTACTTGAACCTTGTCAGGCGCAACCATAACACTACGTCTTTCCCTATCAGAACTCCAGTATCTGATTTTAGGCTTACTGAGAAACAATCTTTCATTTCATTGATTAACTTCCTGTTCTACGCCCTTGGGCCCTGTTTCAAGCCATAGAGACTTTTTTTAAGGAGACAAACTTCCTCGTTATTATCCCTATCAATTCCTTCTGGGGTTTCCATAAATATTTGTTCCTCTAGCTCTCCATATAAAAAGGCCGTTGCAATGTCATACTGATAATTTGGTCTTTTATTATTAAAGCCTAAATGAAGGTTTGAATCGTATCTGAGAAAGGAACAGGTGCGCATGTTTCATTAAAGTCGATGCCAGGAATTTGAGTAAATCCTCTGGCTACCAGCCTGGCCTTGTATTTTGTGATATCATTTTTATCATTTCTTTTAACTTTAAAGACCCATTTTGAGTCAACAGTATTAATATTTTTGGACCTCTTTATTATTTTCCATACACCATGTTCGTCCAACGAGTTCAACTCAGACGTTATCGCTTCCTTCCAGTATTTCGAGTCTTTCGAGTTGAGTGCCTCGCTGATATTACTTGGTTCAATGTTTCAGTATAATATAATACTTGGAATCTCTGTTTTTTCTGCATTTATTTCTTGTGTAGCATCTTCATAGTGTTCTGGTTCATCAGTATTATTATTATTGTCTGCTGTATTGTCGATCTCGTTCTTCACGTTTGTAAATTCTTCCAAAATGGGTATATCAGCCAGACTAATATTTTTATCATGCAGATCCTTATGATTATTTCCAGTAATTCCAAGATTATATATTAACTCAGCACAAGTTTTGTTGGTAATAAATTTAGCGTCTCTCGAGGACGTTTCATTCCTAGTTCTTAGATCATAGAATCTGTACCCCTTTTGTAATGTAGAATTTCCAAGGTACATCATTCTTTTGATTCTAGAACCTAGTTTTCCTTTGGCAAGTGGGTCTCTGACCAATGCCAGACAACCAAATGGCTTGTTGTCTTTGACTTTTACTGGTCTACCACTCCATATCTCCATAGGTGATTTTTCGAGCCCTTTTACTGGCTGCTGATTACGCAGATATATTGCTTGCTGAAAAGCATCTTCCCAAAATTCATGTTTTAATTCAGAATAAATGAATAGGCATCTAGCAATCTCCTGTATTGTCCGGTTCATTCTCTCAGCAACTCAATTTTGCTCTGAAGTGTGGTGTACCAAAGTCTCGTGTCGATAACACTGACTAGACAAGTAATTCGCGAACTCGCGGTTCACGTACTCTCCTCCGTTATCAAATCTGACAGTTTTCAGGTGACTTCCCTTTTGAGTTTCAAAGAGTTTAAAAATCTTTTGGACCACACCCGATGTCTCTCCCTTCCGAATTAGGAAAGATCCAAAACACATTTTTGTAAACTCGTCCACAACGAGTAGTAACCATCTGTTTCCCTTTCGGGAAGGTTGCAAGGGTCCCATTACATCAGTGTGCAGTAATTCACCGCTTTCCGTAACCGTCCCCCCCGATGTTCCAAAGGAACTTCGCTGACTTTTTGCAGCAATACAGACCTCACAATTTTTAATAATGTCGTAATCGTCTTTTGTAATTTTTCCGATAACTCTCTTTTTGGACATTTCAACCATTTTTGTCACAGACGGGTGCCCCTGATTCTGAACCTCGACTATCCCCGATCTCTGTGCCATCATAAGGTTTTCTGTTATTATTTCTCCTTTAATGCACATTTCTCCGGTAGCCAATCGGTTTATATTACTAATGAATTTCCTTTCTCGCGTAATAATTCCTCTATTCAAACTGACGTCAAAGCCTTGATCAATCAGTATGCCCAAGGTTAGTAAGTTGCAGGGTGCACTTTCCACCAAGTAAACATTTCTAATTGCTGCACGTGTCCCTTCCAATAAAATTAATATGTTTCTCGAAATAGATACTTTAATTTTCTCTCCACTTGCAACAATTAAATTTTTATTGACTTCCTTCGTATCCGTAAGCCAATCAAAACGATTTATTATGTGCACATTAGCCCCTGAATCCAAAATCTAATAATCTTTATTGACATTACATTGAAACATATTCGGATAATTTTCAAACTTTGTCATTAATACTGTATTTTCGGAAAAATTTCGTTTAAAATTATCTCGCTTAAAGTCTTTCTTTTTTTCCATTAAGGAACCAACAGTCCTTTTTCACATGCCCAAGTGTTATGTTGCTACCTAGCACGCTTGCTTAGGTAGATTCGGACGTAGACTCTTAACTGCTCGTAGTAATAAACGCTTTTATTACTATAAGCTTCTGCCAGTCGTACGCGGCTGGCTACAGCAGGGGACTCCAGATGGAAGTTAACTCTTCCAACAAAGTTGATTAACCGTAAAGTTATAAAGGAGAGAAGCCCCTTTATATCCTTTACGGGCTACGTACTCACTAATCTCACTAACTAAAAGAACTCAAAAACTGTCTCGAAAAGGAACTAAGAGGCTAAGCCTCAACAAGTAAGCTAAACTACTTTACTCGGTGCAAGTTCTGTGCAAGATGCACTGTACTTGCACCATGTCAGGTGCAACCATGACACCAAGCTTCTTACAATGGTGCCATCTCATACTGGACTTTCCGTTTTTGGCATAATTAACAATTTTTGTATCCCATTTCGATTACTTGTTTTCCCAATAGAATGCTGTGATCCTTTAGCATTCTCCTTATTTTAATCGGAGTATTTTCAGGAGAATTCTTCTGGGCCGTTACCGGCAAGTAATCCATCGGCAAATTTCTCACACGATTTATTATTTTCTCTTGGTCTGACATTCGTCTACCAGCTTGTCCGTACGCATATTCCAATTCGTCAATTTTGAACAAGTAATTGTCTATGTCTTAGTTGTTTTTCAATTTTATTGTAGCCAGTTCAACTCGTAATCTGGCGAGATATTCCTCGCTATTGATGGAGAACATCTTTTCGAGTAGTTCGTAAGCGTCTGTTTCAGTCAGACATTGGTCAAGGCTGTAAATCAATTGAGGCAACACAGTCGACATAATTAGACTTTTCAATTGATTTTGCTTCTGATCGTACTTTTCCGTCTGAGTCCTAGTCCCATGTAGCTTCAGCAATTTTCCACTATCAAGTCCAAGGGTCTTTCTGTGCGTCTGTAGCGCTGCCCTCCATGACAGAAAATTGTCTGGTGTCGAAGTCGGTATTCTCAGGTTTTCGTAAATTTTAGAAGCGATTTTTCAAATTCGAACGTCGATTATATTCACTGCCTATAAGAACTATGTTAAGAAAGGGGACGGTTGACGTTGGAAATCCTCCTTTCCGGGCTTAACACAACCTCTGTGTCCGGTTCAGTGCCACCGCGGTCAGTAAGCACGCTGACCTTCCAGCAGAGGGTCGCCAGGAAAACTTAGTGGTCCAAAACTCACACTAATGAAATAGTGTTAATACGTAGATTAAATTGAATAGTGAATTGTATATCGCACGAAGGACTAAGAGGAGTTGGGTCCTCTATGTATAGTCCTTCCGATCACGCAATAGTAACGTGATCCTACACTAACTAAGCCTCCTTATAGTTGAGTATAAATGGGCTGAAACATTATAGTGCATATGACTCTAAAAGAGTCGTGCACACTAAAATACTAAACTAACAAAAAACTACGAAGTTTGTTAGGGGGTGACTTAATAAGAAGTAATCTTAAGTCGGCCAAGATCACACGTTGGCCTTGACAGGGAGTAGCAAAGAATAGGCAGATAGAGGAACTAATCTCAAGACACTTATATTGTCATGGTTGCACCGAGTAAAGTAGTTTAGCTGTTAAGTGAGGATTACTCACTGTTGTAACAATATAAATTAGACCTAGCTAAGAGATCTATCTTTCAGACTATGGGAAGTTGGGTCCTTTTATAGACTTTTTGTGAAGCAGATGGGACGGAGATAGGAAGGAGATAGGAAGGAGATAGGAAGGAAATGATGAGTAATGATGATGAATCATTGATGAGTAATGATGACTCATTGATGAGTAATGATGACTCATTGATGAGTAATGATGACTCATTGATGAGTAATGATGATGAATCATTGATGAGTAATGATGACTCATTGATGAGTAATGATGACTCATTGATGAGTAATGATGACTCATTGATGAGTAATCAATCTTGATTAGATTTGATTAGATCAATCTTGATTCCTAACATCCTCCCCCACTAATTCGAGGTGTGTCGAATTGTATCTTTTTAATAATTCGGGTGAATGTATTAGGTGCTGCTTTTGTTCCCACGTGTCGTCTTCAGGTTGGTAACCTTCCCAGCGAACACGATACATTAGTTTGTAGCCCGGTTTTGGTGTTGTCGATCTTGATTGTCCTCGAACCCAGACATGATCTAGTATGTCTTCGACGACATAAAGCTCCGTGTTGTTTTTGTAGCGTCGGAGTGCTTTCGGTTTAGGTTGTTCTCGCTGGTTGTGTTTGTTCATTGGAGTATGTTTCTTTAGCTGAGAGATGTGTACCACATGGTGATACTTTAAAGCAGAAGGTAGCTCCAATTCGCAAGCAACAGGGCTGACCTTTTTTATAATTCTGTATGGTCCAATGAATTTTGATTGCAATTTCCTTGTTAGTTGATTTTGGAAAAGCTCAGGAATTTCGCGAATATTAGCGGTGCTTAAATAAACAGAATCATTGACGTTGTATTCAATGTTTATTCGGTTTTGGTCCGCATATATCTTTGATAATTCATGTGCGGTTCTGATTGCATCCTGGCAAAGAATTCTGTTTACCTCAAGAGTTTCGAGAAATGTTGAATCATCTTGGTTTGTGATTGGAGGTATGGCAAGGTCACTTAGGCTTCTTGGATTGTAACCTAAATCAGCTTCAAACGGCGTCATGCCAATGGCAGAGTGCTTGCTTGATGAATAACTGAATTCAGCAAATGAAAGCAGCTTGTGCCATGATAAGCTGTTGTTATTTGCATATGTGAATAGTCGCAAATAATCTTCTAGTACTCTGTTTGTTCGCTCAGTTTGTCCATTCGACTGAGGATGATAACTTGATGATGGTTTCAATTTGATTTGAAGAATGGCTGTAATTTGTTGCCAAAAAGCTGACATGAATCGCACATCTCTGTCGCTTATTATGGCTTGTGGTAGTCCATGCAGGCAATAGTATCTGTTGAGAAATAAAGTTGCTGTGCCTTTTGCAGTGACTGTAGTGTGTGTTGGCCAAAAGTGTGCCCTTTTTGTAAGTCGGTCAACAATACAAATAATAGCATCATATTGCTCATCACCAGATAGAGGTAGTCCAGTGATAAAGTCCATTCCAATAGTTTCCCATCTAGTATTGGGGATATCTATTTCTTGTAACAATCCGTATGGTTTGTGAGGAGTGATCTTATTTTTGGCACATGTCTCACATGATTTCACATATTCCTTGATTTCTTTTGACATTCCTGGCCAATAGTAGGTTTTTGCTATTCCAGCTGTTGTCTTGTTCATTCCCCCATGTCCTCCATGGTACGTATCATGAAACTCCCGTATTATCGTGTTAGTGAAATCTGTAGGCACACAAATGCGGTTATCAAATTTGAGATGTATCAGGTCATCTTTTAGATAATACTTTGCTTGTGCTCGTTTAAAATCAATAGCTGTATCAGTATTTTTCAGCGAAGTTAGTACTTCAGCCCAATACGGATCATTTAGGTAAAGATCTTTTATTTCCAGATGTGTGACAGGACTTTGTTCCATGCTAATTGCGGACACATTTGATTTAGGAGGCGATCGTGACAATATATCTGCCAAAACGTTGGCCGTGCCCGATACATGTATGATGTTGATGTCAAATTCATTTAAAAAGTCCATCCATCTCAGATGTCGTCTTGATAACATAACGTTTTTCGAATAGAGAAGACGACTTAGCGCCTTATTGTCTGTTAAGCAATTTACTTGATACCCTCTGGCATATATTTCAAAGTGATCTAATGCTCTGATGCATGCAAGATATTCCAGCTCGTGAACTGGGTAATGTGACTCTGCTGTGCCCAATTTCTTAGAAGTGAATCCAATTATTCGGCAGCTTTGCCACTCTTTTCCTTGTCCTAGCCATCCTCCAGTTCCGACTAGCGAAGCATCTATTCCCATGAACAATTTTTCTGTACCATTGTTTAGGGGTTCTGGTTCAAATGGTTTTAGCACTATGTCTTGTTCGACTGCTTTTTTAATTTCATTGAACCCTTTTTGCTTCGTTTCGTCCCAATGAAATTCTTTCATTTCTGTGAATATGGAAATTTGAGAGGATAAGTTTGGTATAAAAGTTGATACCCAATTAAGCATTCCGACCAATTTCTGTACTTGTTTCAAGTTCTTTGGGGCTTGTAATTTTAGTATGGAATTTTTTGACTTGTCGGTCATTTTGATTCCTTCGTCACTGATTTGTCTTCCCAACACAACAAAGCTTCTGCAAAATGGAAAGGTCTTTGTTGGACTGGCATACAATTCCCATTTGGCCATGATGCAAAATACAAGTACCAAGTGATCCAGATGTTCTTGGACATCGTCATCATATATTATTATGTCGTCAACATAAACGGTCATCCATATTCCAATATATGGTCTGAATAGTTCCTCCATTAGTTGTTGTTGTATTGCAGTGGAATTTCGATCACCCTGTGGCATCACATTCCATTGATAAATACCAAATGGTGTCCAGAATGCTGTATAATGTTCTTGCCCAGGCTGTATTCGAGATTGAAAGAAAGCATCCTTTAGATCAATTTTTGTTCGATACTTTGCTCTGGCTATGTCCTGAACAACTATGTCAATTCGCGGTACTTGAATGTAAAATCGCTTCATATTTGTATTGCGAGGTCGAGCATCATTGACAAATCGTAAATAATTCTTAATCTCATTCGGATTGGTAAGTTTATTCACCATTTCTTTGTCTTTAGGAATTGGGAATAATATTGCACTAGGTTCTTCTGTAGATATTGATATCATTTTTGCTTGTAATAGATCATCAATTTTCATCTTTAAAGGCATCATAAGCTTTTTGCTTGGATACCATTTTTTGATGTTATATTTCTTGTTTGGATCAATTGGTTCATAAGTTGCCACGACTGGTCTCATCATTGGTAACTTGCTTGGAGGTTCTTTGATCAAGGTTTGTGGAAAATTCTCTTGTAAGAGTTCTAGTACCTTGTCTGAATCAATTGCGTTTTCATTTGTAATTGATTTGGCCTCAATTTTCTTCTTCGGATCGATTGTTATGGAGCTAACCACTGGAATGCTTTGGTGTTCGTAAATGCTTTCTGTATCTTTGTTCATCTGCCATTTGACCTGTCTTCTGCTGGTGTTGACTATTGCTCCTAACTTGCTCAAGGTTCCCATACCAATTAGGAGATCAGAAGTTCGCAGTCTGGCTTCTGCACAATTTAATTCATTTCCTTTGAATTTTATTCTAGCCATATATCTGCTGATTGTCTTTAATCCTTGAAATGCCATTTGAATTTTGTGGTCACTCTCTTCATACTTTGGTTTGTGAACATTGCAGAAATTTGAATCAATAACATCAATGTCACTTCCTGTATCAATAAGGGCTTGACATTTGATCTCTTTACCTTTTACTTCAATTGGTAGATTTACGAGAAACTGTTGGCTTTTGCTTTGAACAGCAGAGCATTGATAATCCAATCTTATTTCTTCGCTATCCATTTCATCGTTATCTTTGAGAGCACTAATGGTTGATTCATTCTTTCGTTTGAAACATTGTTCATACGTGTGTCCAGTTTGCGACAAAATGTACATCTCGTTCTCAGTGAAGGTTTCTCTGGCTCCTTTTTCTCTGACATGCTTGTTCTAGCTTCAATTCGTTGATTGTTTGGTTTTGGAGCGATATTTCCAATGTATGGTCTTGTTGCAGTAAAGTCATAGCCAGTGCGACTTCTACCACACTCTGCCATTTCCATTTCGTCATCCCAGTATTGTTGCCAGGCTGGTTGCCAAATGCGCTTCTCAAAGATCCCATTATTTGTGGTTTTATCTTCTCATTGAGTCCATGAATGAATTGTTGAACCAATAATGCTTCATTAATTATTTCTAGTTCCATTGACTTGAGCTTAAGTTGTGTAGCATATTGACTGATGCTTCTCGTTCCTTGGGAAAATGTAACAAATCTGCTGTAGGCTTTTGGCAGGTAATCGTTGGGAACAATGCTTCGTTCCAGATGATCCAGCATTTGGTTAGCCGTCAAGTTGTCATTGTCTCTAAGTTCTTCTGCATAGATTAATGCGTTTGATTCCAGAAACATACTGATGAGATCAATGTCTGAGATTCCTGTAACATTTCCTCCTGTCTTCGCATAAGTAATCCATTTGACCATAGAGGTTCTCCAAGATTGGAATTCTCTGTGGGTCATAGAATGCCCATTCAGCTTTGCTGGTTCAGGCAGCTTGATTTTGAAATCCATTTCTATTGAATGAAACCAATCGAACAGTGTTTTTAATTATTAAACTAATAAAGAGTATTCAAAAATCCTGGTTGCTGTTTTCCGCTCTCCAAGTGTTTGTGATAATCTCTTTCAACTTTATCCGGATCTTCTCCTTTGTAAAGTCGAACCTTAAATTCGTCCTCCACAATATTGTCCAGCAAGTATTTAGTTTTATTTCTTTTGTGTAGCTCTTGTATTCTGTCAGCTACCAATTTGTTGTAGGTCTCTTCGTACTTCAGCCTAGCTGCTGCCTTGCTCGTCCAATGAGCCTGCTTTCGGAAAATTTCTTCCTCGGTTATAGGCGTTCGAATGACTGGAGTTGGAGCCTGAGCCTCGACTAAGGCTGGTGGTGCGACGGCAATTGGCGTTGGAGCTTTGTTGACTTTGGGGGGCTTTGGAAAAGGTCGCAATGCCGCGTCAACAGCTCTCTGAAGTCCACTTTGTTTTCGCTCTTTGAATGCCTCCGATCGGCGAGCGTTTCTTTGTCTTCTCTTTGACAATTGTAAAGTCAAGTTGTCAGAAGATGTTGCAGGAGACGGTGTACACTGATCGGTTGATCCAGATTCAGTGACGTAGTCCTCCACTACAGGAATATGATGTGGGCGGTCTTGTCCTGCCTGCACCTTGTTCCTGGGTGGATCTGTCTTTGCCTGACGCAAAAGATTTGCGAAAGGCTCAGAATAGATTCTCCTGTAAATCCGTCGGTTTTCTCCAGACGGTTGCACTGACGATGTTAGCAGTGAAAAAATATGTTAAGTGAGGATTACTCACTGTTGTAACAATATAAATTAGACCTAGCTAAGAGATCTATCTTTCAGACTATGGGAAGTTGGGTCCTTTTATAGACTTTTTGTGAAGCAGATGGGACGGAGATAGGAAGGAGATAGGAAGGAAATAGGAAGGAAATGATGAGTAATGATGATGAATCATTGATGAGTAATGATGACTCATTGATGAGTAATGATGACTTATTGATGAGTAATGATGATGAATCATTGATGAGTAATGATGACTCATTGATGAGTAATCAATCTTGATTAGATTTGATTAGATCAATTGATTAGATTTGATTAGATCAATCTTGATTCCTAACATTAGCTTACTTGTTGAGGCTTAGCCTCTTAGTTCCTGTTCGAGATAGTTTTTGAGTTATTTTAGTTAGTAAGATTAGTGAGTACATAGCCCGTAAAGGATATAAAGGGGCTTCTCTCCTTTATAACTTTACGGTTAATCAACTTTGTTGGAAGAGTTAACTTCCATCTGGAGTCTCCTGCTGTAGCCAGCCGCGTACGACTGGCAGAAGCTTATAGTAATAAAAGCGTTTATTACTACGAGCAGTTAAGAGTCTACGTCCGAATCTACCTAAGCAAGCGTGCTGGGTAGCAACATAACATATATTAAGCGGAACCTTGGTTGTTGTAACGCCCCGAACCCAGTAGAAGAACACCTCTTCTTATACTTGGGCTCGGCTCGTTACTTGCCGAAGATCCCACTCTACGAAACTACTAAAGTAACTAACTTATTGTAGAAGTGCTAGAGTCTGCGCTCCAAGCGCTACTCTAAGCAACTTCCTACAATACAACTAAACTAAACTAAACTACGAAGTTGCTTACCGAAGTGCTCCCAGCACCTTTCTAAGCAACCCCTGACAAAGTTAGTGCTCAAGCCTCTAATAGAGACTCTTACACTATAAACGAAATACGAAACTTAAAACAACGAACAATCAGCAGGCAGCGTCGACAACGCCAACTGCTGCACTATGTCATTTCATGACAAACTAGTTCTCACCAGGCTCATAACCTGTATGTAAAATTGAGTTTTATAAGTCAGTAAATTAGCTTGAATATCACCTAAATCTGAATCTGGGTGCTACCTGTACTTGTATAGTTTTTCTATCTAAATCACTAAACGTAGATCAATCCTCAGTATTATTTTGATTATTTCCAACAATTCAAATATATAGAGTTAAATAGTATAGAGCCTACTTCTTGAAAGGGCTTAAGCTCAACATCGTGTTATGATAATCTAACATTAGCCTAACCCCGGTTTATCTCCTATATGAATATACTAATGGAAATATATTGTATATTTCTTATTATTTCCCATTTGCTAGAAGGGATTCTTATTGAAAATGGTGTTCAAGGGGAACGAAAGATGCGTTTGCTCGACCACCCGTGGACTATCAATAGGGACCCATTCGCCCGTAGTTCTATGCAGTTTAATATTAATCTTGGTGCTTTGTAACCATCACTTATTCAAGACGCCGTTATCCTATAGTTTCGCCCATATTGCAATAGCGCGCTGCTACCTTGTTTGTTTTGATAAGGACTGGATAGTTAGGTTACTTAAAATCATTTATTGGTTTGGGTCCCAACACTTCTCATTACGTAGAATATCACGTGACCATTACAAGAGATATCATCTAATTCATGTATGACTCTAATTGTATTTGCAATTACTTTGCGCAAGGCATCAATTTGAACATCAATCAGAGTATAATACCTAATTTCGCGCGAGATCCAATAAATGGTTTCAAGCTCAAGCATTTGAGCATCATGAGCTTAAAAGAGTTTAGATTTGTGTAAAAACTTGGCGAGAGTGAAGATTTTCATTAATTGCGTTCAATTTCGCATGGCCGATATTATTGGGGATGGTATACTGTCTGGCCTTCACAACAAGCTTTACGACAAACGAAAATCAGCAGCGTACGAGCTGGAGCGGTATGTCATTTTTTGCTAACGAAGAACCAAAGCTAATTGCGAGCAGGGTTGTTAACGACGCCTATCGAAGGCAAGATTATAAAGCCGTGGACGATATTCTTTCAGTGCTTTGCAGGGATTTCATATCTCGATCCACTCGAGGTTCTAACTCTCCGCTTGGAGGTTTAATTGGACTTGCTGCTGTGGCTATCGCGCTTGGCGCCGTAAGAACACATATCAATAATTCAGTCTAACTTTGTTTCATAGAATGTATCAAAATACTTGGACGTGATTATACCTTCTGTTCTGTCTTGTTTTTCCGATCAAGATTCGAAAGTCCGATACTACAGTTGTGAAAGCCTTTACAACATAACGAAAGTGGCAAAGGGTAACATTATCTTTTACTTCAATGAAATATTTGATGCCCTTTGCAAGGTTTGTGTCTATAGAAAGTAATATGACTGATTGTTGTTTAGCTATCAGCCGATGCAGAGGCATCAGTGAAGAATGGCGCCGAGCTTCTCGACAGGTTGATCAAAGATACAGTTGCTGCAAAAGTTGGCAGCTACGGTTCAAGGCAATCCTTTTCCGAAGAAGAGGGAATCGATCCTCAAGCGAATAAATTTCCTCTTGAAAAATTCGTTCCATTATTGACTGAACGCATCACAGTCATAAACCCTTTCACTCGTGTTTTTCTTCTTAATTGGATATCGTTCTTAAACTCTGTGCCCGATACTGATCTATTATATTTTTTACCAAATTTTCTTGGGGGGCTGATGATTTTCTTGAGCGACCCATTACAAGAAGTGAAAACTCTGACTCAAACCGTTTTAAAAGAATTTCTGCGAGAGATCTCTTCTATCACAAGGTTCCGTCAAAGCCGCAAAGGACATGTTTTAGACTCGGATTCTCTGTCAGGTGAGAGCCAGACGGACATGAGTATTGACAGTAATGAATCAGAGTATGATGTCGAAATCGATGTTGCTGGGATCACAAAAATTTTGGTTCCTTTATTCAAATCAAATGGTAATTAAGCTTTCACTCAAAAGTAAAATTTCTAACTTTTAGATAAACTGATACAATTGACCGCTATGCAATGGATAAATTTGTTCTTAAAACTGTTTCCTGATAAGCTGGCTGAATTTATCCCACGACTGATTCCTGTTATACTACCTTCTCTTTCACAGGAAGGAAAACTCGGAGAGCAAGCAAGAGCAATAAATTCCCGATTACTCAACATAACTGCAAGTGAATCAAATGAAGATAAAACAGAAAATTCAAAAAGCAAGAAAGTCATCTTGGATGAAGCGGAATGGACCATAAATGCTCTTACTCTTCAATTTCTAAATGGCAACGAAGAAACTAGAGTCGGAGCCTTAGATTGGTTGAAGCATTTGAACAGTGTGAGTCAGAAACCTCTTATTGTACATGATCAAGAGATATTTCAGGTGCTCCTAAAAAACTTGGCCGATACAAGCGAGCTAGTCATTCAGCGGGATTTAGAATTATTAGCAAATATTGCAGCGTGCAGCGATGTTGAATTTTTCAAAAACTTCATGGAGAGTCTTTTAGGCCTATTTCAAAAGGACCGACTATTGCTTGAGAAACGTGGTGGATTCATACTGCGTAAGCTTTGCGTATCTTTAAATTCGGAACGTGTAATTCGAGCGTGGGCCAATATACTTGAAGAGTCAGATGATTTCGAATATGTTGATATCATGGTACAGCATTTGAACGCAAACATTTTGACGGCCCGTGAACTCAGAGATTGCAGACAAAGGCTCCGAAGCCTAGAAAAACGGGATTCCCAGTCTTTGTTTGTTGCACTTTTCCGTTGTTGGAGTCACAACATGGCGGCTTGCATATCTCTGTGCCTGTTGTCGCAGGCTTATGAGCAGGCATATAACATAATTTTGATATGTGGAGAAGTGGAAATGTCAGTGCCAACGTTAATTCAAATTGATAAACTCGTACAGCTGATTGAATCCCCTGTTTTCACATACATGAGACTGCAGTTGCTCGAGCCGGATAAGTTTCCTTTTTTGTATAAATGTCTCTACGGGCTTATGATGCTTCTTCCACAATCATCGGCTTTTGCAACACTGAGGAACCGACTGACTTGTGTTCAAGGGGCAGGATTGTTAGTAGCTAGGCCCAGTACATGCTCTGTCTCGAGTACGGAAAAATCTCGTCCAAGTAAAGCTAAGCAGGAAGATGGAATCAAATGGAACGATCTATACGACATGTTCAGAAACACGCAACTCACTGAGTCACGGAACCTAGAGATAAATCACTCAAAATCTATCGGGACTTTTTCGCCTGATGACAAGGACAAAGAATCAGTACCTCGCGCTAATGACGGTCAAACTAATGTGATAGACAAAAAGCGCAATAAGACTTCTGTTTTAAGGCGCTTGTAGGATAGTATTATATTTATAGCCAGAATACGGCAGCAATAGATCAATTAGTAAAGCAAAAGTCCAACTATCAAATATACGCCTTGTAGGAGAACAGCGGCTTGCATGTAAATTCTAAGCTTGTGAAATTAGCTTACATGATAATAAAAATTAAGGACTACTATCATTCGCTTCTATTCGAGCATGGCAGATCGTCATGAATAAATGAAAATAAATGTGTATTCTATCCATTTCGTCAAAACTCACATCTAGGATTATTGATCGAGAACAATAAGAATATATTAACCCGCACTATTAAATACACATCTGTTGAAATATGAATCTATTATTCCCTCATACTACTTTCGTTTATCTTTTTCAAATTCAGATACATCTAACGTGAAGTGTCAGTTGTATGACTTTAGTCTACCGGATCTCACTTTACAATACATAGTCATATATATAGACCGAGCGAACTCCCAGAACTCTTGGGGGATTCTGCTGAAGCCATTGTTCGTTGCTAATACAATTATTCTACTTTAGGAACTTTGCTGCAATATAAAATTCTAACAGCATCTCAATATTACGACGAATGTGAAGTATTAGTCCAACTATTCAATAAAAATATTATAATATGACTAATATATTACACCTTTTATTAAGCGTGGCTAGCTTGGTCCTGACAGTCAGTCTGCCCAGAAACATGCTATGCGATACCTCTTGAAAGCATTTGCCTTCAATATTATCGCGCGCAATTTACTGGCTTTATCGATTATTTTGGGTTTTAAATCTCCATTTCCCAGTCGAGACACATAATCTAATTTGTTGGAGGCTTCCCTGTTTGTCCGCAATAATGACAAGCCACTTGGGGGAGCTTTACAGACGGAGGTTAGACCATTGGAGCGGTCAAGAAGTGAAAGAATTTTTATCTGACATTGGGTTAGCGAGATACGAAGATAATTTTGAGGGTAATGAAATCGAGTCAGTTTTGGAGTTTAATGTTAAACCAACTTCAGCGCACGAAATAGATGGTGATATTTTGTCTTCTCTGAGTCAGAACGAGCTCAAGGAAATGGGCATATCCAGTGCTGGTCACCGGTTGGCCTTATTAAAAAGGGTCTATGAGGTCAAGAAGCAACAAATGATACCGATTGAGAGCTTCAGTTACGTTCCACAATGTAGGTATCGCTTTATTCTCTTTCGACTAACATACTAGCCTCAATGATGATGTTACATGGTCAATCAGGTAAGCTTTATTCAACTTTGAAAGCATTCTAAAGTATGTAAAAGAGCCTATGACATCTGTAATGATAGATGAGATAAGACGCTTGTCAGATGGCCTTTCAAAGCTACGGGATGAGCTCATTCCGGTTTTCAGAAAAATCAAAGAAAGCAAACCGCTTCCGACACCAGATGAGAAAGGCCGAAATGTTCCGTCATTATCTCGAGCTACTTCGTATAGGCGATCTCCTCAGCTACACTCATCAGCCTTTAGGGATGCGGATCCCGTGGATAAACTCGAGGTATATTATGATAAAATTCTTTATCTTTCGGATCGGTCTAATCCCCATTATAGGATTTCAAAACGGGCATTGGTAAACCGCCACCTCTTCCCGACAATTATCCTCAAACGAAGCCTAAACACCATCGGTCAGCATCTTCGGCAGGTAAAATGTTCAAAAACTTCAAGATATCACCTGAAGATACGTGCCGTACATTACTTCCTCCTGCACTGAGATCATACAATGTTGAATCATCAGCTTGGGAGGATTACGGCTTGTTCCTGTGCTATGACGATAGTGGTAAGTCAATCTTAATGTTGCAAATCATTTCAGTAAACTGATCTAAATTTGTTTATTTAAAGCTCGTTGCTTGGGATTAGACGAGAAACCGTTGCAATTGATACAATCTTTACAGAAACAGGGCAAGGCTCCTCGAATTATGGTCAGAAAGCTTGACAGTGGTAGAACTTTATCTCCGCTTGCAGGAGGCAACCAGGCTCCATCCGTACCTCGAAGACCTTCAGCGGATTATTCTCGATCCCAGGATCTTCGACGCTCTGAAATTGCGATGGGGCGTTCAATCAGTGAAGACCGATCACCATTGATTACGACCTTTGGTACTTTATCTGCGGGGTCTAGATCAGCGGCGACGAATTCTCCGGCGAGACCCACATTTATCGATCATGAACTACCAGCTATTCCACATATCCTTGAAGATCTTAGTCCTGCCATTCTTTCGGAAGTGAGCAGTTTGGGCTCTCCTGTCGGCTCACCACAATTAAGCAACCAAACTTTAGATACGTCAGGAGGGGAACTAGACGGCCAGAACAGACGTGGAAATTGGCGATTTGCTCGAGATTCTGTGATTATAGGGAATTCTTCGTCGGGTGGGGCAATCTGATTCACTAGCCTCGCGAAGGTTTTCTCATACATAGGGTGAAGTAGAGTCTTTGGCGTACAGTTTAATCTTACAGGTTATCACATGGTTCAAAGGTGCCTTTCCATGCTTCAAATTGTTCTATATGACCATAATAGGGGTTGGTGGACGAAGAGCACAGGTCAAAACAGAACGTAGAAAGCAGGACACTTAAAAATCAGGCTTGTTAAAGTATAGCTCCTATTGGATTGCTTGAGTTAATTTAAGGTAATCGTAGTTTAAGCTGTCGACTCTTCAATATATACAAGTAATACTGTTGCAATACACACAGCATAAACTAGGCCGATGAACCCAGCTAAAGATTTCCTTAAACTACACTTGCTGTCTTTATAGGCACGACGCGCGCGGCATTCGCGGTTGCTCGCGAATGGCGCAGTGCACTTCGCTTGTCACTCGGACAGCAAAGATCAGAGGAGTAAATACCCAACATTGAAATTTCTCACCGCGAGCATAGATCTAATATCGTATTGTGCCTGCGGAGGTTTAAAAAGATGTTACATCTAAAGTTGAGTATTTTATCAATAATATCACGTTTCTATGTTTACGCCATAAAAAAGGACAAGATTATCAAAAAAAGTTTGGTAGCATCAGGAAATATGGTTCTACAAATTCTCTTGAGTTCTCCTTAGTTTACAGCTAATTTGCAAAAAATATGCAAAGAAGGAACTTTAAATTACATATTTCTAAGGCTTGCAGCGTTCCGTAAAACGAGGGTAAAGCGACGTTTCTCGAACAGTGTAAAGATTGAGCAGCCAAGCGAGAAAGCGCTCAAGTCCTATTCCGTAGCCGCCATGGTCGCAAGTGCCGTATTTGCGTTGGTCAGTAAACCAATAGTAAGGTGCTGGATCAATATTTTCCCGCTTGTAGCCCTCAGTAAGCTCATCTAGATCAGTTATACGCATACTGCCACCAGTGATTTCTCCAACGTTTGGCATCAACACATCAACACTCTCTGTGCACCTTTCATTTCCCGGGATTCGCTTCATGTAGAAGGATTTGATTTCCGCCGGGAAATTCACCAAAAAGATTGGCTTATTAATAAGATCAGTCATTTGACGCTCAGCAGCTTCTCCGATATCATCACCAAACTCATGGTAATTTCCCTCCTTATCACGAATGTCATGTTCACGCAAATACTTGATAGCATCAGCATAGTCCAAGCGCATAAAAGGCCGAGTAGGCTTTTGGAATGTAGAGTTCAATTCGCGCACTGTTTTGCTGGCAAATGGATCAGCCAATATTTGATCAATCACAACGCAAATCAGCTCTTCTAAGTGCTCAAGAAATTCTGAAAAATCCAAAAAGGCCAGTTCTGCTTCAATGTGCGTATACTCAGAAAGGTGACGACGTGTATGAGCCTTTTCGGCGCGGAAACTCTCTTGAATGCAGAAAACATCGCCCAATGCGGGCAAACAGGTCTCCAAGTAGAGCTGGCTCGACTGGGTCAAAAACGCGCGTTCACCGTAATAGTTGAGCTCAAACAGTGTCGAGCCGCCTTCAACCTGTGTTTGCACCATACAAGGCGGGGTAACCTCCGTCAGACCCAACATATCAAAAGCCGAACGAAACGCGCGAAGAGCAACTGCTCGCACTTTTAAAATTGACGAAGCAGTTTCCCCTCGGATGACCAGATGCCTTAAATCATACAGTAGAGCGGGAGTGGCCTCAGCGTTAACCCGATTGGTAATAGACTCCTCGCCGGAAGGTGCCTTTTGGATAACTGTGTAATAATCGACCACCAGCTCCTGATCACCAGGTGCCTTTTTCCCTGGGGGCAATTCGTTCAGTATCCCATACACAGTAATTGTGCTTTCCAAAGTGAGCGTCAAGATATCGTAACTATCAGCCAGTTGGCCAGTCACAACGCATTGTAAGTAGCCGGTTCCATCGCGAAGAACAATGAAAGCAATTCCTTTCTGAAGCCGAAGCCTATGAACCCATCCGGAAACACGAACGCGACGGCCTCGATATTGTGAAGAACTTCCAATTTTAACTTTTTCCGCAGGCGCAAGGTCCGGATCTTGCTCCACCACTATATTTTTGGCTGCCTCAATACGCTCTGCTTCCGCTTTCTTATCAGCCAATAATTTGCTTTCGTGCTTTTTGGCGTTCTCTTCCGCTTTTGCACGTTTTTTAATAGCCGCTTCTACTATTTTGCGAGCTTTCTTTAAAGCTGCTCCAGAAATTTCTTGATATTCAGACTCACCTGCTTTTTTCACAAGGATGTTTGTTAGTTTTGGCACTGTTTCACAAGCAAAAATTGCCGTTTTGAACGGTGCTTCCTGAGAACCAGAATTCTTTTCATTGCTATCGCCGCCATTGGCCTCATCGACATAGACGACTAGCGGTTGCTTAGGTTCTTGGAGCTTTAGGGTGTCTATTTTTCCTTCCACAGAGGCAATTGCCATTGCTTGGACGAATCTTTGAAATGATCAATCTCACTCGAAGAGATAATTTATGATAATGGACTTTATAATCGCAATTTGGTTGGCGCAGCAGAAACTTCAAGCGAGGAAGAATCCTATATTTATGATATACTGATAAAAGACGATAATAGTATTTAAAATGTCCGTTATCTGGCTTGTATGGGAAGGAAATTTAGACAGGTAATAGTTATACCAGTGCTGTATACTATCCATTAAATTACCCCAATATGCCTTTATTTCGATTTTAATTCTCCATTATGCATTACGAAAAGTCGGCATGAAAGTAGTTGTAGGCTATTTATAAAAATCGAAAACGCAAACTGAATTACTCGCATATATTAAAAGCTTATATTCCACCTTGCCTTCACACACATATATATATAAAACCCAAGCCGATTGCTCCACCGAATTATAAAATGCTTTAATTCCTCGTGCAAATTAATAAAACAGGGGATATTCCGATAAATTTCCAAAAAACAGAATGTAAAGAAAACTTTTGTTACACATAAATGTATTAATGAACGCTTGCATACATTTTTTGAGCAATGGTAGTACTTGTGCGAATTCGTTCGCCGTACTTAAAAAAAATAAAAGGCAAGGGTAGCATGAGCACGGTAAGAAGTGCCAGTAACAGACTAGCGTACTGATAGCCCATTCCCTCATACATGTAATCACCAAATAATGGAAAGACAGCGCCCATAGTTGACCTATAGAGACTATTGCTTGCTAATGCACTCGCCGCCCACGGCCGGTACCCTTCAACAAGGTACGTAAACACTCCAGTAAAAATAAAAACTGTCCCCGCAGCAAAGGGAACTGTAGCAATTATTGGTACGATCCAATGGACTGATTTATAAGTTGTAAAAGCAAACCACAATAAGCCAATCGGAACAAGAAATGAGCCCACCATTGCTGGCACAAGCCGTACTTCTGGAGCAGGCGTGTGAGTGCCAGGTGCCATTTTCTGATGAATTTTACGTTGTACAATAGATAACGGTGGAGTCAGGGCAGATCCAATCACGAGCCCTACTGTGAGACCACAAAATGAAAGACCCGTTTGCCAAAGATTGAATCCGTGATTGTTCCCAAACACAAGAGGGAAAGCACCAAAAAACAAGTAAAGAATTCCGAGCAATAATGCAGTGTAAGAGTTAAGCAGAAACACGATAGGTTCAGCAAAAAGAAGGAAAGGCCGGTATAATTGGTGCTTCAAAGCAGATGATAACTTTTTACCACTAATCTCTAAGGGCGCCCGATATATAATAGTTTTATTTTCGAGCTCTGCATCACCATCAAGGCCCCCTGCAACAGCAGCAGCAGCAGCAGCGAGCTGTTTCTTTTGCACGCGACGTAACTTTTGTGCCTTTATAACTTCCAGGCGGGGCTTGTACGTCTCTGGAACAAAGAAAAAGAGAACTATAGAAGTAACTCCAGACCAAATAAGCAGTACATAAAAAGTCCAGCGCCATGATGTGAATGAATTGATAAACCCACCAACGATGGGCCCAAGACTGGGTCCTAGAAATGGAGAAGCAGAATATATAGCCATAGGCAGGATGACTTCATGTGGGTCAAACATATCGGCTACGGTACCACCCGCAACAGAAAGAAAAGCAGACCCCACAAAGCCCCCAAAAAAGCGGCCGATTAACAATGTTTGAATATTTTGTCCAACGGCGCAGGGAATCTGCCATATACAAAGCAGAGACATAGATACGACATAGATGATTCGTCGCCCGTAAAATTCCGATAGAGGAGACAAGAAAAGTGGACCAAATCCCATACTGAGAATGAACAAGCTAAGGCCGAGCGTATTTACCTCGCGACCATACCCAAACTCTCTCTCCAGGTTTCTATAAGTAGACGAAAAAATAGAACTGTCCCCGGTCACACATACAGATCCCATACAAACGGCAATTAAAATGAACCATTTGCGGAGATTTCCAAAATTTTTAGGGTTAGTTGTGTCGTCGGCCGAGAGCTCGACCACCACGATATCGTGGTGCGAAGCTGATGTCGACGATTCTCGCCTTAGAGCGTGTTGCATTGTGTTCGCTTCAACTTCAGGTTCCTTTCCCACGAATTAGAAAAGTTGCGCAAGCCGGGCATGCCTTTTTTAAACAATCGTCGGGCCTATCGGCTTGTTTTTATGACACTTGAAGCTCTATAAACCACTTGCAAACATGATTAGTAAGGATTTATGTCGCATTGACTAGCGACGGGTTTCGGGTCTTTATGGTAAAATATTCGCTTCACGTATCATTACAGGCATCTACCGACGCTAAAATTATAGCCCGCAATTAACGGAGTTAATATCAAATCGCCGTTTACCGGCATTTAATATTCGTTATGAAAATTTCGTATTAGGAAAATTGTGACTGGATATGGATTACAAAAGATGGTTTTCCAGAAAAATAGCAAATCACCTTCATAATATAATAACAGAGTATAATATAAAGTTAGGCCGTGCGAAAAAGCAGAAGTTAGTGCATGACCGCGGGATGTGCCAAAGTTATTTAAAACGAAAAATAAAATTTGTTTTATCGGCATCGGCAGTTTGGCATGAATAGGAATTTTGGGCGGCAGATAAAATTATTTATTATCGTTCCTATTTATTATAAAACTAGCCGGCAAAAGAGTCGGTACTGTAAGAAATAGAAGATGAGCTAGCTGAGTTAATTCAAATAAACAGAGTTTGCCGCGTCTTCATTTGTGAAAAATGAGTCATCTGCTTTGGGCGAGCATATCATTTACCAGAAGAAGTTCCTGTGATCTGAAACAAATGCAACTGACCCATATTCTAGGCTTATATATAATATAGGCATCTAAAAATAAAATAAAACAAAATAAAATAAAATAAAATAAAATAAAATAAAATAAAATAAAATAAAATAAAATAAAATAAAATAAAATAAAATAAAATAAAATAAAATAAAATAAAATAAAATAAAATAAAATAAAATAAAATAAAATAAAATAAAATAAAATAAAATAAAATAAAATAAAATAAAATAAAATAAAATAGAATAGAATAAAATCAAATTAAATTAAATCAAATCAAATTGTTGGAAATATAGGTTTGAACTTGTTCTTATAGTAAAATGTTTGCCTTAGAAACTCACGAAAGCTTTAGCTGAATCTACCAATAGATCTGGGAGTTCTTGGGTTACATATATGACTATTTATGTTCAAAATGAGATCCAGTAAAACTCAAGCCAAGAACTGACACGCACGATGATGTATCGAATTAGGAAGAAAGTAAACAAAGGTGATATGGGGATAATCAAATTTCAACAAAAATTAAATTAAACATTATTTAATTGTTTTCCAAATTACAAAATAAAACAAAATAATTGCTAGTTGAATCAATGTACAGAAAGCAGTAGGCGCCTCGCTACCACCAATACCACGGGCAACTTGAGCTTACATGTAAAGCAATTCTCAAATGCCGCCGGCTACTGCTGCCGCGCTCATTGAGCGTGCACGTGCGCACGAGCGTCGAGCCGCGGCGGCTGAAATGCTAGATCCTAGAGCGGCTCTCTTACACTTTACCAGCGCTGCTCAGCTTTACATGGACGCAATGCCTGCCTTGAACACCTTGCAACGATCCCAGGTGGCAAATGCTTTCCGCACAGTGACGTCTAGAGCCCAAGTGCTCAAGGGTATGAGTAATTTTACTGAGCAAGAACATGGAATGTAAAAACGAATATTTAATAATTGATGAATCGACAGAAAAACCATATTTATTCAATAATTGCCCATCTAATGACTAGATCGCTATTCTCAAAAACCCCGAGAAGCAGAGCCGGCTGATCCAGCGCTGGAAGCAGAACTAACTGCGGAACAGGCGGAGGCTGTATTTTTGCAAGCATTCGAGAAGCAAAGTCAGATTGAGTGCGGCAGCGATTTGGAATGGCATTCAATCCCCCGACCTCAAGTCCAAGATTGGCCTAGTCTTATTTCCGCTTTTAATGGGACACTGGTTCAAGGCGAACTGCCAGATTGTTCCCTTATTTCTTGCCTTATTGCACTTTCCGATCTGAGTAAGCGCAAAGGCAAAGTCTTACTTGCCGACTGCTTTTCCACTCCTCAAGATGACGCTCAAACAGAGACTATTGGCGTCAGGTTCTACCGTCAGGGCGTATGGAAGACAATTTGGGTAAACTGCTCTGTGCAAAACGTAAACGGCCGTACTGTATCTTTGCATTGCACAGATAAAGCTTTATACCCCTATTTTTGCCTTCTAGAAAAAGCATACTTTGCTTGTAAGGGCCAAGCTGCTAATTGTGGCGCTGATCCAGGCAGTGATGCTTCCTTGCTCACTGCCTGGATACCTCAAGTTTGTGATTTACGACATGTTGATGCTCCATTTTTTCAGCATCTGCGCCGTGATTGGGAACAGGGAAGGATTATTATTACACTTGGTATTCCTGCAAGTGGTAATAATAGTGGACAAACCGAATCAAACGAGACTTCAAAAGTTGCTAGCTTTCCGAATAATGATCTGGGTTTGTCATCAAGCGTCAATGCAATGATTGAACGCCAAGACTCCACTGTCTCAGACATTCGAGCGGGACATTGTTATGCGGTGGTAGGTTTTTCTGATCCTGCAGAGCCGGACGCGCTTAAACTACGGGACCCTGCCGACCAAAAAGCGAATTACCGTTGGCTTCAATGGTCGGAATTGTTAGCCGCGGCTTTTCTTTTGTATATAAATCGTGACCCGGCCAGCCTTCCAAATACCGTACAGAGCAATTTCAATTTTGTAGTACATGCATCGCCTTTGCTACAGCCTCAATTGGCTGTAAGAAATGAGTCGCACAATCCGCAAGACTTTTTGTGTGTGTTTGAGCGTGAAGAATTGTCTTCTTCATATCCTTTAATTCTTTATGCTATGGATGTATATTACGACACGGCCAAAGATTTGCGCGTGATCGGGAACAAGCTACCCAACGTCTCAACGCCGTGGGTTCATGGCGAATACAATAGTGTGCGGCTATTTTTAGCTCCGCACAGTACTGCTACTATAGTGCCAAAGCTGCGAAAACTAGAAAAAGCTTGGAAAAAAACTATAGAAACAAATGTACAAACAAATGAACAAACACAAAACGAGGACCAGGACCTGCACCTCGATTTCAAGCACAAATCATTCAGCTCAGAGGCAAATTTTCGAGCAGGAGAAAAAGAAAGCTTTGTCTGCCGTGTTTCCGCCTACTCTCCGGACAATCTAGACCTTGCACTCGTTCCGTCAAAGATCTATAAACACTCGCAAACCATCGACGGACGCTGGCCAGTTTTACAGACTCACGAGACTACCGTTTCCAGTTCTAATACTAGTGCTACTAATGGCTGTATCGGCAGTGTATGGTACCGTTTAAATCCGCAATACTTGCTCGAGACAGAATCTATTGCAGATATTGCGATCGTGTTCCAATTAATGCAGGGAGATGGCATTAATACAGCAGCCAATATCGTGCTCTGTCATGAACCGAACCACGGATCAACACGTACTGGAAATGAAGATTCTGGGCTCCGAATCACAGCTGTTACGTCTCGCAATTTAGTAGGGGCAAATACGGCTTATCGTACGGGCCAGCAGAGCATTTTGCTCAGTGATCTGCGGCCTGGAAGGTACGTGCTAGTGCCTTCCATACTTTTGCCTACCGGAGAATCCCGGTCCCGATATAAATTTCGTATTCATCTTCATGCAACTTCCACGTTCAAAATAACTGGCCTCGCAGATATATACGCAGGCAAATTTTCTTCTGTGGCAAAGAAAGACTTGCCTCAGGGCAATTCAGCGTTTCGGTTTCTTATCAAGCCAGTCGCACTTTCACGCTGTCAGGCCTCAGTTTACGTTGCCAACGATGAACTTACTGCCTGTTCATTGCAGGCAGCAATTTTTAATACCGTCCAGCAAGAAAAGATCGTTGCCGGTTCCGGGGTATCTGCTATTTTCCTCCAAGAGACGGATCTTTTACGAGGCAACGATTATATGCTAGATGCTACATGTAATGCCGCCTCACCCTCCAAATTGCAGGTCGAGTTGATTTCAGATACCCCCGTTTCTATCGTGCCTGTCGCCTTATGAGATATTTCAGGTCTTATGATTTTTTTTTTTTTTTTTTTGCTTTGTTTTATTTTTCTTTGCCTTTGACTTATTTCATTGAACACAGCATAATAAGCAGTAAATCCAATTGATCCAAGCAATATTCACAGCCCATCTTATAAGACTGATCTTGCATGAACAACTTGTCTTGCAATCAGAATTAATCTGTTCTTCATCAGCCAGTCTCAGCCTTTGTGGACTTCGTCTCATATCACTAAAGTATCACAAATCATAAAAAGTGCCAATTTCGTCTTCGTAGAAACATTAGATATAGTGAGTAAGTCTTAAGTTTGCAAACGAAATCGGTCTGGATTTGTTCCATAAACGTTGTAAAACGACCACCTGCTCGTATTATTGGATTCCTCAAATAGATTGACGAACGGCGAAAGCAAAACAAACAAACAAACCAAAAGCGCGTAAAGTATAGCGTTTGCCATTTAGAACACCAAAAGATTCAGTCAAACATTTATCGTAACTCAATTAGCCAATAAACTTAATTGAGCTATTCAGCAGTCCTTTGGAGCGACTTCAATTGGATCTGATCTGTATTCTTATTTAGAATTATGGATTCTGGACAAATTCCCAGAATACATAACGATTATAAACTTAACAATAGTAATCAGATATCAAACCCCAAAGCAGAACGTGAACATGCAAGCGGCAAGTCAGCCCAGCCTCAAAACACTAGAAGAACCCGCTTGAATCATCGACCCAAAAAGCTAGCAACTCAATAATAAATTGTAACAGTAACAATTCAATTGACGCCCAAGAGTTTTAATTAAGTTTGTGAGCGGAATATTTGGCCATGCCCAAGCTCATAGAATAAGCAGAACCCCGCTTGAATCATCGAGCCAAGTACTAGCAATTCAATAAGTAACAATAACAATTCAACCGACAGCCCAAGAGTTCTATTTTTGATCGTGAGCGACACCAGCTCATAGAAAAAGCAGAACCCCGCTTGGTACTAGCAACTCAATAAGTAACAATAACAATTCAACCGACAGCCCTAGAGTTTTATTTTTGATCGTGAGCGACACCAGCTCATAGAATAAGCAGAACCCCGCTTGAATCATCGAGCCAAGTACTAGCAAATCAATAATAAATTGTAACAACAACAATTCAACCGACGCCTAAGAGTTTTAATTTTAGTTTACGAGCGTAAGATTAGTTATGGCGTCGCTTGATCCTCCGCTCAACCTTAAACTAGTCGCATGACAGCCGGCCCTTGAATTATAATTTTAGCTTGCTGGGGCATTCGTGTCCTTTATAGCTCAAGGCTGATGCTTTTCGGCGTGGAAATATTTGGATCAAGGCACGCTTTTATACAGCTTACACTGAATGAGGCATCAAAAGCAATTATGAGGACATTAATTTGTAAAGTCGCGTTTTCGTGATCGAGGTATTTCCGTTTTCGTGTGCATGGTCGCGTTTTCGAGATTACAGAAACGTGACTTTAGCCCAAACAGGAAATAGGAATTAGCTAAGTAACGACGCCCTTTTCGCTGAACTTCTGATATTAATTTAAGATATCGTTTATCTTAATCTTTTCTAGATTTAACGGTTTAACTATATAATCATCCTTTTTTTTTTGGGGTAAAAATACGAGTCTCTAGAATCTTATAAATGGAGTAGACTTTATTCTCTTCCTATTAACAGACATTCAACTAGGACAAGTATGACCGATAAAATAAACTTCAAAATGCACGAAAAGATTGAGAGCGAAACTAGATAGACTCGCTTAATGTATGACGAGTGGGCGTTCACGCAAGAAGACCTTGCCAGTGGGGCGCAGGTATATGCCCCGTATTTATTCCCAGTTTGAATTGCCCAATTTTTTGGTACTAAAGCCTTTAAAAGGACAAGCTGGGCCATTTGCACCTGCAGAGTCAGCCGTCACTACCGCTACAAAGTCCAGGTCAATTAGAAACGGAAGCTTTACAAGGTGAATCGTCTCAAAACAAAGCCATTCCTAAGACACATATTTCGGTTCCACGTGCGTCTCTACGGCAACGCGCCTCGACTATCTCTGCGCGTAACGTCCAATCAGCAGCTACAGAGACCTTGGGCCATCAGCCGGCAAAGGTATTAGATGCAATACTCGTCGTATTGAAGCAGAATAATATGTCTGAGATGGAGCAACGGCACAGAATTGATGCTTTGGTTGGCAAAGGCTGCAATGCCCATGCAATAATGGCCCGCGATCGATTGGATGCTGAGCTAAGCTTTAGTCAGGGCCTAGAGGCTCAAGTTCACGAGCTTTCTGGCAAATTGCACAGACTCCATTCGGGATTCGCTCAGGTAGACGAGCGTACTGGAGACTTTCAGAGTAAGTGCAGCGCGCTCGTCGATGAGCGCGATAAAGCTCAAATAATCCAATCACAAATTACGGCTGATTTAGAAATATATTCGGCGTACGGAAACATTTCGAGGAGATTGCACTCGCCACCTGTGACCTTTGTTGCTCACAAGACTTTTCCGGCACTATTAAACGGAATAATTAATGGCATTTCTTTCATGGAATCTCGTAAAAGCCTCGGCAATAACGATGCTGAAGCATTTGCTCACAAATATAGGACTCAGCTGGCTCGTGCTATTAATTTAATAGCTACATTTGTGCGTAGCCGAATAGATTCAGTCACCGAGTCTGTAGAGGCGGATATGATGGCCTCTTCCCGTCTTACAAAGGCTGCAACAATGGCTTACGTTTACGCACGGTTTGCTTCAATGTTGCAAGACGACGGGCTAACACATGTCTTGCGTTTGGTTCGAGAAAAATTAAGTCAATCAGAATTTCAATCACTTTATGAGGATTGTATGGCTCGGTACTTTGTTGCCCGTGTTAAACTCCTTCGTTCTATGGTGACAACTACGTGTCGCGAAACTGCTCAGAAAAATAATAGCAATAATAATAATAAAAGCGGAAATGCTGCGCAAGTTCGTGCGCTCTTACTTTTTGCACGGGAGACATGCGAGGAAGAGTTAGAGCTTTGCTATCAATTCTTTCTCCCTCCTCTTGATATCTCTCTGAGCCGGTACTTTGTCGAGATATTACAGCCTGTATTAGACAGTTTACGGTCAATTATACCACAAGAAGACTCAATCGATGAATTGTGTGATTACATTGCATTAATACGTGCTATGGCTAAGCCAGATGGTATAACCAAGGACTACTTGTCTTCATTATACGTTTATTTGTATACGTTTAACTTTAATATCATATTTGGTATTTGGCTAATATTCATATTTCAATCCTTTTAAAGACACTACTATTTCCTTGTTTATTAACAACCCCTTATTATGCTTTATTTGCTAAAACTACAGATTCATATGATGGTGCGAATGTGAAAGACCTGGATAATGAGGTCTTATTTTCAACAGTTTTAAAATCTATCCAAGATCGGATTATTTTCAGGGTGAGACAAACCGTCAGTCTAGAAATTGATGGCTTTGAACCGGACAAAAATATTTTAAATTACCCGCAATTATTTATCGAGGCCAGAAATGCTTCTGTTTCTCCAATTAAAGACGAGGGAGTTGACTTGGAAGTGGTCTATGCAGGCTGGTACCCGACACTTCGGAAAGGCGTGTCTATACTGTCACGTGTTTATCAGAACGTGAATGTATGCAAATTTGAGATTGCCGTTTTAAAATAGAATTATTCGATTTAAGTTTTTTTTTTCACCGTATATATATTCGCCCTAAATTTTCTAACGATTCTTATATTCCCTTATCCCGTTTCTATTTCTTACTTAAACTTAATACAAGTATTCTAATTTCAATTTTATTATAGTCTCAAGTATTCGATCGGCTGGCTCACGAAGTCGTTCATTCCACCGTTCAGTCTCTTTTGCGTGCGTCACAAAAGCTGGGTAATATCAAATCCCCAACGGACGGTGATCTTTTCCTTATGAAGCATCTTCTCTTGTTCAAAGAGCGCATTGCCTCCTTTGACATTGAGTATGTGCAGCCTGAAATCGGACTTGATTTTTCTTCAATTGTTGGTGCCTTTTTTGAAGCGCGTGAGCGTGGTGAGCTTTTGAGCACTTCTGGCGTCTATAAGATTGCGCACCAGGGTTTTCGGGGCATGGTAAAAAACATGGTCGATGCTAAAAAAGAGCTGGACGCGCTATTACGTAGGACAATCAACTCGTTTGTACGTACAAGTGCAGAGTTATTGTACAGTGGTGCTGGTAATATGCCATTGGAATCGGTAAATGCAGAAACTATCAAAGATCAGAGCGATCGATTAAGTCAGGCTGTGAAGCTTTGCCGTGAGCAAATAACGTCTTTTGTGGATGATGCACGAACTGCAAATATATTGTTTGGAATGGTACACGATTCTTTGGTTGATCATTTGGTGCAAGCGTGGCAGAAAGGCATAGGAAGATTAAATCAGACTTTTGTCACCGTACAAGAGCTGGTGGACTGGATAGACGCTGAATTTGCAGCTGAATAATCATTATTTTGTCTCTACATTTAGAATAGCAAATGCCGAAAATACATTTTTGAATAGAGGACGATAGACCAACATGATCGACTTTAGGGTTAGTTTGTGTTAAACGTGAATTATATTGTCACAAAAGCCAATATGTATGTTAGTGGTCAAGTTATAGTTTATTATCAATAACAATTCGCGCTTCTTCGTGTGCTTGCCCTTGTCCTTAGACAACGTAGAATAGCTTTAATAGGAGAAAACAATTAATTAAACTATGAAGTTCTGTTGAAGAATGTGTCTCATATTTATAGGCTGTTTGCTAAACAAGGGATGCTCCTTGAAGGCCAGCTTTACAAGGGCAGAAGGTCAAGGGGCTCAAGGAAATACCCAAAGAGGTAGAAGGGGTTCCTCAAGTGAGTATAAGTCAGTGTTCCTTTATCGGTCAAGGTCATAACCCGAATATTGGTTTATAATAATCTGTCTTTCGGATTATCATGATGGGGGGTCCTATCATGTATAAAAGCTCTTTTTGTATTATTGCTGAAATTAAAATAGTCACCGACGAACTAATGGCTGAATAAATAATAATTGAAGTATATTAAATATTTATTATATGTAGATAAAAGCAAGCTTCGATTGACCTCATGGCCGACTACTGGAAGTCGACGCCGAAGTATTATTGTACGCACTGCAAATGCGTATGTACATTAAGTCCAGCAACCGCTAATATTTCAGTATGTTACGGATACCAAATTTGGCCGCAGTGAACATGAAAAATCAGATCGACACCAGTATCGTTTGAAGCGGTTTCTCAATGACCTTCATCGTCGTTCAGCTGCAGAAAAGAGACAAGAGCTCAACAGACAGGGTCCTAGTGCACCCGAAAAGCCATCGTCTCCATCACCTGAACCGGCCGCCAAATTAGTTATAACCAAGCGCAAAAAACCCGATACTCTGGACGAAAGTTATTACTTTGAGGATGCTATCAATCGAAATGCCGTTATAAATGATTCGCACAATCAAGATCTAGATGATCCGGCATTGCTGGCACTTTCAGACGAATGGAAAATTGTACAAAAGCCTAACAAAGAGGGAGCGGAAAAATATGAGGAGGAATTTAAGGCAGTTGAGCGTGCAGTTACACGAGATCGATTACAACCTGAGGACGAGGAAGGACTGCGGGATTTCAAAATACAAGAGAGACAGATTCGGAGGGAGACTTCCGGGTCAGTCACTTCGAAAGCTGAAGGAGCAAGCGGCCTTTTCAAAAAGCGAAAGCCACGTGGCGAAAGGACCGCTCGATCAAAAACATGATTTCATGCATCTCTTTGATTCATGACTGGAGCGGGGTAGGTAGTATTTGTATATATAAATGTTTGCTGTGCAGTCTAGGATTGGTCCGCTGTTCAGATAACCAATTTAACAACGCTGATACATGGTGTATTTCCATGCCAAATGCAATCAATTATAAGGGGTAATCAGTCTTACCAAAAATTAAAAATTAAAAATAAATATATAAAAACCAAAAATAAAAAATTGCTAATTAACAAATCAATCTATATCCATAATGCTCCCATCTACACTCGAATTCTCTGACAGATCAACATCGCCAGACTGAGTCACCTGCTCAGCCTTTATGTATGATTGTGGATCCTTGAACAAAACAAGATCACGCACTGGAGACGACGATGCCGGGTCTATCACGGACCGAGGCATTTTCATGATTCGCCTTTCTATGCTAGGCAGTAGCCTCATTTCACGCGATTTCTCTCTGCTACCATCATTACCATAAATTTCATTAGTATCATTGTCATCATCTTCGTTCTCAGATTCGGAATCTTCCAACGTTTCCACAACGACAGTGTACGGGTCTTTCCAATACGAACTCGCTGCTGGACGCATAGAAAGATCGGCATTATCTGCCATATTGCAAGCCTTATCGGCCGCTTGCAATTCCTTAAACGATAGCCGCTCCATCGGCTGGATTAAATGAACTATCCGCCTTTTTTGTGCAGACCGCGACGTGCCGGCATCGCCAGAGCTTTTGCGTTTTAGCCATGAATGTGCTTGTGAATTGCTGTTTCTATTGCTGCTATTGCTGCTATTGCTGCTATCGCTGCTGTTGCTATTCATTACAACAAGGCTAAGCTGCTGTTCATTTCATAGTAGATTTGACCCTTGTTACCCAAACTTTGTTTAAAATATGCGGCCGCGGGGATAGAAACACGTAGAATATATGACGGAAAGAGTCAGAGTAAAAACTGACGTCGAAAAAGCGATCGTAGGTGTGCAATTTGAAGACATTCAAGACATCCTCTAGAAAACCATTTGAATAATATTTGCCATTAATCAGGCAAATTAACAGTCGCAATTAGCTTTCGAAGTTCTTTGCGTGTTTAAAGGCCATAGCTCAATTAAATTATTATTTAATTGTACTCATACCTCAAACAGACGAGCACATAATATTAAAGACAAAAAAGCCAAACAAGCCTTTATAACAAGTCATGGTTTTGCGGACGGGCCCCATCTTCAAATTGTATTTATTATTAAACATAACTCTATATAGCCACCTAAAATAGTTGTATCGTAGTTGCTTTATATTATTAGTAGCAAAGTCTAGAAGAATATGCTCACAGGTGTGGAAGATTGCGCATAAGCATACTTACACATAGTGATAATAATCATAGTGATAATACACTTATCTAGCTTTAATGTCGAGAAAAAAAAGGAAAAAAGATCCTCCACAGAAACTTTAGACGTGCCTCGAATATTAAGTCTCCGGGCCTGCCCGTCTATATTAGGAGCACTTTTTGCTAGTGCCATAGAAAAACAAAACAGCACGGCTAGTCTCACTTGGAGGAGCAGGTGGGCCGGAACCTTTGTGTACGACGCTCTGCGTAAAGTACGGAAAATGTCAACGAAAAACGTTAACGGCGACGAAAATATCGCAAAAGTTTCTGTGTCAGCCGACACTACGCCCACGTCCGTTCAGGCGCCAATTGAATGGCCGAGTAAAAAAGTCCGATCAACTTTTCTTGAATATTTCAAAGAACGCGGCCATAAGTTCGTACCGAGTTCAAGTGTCATTCCCTATGATGATCCAACACTGCTATTTGCTAATGCTGGAATGAACCAGTTCAAGCCACTCTTCCTTGGCACTGTGGACCCTAGCAGTGAAATGTCTCGGCTGCGAAGAGCCATGAATTCACAGAAATGTATTCGTGCAGGCGGTAAGCACAATGATCTGGAAGACGTGGGCAAAGACAGTTATCATCATACAATGTTTGAGATGCTGGGAAACTGGTCGTTTGGTGATTATTTCAAGAAAGAAGCACTTGCATTTTCCTGGGATCTTTTGACACGGGTTTATGGATTGAACAAGGATGATTTGTACGTTACGTATTTCGGTGGTGATACTGCTACTGGACTCCCAGCCGATCTGGAAACAAAAGCGCTTTGGGCGGAATTGGGAGTAGCAGAGTCCCATATTATTCCGGGCAACATACATGATAACTTTTGGGAAATGGGAGATGTCGGTCCCTGCGGTCCTTGTTCCGAGATCCATTTTGATCGTATTGGTGGCGGGAGGGACGCTTCGAGTTTAGTAAATATGGACGATCCAATGGTTATTGAAATATGGAACAACGTGTTCATCCAATTTAACCGTGAAAAGGATGGAAGCCTTAAGCCTTTGCCAGCGAAGCACGTGGATACCGGAATGGGATTCGAACGGCTCGTTTCCATTCTGCAAAATAAGTACTCCAACTATGATACAGATGTATTTACTCCCTTGTTCGCTCAAGTACAAAAATTGACAGGGGCACGTGCGTATACCGGTAAGTTTGGTGACGAGGACGTTGATGGGCTCGATACGGCTTACCGAGTTGTCGCGGATCATGTGCGCACGCTTTCTTTTGCTATTGCCGATGGAGGCGTCCCCAATAACGAGGGCCGGGGTTACGTATTGCGCAGGGTACTGCGTCGAGGAGCTCGTTTTGTACGAAAAAAATTCGATTATGATATAGGCTCTTTCTTTTCTCAATTAGCGCCTACTCTGGTCGAAGAAATGGGCGATATGTTTCCGGAGCTGGTTAAAGCGTTGCCGGATATAAAAGAAATCCTGGACGAGGAGGAGGCTTCTTTTGCACAGACACTTGATCGCGGAGAAAAAATGTTTGAACAATATGCACAGAAAGCTCTGGCCGATGGTGATAACAATAAAACTCTTAATGGACCCGATGTTTGGCGGCTGTATGAAACTTACGGTTTCCCCATTGATCTTACACAGATCATGGCGGACGAAAAAGGCCTTAAGATCGATTACGATGGCTTTTATAAGGCCCAGAAAGAGTCCAAGGATAAGAGCCGTGTGGCTCATCAGCAGAGTAAGACAGGTACAGAAATGATCAGGCTAGATGCTTATGATCTCGACCGGTTGCGTAAGGAAATGCCGCATGTCCCACTGACCGATGACTCCGCAAAGTACCAGCTCGGAGTGATTATATCAGAGGTCAAGGCAGTATACAAAGACAGAGCTTTTCATTCCAGCACGAGTGGTTTTGCTTACGGTGAGCAGATTGGTATCCTGCTTGATCGTACCAACTTCTATGCTGAACAAGGTGGTCAGGAAGCAGACCAAGGTCTTCTGATCATTGATGGGCAAACAGAATTTGAAGTGCAAGATGTGCAGCTTTATGGGGGTTATATTTTACATACTGGAGTCCTTTTGGAAGGTAACCTGTCAGTGGGCGACCGTGTTGTTTCTCAATACGAGGAATTGCAGCGCCGATGGCCGATCAAAAACAATCATACAGGCACACACATTCTCAATTTTGCTCTAAGGCAAGTCCTAGGTGACGAAGTTCATCAACGAGGCTCACTTGTGGCTGCAGAAAAGCTACGCTTTGATTTCTCACATAAATCTGGAGTAACATCTCAGCAAATGGCCGAGATTGAGGCCATTTGTGAGGATCAGATAAGGCAAAGTCTTAAAGTCTATTCCAAGGATTTGCCATTGTCTTTAGCCCACAATATCCCCGGCGTTCGTGCTGTTTTTGGTGAAACTTACCCGGATCCTGTGCGCGTAATTGCTGTGGGGGCTGATGTGAGTGCCATTGAGCAGGACTTGGAAAATCCTAAATGGCGCGGGTACAGTATAGAGTTTTGTGGAGGGACTCATGTCGCCAAAACCGGTGATATAAAGCGATTTGCCATTGTGGAAGAAACAGGAATTGCCAAGGGAATTCGTCGTATTGTCGCCTTTACCGGTGAGGATGCTCATCAAGCAGCTCTGCGAGCGCAACATTTACGACAAGAGATTGAGCATTTAGCGACAGTACCCGTGTCCCCAGCAAAAGAAGCAGCGGCTAAAAAGTTTAGTGTTGAGTTGCAGCAGGCTGTCATTTCTGTATTAGACAAGGCGCAGCTACAAACTGAATTTGCTCGAGTGCAAAAAGAGATTGCCGATATCGAAAAGGCGCGTAAAGCGGCCGAATTGAAATTGGCAACAGATACGATCAAGGAATACTTTGAAGAGCACCCGGATGCTAAGCATGTTTGCCTCATGATCCCAGGAATTTCCGCTAATGCAAAGGCTCTTTCTTCAGCGGTAGCTTACTTGCGAACCCATCATCCTGGCGTTTGTGCTTACCTTTTCGCTGCTGATTCCGGAGTTGATGATTGCAAAGTTGCTCATGTTAATATGGTTCCCAAGAACTTGACGGGTAAATTGAGCGCTCAAGACTGGGCTAAAGTAGCCACAGCTATTGTTGGAGGGAAGTGCGGAGGTAAACCGGACGGGTGCCAAGGTCAGGGTGTTGCTGTGGAAAAGACAGAGGAAGCTGTGCAGAAAGTAGAGGAGTTTCTCAGGGAAAAGATTCATCTTTAAAGATGACATAGATTCGGCCTTTGATATTTCATGATATTTCAGATAAAACTGATATTTCAGATAAAATTTAAATTTCCTGTTCTTTTCCTAATAGGAAGTTTTTGCTATGAAATTGAAGAATGGAGAACAAGAAAATAGAGCAACAAGCAGAAGTTGATTAAAAATAAATAGCGATTTTGAAAAATTAAGAATCTATGAATCTAAAAATTTTAATTATATATTGAATAGAAATGTACTCGCTGATTCTAGTCAGGATGCCATTCTGACGGTAATGCTCTAGCGATATAAACAAATTAGCAAGCAAATGACATCAACATCTATCAGGCAAATACAGACAATTCTTTAGCTTTGCAAAGTTCATTCCAGCTCATCATTTAGCAAATTCAAAAGGCATGAAAGCTTCTAATCCCAGTATTGATTGAATTCATAATGGCGTAAAGATATGGAGAATTTTGTTTTTATCTTCATAAAAGCGGCAGCCAAAAGTAGTACCAACTTCCAGAGCCGATAGAGAATAGGATTGCAGCTATGGTGATTAGAATATTATGGAAACGTAACTTCAAATAAAAGGCATAGATCTGACAAACTCTGACAAGACTAACCCAGTTACCATACTATAGAGTGCTCAAATTGAAAGACATAAATAAATCAAAATGAAAAGGAGAAAACGGAGTTAAGATATGGATAATAAGGCGACAAGAAAATTTGCCATGCCAAGGAAGATTCCGAACGAAGAATATAAAGCAGAATTGAGAAGGGAACTTTGATTTTAGTAAAAATAAGAAATAGAATAATATGGAACTTTCTATGAACCGAACCGTAATGCTAGAATAAGGTAATTACTAATTAATCGGATGCTCTTAATTCTATCTGATTACCAATTGATAGGAGACTCTTGATCCAACATCTTGGTAGTTATAATAAATTGCTAAGTTTCCTTCGCGAAATTCCATTTTGGAGGTTCCAACGGTTCTCTAAATAGTGGTTCATAGGATATTTCCATATGTTATATAGTGGAATATCACTCCCTGTTATATATAACCTTTGGATTTATTAAAATCTAATTTTAAATTATGGACAACGTTGTCCTTTTATAGACTTCAAGGCTCAGCTTGTATTTATGTAAATTGCCAAGAAATAGTATCAAGAGTATCCGATCAATTAGTAATCACCTTATCATTAATAGGATACAGATTTCCCGATCAGTGGTGTGATATAATGATTAAATGTACCTCCAAATCTGTGAAGGTTCGCACCTGACATGGTGTAAGTACAGTGCAACTTGCACAGAACTTGCACCGAGTAAATTGGTTTAGCTTACTTGTTGAGGCTTAGCCTCTTCCTGTTTGTGAGGAAGGGGAAAGGAAGAAAGAAAGGCAAAGCGAAACTTAAGCGTCTGAAGGTAATGGAAATTAGAAAACCAAATAGAATAGAAATAGAAGAAAACAAATAGACAAATAAATTAAATAGATTAACCCGTGGGGAGCTGGGCTCACCACGGCGCTATTTATGAGCTACATGTAATGAACCGCGAAGTTCCATTACAGAAGTTCCATTTTGGAACTTTTAACGGTTCTTTTCAAAGTTGTTCGTAGGATCTTTTCATAGATCCGTGCGGAGGCTGTACTTTCCACACGAAGTAGGACCAGGCCCGACTGGGCAATTCAGCCACTCCGTGGTTGGACTTCGCCAGCCTCCCAACAGTCACGCCAAAAGTTCTATGAATAGTTCCGTACCCGGGAAGAGATTTCTCTTCAGGGGTTAACTCACTCTCGCACTCTCACATTTACACACATCCCTTCTTTTTGCCGCGGCTACCTCCGCTCTTCGTAGCAACAGGACCTGTAGGGGCAGAATAGGCTCCGCCGAAGGTTCTTCGAACTTTGACGCCTGTCAGTGCGTGTCACAGGCGAACCTCGACGCCTGAGTACAACTGCTTACTGGTACGCCGCTTGTCGTAACGGCTAGCAGGAAAAGGAAAAGTAGGACAGAGTAATAACACAACAGTTATATTCACTAGTTGGCTAAGCGTACGTAAAGTAGATACCAGAAGGCCCTACTTATACTTTCGCTTAGCGTTCTAAATTACTAAGCAAAAACTATCTGGAATATTCTAAACTAAACTAAAGCCTGCACAAATCCCTACCGTGGGGTCTTTCATTATTGTCCATGTTTAATTCCTTGGTAGTAAGATTGATAAAGTCACTCCTGACTTTCGTTCACTCGGTTTGTTCACATTATTAACGCAGTTCTGCGGAGGGCTTTCAAAGCTGTTAGCGGTCGAAATTACTCTCGCGCTCTGTATTAATAAAACTAATAAGTTAACTTAAGAACAAGGCTGCCTCAAGGGAGCCTAACGATAGATAGTAACCAGACAATGACAATAGTTGTAAAACACAGTAAAACAGTTGAAAGCCCTGTCCAGCAGGGCCAAGGCCAAGGGCGCCTTATATACTAACTAAAACAAAGAAAATTACCTATTTGTCATATCAATATGACATAATTCCGTTTTCATCGGAGATAATCCGTTCGATTGCGGATTATTTCCAATTCCGGAATTTTAGTTAGCCACTTTGTGGCTTAGACAGTCTTTTCCGTAGTTGTTTCTATTTTTAGTTATAGTTAGTTAGTTCCAGCAAGGATAAAAGGAGGCCCGTTCGCACTTTTATCCGACGCTGATTATCGACCGTGTTGACCGTGTAAACCGTTTTAAGTACTATTACCTTCCATTTGGCTTCCCACCACAGTTGCCGTGAAAGCAACACAGCCGTACCCAAACCAAACAAAGAAAAACACAACAGTATAATCAGCCCACGTTGTGGTGCCGAGCCGTTCGTCATGGAAGGTGTCGACATGAATCGTCTGAACCAATTTGTTGAGGAAACAACAGCGAAGTTACAGCTACTGGAGCATGAGAACATGATGCTGAAGGTCAAATTGGAAAACGATCAGGAGAGTCGACATGCGACGTTCAACCGGGAGCCCAAGTTAGCCCCGCCACCTTTGTTTTTTGGCGAGAGAGCTAAGGCTCGTGAATTTATCACCCAAGTGAAAATGATAACCGACGCACTACCCTCGAGATACGGATCGGACCGCCAGAAGGTCACGTTTGCAGCAACCTATTTGCGAGGAACCGCGTTCAGGTGGATTGAGCCTCACATCCTAGGGGAAAACGAAGGAATACTCAACGATTTTGAGACGTTTTGTGATTCATTCCTACAGATGTTTGGTGATCGAGATATTAGAAAGCAGGCGCAGAAGCAAATTCGCAATCTGAAGCAGTCTGGAGCTGTTGCTCAGTACGCAGCCGAGTTTGACAGACTCAGAGCGAACTTTAGCTGGAACGAAGAAGCGTTGATTTCGCAGTACTACGAGGGCCTTAGCGACAGGCTTAAGGACGAATTGGCAAGAACGACAGAGCCTAGTACCTTGCGAGAGATGATCGAGATGACGATCAGTATTGATAATCGTCTATTTGAGAGACGTAAAGAGAGACAGAGAACAAGTTACGAACCGAGAACGTATTATGAGCCGAGATTTACGGGCAGAAGTAACCAGACGACTGCACCGATGGAAATTGATTTGGCGGTTGCCGGTGCCAGAGGAGCAGGCAGACCCGCAAGAGAGTACAAGACGAATGACAGAGAGCACAAGACGAATTACAGAGACGCGAGAGACGCGAGAGAAAGAGAGAGAAGTCACGACAACAGAAACGTACAGTGTTATAATTGCCAGAAGAAAGGGCATATTGCAAAAGAGTGCAAAGAAAAGAGAATTCCGTTTGTAAGCCGTCAAGCTGCAATGACGACGAACGAGTTGAGCGACGACTCGGGAAAAGATTTCGCCTAGAGAAAGAAGTGGTTTCTCTAGGACAAGCTGAATTAAAAGCCACTGAAAGACGACGAGATACTGGAGTGAGACATTTGGAGACGGACGTCCAAATAAATGGGCTTAGACGAAAAGCTTTAGTGGATTCAGGAGCGAACCTAAATTTCATACACCCGCGATTAATATTGAATTTGAATCTAAAGACAGAAAGACTTCAGAGACCAATTGTGATACAGGTTGTCGATGGCCGAAGCCTGGCATCAGGACCCGTGGCGAGAACTACGAAGATTATGGACATGAAGATAGGAAATTGTGTTACACCTACGAGATTTTATGTGGCAGATATTGGCCAGAGAGACATCATTTTGGGTATTCAATGGTTGCAAGAGAACAATCCCATTATTGATTGGAAGAATCGTACATTATCATTTGAAGTACAGAATACAGAGCAAGATTATGCAGACGCAACTTGCACGCAGACGAGCGGATTAAAGGCAAGTTTTGCGATGAAACACAAGTGCCGCAAGAGAGCGGATTTTTTCCCGAAAAACCGGAAAGCGATAACGTTGGAAAAATCCCCCAAATTCCTACAGAATATGAAGACTATCGTGATGTATTCGATGAGAGACGAGCAGACGTATTGCCACCGCATCGAAGCTATGATCATGAAATAATATTGGAAAAGGGATCGAAGGTACCTTTTGGACCTATCTACAACATATCTGCAGACGAGCAGAGAGAGTTGCTCAAGTATATTGAGGAAAACTTGTATAAGAAATTCATCAGAAAATCGAAGTCACCAGCAGGAGCACCCATATTGTTTGTGAAAAAGAAGGACGGGAGCTTACGACTCTGCGTGGACTACAGAGCACTAAATGCGATTACAGTCAAGAATCGATATCCTATTCCGAGAATTGATGGACTCATCGATAAGTTAAGTGGAAGTCGTATATTTACTAAGATCGATTTGAAAGGCGCTTACAATCTGATACGTATTCGAAATGGCGACGAGTGGAAAACCGCATTTCGTACAAGATACGGACATTTTGAATACAGAGTGATGCCTTTTGGACTCACTAATGCGCCAGCAACTTTCCAAAACCTTATGAATGACGTATTCCGAGATATCCTGGATAGATATGTCTTAGTCTATCTGGATGACATCCTCATTTACTCGAGAAATAAAGAGGAACATATACAGCATGCCAGAGAAGTGTTTAAGCGATTACGAGCAAGACAGCTGTTCGCAAAGGCAAGCAAATGTGAATTTCACAAGACAAAAGTGGAATTTCTAGGATTTATTATATCGACAGAAGGAGTTTCGATGAGCTCGGACAAGACCAAGCCTATTAATGACTGGCCCACACCAAAGAACGTCAAGGACGTACAGTCGTTTCTTGGACTATGCAATTATTACAGAAGATTCATTCCTGGATTTTCAAAGATTGTGACACCAATAACAAGTCTATTAAAGAAGGATAATACATTTAGCTGGGGAGCAGACCAAGAGAAGGCTTTTGAACAATTGAAAGACAGCTTTCGAAGAGACGTTACGTTAAAGCATTACGATCCAGAACTCGAGTGCATTGTCGAAACAGATGCCTCAGATTTCGCTATAGGAGCCGTACTGTTACAAGAACAAGGAGGCGAAAAGAGACCGATTGCTTTTATAAGCAGAAAGCTTGAACCAGCCGAGATCAATTATGATATACACGATAAAGAGTTACTTGCGATTGTCTATGCATTCGGAATATGGAGACACTATTTGCAAGGACATCCAAAGCCAATTATTGTATATACTGATCATCGGAACTTGCAGACGTTTACTACGACAAAGAAACTATCGAGGAGACAAGCACGTTGGTCGGAACTATTAGGAGAATATGAATTTAAGATTCGATACAGAAAAGGATCAGGAAACGCAGCAGCAGACGCGTTGAGCAGAAGAGTTGATTTTAATAATGTTGACTTGAAGGAATACCAAATTGATAAGCCGTTGATCGATCCAGCAAGATTTGATCTAAGTATGACAACAGTCGAACATATAGATACGGACGAGAAGCTGGAAATATTGCGAGCATGCCATGATCACCCATTAGCAGGACATTTTGGACAACATCGAACGTTAGAACTAGTACAGCGTTTTAAGAAGTGGAAAAATATGTCGCAGGATGTTAGGGATTACGTAGCATCATGTGCGACGTGCTGGAGAAGCAAGAAATCGAGGAAGAAACCTGCAGGATTATTAAACCCGCTACAAGTACCGTCAAGACCATGGGAATCTGTTTCAATGGATTTTATCGTTAAACTTCCCGAATCCGAAGGTTTTGATTCAATACTAGTGGTTGTTGACAGATTTTCTAAAATGTGTCATTTAATCCCTTGCAAAGAATCATCCACAGCAACGGATGTAGCGAGACTATACATTGACAAGGTATTTAAACACCACGGACTACCAAATGAAATCGTATCAGACAGAGATCCAAAGTTTTTGAGCAAATTTTGGCAAGGCATGTACCAGAACCTTGGAGTTAAGCTATTGCATTCGACGAGTCACCACCCACAAACAGATGGACAGACTGAGAGAACCAATCAAACACTCGAGCAATACTTAAGAGCCTATGTCAATTACAACCAAAACAATTGGAGCAAGCTATTGTCTTTTGCGGAATTCGCAATGAACAATGCAACAAACAGCAGTACAAGACTATCACCGTTTTACATTTGCAACGGTTATCATCCAAAGGGAATACAGATCACAACTTCCCAGAGTGACAATCCAGCAGCAAATCAAACTACACGAGACTGGAACGAATTATTTGAACGAGTCAAAAGCAACATTCAATCTGCAAATAAAGTATCAAAGCTACATTATGACAAAAAGAAAACAGCAGCAAATACATTTGTGCCTGGAGACAACGTGTGGATCCAGAGAAGACACATACACAGCGAGCGACCATCGGATAAACTAGATCATACAAGACTGGGACCTTTCAAAATTATTGAGGCTATAGGAAATAGCGCTTACAGGATTGAGCTTCCCCAACATATCAAAATACACAACGTATTTAATGAAACTTTACTGGAAAAGTGTTTACCAGACCGATTTCAGAGAGACCCAACAGATGTACACGTTCCCGATGTTCTAGTGGACACGACTGAATACGAAGTCGATTACATTTGCAATCATACAGGCAGAGGCCGAAACCGCAAATATTTAGTGCATTGGAAAGGTTATGGAGTACAAGACCGTACATGGGAACCTTTTGGAAACCTGACAAATGCAACAGAGGCAGTTAAAGCATACTGGAATAACCAAAAACATTGAATCCGCAATATCAACACATAATCCGCTAAGATACGGATCAGATATATCTATATTATTGCTTTTATTGTTATTCTATGCTACGACTATTACTTAATAAAATAATTAAGTATATACTATTATTATCATTATTATTTTTATGGAACGTCAAAGAATTATTACTTGTCGAAGTCAAGTATAACGAAGTCTATATATATGTGGGCTACCCCCACCAAATCCGCAACTTAGACATCAAATCCGCAAATTTACGGACAATGAACAATAACGTTCTTGAAGAGGGGAGGCAGCGCAAGCGATACGCGCTGGACAGCGGTAAGTTCCAATGTGTTGTGTGCACTCGACAGTACACCCGAAAGCACGACCGCGACCGTCACATGGAGATGCACGACCCTGATCTGGTTGGCTGGGCCGAAGAGTGGTTTAAGGAGGAAGACCGACCGAACAAACAGTTGGCGAGAGACATTTTTACTCTGCTCGCATCGGTTGATTTCGAAAAGCTCAAGCCCCATAGCGAAAGGTTTGTTTTCGATTGCAAGCCAACATGGGCACATGTCTTCGAGGACCTTTTGGAGGATGAGACAGCTTTGTTTATGGACATACGGGTTCGCGTGCATGATGACGAAATACGAATCGCCCAGGTCCTCGCATCATTCGTCCAGCCGGGGACTACGAGATACGCAGCCTACAATTTGAGGCCGATCAGCGAATACGGTTTATCGTCAGTGGGCCTTCGCGCGCAAGGATTGTTGAAGGAAAGTTATTTGAATGAACTTGGATGGAACGGGACTGCCACACCGTCGGGCACAATCACGGACGTTCACGTGGATCCGGTTCTGTGCGAAACCGTCATTGTGGGAATTCTTGGGAGAAAGCTGGTCTTTACGTGGGCCAATTCAGAGGCCAATTTACAGAAGTTGGAGCCCTATCATCGCAGGCCAGGAGACTTTATATTACCTGAAGCTCTTCGCAGCCTCGAAGGGTTAAAGATTGGAGTACTAGAGCCGGGAGTTATTTTTCGATTAAGGTCTGGGACACCACATGCGGTGATGTCTTTTGAGAAAGCAGTCTTGATGGGTTACTATATTGCTAGCGAAGACCAGGCTTTATACCGAGTGGCAAAGTGGGAATCGTCGTGGGCTAGTACACAGTTCCCAACTATTCGAGACGAGGTAAAGGAAGATCACGAACGTTGCTTGATGGCATATCGTGATTGGGCAGGAGAAGACAGCAGGAGACAAGGCTGGTACAAAAAGGCACAGGCGGCAGTGTCTACGTTTTTGGAAGAGGAGGATAGTGTCATATCAATATGACATAATTCCGTTTTCATCGGAGATAATCCGTTCGATTGCGGATTATTTCCAATTCCGGAATTTTAGTTAGCCACTTTGTGGCTTAGACAGTCTTTTCCGTAGTTGTTTCTATTTTTAGTTATAGTTAGTTAGTTCCAGCAAGGATAAAAGGAGGCCCGTTCGCACTTTTATCCGACGCTGATTATCGACCGTGTTGACCGTGTAAACCGTTTTAAGTACTATTACCTTCCATTTGGCTTCCCACCACAGTTGCCGTGAAAGCAACACAGCCGTACCCAAACCAAACAAAGAAAAACACAACACTATTGTAAAGAACGTCCAGGACACTGTAGGCACTCTAGGCCGAAGAGGAATTGATAGAAACACAAACACAAATAGGAAGGAAGTAAATATATTAAGTGAAGAGCGGAAGCCCTTCACGCTAGCCTACATACTTTGTTTACTTCGCAGTCACTACTGCTAAGTAAACATTCTACCCTAATTGCGTGTAATCCCGAACCCTACCGGACTACCGGAGTTACCGCTTACGCCGAAGTTCCGATACGGAACTTCGTAACTAAAACTAATCGAAACAACTATAAACTACCGAAGTCCGTAATCGGGACTTCGGTCCGAACAAACTACGAACAATCTATAAGAAAGCCGGAGGCTCGAGCCTCCGAACAGCCGATCATCACACCTATTTAGTCTACAAGGGAGATTAAGATAGGTCTTAATCTTTCGTCCTGGTCTCTCCCGTTTGTGGAAGATCTAAACGGAATGTGGCATTGCATATCCACGTAACGATCCATTGCATATCCACGTAACGATCGTAGACTGATCCAGCGTGGTTCTTCGTTTGGGAAACGAACGAGGAAGCGGTTGTATCGTTTGCGAATGATAACTGGCTTGCGTTTGTAATGATATGGTAATTCGAATTGTCTCAGCCGTTGAGGTTCAATAAAGTTCACGAGTGCACCTTTTGTGCAAGGCACATGTCAGCTCCTGACATTACCCCCCTCTTCAAAGTCCAAACAGTCCTGCAATAGATGTAGCACTATGTGCAGTGTAAAGCATGTATATGTGTTTTTGTTTTTATTATTATTATTACTGTTCTTATTCTTATTCTTATTATTTTTGCCAGATCACTCCGAATAAAATCTGCGTTACGATATGGGGTTCGCAGTTATGGCGGTTCAGATCCGGTTTCCGTCCGTATATGCCTTCGGGCACACTTGTGAGAAACTGAAAGGTCGCCGAAGTTCGAAGAACCTTCGGCGGAGCCTATCCTGCGTCTACAGGTACTATTCGGTTCGAGGCGGAGGTAGCCGCAGCAAAAGGAAGGGAGATGATGATTGAATTGCCCAATCGGGCCTAGTCCCACTTCGTGCGGAAGATACAGCCAGGTTCCGCACGGAACTATGAAAAGATCCTACGAACAACTATGAAAAAAACCGTTAAAAGTTCCAAAATGGAACTTCGCGAATGGAACTTCGCGGTTCATTACAGTTGTCTTTCTTTGAATTTTTGAGGTTGTATTTAATCAAAGTAGAATTACGTTCATTATTCCATGATCTTGGTGATTGTTTAAGACCATATAGACTTTTTTCTAACTTGCAAACTTGATCTTTATTACCTTTTATGCCTTAAGGTAATTTCATATATACAGTTTCTTTCAGTTTTCCGTTGAGGAAGGCTGTATCCACATCGACATGAAAAATATTGTAATTATTTATAACACTTAGTGACAATAGCTTTCTTATCGTATCCGGTCGCGCAACTGGTGCGTAAGTTTCCTCGTAATCCTGGTTGAAAATTTGGGTATATCCTTGGGCGACTAATCTAGCTTTGTAGATTGTCTCATTCGTATCAATGTTGTATTTTATTTTGAAAACCCAGCGACATCCCACTACACGCTGATTGTTAGGTTTCGTAGTTATTTTCCATACATTATTTCTGGTCATTGCCTCAAGTTCTTTATTAATTGCCTTTTTTCACTCAGAACTGTATGGACCATTGACAGCTTCATAGTAGCTTTGTGGTTCCACAGGTAGATCTGTAACATGGTTCACTTGTTCGTCCGGTTTTGTCCGTATTTTGAGGTAATCGTCTCCCTCCAATAAAGGCGATAGCACTTTTCTCAGTTTTTCATTGGATATACCTGGAAACTTTAAATTTCTTTCCAGATAAGATCTCAGTCAACTCATTATCAACCCTTTTTTCATCTGCCATTTCAATATCATTAATATCAGTGGTTTTGTCTTCTTCACTAATATTTTGGATATTTTTAGTCACATCGTCCGCACCATTTTGTCATGATCCCCGCCTCGAGTGTCATGATCCCCGGCTCGCGCGAACCACGACAACGAACGACGCCTGAAGTCCTGTAGCGCCAAAGGCGATGACTTCAGGCTAGATAGATCTAAATAGCTCGCGCGAGGTAATGTTGGACATTACTCGCGCGAAGCGCGTAAGTGGCCTAGCTCGCGAGCAGGTTGGACCTGGCTCGCGCGAAGCAGGTCCACGTCCATGCCCGCGCGACGTAGGCACGTCGCGGCGCATGACAGTAGTAGTAGCGATCGCGCATCGCTACGAAGCTAGATAGATCGATCCATAGAGTTCATAGCTCGCCACCGCTTTCCCAATGCGGATGGTCTGGGACCATCGCATTGCGATCGTGGTGGGATGAGGCTTAGGCCGCGAAGTGGCTGAGCGAGCCGCTAAGCCTCATAGGATAGTCTACATAGTCGCCCATGGAGAGAACTTTCTCCACGGGCTTATAATCTCAAAGTTGCTACATAGCCTTGTAGCAGGTAAGCTTTAGAGAAGCGCCGTCGCCTTTTCAAGGACAACGTCCTTTTCCTTTTCTTTAGTTCTTGCGCCGGGCGCAAGTCTACGTTCCCGTTTCTCGGTACTCGCTTCGCGCGGTACCCGATTGAACTTCTTTTGTCGAGCGGTCTCGCAAAGGACGGTCCGTGTTCGCCTGTAGCGACACGCGAGTTTACACCGCGGTGCTCCCCTCTAAGGTCCACCTTACACATTTGAAGATAAAACAGTTGCAACATTCATTTCATTATTTGTAACATCTGATTTAATTTCATATGACGTTTTTTCTTGTGCAGTAGATTCAGCCTTTTCTGAATTATTTGTAGATGTGTCCGCTGTATAATTATTCGATAATTTATCGCCATTTTCCAAATCATTTCGTATTTGGGACTCATTTGTAGGTGTGAGAAACTGAAAGGTCGCCGAAGTTCGAAGAACTTTCGGCGGAGCCTATCCTGCCTCTATAGGTACTGTTGCTTAAACCGCAGCAAAATGGAGGAGAGTTCGTAGAACTCGTAAATTGAATTCTATTCTTGTTTTAAAGAGAGAGAGAGAGAGTTAACCCGTGAAGAGAAATCTCTTACCGGGTGCGGAACTATTTATAGAACCTTGGCGTGACTGTTGCGTGGCTGGCGAAGTCCAGCCACGCGGTGGCCGAATTGCCCAGTCGGGCCTAGTCCCACTTCATGCGGAAGATACAGCTTCCGCACGGAACTATGAAAAGATCTTATGAACAACTATGAAAAAAACCGTTAAAAGTTCCAAATTCGAACTTCGCGAATGGAACTTCGCGGTTCATTACAGTAGAAGAAACGGTAGTTTCATTTAAATTGTTCTTTAAAGAGCGTTCCAAAAAATTGCTGTTGTTATGGTTGTTGAAGGCGAAAGCCTAAAGGAGAACCCAATTGCCGGATTTCACGCCGGCTCTGGGACTATGAGAAAATTAAGAGATAGAACTGGTTTTAAAAGATTGGGTTTCCCCAAAGTTCGATTACACGTAGCGAGAAAAGTAGAAGCAGGACCTCTATTTATATCCTCGCTACGTAGAATATTCTAAAAACACTAACTACTTAAACGATTAGACAAACTAACAAGTAAAAGCAGTCAAAACAATAATAGTCAATAAATAATAGATAATAGATAATAGATAATAAATAAATATTAAATAAAGACAACAAACAAACAATAAAATAGCGCTTTCAATAGCGTCGGTGCTATCGAAGACGCAATAACAATATAGAAATAAATTCAATCGTAACAGATATCGTAGTTGTTGAGTGAACTATTGAAAAAGTCTTGTTCAAGAAAAATGACATCTCTTGATACAATACGTTTCCCACTTTTCAACTCAGACAAAACATAACCTTTTTGAGTTTCAGAATATCCTAGGAATATATATTCTTTCCCTCTCTGTTTCAACTTAGATTTTTCTTCTGTTTGCTTATTTTTTCAATTGCTAAACATCCAAAAATCTTTAAATTATCCAAGTTCGGTGCTTTTCTGTCATGAAATGACATAGTACAGCAGTTGGCGTTGTCGACAATGTTGTAAGGTGGCCCTTAGAGGGGAGCACCGCGGTGTAAACTCGCGTGTCGCTACAGGCGAACACGGACTGTCCTTTGCGAGACCGCTCGACAGAAGAAGTTCAATCGGGTACCGCGCGAAGCGAGTACCGAGAAACGGGAACGTAGACTTGCGCCCGGCGCAAGAACTAAGGAAAAGGAAAAGGACGTTGTCCTTGAAAAGGCGACGGCGCTTCTCTAAAGCTTACCTGCTACAAGGCTATGTAGCAACTTTGCGATTATAAGCCCGTGGAGAAAGTTCTCTCCATGGGCGACTATGTAGACTATCCTATGAGGCTTAACGGCTCGCTTAGCCACTTCGCGGCCTAAGCCTCATCCCACCACGATCTCAATGCGATGGTCCCAGACCATCCGCATTGGGAAAGCGGTGGCGAGCTATGAACTCTATGGATCGATCTATCTAGCTTCGTAGCGATGCGCGATCGCTACTACTACTGTCATGCGCCGCGACGTGCCTACGTCGCGCGGGCATGGACGTGGACCTGCTTCGCGCGAGCCAGGTCCAACCTGCTCGCGAGCTAGGCCACTTACGCGCTTCGCGCGAGTAATGTCCAACATTACCTCGCGCGAGCTGTTTAGATCTATCTAGCCTGAAGTCATCGCCTTTGGCGCTACAGGACTTCAGGCGTCGTTCGCTGTCGTGGTTCACGCGAGGCGGGGATCATGACAGTTGTCTGCTGAGTGTTCGTTGTTTAAAGTTTCGTATTTGTTTTATAGTATAAGAGTCTCTATTAGAGGCTTGAGCACTAAGTTCGTAGTTTTTGTTAGCTTAGTATTTTAGTGTGCTTGACCCTTTTAGAGTCATATGCACTATAGTGTTTCAGCCCACTTATACTCAACTATAAGGAGGCTTAGTTAGTTTAGGATCACGCCACTCTTGCGTGATCGGAAGGATTATATATAGAGGACCCAACTCCTCTTAGTCCTTCGTGCGATATATTATTATTCATTATTATTGTTCCTAACTATTATTTCTAATTAACGCTATTCTATTAGTATGCGTTTAGTACCACTCAGTTTTCCTGGCAACTCCCTGCTGGAAGGTCAGCGTGCTTACTGACCGCAGTGGCACTGAACCAGACAGAGAGGTTGTGTTAAGCCCGGAAAGGAGGACCTCCAACGACAATCGTCCCCCTTTTTTAACATTCTCGCACGCTAGCGAGTGCAACCCTTTGCACTCCGCTAGCGCGAGAACAATTCATAGTTATTTCGTAGACTAGTTTAGGACGAGAGCTTTCCGCTCTAACTTGTGCGACCTTCGCATAAGTTAGCTTGGGAAGAGTAGTTTAGTATGCGAAGAAGCATCCGCTCCTCCGCAACTAAATTCAGTTTACAGTTGCCTGTGAAGGCCTCTCGCCCTTCACGGGTTGATTATCTCAAAGTGGGAGTAATATATTATATTACTCCTGGTAAGCCTAATAGTAATCGCTTTCTGTGTCTTGGGTCTCTTTACTCTTTTGACTTCTGTTTAACTATACACGACCGGCCTCCAGCGGTTGTGGCTGTAAGGAGCGCCTTACACTTATTCTCAATATTATTATTATTCTAATTATCTCTTATTATGAGTTTTATCATTTACTGTGAATTACTTAATTACTTCTTACTATATGTTAGCGAATATATACACAGCTCATATTTCGTTATAACAGATTTAATATATTATTATATATGGTGCTCACAACATTACTCATTGTTTTTATCTTTGCGGGATCTTGTTAAAAATATTTTCACGGCGCTACAAACACCGTTACAGAACATATAGCGCGATGACGGAGCTCACGCGTCCGAGGGAGGAGAGTGGCGAAGAGCCCAGTGGTCGGAAGCGCAGACAGCGCAACGGAGGTTCGTTTAAATGTGAAGTGTGCGATCAGCCCTTTTACTATTCGAAAGATCTGAGAAAACACGAGCAGTCGTTCCATTCGATCAACCTAACGGAAATAATAAATGGATGGAAGAAGAAAGCAGACAAGGCTATCAACTACGATATCGGATTATTGGCCTTAAAACGCGCTTTTGAATCTCCACATCATCTCATCGAAGTGGAAAAACAGGACGCGAAAATAACAATTAATCAGATCATTGTAATGAACCATTTAGGGTTAGTTAGGGTTAGCGTTATAGATATAGTTTAGGGTTATGGTTAGGGTTTACCCCACCTAGGATCCCTACCTAGGATCCCCTCTTCATTACTTACCTTTTTCCCCTCTTTTATTTCGTCTATACACTTCCGCGCGTTTATTTACTTTGCGCTATTTATTTGTTTACTTTTTTCCGTTTTCGGCGCAGCCCCTTCGCAGCGTGCTGCGCCTTTCTCCTCCGTCCGTAGCTTATAAATAGCACCGTGGTGAGCCCAGCTCCCCACGGGTAAATCTATTCTATATAATTTCTATTCTATTTTCTATCTATTTATTTTCTATTCTATTCAATTTCTCTATTTAATTTTCTAATATATTTTCTTTTACTTTCAGACGCCTACGTTTCGCTCCGCCTTTCTTCCCTCCTTTTCCCCTTTCCTCACAATCATTGAGGTCTTTTTTAAGGAGAAACAATGTATCCTATTGAAAACTTATACGCGAACGGCCGACCCAGATCTGACAGTGACAAAATTTGTGACTAGTCTTATTGACAGTACAAAGAAGATTGCTATCTACAATATCAGTGGCGGAAACGAGCTTGTCCAGCCAGCGAGAGGCATGTTGGAATCTCGGATTTTTGGCTACACGCGATAACGCCCGCGTCCACTATCACCGACGTGCGCGTGGACAACATATCGCTCGGGCATACGATTTATTGTTTATCGGGAAAAAAGCTATTGTTTCTGTGGCCCGGTTTTGAGGATCATCTGACACAGTTTGCCACATACCATCGGGCAGATGGAGATCTTTACTTACCAAAGGCGATCAAAGAATTGCGCGATTTGAAATTGGCTATATTGGGGGCGGGAGATTTTGTGATACTTCCGGCGGGTCACTGCATGCGGTTATAACCGTTGATGTTAGGGGGTGACCCTGGGTGATGGACTAGCCCGATATCGCGCGGGCGGAGGCAGGAAGATGGGACGAACCAGAGTACTGTCGGGGATTATTGCAACAAGGAAACTAAGGAGCCTACAGTTGCGAAGTATAGGCGTAACCTAAATTGATTTCACACAAGGGACAAGTAGAAGACAAGCCTCTATTTATAAGCTTGACCCTTGTGGTTAAACTATGAGAAAAACTATTCTAGAACTATCTAAGCCACGTTAAACGAATAACTAAAAGTAATAAAGTAATAAACTGAAAAGTAGAATAAGACTCGTCGCTATATCAACCGTTCATAGCGGCATAAATAGCGACTCCCTAACAGTTGAGATCTCTATGATTACCGGCTACATGTTTGTCGACAAGTGCGCCGATTGGAAAAATCTAGCGCTTTGGGACGCAAAGGCTGCTCGAGATGATGCCGCGGTGGCTGCTGTTTTTAGCGAGCACCAGGAGGCCTTGGAGCTGCTATCCTCGTGCAACCTGCTTACCCCAAATATCGAAGGAGACGTCAAGGCAGGAATTGAATACCTCGAGTCTTGAGGAGAGGGTAGTTACGGTGCGCTATATGAGGCGCTAGCTAGCGCTGAAGATAGCGCTTTTTCATTCTTTAATTTGTTTTTTTAAACTTTGTGTTACGACTTCTATTTTTAATTCTATTTTTAACTATCAGCTTCTATTATTAGTTAGCAACTTAGTTTAGTTTTATTAGTTAGTTTGATTAGTTAGTTTGATAAGTTTTTCGGGCTAAGCCCCACGGAGCGTCATAAGAATGGCACACTCCCCTCTTATGTTTGCTACGTGTAATCAAATTTTGGTGTGCAATATTTGTGTGTTCAATTTCTAGGTTCCCTACTTTCTACGTATCCTCAACAGAGCCAGCGTGAGATCTGGCATCATCACCTTATTGCACATTTACGACTTATTGGAAGTAAAACCCCCATAACAAAATACCTTTACAAAAAGAGAATGTGCAACATGTTAAACCCACTAATTTACAAGATTTTTAAGCAACATGGCATGAACGTCTCGCCTATGCAAGTAAACAATATTGGTTGAATTTAAAAATGGAATGGCAGCCGGCAAAATACAGAACTTACCGACTGATTAGACTGAAACATGCATTACGTGCAAACTTTCAAATATTACAAGGACACAATTTCCCACAGATAATAGAACTAGGCCAACCAAATCATTTGGTTCATAGCGATGTTTGCGGTCTAATAATGTTCAATCAAAATAAAATTCAAATCTTTTACTACATTTAATGAAGACATTTCTAAATACACGTTTTTTTATCTAGTGAAAAATACAAGTATCAAAACTGGTTTCAGAATTTTTTCCATTAATTAAAACTTAACTTGGAGAAAAATAAAACTATTCAAAACAGAGAATCGGCTTGAATTTTTAAATTCAAAAATGTCAATGTTAACAAACAATTTGGCATTATACATCAAACTTCCACGATTTATAGGTTTTAACCCTAACCTAGAAGGTGTGACATGATTCAATATCATTAAGTTTGACTAAACTTTGTTTTCCCTATGGCGGTTATAACGCGGAATGATACTCACTATTATAACTCAATGTATTAAAATAGATAATAAAAAGAATAGAAAAGCTAGGTCCTAAAATATGGGAAACCGTGTTCTTTTATAAACACCCATATTAATCTGTTGTCCGAAATATCGAAATGGCGTGATAAAGTATGTGTCAGCCTCCGTCGTAGTGTGATTAATTAATAATCATATGCTACATGTAATCAAATCTTGTGTGCAATATTTTGGTATCCAATTACTAGGTTTTGTATTTTCCGCGTATCCTCGTCAAAGCCATCGTGAGATCTGGCATTCCTACCTTATTGCACCTTTACGACTTATTAAAAGTAAAGCCCCCATAACAATGACAGTTCCCCGCAATTTGTTTTGGTAGCGCAGACAGTATACTATAGTATGTAAAATAAGTAAGTTCCGTGAACCCGAGTCGTACAAGATTGCCACAATTGTTCTGTATTCGGCGATAAACCGTTCAGCGTCTCCTCCCCACAATTTTTGAGGAGCCATGAGTTTGGCTGTTACCGCTTCGATCACTTGATTTTTCTTTTTTTCAAATTCCGAATCTAGAGTTTTCAATAATTCTCTAGGTGATTTAATTCCGTCAATGCAGGGGTTCAAGCAATCATCCGCATATTGCTCCAATTATTTCGGCAGTGATTGTTAGCACTATAGTTCTAGGAAAACTAGATTCTTGTTCGGGTCCAATAATGAGGAGAACCTATGTAGTTCCAATGTTATGTTGCTACCCAGCACGCTTGCTTAAATACATGTGGAATGTTATAAAGCGGGCGGAATTGGACTCACTGTTATAACTTTTGTAAATTAAAATAAGAAATAAAAATAGAAAAACTATGTCCTAAACTATGGGAAACCGTGTCCTTTTATAGACTCTTTATTGGATTAGTAATCTATTGTCCGAAAGTCCAAAATGGCATGATAAATTATAAGTCAGCTTATATTAATTATTTATCAAATGCCAAAGTTAACCGAGTTTTGGACTAATTCGTACAATTTAAAGTAATTTAATATATTTCTAATTAGATTTACTATCTACACTCTTAGCATAGAACTCTTAAATGCGCGTAGTAACGAAAGCTTTTATTACTATAAGGCTCTGCCAGTCGTACGCGGCTGGCTACAGCAGGGAACTCCAGATGGAAATTATTTCTTCCAACAAAGTTGATTAACCGTAAAGCTAAAAGAGAGAAGCCCCTTTATATCCTTTACGGACTACGTACTAACTAATGTCACTAACTATAAAATAACTCAAGGACTATCTCAAGCAGGGTTTAAAAAGGCTAAGCCTCAACATGTAAGCTAAACTACTTTACTCGGTGCAAGTTCTTTGCAAGTTGCACTGTACTAGCACCATGTCAGATGCGAACCATGAAATAAGGGGTCTTTTACCCAAGCCAAGCATCCAAATGGTTTTTCATAAATTAAACGATTGTCGCGATTAAACCACATTTGATAAGGAGTTTTATCGTAGCCTTTGATTGGCTGTTGATTTCTCAAAACTATGGCGTGCTCGAATGCGTCCTCCCAAAATGTATCCGTTAGTTTAGAATCAATTAATATGCATCTTGCGATTTCTTGGATCGTACGATTAAGACGCTCAGCCACTCTATTTTGTTCTTGATTGTATGGTACTGAGGTTTCGTGCCGAATTCCCTTTTCTATAAAATAATTATTTAATTTTGTATTAACAAATTCTCGTCCATTATCAGACCGTAGTCTTTTAATTGTGATTTTCTTTTGGTTTTCAATATAGGAAATAATATTTATCAGCGCTTTAGCTGTATCTCCTTCAGTTTTCAAGATAATCCAAAACACAATTTTTTCGACCACCCATAGCGAGTAGAATCCGTTTGTTTCCATTTCTTGACGAAGGAAAGGTCCCATAACGTCAGTATGAAGTAGGTCACATGGTTCTCGTTTTGTTTTACTATTCTCTGGAAATGGATTTCTTGTAATTTTTCCTTTTGCACATACTTCACAATTTTTAATTTCTCCTGCACTGGCTTCAGATATTGGTTCAATTTGTGTTCTCTTAGACATTTCAATCATCTTGGTGTAATGGCCCTTAGAGGGGAGCACCGCGGTGTAAACTCGCGTGTCGCTACAGGCGAACACGGACCGTCCTTTGCGAGACCGCTCGACAAAAGAAGTTCAATCGGGTACCGCGCAAAGCGAGTACCGAGAAACGGGAACGTAGACTTGCGCCCGGCGCAAGAACTAAGGAAAAGGAAAGGGATGTTGTCCTTGAAAAGGCGACGGCGCTTCTCTAAAGCTTACCTGCTACAAGGCTATGTAGCAACTTTGCGATTATAAGCCCGTGGAGAAAGTTCTCTCCATGGGCGACTATGTAGACTATCCTATGAGGCTTAGCGGCTCGCTTAGCCACTTCGCGGTCTAAGCCTCATCCCACCACGATCTCAATGCGATGGTCCCAGACCATCCGCATTGGGAAAGCGGTGGCGAGCTATGTACTCTATGGATCGACCTATCTAGCCTCGTAGCGATGCGCGATCGCTACTACTACTGGCATGCGCCGCGACGTGCCTACGTCGCGCGGGCATGGACGTGGACCTGCTTCGCGCGAGCCAGGTCCAACCTGCTCGCGAGCTAGGCCACTAACGCGCTTCGCGCGAGTAATGTCCAACATTACCTCGCGCGAGCTATTCAAAGCTACCTAGCCTGAAGTCATCGCCCTTGGCGCTGCACGTCGTTCGCTGTCGTGGTTCGCGCGAGGCGGGGATCATGACACTTGGTCAGTAAGGCATGCCCTTGACTTCTGTGAATATCGTAGCCATTATTTTTTGATAAATTAAAAACAAAAGTAGCCTTAAGCAATTCAGAAATATAAATTTCGCCATTTGATAAGCGCGTAATTCCCGTCAAGAATTTTCCTTTTTGTTTTGTTTTAAGATTTTAAAAATCAACTTTTAGATTATTATCCAGTAGAAGACCAAGAGAAATCAGATTGCAAGGTGCACTCTCAACGTAGCAGACATTATAGATTGTTGCCTCTTTACCATTAAGAATTATCTCAATGTCACCTTGTGTGTCCGCTGTAATACTTTGTCCATTGGCTATCTTTAATGATTTTTTAATTGATTTTGTATTAACAAGCCAATCCAGACGATTTGTAATATGTACGCCAGCTCCAGAGTCAATAATAAATGTAGCGCTATCACTTTCAGTAGGCTCAGCTTCATTTGTTGCAAAGTCATTGGTTAAATCTCACCATTAATGCTATTTTCTCAGAATCGGTTTTTGTATTTTTCTTCTTTAAGAACCAGCATTGTTTGTGTGAGAAACTGAGAGGGCGCCGAAGTTCAAAAAACCTTTGGCGGAGCCTATCTTGCCTCTACAGGTACTATTTGCTTCGAGGCGGAGGTAGCCGCAGCAAAAGGAAGGGAGATGTATTGAAATGATGATTTAATTGTTTGCAGTTAACCCGTGAAAAAAAATTTCTTTCCGGGCGCGGAACTATTTATTAAACTTTGGCGTGACTGTCGCGAGGCTGGAGAAGACCAGCCACGCAATGGCTGGATTGCCTAGTTGGGCATAGCCCTACTTCGTGCGGAAGCTGTATCTTCCGCACGGAACTATGGGAAGGACTATGAAAGATCCTATGAGCATCTATGAAAAGAACCGTTAAAATTCCAAAATAGAACTTCGCGAATGAACTTCGCGGTTCATTACAGTTTGACAGAATGACCAGGCTTCTTGAAATAAAAGCATTTGTGTTAGGCCATAGTGTAGATAGTAAAATTAAAATTAAAAATGACATAATTAAATTAAATTAATTCACTCCAAATACGGAATCTAACCGATTTGGAGGAACATTTAATTACTAATCATTAAATCAAGCCACTGATCGGGTATCTGTATCTTATCAATGATAAGGTGATTACTAATTGATCGGTTACTTCTGATCCTATCTGATTACTAATTGATAGGAAAGTCTTAATCCTATCTCTTGGCAAATTACGAAGATAAGAGCTGAGCCTTGACGTCTATAAAAGGACAAGGTTTTCCATAGTTTAAGGGTAGATTTAATTAATCTAAAAGTTATAACAGTGAGTAATTTCCACAGTTATAACAATTTGACCCTTTTTATTATTATTTCCAGCATAATTGACTACTTCAGAAATTTCATCCCCTTCAGAGCCCTTGCTGAGAGTGGTTGCTCTGTCGATCATTTGAATTCGAACAGTTTGGAGATCCACATTTGGAATACCAACCAGATCTTTTATTCCTTGGTATTCTTGTGGTAGGCCGTTGACATATTTTAGCATTTTATCTTCCTCGTTCATTATGGCGCCAGCCGATATCGCCTCCGTTTCGAGCTCGTCGACTTTATTCATGCATGAATAAATATCTTTAAAGTTTTCAAGTTTCAAAGAATCCAAATTTCTCATTACTTCTCGTAGGTGAGTCTTCGAATTCTTCCCATAGAGCTGTTTGAGGAAATCCAGAACTTCAGTGCCAGTATCGTGGCTTCTTGTAATGAATCTTTTAGGGTTAGTTAGGGTTAGGGTCATAGATATAGTTTAGGGTCATGGTTAGGGTTTACCTAACCAAGGATCCCTTCCTAGGATCCCTTCCTAGGATCCCCTCTTTATTACTTACCTTTTTCTCCTCTTTTATTTCGTCTATACACTTCCGCGCGTTTATTTACTTTGCGCTATTCATTTGTTTACTTCTTTCCGTTTCCGGCGCAGCCCCTTCCAAACGTGCTGCGCCTTCCGCCTCCGTCCGTAGTTTATAAATAGCGCCGTGGTGAGCCCAGCTCCCCACGGGTTAATCTATTCATTCTCTATATATTTTTCTATTCATTTTCTAATTTCTATTTACTTTTCTCTATATATTTTCATATGTATTTTCTCTATTTTCAGACGCCTACGTTCCGCTCCACCTTTCTATCTTCCTTTCCCCCCCTTCCTCACACTTCTGAAGCTAAAGATCAACTCGGGGGTAACTGATGATGCAATCATTCTTAACAATTGTTTTTCTTTTCTTTTATATTCAAGTTGAGTGTGAGGATAACTCACTGTTGTAACTAATAAATTAAAAAGATAGAAAAACTATGTATCTAAACTATGGGAAACCGTGTCCTTTTATAGACTCCTGTAATGGATTAATAATCCATTGTCCGAAAGCCCAAAATGGCGTGATTAATTATGAGTCAGCTTCCGCTATGGCGTGATTAATTATTAATCAAATGCCGAGGTTTTAGATTTAATCCGTACACGTTTAGGACCCTTTAAGTAATTCGATGTTTAATTATTTTTATTATCTACACTCCTAACATTGAGATTTTGCAAAATTGTTTTCTTTGAGCTGCAAAATCGACACATCATTTAGCTTGTTAGGTGGTGACTCAATACAAAGCAATTTAAAGTCCGCCAAGATTACACGTTGGCCTTGACAGGGAGTAGCAAAGGATAGGCAGATAGAAGAACTAATCTCAAAACACTTATATTAAGCGGAACCTTGGTTTTTGTAACGTTCCGAACCCAGTAGAAGGATATCCCCTTCTTGTACTTGAGCTCTGCTCGTTACTTGCCGAAGATCCCATTCTACGAAACTACTAAAGTAACTAGCTTATTGCAGAAGTGCTATAGTCAGCGCTCTAAGCGCTACTCTAAGCAACTTCCTACAATACTACTAACTAAACTAGCTAAACTAAACTAAACTACGAAGTTGCTTACTCAAGTGCTCCCAGCACCTTTCTAAGCAACCCCTGACACAGCTCTTTCGATCTCCTATGTATTTCGAAAATACTTTTCCATGCTCTATAGTTATAGGATTGATGTCATGATCCTCGCCTTGGCGAGTCCCTGACAGCCGCGTTGGGAAGCGAGGGGCGACGCCTGTAGTTGGAGTTGGGTTGTCCGCGCGTCGCAAGCTTCGCCAACGCGGCCCAAGACCAGTCGGCGCGTAACGCGATGGTCTTGGGATGTAGAAGTTGTCTTAGTGCGCATGTAGGTACGCGCACTAAGCCAGCTTGGCCCACGAGAGCGAGGGGCTCCATGCACAATGTGCACGGACCTCGCTTCCCGTTCTCATTCTCGCACGCTAGCGAGTGCGACCCTTCGCACTCCGCTTGTAAGACGGTCCTTACAGCTACAATCGCTGGAGGCCGGCCGTGTATAGTTTAAATAAAGTAAAGGAATAAGAAAGACCAGGAAAGCAGAAAGCGATTACTGTAAAGCTTACCAGGAGTAATATAATATATTACTCCCACTTTGAGATAATCAACCCGTGAAGGGCGAGAGGCCTTCACGGGCAACTATAAACTAAACTAAGTTGCGGAGGAGCGGATGCTCCTTCGCATTCTAAACTACTCTTCCCAAGCTAACTTATGCGAAGGTCGCACAAGTTAGAGAGGGAAGCTCTCAGCCTAAACTAATCTATGAAATAACTATGAATGTTCTCGCGCTAGCGGAGTGCGAAGGGTCGCACTCGCTAGCGTGCGAGAATGAGAACGGGAAGCGAGGTCCGTGCACATTGTGCATGGAGCCCCTCGCTCCCGTGGGCCAAGCTGGCTTAGTGCGCGTACCTACATGCGCACTAAGACAACTTCTACGTCCCAAGACCATCGCATTACGCGCCGACTGGTCTTGGGCCGCGTTGGCGAAGCTTGCGACGCGCGGACATCCCAAGTCCGACTACAGGCGTCGCCCCTCGCTTCCCAACGCGGTTGTCAGGGACTCGCCAAGGCGAGGATCATGACAGTATCCCCCCCTCCCTTGGGCGAGGTCCCCGCGCCCGCAAAACATAAAATATTCCATAAAAATAGAAAGGCGAACAAAATAAACGCTAATTTCAATTGCCGCGTGTCACAATAATATTTTCTCCTCAGTAAACGCGTAAATAAACATATAGAATAGCATGGGAAATAAAAGGGGTGTTCGCGTTTTGTTGCAGAGGGGTAAAGAGGCAAAACGCGAAGATAAATAGTATCCAGTCGCGTTCGCAAAGACAGTTCTGAACGCGATGTCGCTTGCACGTGTGACTGTGTCCGAGAAGCCGTGCGGCTATTGTGTTTCGCAGGGGAGGCGCTGTGAGTTCTTCATGACAGCCATCCCTCGCGTCCGTCGCTGCTTAGCGTGTGCGGCGCGTAAAACCAAGTGCGAGGGCGCGATGTTTATGTCGCCGACCCTGTTGAATTCGCGCATACGCGGGTCGATCGTCGAGCGCGAGTATCGTAAGTATGATAACGCTCGTAAGGCAAAGTTGGCCTCCACTGTTCCTCGCGTTGCGACGCCCGTTGTAGAAGTCGCCCAATGCGCGGCAACCGATTCGTCTGAGGGCCTCGGGGTTGCTGTTGAAAGAGCATTGGCCGCTAAAGATCGCGAAATCGATTCGCTCCGTCAGCAGGTCCTAGAGCTGAAAGCGGAAATTTCGGCTTTGCGCGGCTTGGAATGAGCGCCAAAATTCTTCAAATATGCGATACATCTTGTTTTGATTTTAATAATTTTTAATACATTTTCAAAAAAAAATTTCCAAATAGCGATAAATAACTAGTGCGAATTGTGTATTATATCGCAGTCGTAAACAAAAATCAAGAGTTGAGTCTCGCGATTGCGTAAGATTACGTGAGTTGAATGACGTAACCTGTATCGCGATTAACGTAAACATCATAGCTTCGGCTTAGCCGGGTGTAATCTGTGAAATTCTTTCACTAAATCGTCGCAATTTGTCAAATTGCCTGCCGGCTCCCAAGTGCGATTAGCACTATCGTATCCCTTCCAATGTACAAAATATTCCAATTTATTTCTTCGCTTCCTGGAGTCCAACACTTTCTCTACCTCCCACTCTGGTGTATTCTCAATTATTATTGGTGGTGGTGGTGCTGTCTGCTGTCGCACAATCGTAGACGTAGACTTGTACGATTCCAATAAAGAAGCATGGAATACAGGATGTATTTTCATCGTGTTCGGTAAATCCAACTTGTATGCACGTAAACCGATACGTTCCAAGATTGTAAAAGGTCCAATTTTCTTGTAATCCAACTTGTCGCTTGGCCTAGTGGTACTGATGTTCTTTCTCACTAGCCATACTTTTTGGCCGACTTCAAAATCCTTGTCGACACGGTGCGTATTAGCAAACCGTGCTTGATCGCTAATGGCGTGCTTGATCTCAATCTGTAAAAGGCGATGTAGTGTCCTCAAAAAATCAATCCGATTGTCCGCCGATGGGCATTGCCGTGCTGTTGCTATCGTAAAACGGCATTTGGGGTGATACCCATACAAAGCATAACTAGGTGTCGCTTTTGTCGATGATTGCTCAGTATTGTTATATGCGAACTGTGCAAAAGGTAGCAAGTTTACCCAATTCGTTTGTTGGTAATTGCTGTAAATTCTCAAATATTGTTCGAGGCTCTGATTAAGCCTTTCCGTTTGTCCATCGCTCTGGGGATGGTACGCAGTTGATAACCTTTGCTTGATATCACAATGTGCGAGTAAATGCTTCGTAAAATGTGATACGAAAACTGATCCACGATCTGAGATAATTTCTTCTGGCAGTCCAAAGTTAGCAAATACTCTGTGAGCGTATAGCAATGCTAGTTCTTTCGCGCTCATGGTCTCGCATATTGGTACAAAGATGCCTATCTTCGTAAAGCGACATACTATAACCCAAATTGAGTCGTAGTCTTTGCCTGTGATGACATCTCTTGACACCGGGAGCTTCACAATGAAGTCCATAGCAATGCTTTCCCAAGGCTTTGTAGGTACTCGCAACGAATGTAATAGACCGTAGGGAGCATGATGCGATGATTTACTTCGTGCGCAAGTGTCGCATGACTCCACATAGTTAAATACGTCCTTTCGCATCCTTGGCCAGTAATAGTTCCTTGTCACAAGCTCTAGCGTCTTAGCCTGTCCGGGGTGACCTGAAGTCTGCGAATCATGACATTCTTGCATGATTGATAATCGCAAATCGTTGTCTCTGGGTATGTAAATCAAACCCGAGAACATTAAAAGACCTTCCTTGTCCATTGTATAATTCTCCAAATGAGCAGCATCGGGCTTGCTCTTTAACTCCTCAATGATATTCTTGCAAATGCTGTCCTTCTCGTAGCATTTCTTAACATCCTGTGCTAGCGTTTTGTTGTCCTCAATCGCAAACACAAATTGCGATTTGTCCAAAAGCACCATTGTTCGTTCTGGCTTTTCCTCCTCTTCGCTGCTAACGTAATCGCTTCTTCGCGATAAGGAGTCAGCCTTGTGGTTAAACTTTCCCGCACGATACACGATCACAAAATCGTAAGACGCAAGTAACTGCGACCAGCGCATTTGCCGTCTATTCAGGACACGCGCGGTCCAAAAGTACACAAGATTGCGATGATCCGTGTATATCGTGGTTTTGTGAAGGGGACTCTCCAAGTATACCCTCCATTCCCGAAGACATACAACAATAGCTAATAGCTCCTTGTCGTGAATGTCGTAGTTCGTCTCTGCGCTTGTCATCTTGCGCGAGTAAAATGCGATTGGTCTCATGTCGCCGTTTTCATCCTTTTGCGAAAGGATCCCGCCTATCGCAAAATCTGAGGCGTCCGTTTCCAAGAAGCTCGGCTTTTGTGGATCGAAGTGCACAAGAATAGGTGCGCCTAAGAATGCATCCTTCAACGCATTGAATGACTCCCTGCATTCGTCGCTAAACACGAACTTTGTATCCTTCTTTAAAAGCCGGGTAAGAGGTGCCGTAATCTTGCTGTAGTTGGCGATGAATCTTCGGTAATAGTTCGCCAGTCCCAGGAACGACATAACCTCCTTAACATTCTTTGGCTCGGGCCATGTTTCAATCGATTTGACCTTCGTATTTTCCATCGACAGACCTTTCGTTGAAATCACGAAGCCAAGAAACTCCGTTGTGTCGGTGTCATGATCCCCGCCTCGCGTGAACCACGACAGCGAACGACGCCTGAAGTCCTGTAGCGCCAAAGGCGATGACTTCAGGCTAGATAGATCTAAATAGCTCGCGCGAGGTAATGTTGGACATTACTCGCGCGAAGCGCGTAAGTGGCCTAGCTCGCGAGCAGGTTGGACCTGGCTCGCGCGAAGCAGGTCCACGTCCATGCCCGCGCGACGTAGGCACGTCGCGGCGCATGACAGTAGTAGTAGCGATCGCGCATCGCTACGAAGCTAGATAGATCGATCCATAGAGTTCATAGCTCGCCACCGCTTTCCCAATGCGGATGGTCTGGGACCATCGCATTGAGATCGTGGTGGGATGAGGCTTAGGCCGCGAAGTGGCTAAGCGAGCCGCTAAGCCTCATAGGATAGTCTACATAGTCGCCCATGGAGAGAACTCTCTCCACGGGCTTATAATCTCAAAGTTGCTACATAACCTTGTAGCAGGTAAGCTTTAGAGAAGCGCCGTCGCCTTTTCAAGGACAACGTCCTTTTCCTTTTCCTTAGTTCTTGCGCCGGGCGCAAGTCTACGTTCCCGTTTCTCGGTACTCGCTTCGCGCGGTACCCGATTGAACTTCCTTTGTCGAGCGGTCTCGCAAAGGACAGTCCGTGTTCGCCTGTAGCGACACGCGAGTTTACACCGCGGTGCTCCCCTCTAAGGGCCACCTTACACTATTATAAGCCCGTGAGCTCGTCTAAGCTACAGATTTACACGGCGTTGAAAGGTGTCACGCACGGAGGCGTACACAAATTTCGATTTACAAGTTTTATTTCGCACTAAGTTGTTGCGACGAAGGGTGCTTTGCTACGGTTTAGCAGCACAAACGAATTATTGAATTACGATGAGTCAAGAGGACTTGAACGCGTTTCTGCAGACGCTGCAGGCGCAGATCGCGTCGCTCCAAGAGGAGCGCGTTAAGGACAAATCGGTTATTGAAGGCCTTCGCCAGGAAATGGGATCCCGGGGATCTCGACGATCAGGAGTCAGCGAAGGGCCAAGCATTTCGAAGCCGGATACATTCAGAGGTGATCGCAGATCGGTGGATACTTTCCTTGCACAGGTTCGCTTATACGTGAGACTCAAGCCACATGAGTTTCGCAACGACGAAGCGAAGGTCCTGTTTGCGGTATCTTATCTGCGCGGTGCCGCTTTTGCGTGGTTTGAACCCCACTTGCGCGACCACGATGAAAGCCTAATTACCAGTGACTTTGCCCTGTTTTGCGACGAGCTCTCCACGACATTTGGGAGCGTCGACCGCATTAGTCAGGCTGAGCGGGAGCTAGCATTGCTCAAACAGCGAGGATCTGTTGCTGAGTATACTTCGCGTTTTCAGCAGATCACTTCGCACTTGGATTTTAGCGATCACAGTTTACGCTACGAATATTATCAAGGATTGAAAGATCGAATTAAGGACGAATTATCTCGGTTGGAAAAATCGCGTACATTGTCAGACTTAATTGAGAAGTCTGTACGCGTGGACGAAAGGTTGTCGGATCGTTACTACGAAAGCGCTAGCCGTACGAACGCCAAGGGCGCTTCAGGCTATAGGGGCGCGACGATCGCGAACAAAGGATACACTCCCATGGAGGTAGATGCTACCAGTTACGAAAAGAAGAGCATTACCAGCGACGAACGCCAGCGTCGAAAGAAAGAGAACAGATGTTTTACGTGCGGACGCGAAGGTCATCGCGCACGTGATTGCAAACAGAAGCAACGCAATTATGAGCAACGCATCTCGGTGGTTATGGACAGTATCACGGAACCGGGAAAAGCGAGAGCCCAGGTCTAAAAGAAAGGCCTGATCTGGGCGTTAATGACACGAGGCTTTCGGAGGTGATGTCAGTGGTACCCGAACCTGACAGAGGAATACATCTCACAGTTACTGCAAATTTGAGAACTAGCAAGGGCCAGCTGGACGCGAAGGCGCTGATCGACTCAGGCGCGACGTCGAATTTTATCAGCCAGAGCCTTGCTACGAGAAGCATAATCGATATAACGAAGAAGGCGAAGATTGAGCCACTACGAGTTGTGGATGGAAGAGCGATTCGCACCGGAGGTGTTCGCTTCCAGACTGAAAACATGGAGGTCACCATAGGCGAACATCGCGAGACTATGATGTTTAACGTGATACCGCTCTCTGGACACGACGTTATTTTAGGAAAGCCATGGCTCGACAAACATGAGCCAAGGATTGCATGGAGACGTGCAAAAGTCGAATTCGAGTCTTCCTATTGCTTAGCAAACTGCCTCAAGAAGCCCGAGGCACAAGACGAACCATCGCAAATCAGTGCGACGGAATTTGCTAAGCTATCGCGAGGCAACGACTCGGGATTGCTGTGCGTATACGCGACCGACGCTAAAAGCGAGGACAAAAACGTCGCTATACCTCCCGAGTATGCAGACTTTCGCGATCTTTTTGAGAAAAGAAATGCAGACATTCTACCACAGCATCAGGCGTGGGATCACGCAATACCGTTGACAGAAGGCGCGAAGCCGCCGTTCGGGCCTATATATCCTCTGGCCGAACGCGAGCTACAAACACTACGCGACTACATTAAAGACAATCTAGCGAAGGGATTCATTAGGCCGTCTTCATCGCCCGCGGGGGCTCCAATTCTTTTTGTGAAAAAGAAGGACGGTTCGCTGAGACTGTGCGTAGATTATCGCGGGCTAAACGCGGTAACTGTCAAAAATCGCTATGCGCTGCCGCTCATATCGGAGCTATTGGATCGCATTCGTCAGTCGACGATATTTACGCGATTAGATCTCCGTGGCGCGTATAATCTTGTCCGTATACGCGAAGGCGACGAGTGGAAAACCGCCTTCCGTACGCGTTATGGACATTACGAATATCAGGTTATGCCTTTCGGGCTCACGAACGCCCCGGCATCTTTCCAAGCTCTTGCGAACGACACATTACGCGATTGTCTGGATCGCTTTGCTGTTGTATACTTGGACGACATCTTGATCTATTCGGACACCGAGGAGGAGCATGTGACGCATGTTCGCGAAGTACTGAAACGACTTCGCAAAGCAAACTTATTTGTGAAACTAGAGAAATGCGAGTTCCACACAGACACGACAGAGTTCCTAGGCTTTGTTGTCTCTACGAAAGGAGTGTCTATGGAGAAAGCGAAAGTTGATTCTATTGAGACATGGCCTGAACCCAAGAACGCGAAAGACGTTATGTCGTTCTTAGGCCTATCAAATTACTATCGCAGATTTATTGCAAACTACAGCAAAATTACCATCCCTCTCACCCGCTTACTGAAGAAGGATGCGCAGTTTAATTTCTCCAAGGAGTGCATTGACTCTTTCCAAACTCTGAAGAACGCTTTTCTGGGTGCGCCGATCCTTGCGCATTTCGACCCGCAGAAGCCAAGTTATTTGGAAACCGACGCATCGGACTTCGCGATCGGTGGGATTCTCTCGCAGAAAGACAACAGCGACGAAATGAGACCCATCGCGTTCTACTCGCGAAAAATGACTAGCGCGGAAGTAAACTATGATATCTACGACAAAGAGCTGTTAGCTATTGTCGCATGTCTTCGCGAATGGCGAGTTTACCTGGAGAGTCCGTTACATCGCACTACAATTTATACGGATCACCGCAATCTCATGTACTTTCTTACAGCAAGAGTACTTAGCCGTAGACAGATGCGATGGTCGCAATTGATCGCTTCCTATGATTTCGTTATTGAATACCGTGCTGGAAAGCTAAATCACAAAGCGGATGCCTTGTCTAGGCGAAGCGATTATGTCGGCGATAAGGAACAGGAGAAACCAGAGCGAACTATGGCACTATTGGACAGATCGCACTTCCTGTTCGCGACCGTAGAAGATACAGGCATTGATGATCAGATTAAACAATGTTACGGCAAAGACAAGACTTGCAAGGTTGTCATGGAGGACCTCGGCAAGCAGCCAGTGTCGGAACATCTGCGAAACTACAGTATAAACGAAAAGGGTCTTCTAACGTTTTCGGGTTTGCTATACATCCCAAACGACAATCGTTTGCGATTAGCTATACTACAGACATGCCATGATTCGCATGTCGCGGGTCACCCTGGCCAGGCCAAAACGTTGGACTTAGTCATGCGAAACTACTATTGGCCACGCATGCGAAAAGAGATATTTAGCTACGTCGAGTCGTGCGATACTTGTGCGCGAAACAAGCCTTCGCGACATGCACCGTATGGACTACTACACCCACTGAGAGTACCAGCGAGACCCTGGGAAAGTATCTCAATGGACTTCATTGTGAAATTACCGGAGTCGCGCGATGCGATTACACAAAAAACCTACGACTCCATATGGGTAATCACCTGTCGATTTACGAAAATCGGAATATTTATACCAATACGCGAATCTATTAAGGCTACTGAGCTAGCTTTGATTTACGCCCATCGCGTATTTGCCAACTATGGCCTACCAGACGAAATAGTCTCTGACAGGGGTTCGGTATTTGTATCGCAGTTTACACGACACTTGCTTTCGCAATGCGATATACAGCAGAAGTTGTCTACCGCGTACCACCCACAGAGCGACGGCCAAACAGAGAGGCTTAACCAGATCTTAGAGCAATATCTGAGGATCTACAGCAACTATCAGCAAAGCAATTGGGTCAATTTGTTACCTTTTGCTCAATTCGCGTACAACAATTCAGAGCAGTCGTCTACAAAGACAACACCGTTTTACGCTTTTTACGGCTACAACCCGAAATGTCGCTTTACGATTTCATCTTCGCGACAATGCCCATCCGCGGATGAACGTATCGAATACCTACGGAATCTACATCGCTTATTGAAAGTCGAAATCGAAAAGTCTCTCAGCGACCAGGCGCGCTTTGCAAATGAGCATCGCGTCGACAAAAGTTTTGCTATTGGCGATCAAGTCTGGCTAGTGCGAAAAAAATATTAGCACTACGCGGCCATGCGATAAGCTGGATGCCAAGAAGCTGGGACCGTTTAGGATTATCGCACGCGTTGGTTTGCGTGCATATCGCTTGGAACTATCGAAGGCAATGCGTATACATCCTGTCTTCCACGCTTCATTGCTAGAGCGACATAACGCAGTGTCGCAGATCGCGCGAGAACAGATCGCGCCACCACCTCCAGTTATATTGGATGCTAACCCGGAATGGGAAGTCGAGCAAGTTCTAGACTCGCGCATCCGACGCAAGCAACTTCAATATTATGTGCATTGGAAAGGCTACGACGCCTCCGACCGCACGTGGGAGCCTGCGAAACATTTACACAACTGCATGGATTTGGTAAACGAATTCCACCGTGCACACCCGAACAAACCTGGTTCTTAAATGGGAATGCTAAGCGAGCTCCCTATTCGGGCGACGACCTTCAACTTTCGTCACCCACGCGAAACTAAGACTCAACTCTTAAAGTGATTTATTGATTTATTGATTATACCGCGATTATTATTGTTTAAATTATTACGAGAAAATTATACAAAAACATATTCAATTACTTGTCGAACAAATAATATGGGACAACGCAAGGAGGAATGGCTGTTGAGTCACGCACACAATTACGGACGAGCGGCACGGAGCGAAAGAATCTCGCGCTCCAACGCACGGTTGCGGCGCTCGAGGCGAGCGATAGTCGCATCGCGCTGGGCCAGCGCACTCGAAACCGAACCGACGATCGAATTTGTTGACGGAGGACCGTCATCGGCAATTACATGCACCTCGAATGGTGCCTGACGTCTTTCCTCCTGCGCTCGCTGTCGCGCGCGACGTCTTTCGCGGCGACGCTGCAGCTCCCCGCGCTCTCTCACACGCTGTTCTTCACGCGCGGCAACAAGGCGCTCGTTCTCCTCATTGTCATGAAGAAAACGGCCTCCTTCGCAACGGGTGCGACGTGCCGCGCAGACCATACAGCGACGCACAAACGGTGCAGTGCCGAGAACGAAGCGGCACGGCAAAGAGTTTGCCACGCAATACTCGCAGGGCACGATAGCATCTCTGACATGAACAAGCGACATGTTGTTGTTGATCCGGAACGCAGAGCGAAAATTCTTGTTTTGCATCCGCAAATTACTTTATATTACTTAGATAGTTTATTGCCGAAAGCGCACTTATATAGCAGTCTAGTAGCTAACGTGGTTTTCATAGGCGCGGAGACCTCGCCCTAGAAAGGGGGGATAGTGTCATGATCCCCGCCTCGCGTGAACCACGACAGCGAACGACGCCTGAAGTCCTGTAGCGCCAAAGGCGATGACTTCAGGCTAGATAGATCTAAATAGCTCGCGCGAGGTAATGTTGGACATTACTCGCGCGAAGCGCGTAAGTGGCCTAGCTCGCGAGCAGGTTGGACCTGGCTCGCGCGAAGCAGGTCCACGTCCATGCCCGCGCGACGTAGGCACGTCGCGGCGCATGACAGTAGTAGTAGCGATCGCGCATCGCTACGAAGCTAGATAGATCGATCCATAGAGTTCATAGCTCGCCACCGCTTTCCCAATGCGGATGGTCTGGGACCATCGCATTGAGATCGTGGTGGGATGAGGCTTAGGCCGCGAAGTGGCTAAGCGAGCCGCTAAGCCTCATAGGATAGTCTACATAGTCGCCCATGGAGAGAACTCTCTCCACGGGCTTATAATCTCAAAGTTGCTACATAACCTTGTAGCAGGTAAGCTTTAGAGAAGCGCCGTCGCCTTTTCAAGGACAACGTCCTTTTCCTTTTCCTTAGTTCTTGCGCCGGGCGCAAGTCTACGTTCCCGTTTCTCGGTACTCGCTTCGCGCGGTACCCGATTGAACTTCCTTTGTCGAGCGGTCTCGCAAAGGACAGTCCGTGTTCGCCTGTAGCGACACGCGAGTTTACACCGCGGTGCTCCCCTCTAAGGGCCACCTTACAGTCGGTATGGAATTCGCATTTCTCCAATTTGACAAATAAATTTGCCTTGCGAAGTCTCTCCAATACTCCGCGCACGTGCTCCACGTGTTCTTCCTCTGTATTCGAGTAAATCAGTATATCGTCCAAGTAAACGACAACGTATCGATCAAGGCAATCTCGCAAAGTATCATTGGCGAGTGCTTGAAACGAAGCCGGGGCATTCGTAAGCCCAAACGGCATGACTTGGTACTCGTAGTGGCCGTACCTTGTACGAAAGGCCGTTTTCCATTCGTCGCCTTTTCGTATCCTAACCAAATTATATGCACCGCGAAGATCCAATCGCGTAAAAATAGTTGCTTGGCGAATGCGATCTAGAAGTTCCGAGATAAGCGGTAATGCATATCTGTTTTTGACAGTGATCGCGTTCAGACCGCGGTAATCGACGCATAATCTGAGCGATCCATCTTTCTTTTTGACAAATAAGATCGGCGCCCCCGCGGGCGACGACGACGGTCGTATAAAACCTTTAGCGAGGTTTTCCTTGATATAATCTCTCAGCGTTTGCAATTCGCGTTCGGCGAGCGGGTAGATCGGGCCAAAAGGCGGCTTCGCATTTTCGACCAAGGGTATCGCATGATCCCAAGGTTGATGTTTCGGCAAAACGTCCGCGTTCTTCTTCTCAAATAGGTCGCGATATCCCTCGTAGAATCCAGGCAATGTAACGCGAGGCTTGATATCTTGCTCGTCCATAGCGTACACACATAAAATACCTGATTCTCCAGAACGGGCCAATCTTGCAAATTCGGTTGCGCTGACTTGCATGGATTCGGATAATGTACTGCACTTCAAACAGTTCGCCAAACAGTAGTTCGACTTGAACTCGACGTTTGCGCGACTCCATCCGATCGTAGGCTCATGCTTGTCCAACCATGGCTTGCCCAAGATAGCATCGTATCCACGAAGAGGTATGACATTGAAGGTCATCCTTTCTCGATGTTCGCCAATTGATATATCCATCTCGCTGGTGTGAAAGCGAATACCTCCTGACTTGATTGTCCTTCCATCAACGACTCTGATGGGCTCGGTCTCGCTCTTCTCCGTAAGCTTAATAAAAGCATGCGATGCGAGCTTCTCGCTGATAAAATTAGAGGTAGCTCCTGAGTCAATCAGGGCTCTCGCGTTCAACTCTCCATCCTCTGTCTTGACTTTCACGACGACAGTCAGATGCTTTGCTTTGTCCGGTTCCGTAAAAACTGTCATAACTTCTGGTGGCCTAAATAGTTGTTTGCCCAGATCAGGCCTTTTCATTGGACCTGGGCGTTCGCTTTTCCCAAATCGGAAAATTCGTGCGTGAATGCAGCGACGTGTTGCTGATTGTACGTCTTCTTCTTCTGCTTGCATTCTCTTGCTCGATGACCCACGCGTCCACAGTTAAAGCATTTGATGTTGCTTTTGCGATGGTTGTCATCTTCCTTTTCTAAACTAATCGCGTCCACATCCATAGGAGTAAAACTTGTACTCGCGTTTGCAGCCGGGCGGTTGTTGGAATATTTCACGGAACCGCGGCTTGCACTCTCGATGTGCCTGTCGGATATTCTTCCATCCACGCGAACTGATATCTCAATCATTTCATTCAAAGTGCGGGGTCTGTCCATCCTGGAAAGCTCATCCTTGATGCGATCCTTCAGCCCCTGATAATACATAAACGTCAGCGCACTGTCATTGAAATCCAAATACGAAGCAATTCTTTGAAAAATGCTCGCATAAGATGCTGCTGATCCACGTTGTCTCAAGGCGGCTAACTCTCTTTGCGCCTGACTCACCCTGTCGACCTTGCCGAAATTCGCGGCCAACGCTTCGCAAAAGGCTTCAAAAGTAGGTACTACCGAAGCGAAGTCGTTGTTGCGAAGGTGTGGTTCGAACCACGCAAATGCGGCGTCCCGCAAATACGAAGCTGCGAACAAAACCTTCGAACGCTCGTCGCGAAACTCGTGCGGTTTCAACATGATGTAAAGGCGAAGCTGCGCCAAAAAATTCTCGACCATTTTGCGGTCCCCACGAAACGCGTCGGGCTTCATCACCGCTGGTCCGTCACTCGTCGGGGCTCTCTTAGCTCGCGAACCGATCTCCTGGGTCAGATGCGCAATGTGCGATCGCCCTTTCTCGTTCTCTGCCTTCAACTCGGCAATCTGAGTTTGCAGGGATTGCAAAAAGGTGTTAAGCTCCTCTTGCGACATCTTGTCCCTCGTACCGCAAATATCGTAATCGTAATCGTTCTTCCAGAACCGTTCTTCGTAAATTGTTCACTCAATCGTCGACTATCCAAGCCGATACTCAATAACTCAAAATAACTGTGTTTCACCGGAACACTCGATAACTCAAAATTCTCAAACTCGAATCCACGTCGTTCACTCGACGCTTTAACCGTTTTAACTTCCGTAAAAATCCGTAAAAATAAGTACCGAACCGCGTCTTTGACTCGACGTCCGAAACTCTCTCGAATCCGAAGGAAATAAAACACAAACAATTCCAAAAAACTTCAAACTTCAACGACCGGGACGGGTTGATTATAGTGTAAGACGGTCCTTACAGCTACAATCGCTGGAGGCCGGCCGTGTATAGTTTAAATAAAGTAAAGGAATAAGAAAGACCAGGAAAGCAGAAAGCGATTACTGTAAAGCTTACCAGGAGTAATATAATATATTACTCCCACTTTGAGATAATCAACCCGTGAAGGGCGAGAGGCCTTCACGGGCAACTATAAACTAAACTAAGTTGCGGAGGAGCGGATGCTCCTTCGCATTCTAAACTACTCTTCCCAAGCTAACTTATGCGAAGGTCGCACAAGTTAGAGAGGGAAGCTCTCAGCCTAAACTAATCTATGAAATAACTATGAATGTTCTCGCGCTAGCGGAGTGCGAAGGGTCGCACTCGCTAGCGTGCGAGAATGAGAACGGGAAGCGAGGTCCGTGCACATTGTGCATGGAGCCCCTCGCTCCCGTGGGCCAAGCTGGCTTAGTGCGCGTACCTACATGCGCACTAAGACAACTTCTACGTCCCAAGACCATCGCATTACGCGCCGACTGGTCTTGGGCCGCGTTGGCGAAGCTTGCGACGCGCGGACATCCCAAGTCCGACTACAGGCGTCGCCCCTCGCTTCCCAACGCGGTTGTCAGGGACTCGCCAAGGCGAGGATCATGACACCGCTAGCACGAGAACAATTCATAGTATTTCATAGATTAGTTTAGGTTGAAAGCTTCCCTCTCTAACTTGTGCGAAGGTCGCACAAGTTAGCTTGGGAAGAGTAGTTTAGAGTGCGAAGGAGCATCCGCTCCTCCGTAGCTTAGTTTAGTTTATAGTTGCCCGTGAAGGCCTCTCGTCCTTCACGGGTTGATTATCTCAAAGTGGGAGTAATATATTATATTACTCCTGGTAAGCTTTACAGTAATCGCTTTCTGCTCTCTTGGTTTTCTTTATTCCTTTACTTCAATTTGAACTATACACGGCCGGCCTCCAGCGGTTGTAGCTGTAAGGACCGTCTTACAATTGGGAACAGGAAGCTTAATCAGCATTTCGTTATTAAGAGAGTTCATTATTTAAATCTTTGATTCTTTCTCTGAGGGCTCCATGCTCATAAACTGTTGGATCTTTGAACAGGGAGAGAATAAAGTGAATTAGCTTACCCAAGGTTGAAGATTCTATGGACTTGTATTTATATAAAATGAATAGATGGTTAAACCATTAAAGAGAGAATTAGTTTAACATAAATGGGATCTTCGATTAAAATCTGAAGTAGTTCAACAAGTTATATAGAGTCCAGAGTCCACTTCTCGACATTATTAAAAGCCGCTTGCTGTTGGGTACATAAGCTTACTTGACAACACGTAGGATAGACTTGAAGAGTCTGTTCGTTGACATTTTAAGGATACAATCTTAAGTAAAGCAGAGCAGCACCCCGCGAAGATCACGGACCTGAGCCAATAACATGGAACAGCACGTGGATAAAGTGCCGCAGAACGAGCTAGGAATTCTCGACAAACTTATATCTCTGCGGCAGCGTCTTACTATTTTGAAGCTTGACCGGACGCAGTAAGTGCAAAGTGGGAAAAAGTGGACGCCGCGGCTGAAGTTGAGAGGGGAAAAGAGAAGCAAGGGGAAATCCTTTATCCCAGCAACAGAACATAACCCATCTTTTCAAGCCATGCCACTTATTCTCTGATAATTATCAAGTTAGCTCACATTTATACAGGTATATAAAGTCTTCGGATGTTTTAAAGATCTACGATGATCTAGTGGGACAAGGTACGAAGAGATTTGAAGGCAAAAAGAAAAGAAAGAAAAGCGAAAGAGATATATACCGAGCTCAATAATAACTTTGCAGTGTCAAAATTGAATGAGATTCGGCAGCAGACGCATTCTCACAGGGAAGAAAATAGGGTGGATGTTGTACTGGACGATATTTTTCAGTTGATCTCATTATTCTTTCTCGCTATCGGCCGGAACACTTCGCCACCGGCTTGCTATATACAAATTACGACGGTCAAAAGGCTTCTTGATCATCTTAATGAATCAGGGGTATTTACCGAGAGCGATCTGAAAACGATCCGTCATCGCTTGGACGAAATGACAAAAATAATCAAGCAAGAGCAGGAAACTTTACCGCCGGCGCTTTCCACATTGTTTTTAGCAAAATTGGAAACGTGTGAAGTGGCATTTCGTCTTTCGGAGGAAAAACTATCTCACTTGTCCCCTCAATTAATGCCGATTCAACAACGACTGGTGTCGATAAAACGGCATTTAGCTGGACTCGCATCGAAAACAAATTTCCGACCGGAATGCTCTGAACAACTTGAGCAATTGAAGGCTGAGCTAAAAAAGATAGAGTCATTACGATCAGACGAAGGTTTATTTGTGGACAAGAATGGCAAAGCTTTAGTGGGCCAGGAAATATGCAACGGCCTGCTAACAGAGGCGTATGATTTTGCTCAAGAGCTCACTGTGCAAAAGGGAGTGAGTTCTGCCATTTTGAACGATCCGGCTTTGCGCAGTATATATGACAGGCTCTTCGAACTCAAGTCCCAGCTTGAGCGGCTAACGCTTACTCATCGATGGACGCTACGTGAAACCGATCTGTACACTTATCAAACTAGGCTGGCGGAAATTGATGCAATTAGGGTTAACGGAAAGTTTTTGGACTCAAACGGAAATGCTTCAAAGGATCAAAAAGTAATATTAATTGTTCTGTGTTTTGTGCTAACGTGTTCAAAGGTTTTGCTTTATATGCTGCGGCGCTGTTATGCGTATATTTACCAGCTTTTGTCGGCAAGTGAGCCTGTATCCGAAGGTAAGGGTAATTTTTATAATCGTACTAATTCCAGCTTTAACGCCTATTCATAATCAATTGAAAACCGTGAGGCGCTGTCTCATCGAGGTTCGAAACAGCGGTGGCCCATTTAACGCTCGTGAGCTTTATCCGTATCAGATGAAGCTAGCTAGTATCGATAATTTGCGTGTGGACGGAAAGTTCCTGGCTGATAATGAAGTAATTCCCGAAGGCCAAGGAGCTGTACACGCGCTTCTTGAGGAATGCTACGATCTAGTGGCCGAATTGCAGGCGGAATGTGAATAAGCTGTTTTATTTAGGCATGCAACCTTTTTTTTTTTTTTTTTTGGCACTGGTTATGCCGGTTGGTTCTTTATAAATATTTGTATTAATCCGAGTTTTGTTGTTTTGTAATGGTGTTGGCTTACCTTGTGTAATTATATTCGTAGTTTTTGACTGTCTTGAATAAAGGATATGAGTGCGTGCGCTTGGGCAGTCTGTGGTGCACTGTTTCTATTCCCGCGTCTTCTGTAATAATTTGCGGGAGAGGTAGATTTAAAAACTACGTTGAGGCGAAGCAACCTCAATTGCGCACAGCTTGTCTAATCGAGAGATACGTCTGTAAGGAATTATGGGTAATATGTGTACAATATATATATACAAAGATTATTAATAAGATCTGTTCAACATGAATATGCCACAGTTTATGCGCTGTTCATGACGATCTAACCAGGATCCAGGCCAAGTGATATATGTACGGAATTAGTTCAAATATTATTGTAAAATACAATTCTAATATACTAATATTCATCGCACAATGTGGGGCATTGGCATAAACACAATTTGTTTCAGCAAGAAGAAGCAACAAAATTATTCTACAGGTATGAATGAACAGAACGGGTTAATGACGGATTAATACATAATTTCCCTCACACAAAGACGTTCACTCAGACTTATTGCCAGTACACAGGCCAAGGGTGTAGAATAATTGCCTATTAGCAATTGCTCACTTATTGACACATCTCAGCAAGCGGCCTTTAACTTTTAGAGTGCCCGACTGCATGTAATGATGCTGCACACGTGTAGAGCAAAATTATGTAATCAACAAGCAGATACTATGTAATGCCATCGATCGTGTATGGGACGTATGGGACCCCCATTCACCACTTTCTCAGTAACAACTAAACGCGGGGGCGTGCGTTTATTGTCGCAATATGGTTGGCTGGCGAGCTACGTGCTATAAAGCAACAATAATAAACCCGTTCAATCATATTCTGTGGACTGTTCCATATATTAATCCTACCACTCTCAAACTACGTCTCTCGTACTCTCTATAACAATTAATTGACGGCACTACGAACGAACGGGTAAGCCAGTAACCTTATGAACTCCATGTCCGTTACGAGGAGACGTATGCCAATTTGGCTTTTTCTGCCCCTTTCCCCAGCTTATCATTATTCTTCTAGCACCCTTCTTTCAATCTATTTTAATGGTTGTTTAGTGATGTATGTGAATCTGGTTATAATGTTTTATGCACCCGATTCAACTGACTACAAAATTTTGCAACAGAATACGTGACAATGAAACATACAGTTTTGCACGTTGATATTTGCACGTTGATATTTCCCCACTGTCTCATCTGCCTTATCTCGACTTTTCTTGCTTTTGTCTTTTTTCCAATCTCTCACGCTGCACTCTACGTAACGGACTTGTGAATCGAATCAGAAAACCCTAACTTTACGGGTATTGGGTAACCGATGAGTTTGCTAACCTTTTGTTGCAGAAACACCTACATCTAGCAAACGTTCACCGTAACACTAGAAAATGGCTACTCCCGCATACAGTGATATTCCCAAGTTGGCCAATGATCTACTGGCCAAAGACTTTCCAGTGGGCTTTACTAAACTGGATGTCAAGACCCGGGCTCCGAACGGAGTGCAGTTTGCTGTGGCTGGAACCCAAGTTCCGGCAGGCGTAATCAATGGCCGTTTGGAGGCCAAGTACCCCGACCCAGCAAACGGCCTCACGCTTACGCAAGCGTGGGACACTGCCAATAAGCTGGATACCAAGATTGAAGTTCAGGATCAAATCGCAAAGGGACTTAAAGTCGACTTCAACAGCCGTTTCGTCCCGGACAATGCAAAGGACAAGAGCGCCAGTGTAGCTCTTGCATACAAGTATCCCAACTTGCACTCTCGCGCTTTTGTTGACGTGCTTAAGCGCTCCTTCCTCGGTGATATCACTGTCGGCCATGATGGCTTTTTGGCAGGTGCACAGGTCGGATACGATGTGCCTCTAGGCCAAATTTCCAACTATGCTGCTACTATCGGCTATGCTGCATTGCCTTATACTGTAGCGCTTCAGGCCACCAATAACCTTAGCGTTTTTGCTGCCTCGTACCACCACCGAGTGAACCCATTTGTGGAGGCTGCTGGAAAGGTTACTTGGGACGCCAAGGCAGCAGCTAACGCTGTCAACTTGGAGATTGGTACAAAGTACCGGTTGGACAGTGCTACTTTTGTCAAGGGCAAAATTAATAATGTCGGTTTGGCCAGCCTTTCATATTTCCAAACCATTCGCCCTGGCGTGCTGGTTGGACTGGGTATGCAGCTTGATACCCAGCGTCTGAACGAGCCGGCTCACAAGCTTGGTCTGTCCCTCACTTTTGAGGGTTAAGTTTGTAAAGAATAATCTATCGGAATAAAGTCGAACGGGGTGTTAGCATTTTTATTTTTATGCAAAGAGAAGCACGCGTATACATGCTATCGTCAATCAACGCTTCTGATTTTAAATTAGTCTATGTTGTCAACAGAAAGGCAGGATCTGTTTTTGTTACTATCTGTTTCAAATAACTGTACTTCTGCTTTTCTTTCTTTGGGTGTAAACTCAAGGTTTGTACCGTTTTGTACCGTTTGCGTTGCTTTTCTTTTGTTGTTGCAATGTGGTTCTTTTCACCACGAAATACTAGTATTACGTTATTAATGTTAATCGCCCTTCGATTTTACAATATATCAAAGTGTGACTGTAGACGCAAGCCCTCTATTTTTTCTATGTGTAGCTGTAATGTTGTAGTATAACCGATACTGACAAATGCACGGCAAGTCAGGGACCGCAAAAACCAATACTGATAGTAAAAATATTGTTAGATGAGACTAGCGGAGAATATAGAAAAACAGTTTTACGTGCGGCCCCCAAACTTAGTGTGATATGTTTTATCGAAACAGTTCACGAGCTTGTCTATAAATATCAATCAAAGTCATACAAAGCATTGCTGCATCAACCTGCAAATGGCGTTGAACGTTTAGTTAAAATGCTTATAATGGATTAGAAATCAAGTGAGCAAATGATATCTATCTATAATCTCCATCCTCATACACTCCATCATCAGCCCCTATTCGCTCTACCAGCGAATATACGAAAACAGTGATAAGCGAGACACCGGCAAGAAAACCTATCGAATGCTTGCGCCGCAACTCGTCGTCATGTGCAGTACGAGCCCTTACGGCTTCACGGGCGGCCGCTGCTCTGGGACTATTCTCTCGTCGTTTTATATCTGCATCATGCCGCGCAAAATGCTCGCTAAAATTAAAATGCTCATTGTTTGCATCATCGTGCCGTCCCCGGGAAACAAAAGAGCCATCGGCATTCATAAATGGCTCTTTACGAACAGAAGGAGAACTTGGACGTGGTGGGGGCCGTCTTCGTGACAGGCCTATAATAGCAATGTTAATAAAAATTTAGCGACAATGTAAGCTCCAAGTCAAAGATTTAGGATCGAAGGCTGGAAAAAATAATCATGACAACAATGAATAATAATATGACTTGGCCAACGTCTTGAGCAGTATAATAAACGCAATGATTCCTCTGCTAACTCAACCTTTGTTGATTCCGTATTGTTGATTCCGTAAAGTAAGAAAATAACAAGAGAATAATATATTTTAGCAAAATGTTGACTTACCTGACGCTTGGCGCCCGCCAACTGGGCCCATCCGCGGCGCGTGCAATTGCAGCTCTTGATCGAATCGGCGCCTCCGTGATTCGTCCTTCAGAATATCGTACGAAGCACTGATCCGCGCAAACCGCTCTGTCGCCGTTTCATCGCCAGGATTGACGTCAGGATGTAATTGTTTAGTGAGACGGAAAAAGCTCTCACGGATCTGTTTGCGCGTCGCTTGCGGGGAAACATTTAGGACTTTATAATGATCCACATACTCGTTTCGTACAGTGGTGCAAGTGAAACAACGAATGAACTTTTGCGCCCACATACAATTGGCACTTCACTTTCATCATTAGCTCGGTAGGCAGAAACGGGAGAAATTAATATTAATATTTTCCTGTCTTTGGACATCACTGATAAAATAGAGGTTTATGCTATTTTAAAATCTGTGGTTAGTTAGGGTTAAACTGGCTGGGGTTAAGGTTGTGGCAATGACGTTTACGCCCGTATAGTATGGGACTACGGCTAATGGGAATTTTATACACTATTCCGACAAGTAATTCGAACGCGACTTTGGAGTAAGCAGTCAACGTCCCGCCAAGGCCTTGATCAGTAAGAAAACCCTGAATTATCCTTAAATTTCGAAAACCCTAAAACACGTGATTCGGCCTTACTAAGAGATGGAGCGTTTAGCCATAAACCGGATTAAGACCTGAATCATACGGTGTTCGAGACTTTGAGACACAAAGCCGTTTAGACTCGTTAAAGAAGTGCGAGACAAAAGCACGTATTCACTGGCGCCAGGCCACTATAAAATCGAGATCGATACTTCAGGCAGAAAGGAGTAGGCGGGTATTTAAACAGCCGGATCGAAAAGGGTTAAATGACCTGAGAGGCTATGGTCAACTAGCTTTACGTGTGCTGATCCTGCAACAAGTCTCGTAAGCAGCGGGCTTCCACATCAAGCTTCCCTTTCTTTGAGACAGCTGGAAAGAAAGGGAAGCAGAGAAACGAGAGTGCCACCTTCTCGAGAGGAAGTGACTCATTGAACTTGGGAGCAAACGGCCAAGAATTAGAGCAAATCAAACCGCAAAATCGAATAGCAAACAAGGAGCAAAGGCAACAAGAAACATTCAAAGCACAAACCTCATCACTTCAAGATGAAAACACTTGCATTGCTATTTGCTTCTGCCCTATGTCTCTCTGCACAGCAAGTCTCCGCTCAGTCTTCTTCTACAATACATCCTTCGTCGTCTTCGACTGCTAGCGCCGCACCGTCTTCAACTACTACAGCAAGCGGACACGGAGGCGGTGGAGGAGGCGTTTCCTCTTCGCCTCTGCTATTCTTTGTGGCATTAGGCTTTGGAGTCCTCTTTACAAATCTGTGGATCGTTGTTGGGATCAAGTATTGCTTCCGCTACAATGCACGAAGGCAGCGGATCCTTAACGGTACTATAACAGAAGCAGAATTAGCTCAGATGGGCGGTGGCAATGGGTCCCGTCGTCGAAGGGAAAAGAAGCTTATGACGATTGAAGACGTAAATGAACGGTTCCCTATTTTAAAGTACAAGCAGTGGAGATCTGAGCGTGAAGCAGCCGGCTTACCCAGCCAGGGCGGATTCGACCCTCAGCAGTCTCTATCACGTGCAGCCAGTATAAAATCGCGTCTAGAACAAGACGAAGGGCAAAACGCGCCGGCTGGATCTGGCCAGTATCCAGAGGAGTTACGCAATAGTGACTATAATGCAGAGACGCAAGAGCAGTCGACAGCCTATTCCAGTAATGATGAAAAGCTTGAAAAGACCCCCGTGATTCGACAAGTTTCGGCGGCAGGAACAGATATTTCTAGTGTCCAGGATAGGGAACCCGAGAGGCTTGGCAATGGTATTGAGATTGGCAGCAATAACATACATAATACAAGCAATATCAATAGTGACGGATCTGGCCTTGTTGAGTGTATCAAGACGAAAGGAGAAACTAAACAAACCGGGACTGACGACGCTGATTCTAAAGCAGCCGCTGCAACTTCTACAATAATAGTACCAAATTCAGCAACTGCAGTCAATACAATCGCAGAAGAAGAAGTAAAAGAGCAAGCTGACGAGGAAAGAAACTCTTTAAGCGCAGATATCGTCTCTGGCGACACTTGTGCCATTTGCATCGATGTTCTTGAGGATGACGATGACGTACGTGCCCTAACTTGCAGTCACGTGTTCCATGCCTCGTGCATTGATCCCTGGCTCACGAGTCGAAGGGCTATTTGCCCGCTTTGCAAGGCTGATTATTATGTCGGCGGCAATTTTGATCATGACGATCATGAACACGGCGAGTTTTTGGCCGTGCCTCCTCCTGTTTTTGCCAGGTTTGGACGATTAAGAGAGTTTTTTCTGCCTACAAGTAGTATCGTAGCGTTTAACGCTTTGGGAGGCGGAACAGATTCTACTGCTCAGGCGGAAGGCAATAATCGTGTTTCCCAACAGCCTAATAGAGCGGTTGATCCGGCCGGAAATAATAGTCACAGAAGTCGATGGGCTAGGTTGAGGCCCTGGAGATTGGGCCAGAGTAATGCTGCGGACGTTGAAATGAGTGCAAACTCTCCACAAGATTCGGGCCAGCCTGTTGATCACAATCGGTCTGTACATACGGCAATGCATGTCTAGTCAGTGCTAGTGTGATTTGCGCCTGTTTTTTTTTAATGATTATTACTGTTATTATTATGCTATTCTACTGTTATTGGTTTGCCACAATTGTACAATTTTATACATATGGGTTTGTATTGAGCCTCTTCAGTGTGGATTTGGAGACTCTGACGACGGTTCGGTTTTCGTTTTGTAGGTTCTAGTTAGTTCAACGATACATTTGCTGGAATATACTTGGAATTGTGCGGAGTCCTTTCACGTAATATGTATTCGCGTAGTATTATAATATATAAAAAGTGAACTTTGTGTCATTTTTAGACTTGAATAATCCGCTTCATTCGTTGCATCGTACCGTCTTTATTCTGTTATATTATTTGAGTCTAAAATGTTGCAGACATGTATTTCATCTCTTACTTGACAAGTATATTCCAAGTATGCCTTTGCATCTTCATACAGCTATCCAAATATAAGACGTACAAAATAATCTGGTCTTGTCCGGTGCTGAGCAATAAATCCATGGAACTTCAAGGTTTCAACGGCCTTCCAAAACCGTAGAATTATATTCTTTTGATCTTTTTCAACAGCAGCAGCTTCTGAATCCTCGTCGCTCTTGTTTCCATTAGTAACAGAGGCAAACGCATGAAAGCAATCATAGATATTAATGAGCTGACCAGCGTTACGGGTAAGTTTATACAGCTGAGCAACGTCCGGCTCAATCGTAGATTTTCCTTCTGGAAGTTTGCCAGTTACAGTCTGCACATAGCCTGCAGGGGTTTCTAAAGCTGCCTGAATTGACGGCCGCATTGGTGCATTTACCATCTGCTATTAGAAAAGGAAGAAAGAAAGAAAGAAAGAAAGAAAGAAAGAAAGAAAGAAAGAAAGAAAGAAAGAAAGAAAGAAAGAAAGAAAGAAAGAAAGAAAGAAAGAAAGAAAGAAAGAAAGAAAGAAAGAAAGAAAGAAAGAAAGAAAGAAAGAAAGAAAGAAAGAAAGAAAGAAAGAAAGAAAGAAGGAAATAAATAAATAAATGAACAAACAATTAATTAGTTTATACCTCAAAGCTGGGAGACACGACGTCTAGAAAGAATACTTCATGCAGAGGAAGATCCCTGTAATAAACAAAGCGTGATTTGATCAGCTCGGTTACTAATTCTTTCATTCCAGACTGCAGTTTTTCCAGTGCTCTATCACTTTGAGAGACGGGAGCTAGAGACAATTCTTCATGCTTATGCCTCGAAGGCCGATTGTTTATACTATTACCTCTAAGTCTTTTGTCTGCTGATTCAGAAATTTCTTGTTCCGCCTCCGACCCACTGGCTAAATCTTTCTGTATCTGATTTAGCAGGTTTGCCCTTGCCGCATTTTCTGAATGCGATAAAGGGCTGCGTGGAAAATTTGTTTCTATCAGTTCGATCAAGAATCTAAGCGTTTCCCGGTCAGCGCGGCCTAAAAGATCCAAAGTCGATCGAACTGCAGAACAGGACAGAAAGTCTCGCTGTAGCGAAAGACCAATCATTTCTGCCAATGTCGGCCTTTGCTCATGGGGCTTCAAAAAGAGCGTCCGGCAATAATGTATGAATTTAACTGCTTCACCGACTTGGTCACGGTAACTTCTAGCCAGATCTTGACAGTGGAAAATGAAGGAACTGCAGAGCGCCTTGCCCTCATTATCCAGGAGAGATTCTGCTCGAGTGTTTTGATTTGAAGAATTTTGGCCGGCTTCGGCAAGGTCGATTACGTACCTTTGCATTGTGAGAAATGTAAACCATATCAAATATATAAAATAAAATAATAAAAGATCGATTCAAGGTAAAACAAATAACAGAACAAAATATCATTGACTTCAATTGAATTAAATTTAATTGAATTAAAACTAGATGAATAAATGAAGATTAAAATTTATATTCATTGGCAATAATAATACCACAAAAAAAAAAAAAAAAAAAAAAAAAAAGAAGAAATTGGAGCTCCAAGTTAGTCATACTCTTGAAAAGATTCAAGACCTTGAATAGCTCGAACATGCTCCAAGGTCAGCGAATCCTTAACGGACTCCGGAGTTGAAAAGGGTATAATGCTCAGAGGGTTTGAGTAGAAGAAAGTTATATAATTTAGCTAAAAAGTTAAAAGTCGGTCGGGTTAAATCCATACCTTCAAAGCCTGTAAGACTTTGTCAATAGAGCGACTACGGAGTTCGAAGCTATCATACAAAGCTTTGAAACTCCGGTGTGATAAAAGAACAGCTTCTTTTTCCGAGGTGAACAATATCTATTAGACCATAAGCAGCGAAGCCAAATAAAGATTCGCATACATCCTCCAAAAAATTGTCTAAAAATTGACTCGAGCTTTGTGCATAGAAAAAAGCCGGTTCTGCGTATTTTCGACATTCGACAGAAAGACTATTCTGAACAAGCTGTGGAGAACTGGCCACACCTGCCAGTATAATGAATGGGACCTCCTCACGCATTTCCCTATACAATCGCATTAATATTTATCATAAAGACTGTGAAAATAAACCCATACCCAACAGATGTGATCAAGTCAGACAAAAGCGTACCGTCAAAGGCCTCCACTTGGTCGATCATTATAATAATAGATGTACCTTTGATTAGCAAAAATATGAAGAGGGCACGGACACTCGTACCTTTTGCGCTGTCGTGAAAGGACGTTAATTGCGATAAATCATAAGAGGGTATCAAATTCGCATTTTCTTGCGGCGCGGACTAGAGATGAGAATAAGAGTAATAATTCGAGCAAAGAATTGAGGATCGTAACGCAAAACAGACGAAAAGACAACACAAGAAAAAAAAGTAGGAGAAACCGGGAAATATTATTCGAATATACGCCAGAGTATAGAAATCCCGTACCTGCATAAAAGTATGAGCCTTCTCCACAATCCGTTTAAGTATGGTCTTTAGAGGAAGTTGTTGCTCAAGTGCAGATAAGCGAACAACAACATTGTTTTGAGTCACAAGTTCCTCTTCCATAATGTCTAATAATATAGATGCTTCGCTTGCGCCATCACCTTTTTCGTTAGTCGTGCCAAAATAACCAGGCAGCTGAAAAGCAAGAATAAACAAATGACTAGTTAGACGCAAATGAAAAAGAAAAAGCTCACCCGTAACAACAAATCCAAGTGGCAAACGCAGTCGTACCGGGTGAATTGCCGGTATGCTTTGAAAAGCGATAAAATCATCGTATGTAGTCTTGCAATACTCCTTCAATTCGATTACAATTAACTTAAAAAGCGATTCCGAGGTACACTAGTCTCATTAACACCAAAAGGATTGTTAATCAGTGTGGATACATAGAAAAGTTTGTTAATTTTGGTCAAAATCTTTCGTAGCGCGTTTTCGCGTACGCGTCGAGCGCTTTCTGGTTCTTTTGTATTAAATAGCCGTCCACGCAAATTTGGCTGCGTATGCGATATTTGTTTCGTTGTTGAAGTCGGCGATATCACAAAACAACCCTTTTGGTAAGCTTAATTCAAATGACATAAAGGTTAAATGTTAAAAAGGCTTACCTGCGAGACTGAATCATACTCCTCGTACCTCATCGTCAATTGCCGGGAGCGAGTAATGCTTGAAATTAATATCCATCGTACATTATTCAGTTTATTCAGCGAGTAGTGAGAACTTAACCCTAAATAACCCTAATAATCTAAGAATTCATATAATATACTGTTGTAATTTTTGGCTACTTTGGGTTAATAAAAAATTAGTCTAATTATTATTTTACTCATCATGACGCTCAAAAAATGCACGTCAACATCATTGTCACGCACACGTGCAAATATGCATGTTAAATGCGCCTACCTTTCGCTAATAGCAAACAAAACAAATTCAAGACGAAAGGTAAAAAAAGAGCAAGAAAAAGCCCACTTGGTAGCTAATAATACGTATTTAAAACATTGAATATATAAATATCTTTGATTGATATTTAAACGACTTCTAATAAACAACATATATTTTAGTAAACAGAGCTTTAAATGTTCCTTCATTATCGTCCACAGGGTATATTATAAAATGAATAAAATACAATAAAATAAAATAACAGAAGAGAAGAGAAGTGTAGAAGTGAACCGCGAATATAAACAAGCAAAAGTCAATTCACCCGTTCAAATGCTACCGCGCAGGAGCATCAACCCGCTCAGTAAAGTACTTTGACATATTCTTATCCAGTTCCATGCGCACACTTTCCGCGGAAAAAGAAGCATCTCTTCCCGCTTGAGACCTCTGTCCTCCATGAACAGGCCTTTGCTTCTCCTCTCTGTCACGCAAATTGCCACCGCCGTTACCATTATTCCCTGATCCTCCTGCTCCGGACGCTTGACGTGCAGGCGGCATTTCAGAGCGACGAGACCCTAGACTCTGATGCCGACGTTCTCTGACGGGCTCGTATCCGCCAGAATCACGATTGTAATTCTGTGCCATTTGTACTCGATTGATCAGATCAAGATAAGAATACATGAAATTGCTCAGTAATACTTGCTGACACAGAGGCCTTCGCGGATTCGCCAGTTTTAAATGTGATAATCTGTAAATTGCCCTCTCGATGTGTAAGGGGTACCGATTCCAATACGAGGCTTTCACAGCAGCAGTAGCCGGTCTGTCAGTCTCGCCAGGTCTGTTCGTCGGAGCTAAAACACCCAATACTTCAGGTGACCGTGCAGAAGCGTACCTTTGGATATCTGAGCGAGTAGCTTTTGCGTCGTTCATAGCTACTGAAACTGCTACTTTTTTAGACGCCGATTGCTGATTTTTAGCTGCTGCTGCTGAAGAAGAGTGATTAGTTGAAGTGTTGCTTCCACTAAATATTCCCAAAGAAGAAGAAGATTTCTTTCGAGAAGAGAAAAGAGAAGATAAAAGACCAGAATCTTTTTCCTTCTTATGAGACCGAGCTGGGATTTGTCCGAGGTAATCGTCGTCTTTCATTGGTCTTTGCATGTCTGTAACTGAAGCAGATGTATCACTTTCAGCCTTGCTTGCCCTCGACAGATTATGGTCAGGAGACTCGTATACTTTACGGTGCTCATTTGCCTTTTGATTCTCCTTTTCGAAGAGTCGGTTCCATTTCTTAACAGCACTTCCTCCCGACAAGTGACGTTCTTGCGCTCTCCCACCAGGTCTTTGAGCTTGTTCATTTGCAGCAGAGGCAACTGGAATCGAGGCGTCTACTGGACGTGACTTTAGTGGAGAGTGCTGAGCACTTTGCTTGTAACCATACGTCTCTATCCCTGACGATTCTCGTCTCATTGGCGGCCTTTTAACCAACTGATTTGGAGGTCTAGGCTCTGTGCTTTGATAAAGACAACTTTCCATTGCTCCTTCTTGTTCTTTCGTCTCACGCTTCTGTAACTTTGTTTGGTCATAATTCACAAACTCTTTGGGCTCTTTGCTTTCCGCTAATCCTACACTGTAATTTGAATGAGCACCGTCGACAAAAGATTCCTCCTTGTCTTGCAGAGTTTCATTTAAATGGCTTTGGTGTGGTCCTTGAACTTGATCTTTTTCCTCACTTTTAACTTTCTCCGCCGGCTGTTGCACAGTGCCTTGAAGATGGTCAGCAAAGGGCTCTTCTTCCTTGCCTGTTTTGTGCAGCCTTTCCTGGTGCTGTTTAACCGCCTCAACTGCCGCCTTTGCCGATTCTTGGACAGACTGGCCAGAGTTCGTCCGGCCTACTTTCCGACTCAACTGTTTTGCCCTTCGGAGCGTAGTATGGCCTGACCTTCTTAATCCATTGGTCTCTAATTCTGCAGCCGTGGCAGGAGTCGGAGCTTCTACTGAAGGATTGTTGATCGACACTCCTCCAGCTTCATCAGTTCGGGAAGAGGTTCGAGACAGATGAGAACCGGACTTACCATCCTCGTCCTTCTCCACTGACCTTTTCAGTAGTGAGGGCCGGCGAGAGAGGGAAGATCTTCTTCGCTGTACATTATTTAATGCCGCCAAAACCTGGTTGGCCCCCACTAATCCTCCAGGGCCCGCCAGCTCTTCGCCGCTGGCGCCTATTCCAGCAGCCGCTTCAGTCATATGCTGCCTTACATAATCCTCCCACTGAGCGGTCGGGGCCAATTCGGGGTGTGCATTGGCCGGGACCCAGAGCATATTGGCCACTTTATTGAACAAATCTTCGTCGTCCTCGGCTCCGGTCTCTGAGGTCCCAGCGGCACTCAGCGAAGGCATTTCCGGAGGCATTTCGGGGTCCGCAGTCTCACTGGACTCCATTGATAGACGGCGCAGTTTGTTGAGAGACCTAAGCTCGTTCATCACTCCATTATGAGTGAGCTCAGGCGTATCTGAACTCAGTGGTAAGCCACCATCGAGTTCCTTTGCAGAACTGATATTATTGATATTGTTTACTATATTATCGGAATCGTGGTCGGAAACCGCGGCAACATAAGCTAAAGCAGAGGCGGTCTGGTCGTTGTTCAGTGACGAAAGCGCGAGAGCGTCAGACGCATCGTCCGCTGAGTACGTGTCGTACGCGTAAAGAGAGCCGATTGATTCGGTTATATGAGCCAGATCACGCCGGTGACGCTCTGAAGCAGTTTCCGCCATTTCGGTTGCTTTAGTTGATTGATCAATGAATCAAAAAGACAGATTTTTTCAGATTATTCCCTCTATCGGCCGCGGCTAGCAGGAGACGCTGACGTTTTATTCAGACACGCATCCCTATATTGTTGCAAAAAAGACCGTCAAGAGTTGATTTTCTTCTTCTGTAACCAAAGGCGGTACGAAAAGAGGTAATGAAGGAAGTGTAAAGACGACAGCAAGCGTTAAGCTTGTCGTCAAAAGAATAATGTACAAATCAAGAACAGCAAGACTGTTTGTAAAGCTGCAGTCGCGGTTACTGATCAAGGATAGAGATATAGAATATATCCTGCAGAGACAGCCCAGAAGAATAGCGTACAAGGCAATGGCAATTAAATACCAGTGAAAAATATATAGGCTTGAGCAGCGAAGCCTGGAGTACGCGCAATCACGACCGATTCAACAAAGAGTCCGCAATATCTAGGTTTAATAGGGAAAAAGCTCCCGTGTCTGTGATTGTCCGGAAGGCGACGTCCAAAAATTTAGTACTCCAATCCAACAAATGCTAACCAAACTGCCACGTAAATTTAGCAATAATTCGTGCCAGAGAAACCCCGACCGACGAGAATAAGAACACAATAATAATTTAGTTAAAGACGCGTCGTTGCCTTAGTCGTTGCAGAATCGCGTTACTGCTAGTTGCGAATTTTAAGACGCGGTTTGGAGGACAGAGTCAATTTGACGCGGATTTTAAGGGCAATGGTTTTGCGCTATATATGCGAGATTTGCACGCGCGCGTAAACCGACTGCAAACCTGCTCTTATCCCGGTGATGGAAAAAAGGACGTAGCGAGATTGTTTAGAACGTGTAGAACACCCTGCTCAAGACCGGAGGATTGGTTAATTACTATGGGAGTATTATACGCCAACTATCCTGATCTAAATATTACTAGGGTTATTATTATTATTATTATTATTATTATTATTATTATTATTATTATTATTATTATTATTATTATTTGGACAAAATGTCAGTGCCATTCACGTACTGCAAGCGTCTCTGGCATAGATATCCAAATTTAAGGCAAAGTAATATTTCTAAACCGCTTTAATAACTATATACATTTCGCACAAAACCGAACTTTTGGCCAATCGCCATACTAGAATGCTTTTTCAGACATATACCTGCTTAATATCGAATATACGTAAACACACTTCTTCGCGCCATTAATAGTCATGAGTACGTCAAACAAAGATCTCTAAACTAGCAAAAACGCCATTCGTGCAAATACAAGAGGCCATTTCGTGCAGCAGGTCACTAGTAGTCTGTGCAGTAGATGGGGAGCCGTCACTTCCACAAACAACGGATGAAGCGCTCGCAGAGACTGGCGATAGTGGGAGTAACGATGATCCATTCGGCCTTTGCTGTTGTTGATACTTGTAATCGCTAGACTGCCTGTATTCTGTAGGAGCAAGTATTTGCCGAGCCAGTAGAGCAGCTTCAGCTAAATGCGATAAAGAACCGCCTTCGTCCAGCCTCCCCTGCACTAAGGCACTAAAACGACGCTGCCAACTGCCTCCCATAATGTTACTTGTCAATTTGCTCTCAATGTTACTTGTAACAGGAGGAGTACAGTAATCGGCCAGGCTCTTTAACCCCGCACGCGCTCCACTCTCTGTCTCGGGGATTCGAGCTAAAACGAGCAGCACTAACGCTGCAAGTGCTATATAATGATGGCTGAAAAGCGGCTGGTGAGGGCTTTGCAGAGTAGTGTGTATAGTGCGCAAGGAGGCACCCAACAAAGCAAAAGGATCACGGACCGTAATCGCGTCATAGAGCAGGCAGAAATGCCGTAGCGGGCTCTCTGCTTCATTAGTGACATCATTGGAATTATGCATTTGATCGAACGAGCGACGCATTGTTGCAAACGCGTGTACGCGTCCATCATTCTCGCCCGTGTTTGCTGAGTGTAAGCAAGCATCAATTACGGGTCCCGTTGCCATGGCAACGCGCAGTACATGATACGCTAAAGGCCCGAGCAGTCTTTCATCGCCTGGTACCACGATTGAAGCAGAAGCTAAAGCAGAATTGGGAATAAATAAGGGCGACATTGTAGAGCTTGCGTGAAATCTATCCACAAGGGCACAGAGCAGCCAGGCTCTACGTGCTACTTGCTGTTCCTCTTCAAATCCGTCATAGTTTGGCTGTTTTCCAGTCAATTTTTCTGTGCAATCTGCTTCATTTATTGGCTCCCCAGAGTCAGTAAAATTTTTGTGTCGCGTCAAATAAAGGCGCAGACTGTTGGCATAGGCGACAGCAATGCTGAGCCAGTGTCCTGTTGATGAGCAGCAGGAGTCAGAAGTAACACCAGAATGATCAGTAAAGACGGCCATTAATAAAAGGCATAGTAGTCTAACTACTTGCGCAGTTGGAGTCAATGTACAGTTTAAAGAGGAAGCAAGCATCATTGCTTGCTGGCACTTTTGTAGGGTCTGTAAATTTGTGTCCATCCGGCCCTGCGTATACTGAGCAAGGCCATCAAGAGCATGGAAGGCCGTTGTTTGGTACGCCTCTGGAGCTTGAGAGAGCATTTGCAGGAACTGCTGCTCGTTGTGAGGTAAAAGGGGGAAAAGGGGATGTAAATGGGTATAGTAGGAGTAGAGTACAGAGTCAGTATGCTCTTTGCTGAAGGGTGAGGTTATTGTAGGATCTGGTGGGGGCGATCGCACAAAATTAAAACTTTTGATGGGTGGGAGAACAAGCTTCTCGCGTGCCGGTTTTACCTCCAAACTGCCGGCAAAGGCATTAGCACGGAACGAGGAAAATGCTGGCCAACTAGGATCGAGTTTGTGAGGGATTGAATTTCGATGTTGTTTGATGCTGTTGCTGTTACTGTTACCGTTGGGCTTTAGCTGACGCATATTTTGATTGGTGTCTAACGCTGGCGGTAAAAGAACAAACTCGGGCATATCCGATGGTGTATTTGGAGCATTGTGAAGAGATAACCTGGAGGAACTAGTTAGACTCCGATCGAAAATTTGAATGCTACAAATTTCAAGTGAAAATAAATGAGCATTCTATTTGGTATATACCTTTTTACCGGCCCTCGTTTTTGGGGCAAACGAGCAAAGATACAGTCAACGCCTAATCGTACACACCGAGTGCATTTAGATCCAGGTGCAGCGTCACAACGGACCTGTATGTCAGTATGTTTGAAGCAGAGAAGAACAGAATAAACAGAAATAAAAATATTGAAAAAATATTGAAAAAATATTGAAAAAAAGAAAGAAAAAAATAACAAAGATATGATAAAAGAGAATAAAAAAAGAAAAAAGAAAAAGAAAAAGAAAAAGGGAAACCATGACCAATGGCTTTGCAGTCGAGCTTAAAGACAATAAGTCAAATACAAACTGAATCTTCAGGTCTGGAATTTGGTAGCAAAGCCAGTCCGTGTCTGAAATAATAATAGAACGATAGAAGTGAAGATAGCCGTAAAGCTTGCTCATAAAAGCAAAGCACAAAACAGAATTAAAGGACAAAGTGAATCGAAAACTCGTACCTTCTTGCTGCGACAATAATCACACGCGCGCGAAGATTTGTGGCGTTTCCGGTCTAAAAATTCCCCGTCTCTTTCTTCCGAAGTCATCACGTGAACGGACGAACTCGTAACAAGACTGTTTTCAGTACCGGTTTGATGTGAGAAAGACTCCGTTAACGTCGTCATCAGCTATTTGAAATATTGACTTTGGTTTTTCTGAAAGTTCCTTTCCACAAATACTCTTCCTCTGCGTGGATCCCGGCCACGTTAGTTTCTAGAATATTTTATGGGAAAAACGAAGAGGAAAGCGTCGGAACGGGATTCGTCCTTGTTCAAAGTTTTTTGGCTCTAGATCAACACGCATGCATGGGTAAGCGGGAAAAGCGATCCGAAAGGGAAATAAGACCGAACAGTGGGGAAATTTACACCTTCTAAAATGAAAATATGGGATCGTGGGGAACTCCAAAAACGGTTATAAAGTAATTTTATGGGAGAGCAATAGCCGAGGGTCTGTACGAATTAAGCCCATACCAGTAAGATATTGCGAGCTGTAACGCTATACTTTTTTAGTTTCCCTAGGTTTTGTCTGAATTTACGCGATGTTCTGCTAGCCGACGCATAAGCACTTTGAGGTTAAATAGTATTCGTACCAACTTGTAGCACTTGATTAACAAATTGGGTCAAATTAATAACAGCGCACCCTGTGTGTATGTAAAACGATTTGTACATGTGTTTATTATTATTGGTCCTAGCATGACCATAGTAGTTCACATGCAATGTATAAATGCTATTGAATTTAATTTTTCGAGTATCAGCGCTACTACATGCTTTTCGAATATCGGGCGTCAATGAGTATAGCTTGTTTTAAACGCCTATTGAATGCATTGAATTTTAATTATTTCTACTCAGAAATTTTGTAAAACACTAGGGTTATGTGAGTAATATAAACAGACCTGACATTGATGACATTTGTACAGACAGGGTCATAATTTGATTGCCAATCGATAGACAGAGACACTAGCGTGTCTTGTCCATCGATTATTATATTTCGGATATTCGCGTCGCTAGCGTATTACGGCTTTTCTTTCTCTCTTACGAGTTTTATTAATCATTACTTGCTGATTGATTGGTGGTATCTCGCTCGTAGAATCTTACGCTGAGCGCTCAACCTGTATTAATTATTATGTATGGTAAATAAAATTAATATAAGGATTATCTAAATCGACTACCCTTGCCGCCAAGATTACGTGCCGAAGCCGAAGATCCTCTTTGACATTGCAATTAGAATGAAAATTATATAGAATGAAAATTATATAGCATGAAAATTATATAGCATGAAAATTATATAGCATGATATTTTGTATAGTTTAAGATTAGAGATGTTAAAACAATAGTGTCGCCTAATCTCTAAAAAGCCTGATCGCGCCTCGCTCGAGCATTGGCCCTCCATGGTCCTCTACAATGGAGCCAACTATGCGTGGTACGAATGAAAATTTGGAAATTGAAATTGACCTTTATAGCGAGACCTGTATTCGGGGCCACCGGGCGGCTAAATGCGCCCATCAGCAGCGAGTGTTGTACCTCCTCCGGCGCAAGGGCCGGCCGACCCGGTATATACCATCTTTACCTTTTCACCGTTCGCTTTTCGCTCATCGTCATTGTATTATATGCTCAAACGTCAAGCTGCTTTTTCAAGAGGAAGATTGCCGACCCATGATCTACGTTATCCTTCTTTGATCCTTTTTTGTCGTTTCAATATGCCTATCTACCTGTTCTAAGTTTGATCAATTTATTATGCTGTTTCTACTTCAATCCCTGTCTGTGTGCTCTTTCTGCATGCTCAAGAGCAGACATATCTTGCTAATTCTTCCAATTGCATCCTAATAAAGTCAGGGCCGACGTGGATCTACCAGTACCGTCTACCATCAAATTACACAAGCAAATCGTATTCCAAAACTGGCACCCTTGTAACGCATCTTCACACCGCTCTTGCGGCTGTTCACGTGGGGTCGTCCCTTCTGCTACTGCAAAAGCCAAATCTGAGGGCAGTGATCTATTGGATGACCAGAAAATCAATGCCGGCGATAGCGGCTATTCCAGTCAAAATCAGACTTCGTGCTGTTCAAAGCCTAAAAGGTCGTCGTCTTTGGAACAATATGCTACTTTACAAGAATCGAATGAGTCTTTGAAAAGGGTACATAAATCTTTACAATGTTATTTGCAACCTGCAACGGAATCGTATCCTTCTCAGGACATTTGTCCTTCACAAAAATGCCATTCTGATAAAGCGTTATCTCCTACTCAACAAATATCCCCGCCTCAACAGACACATTACTCTCAGTACTTAAACTTGTCTCGCAAGTTTAACCCTATTTTACAAAGAGCAGATTCTTGCTGTGGCGATTCAGAGGCAGATTCCAGTGTCTGGTCTTTTGTACCTGCCAGTGAGTCTTTTGTGGAGGAAAAATTAGAGCCGATAGAGGATCCTTCCTTTCTTATTGACACAAATGAATCACCACTTTCACTGGATCAAATACGTTCTTCCCTTGAACAAAACAATGTGCCTCGCGCAGATATGTTGGCCATGTATGGAGTTCAACGTGATGCATGTGCAGATCAAACATTTGATTGCTGCTGTGGTGACGAATGCCAGTGTGTTGGATGTGCCACACATAATAATAACACGGCTACAGTACAGGCCACGATCCTTGCTCAGCTGGAAAATATGGCTCAGGCTCCATTAGACGCTACTGAATGGTGTGATTTAGCCAGTGAATGGATGAAACAACCGGCTCCCGAGCCGATTGGTCTCGCTGCAGCAAATGGAACAGGCATTGTATTGCCGTCGAATATAATATATCCGGATCAAAAGGTGGATACAGAGTTTATGGATACAAAATTAGAGGATACCAAATTAGACGGTCGGTTTTGAATAAGCTCAAGTACACTAGCCTGGCCAGCTTATTCAAAAATTGAAAATTTGGCACGCTTGCCTTCCATTTACAGTTCACGCACGGGTGTTTTGGGTTTGGTTTAGAATTTCAAAATAATACTAGGAGTAAAGTAGAAAAATTATGAATGGTTTTATATATTTATAAACAAGTTTACATAATAGGGCCCAATAATCATTATAGAACGATTCGTGATAGCAATAGTCGCCAGGTATTTAAGGCTCATTCCGGCATGGAAATCAACGATGCTTGCCTGTTCAGATAGTGCTGCGTTTAACGTCTTTATAAACGATGCAGCTCTGATTTTTTTTTTAATTTATATACAATTTCCTACAAATAACGCCGTTTAAATGGAGATACTTGTAATCTTCCGACTCCGTACCTGTGAGTGCGATACCCAATTAACATTACAAGCAGCAATTATTTGAGCCTTTTCATTTTTCCGCTATTTGCTTCTCATAATTTGATTAAATTATCCAATAAAATTATCTAATAATTAAATTGTCCAGTATTCGTTTATGGATTTCCGTTGCCTAATACTGAATTACCCCACATTGCCCTTGTTTCAGCTATGGCACTTCGGGCCGAGTTGCGTCACTCTTGCGGGCGGGCTAAAGTCCCGATACAGTTTTGTCGTTTGGCGACGACTGATCCGGAGATTGAGGAGAAGTAAAGTCAGAGCAAAGGCCAATGTGTGCTATTTGATAGCAGGCTCCTTGAAACAGAGCAGCAATCATAAAATACAGCAGGGTGATTGAGCAATTGTCGGCTTTGGCAAAAAAGAGCCCTTTCTCTCTGGTATAGCAGTCAAAATAACAATCAATTAAAATCATCCTGTCAAAATGATTGCAATTCTCCTTTTGCTGAGTGCTCTCCACTTTTCTGTTACTTCGGCCATCGATTACTCTGCGCCTTACAGCAGATTTAATTATACGCGTTTCAACTATACAGGCTATAATTACACAAACGCCAATTATAGTGGTGGCTACAACAATTCTCAAGCTTTGGACGCGTTTGAAAAAATCACAATTTCGGCGCAAGGCATCAATGCCTCTTTTATTCCGTACGGAGCGCGTTTAACAAACTTATACGTGCCGGATGTTAATGGCTCATGGCGCGATGTCGCCCTCGGGTACGATGAAGGAGAGCAGTACGTCAGCGATACAGATACTGTGCACACGTATTTCGGCGCAATCGTCGGTCGCTACGCCAACCGTATCCGTAATGGCAGCTTTCCCCTCGAAAGTGATAATAGGGCTTATAACCCTAGGGTTAATGTTTCAACAAACGAGAATGGCGGTGCTGATACCTTACACGGAGGCGACGTCGGCTACGACCAACGCAATTGGACAGTCGTCGCTTACACAGAGTCGAGTATTACATTTTACCTTTTTGACGGAGGCGGAACCGACTATGATGGGTTTCCCAACGTAGTGGCAAACTATGTCACGTACTCTGTTTCTGATTATGGTACATGGACGTTTAGGGCAGTTTCTATTCCGCTCACTGGCAGCACGCCAATAATGCTCTCGAGCCATGCTTATTGGAACCTGGATGCCTTTACGCTCCCCACAGTACTCAATGAAACATTGCAGATGCCTTTTAGTCAGCGTTATATTCCGACCGACAATATTCTTGTGCCTAATGGGTCACTGGCAATCGTACAAGGCACAGCTAATGATTTTACACTGCCTAAAACCATCGGCTCCGATATTGAAAATGCGGATTGCGGGTTCAACTGCTCTGGTTATGATACTGCATTTATCATTGATCGTCCAGCAAGCTTTGCGCCTACTTCTGACTTGAATGTGTTAACCCTGAAATCTGCTCAACTTGGAATACAGCTTGAGGTTTCCACAAACCAAAAGGCGCTGCAAATTTACTCGTGCAATTCTATGAATGCAAGTATTCCTGTAAAGGCTTCGCAGAGTGCCAACTCCAATGGATCTTCGGCATTTGTTCAGCAATACGGTTGCCTCGTAATCGAAGTCGAGCAGTGGATCGACGGAATCAATCAGCCACAATGGGGCCAGGCTGATTGGCAAGTATTTGATGTGGACACGGAGCCGGCTGTCGTTATGGCTACTTACCAATTTTCTACTTTTTCAGACTAAGAGCTGTACGGGTGCTGTTTACTTGCCGCGTTTGGAGTGATACGCTTACCCGAGATTTTTATATGGAACGAGGCCAGGTAGTCAGGTAATGAACCTGAATGAAAAATAAATTATATCAATGCATTTCGTTAAATATTCAGTCACATTTCCTACGGAATACGGGATACACTTGACACCTCCCTTTATATATTATATAGTTCATAATTCAAATAATTGGATATCTCAAACTTACTGTGGGCACAATATAACTGTCATCAGTGTGATCTTATCAAATAAACTTTAGCCATGACTCATGCTGCTGGATGTCCAAATATGAAGTATCAGGCAAGAGCATTAAGCAATAATGTCCAAGTCCAAAATTAATCTGCCGTTTGAACTTATCGAGAGACACGTTTTGTTTGGGATTGCCATCACTATCATTATCACTAATTTTCTTTTGACTTATATTATTATTAGTATTCATCGCTGAAAGATAAAATCCAGTAAACTGTATAAGATTTGCTAAATTAATATGGACGTAATAAGCGCCTGGAAATTAAACTACCTCACATCTGTGCTTTATCAGCTCTTGTGCCTTCAATTTATGTATAATAATATCTCTTGTATGGCAGACCACTCTTTTCGTTTCTTGATCACAGAAACAGACCACAGGATTTGCCGCTATTACCCGATTAGTTATACTAATAACGTATTTATTCCAGCATATATTAAAAGTAATGTAATTATTAAAGCTACCATATTGGGAAGTCTGAAAACGCGACCTTTAATTAAAAGAGTCGCAAATCCGTGATCTTGGGTCACGTGGCCGTGGTCACAAGACAGCAATATCAACTGCAGACGCGACTATTTGTATAATATCTACACTAAATGAGAGAAAGCAAATAAAAGGCCTCTTAATTAAGCATGAATAGTTTGGACGCAGAAAAGAGCCGATATTATGCAGGTGAAACGAAAACACCCTCAAAGAAAAAGACGTTAAATTTAATGAAACCGAAGAAAAAAAGGTGCTCATTTTCATTTCTGATCAGATTTGTCATGGGGCCTGATAAATATATATGCTAACATCATCGTACCTCTTCGTGCTCTTTGCCATTCACAATTGCGGTCGCGTGAGAGAACGGACTATCAAAATATCTTGAGAGCCAAACATCGCGGCGATATGTTTTACAAGTCTCTGTACAAATTTGGATGGTATGACATTCACAAACCTCAGCGCGTGGTAAAATCGGAAAATATGAGATTACAAAGGAGAAAAAGAAAAGAACAATAAGAGTTCATCGAGAGATACAAAAGAAAAAAAAAGTGGAGAATAGAGAAGATGCGCTCGACCACGAGGACATAACATGCCATTGAAAACACAAAAATTAGAGAACTCATTGACTAATATTTGTAGCGAATCTTGTATTCGTGGCCACCGTGGTCCACAGTGCAGCCATTTGCATCGACCTTTATTTTATATAAGACCAACAGGGCGACCACAAGGCTCGAGGTAAGACCAAAAATCAATGAGCGACGAAACTGCAGATTGGCAATTAAGGAAATAATAAACCAATTGAATCTCGTAAAAAATTGAATATGAAATCATCAGCAGCAGCAAGTGATGACTAAAAATGATAATGCCACAGACGACAACACAATGAAATGAAACAGGTTTTACTAACTTATCAAGATACAGAGAGCCCTTTGAGGAAGACGTGCCACATTCACTTATTTGTGAAAGCGACGGCGAGGAGCAGATTGTGCCGTTTGAAACAACCGACAGCGACGGCCTTGCCATTCCTTCGCCCGTCAAAGCCCAGCGTGCCCAGCGAGCCCAGCGAGCAAAACGTGAGATGAAGCGAACTCGGAAAACAAAATTTCGGATGCCATACTACGGCTACGAATCTGTTTCTCCAACCCCTAGCAAAGTCAAGGAAGAAGATTCAGAACAAGCATATAGTGAAAATGAGCACAGTGTCAAGGACGAGGAAGACAAAGATAAAGAAAACGTGCGCGCCCAAACGTTGGAAAAGAAAGTCAAAAAGACTAAGAAAAGGAAAGCATCAAAGTCTACGTCAGAGAAAGAACGAAAATATTCTGCCAAAAAATTACATACAGAAAGCTCCACTGCAGATGGATCAAATTCCGCGCCTGAATCGGCTCACAGTAGCGATAAAAAAGAAAATCGTGAAGAGCAGCATTCTGAAAACTCAAACCTTTGGGAGAATGAAGAAATGGAACAGCAGTTCGAAAGTGAGTATAAGGCAGTTATGCATCAAGAGCAGAATCATTCTAGTATCGATCCGGCAGAAATCATGAAACCTTCTCATTGCAACGAGCGAACAATTACTGAAGCCTTTGCCTCTGAGCATAAGTGGTACGAAGGAATAAAGGATGCAATGCACCCACAAAGAGATCCGCCTATCTTCATATGCAATGATGATCTCGATTCAGAAACTTCGGTGTTAGCAGACACGATACTTACCGAGTCTCCCGCAGACATATCGATGGGGTCGCCAACAAGTTTGACTAACTGCAACGATCAAAATTTGGATGACGAGCTGAAACGAAAATCAATGGGCTTAAGTTTGGATTATTATATCGCCAGTTACACTGAGGAAAGTTTGTTTGACATGGATAGTTGAGGCGCTTGGTATTTCGGTTCATATTAAAATAATTTGATATTAAAATATAAATATAAATATAAATATAAATATAAATATAAATATAAATATAAATATAAATATAAATATAAATATAAATATAAATATAAATATAAATATAAATATAAATATAAATATAAATATAAATATAAATATAAATATAAATATAAATATAAATATAAATATAAATATAAATATAAATATAAATATAAATATAAATATAAATATAAATATAAATATAAATATAAATATAAATATAAATATAAATATAAATATAAATATAAATATAAATATAAATATAAATATAAATGCCCTCTTGGTAAAAGAACTGAATTTAAGCATACAAAGAAATCCAGTCCCCATAGATCTAGACATTTGTTTAAACTATATGGCCATGCGGGAACGGAATGGATTTCAATCAAGGACAATTGCGAACTAGCAAGATGAATAATCGAGCTGTAACGCAGGGACGTAAATTCATGCTTCAGACAAGTAATACTGCACAAAATACTTGACCTACCCTAGCGTTGGGTTGCCTCATTATCTCCGCCAATGAGCTTGCGTCCCGAGCACCCCATTTACTCTTTTTCTCAAAATTGTGGTCGATATCAGATGATATTTGAGATCTCGAATTCTTATTGGACGATGCGGAATCAGATAACCGGTCTTCTCCAATTATTGGCCGTGTGTAATTAAAGAGTTTTATCGCGTTTCTTCGCCTGGCGATATATATAAATATTCAAACAGATTAAAAATCAAATTATTGAAAATATATTCTGAAAAACAGGCTGAAAAGACAAAGCCATAGCGTTTTGCATCACGCAAGCATGTCTATTACCACACAAGAAAATGTGCCAGTTGACTCGGTCGTCAAAGAGACCGTTTCGTTGAAGACATTGAACGGAAATTTAGAGGAAAGGCCAGTAAATGAAACCGAGAGCAGAGACAGCAACCTGCCAAACGATGAATTCCAGACGGGAGTACAAGTGGCCGAAGCAATTGCACTATCTTGGGGAAAAACATCCGTTGCCATTGTGTACTTATGGTAGGATATTTACGTCTTATCGTTGTTTTCGTATATTTTATCCTTTGCCTTCCTTTTTTTCCCTATCATGCAACGCTCAACGCTGTCATTTTTATATTCATTTCCTGTTGCTAGATCATATCTTTAACGATGTAATTCGAGTCCAGTCTTCGGCTCAAGCGATTAATAAATCTGTTTTGCTAATTAGCTAGCATGTTCCTTATGTATTTCTTAAATGCAATGGAAGCTCAACTAACGGCCAATTTGTCCCCTTATATTTTGAGTGGGTTCGAAGAGCACTCGCTCGTGACTGTGATTGGGATTGTCACATCTGTCATGTCTGCTGCCACTTATATGCCAGTCGCAAAAATTGCAAATTTATGGGATCGAGCCACGAGCTTTGTTGTTATGGCGCTTTTTGCCGTACTCGGAATGATTCTGTCCGCAACATGCAGCAATTTAGCCATTTATTGTGCGGCTCAAGTAAGGAAGCATCACCTATCGTTATTGAAAACCGTTTATTTACGTTTGCTTACTTTATTCTTCGTAATTGCTCGTTTCTAAGTTTATTTAGGTATTTTATTCGATTGGATTTGTGGGAATGATCTTCAGTATTGATATAATCACGTCAGATACGTCTTCTTTGCGCGATCGTGGCCTTGCTTTTGCATTTACCTCTTCACCATACATGATCACTGCTTTTGCTGGTCCAAAAGCAGCAGAAGGGTTCTATGCGTCGAATTGGCGATGGGCTTATGGCACTTTTGCTATTGTAATCCCCGTGGCCGCAGCGCCATTAGTCTTCACGCTTTGCATTGGAAAGGCTAAAGCAAAGAAGAAGGGTTTGATCAAGGAAAAAGTATCGAGTGGCCGTACATTTTTTCAGAACATGAAATATTATGCTATCGAGTTTGACCGTAAGCCTCTTTTGTTTACTCAAAACTCTTTGTCTTTTTAATTATTTGTGGTCATTATCTTTTGATTTTAAAATGAAAATTGGAGCCAAGATCAAGGCCATATTCTATTGACGATTTAAATCATCTCTCTGTCGATCAATTGTTCATTATCAGTATTGACAACACAGTATTTGGCATTATATTGTTAGCTGCCGGCATGGTTCTTTTTCTGTTATCATTTACGCTGGCAAACTCTGCTGCTGAGCAATGGCGATCTGCTCACATTATCGTCATGATGGTCGTCGGCTTTTGCTGCCTTGTTGCCTTTGGTATCTTTGAGAAAATGGCCGCCCCAAAACCATTTTTGCCCTACAACCTCCTGCTGAACCGTACCGTTATCGGAGCTTGCTTGATTGATTTCACTTATCAGATCGCCTATTATTGCTGGAGCAGTTACTTTACCTCTTACCTTCAAGTTGTTTACAACACTTCCATTGCTACTGCAGGGTACATTAGCAGTACCTTTGACGTCGTTTCCGGGGTTTGGCTGCTTATTGTCGGGTACTCTATCCGCCGAACTGGTAGATTCAAGTGGCTGCTCTACTTTTCAGTACCACTTTACTTGCTAGGCTCCGGGCTAATGATCCATTTCCGTGAGCCTGGACACCGCCTGGGCTACATTGTAATGTGCCAGATCTTTATAGCCGTTGGCGGTGGTACTATTATCATTGTCGAACAAGTAGCAATCATGGCCGTTTCTGATCACAATGATGTAGCTGCCGTTCTTGCTCTGCTCGGACTTGTCGGATACCTTGGAGGTGCGGTAGGCAACAGTATCTCTGGAGCAGTTTGGACAAATGTGTTCCCCACACAATTGCAGCAGAGACTGCCTGCTGATGTTGTCGGTGACTGGGAAACGATATACGAGTCATTGGATCAACAGTTGAGTTATCCTGTTGGTAGCGCTGCCCGCCAAGCAATTGTGGAAGCCTACGCTTTTGCTCAGGAGCGGATGCTTATTGCCGGGACTACAGTGATGGCACTTTCATTGGTTTGGATGATGGTACTTCGTAACGTCAACGTTAGCGGTATCGACCAAGTCAAGGGTGTTTTGTTTTAAGCATGCAACCGCGTGCGTGCAAACGTATTGCGTGACAGAATTTGTGAATAGTAACTAGTACATTGTGACAAACATGCATTATTATCCTCAAATCAAGACTCTAGCTGTGGCATAGGTCCAGGCCAATTGGACACAAAGTAAGTGTAGGGCGCAGCAAAAGGCAAAAGAGCGCGTAAAGTGTTTCATCATTGATTAGTTGTAGCAACTAATGTATGAAGCAATTGTATAGAGCAAATGGTTATAGGGAAACCCAAACTTAATTTAGGTTTAGGGTTAGCTAGGGTTTGCTATGGTTTAGTTTGGTAAACCCCGGTTAGCTGAAGCAAGAATACATATATAAATAGCGCGAATGTATTCGCTACCTAAAAGTACACTGTTATTTCTGTTAATTTACACACATATATTGTGTTTGCTATGTGCGTTTTATTCATTCATATCTTGATGTCTTTTGATTGACATCCTTATATTTGTGTACTATGTACTAATATTCATATCTTATATTAAAATTCCTTTTCATATATGTTAATTCGTATCCTGACAAGTAATACCAGACCTATCGCGCGTACGCGAGCAATCAAAAATCCCGCGATAATAACGCAAATTACGCCCTATAGGGTAATCATTGAGCCTTTTTCGTTTTTGGGGCGAATCAGTAGAGAATCCAGCGGTAATGGATCTCGTAATATTTGAGTTAAAAGGACTCTTTATTCCAAAGACCAGGTTTATGGTTGTCCGTGAACGTATGCGTTTTTGACCTTGTGCCTGGCGTTTTAGATCAATTGTTTTAGGCTTTTGCCCAATTTTTGATTGCAATTGCGCATTGCTGATTCGCTTGACAATTAGGCTGATTTGTCAGATCAGAGACAGACGAGTGGGAATTGTACCAATTACACTGATCAGTGCTTTGTACAATTAAGAGCAAGCGTTTAGTCTTTTGATCAATAATCTTTTGATCAATAATCTTTGGATCAATATTCTTTTGATCAATAATCTTTTGGTCGATTAAATCGCTTGATTATATAAAAGCGTCGCTACTCAAAATGCATATGCACGGAATGGGCGGTGGCGTGAGCGGCCAAACGTTCATGGGTTTGGACTGTGTGGCCGACATGGACTCTCCCGATTACGAACGCTACGCTGACCAATCCCAGGCGACTGTGCCTTGGACGGCACAGCCAGTTTATGCAAAATACACAATATATTTTGGAGTTACTGCAATTGCCCTATGCGCGGCAAAACACGTGCTGTACCGTATACGCGATACGCAATACCGTCAACGCGGTTATTGCCGAGGCGATTCTATTTGGCAGATTGTGGATTTCAATGCTGCGCTTTTCCGGTACTTTGGGTATATGCCGGTACCGGCGTTTGCCTGCCGTACTTTTGGTCTGCCTTCCTCCGCAGGCGCTTTTTACTTTATGCTGTCGGCCACGGTTTACCTGTTTTGCGTTTGCTTTATCCCACGTTTTTGGTACCGCGCCTGTCGTGGGTTCGGATCCCCGCCTTTAGCAGTCCGGGCCGGATTAATGGCGACCGCACTGACGCCTTTTATATACATACTAGCGGGCAAATGGAACGTCATCTCTATTCTTACGGGAATGGTACACACAAAGTTGAATGTGATTCACCAGTTTGTTGGGCTGGCAACATTAATATTAGGCATTGTTCACGTTGTGCCTTTTATCTACCAGGATTTAGCAGAGAGCGGGGCGTCTGGGCTGCGGCAGAAGTTTTCAACTTTTTCATACTACAGTGGGATCCCACCGCTGATTTGTTTGGTGCTTCTCTGCTTACTCATGAACAGCAATTTCCGACGCTTCGCCTATGAATTGTGCGCTAGTCTGCATTGGATCCTGGCAATCGGTTATTTTGTCACTTTAATATGGCATATTGATTTCTTGCTCGGTGCCCAAGACTACATGTGGGGCACACTCGCCTTTTGGGCTTTCCAGTTGCTTTTTCGCTGCCTCACACGCACTGCTTTCAGACCTGGCCTGATGTTTTTGAGGCCAAGAGTTGCACAGCTGACTCGGGCGGGTCCAAATGCCTTTACTATTGTCGTTCAGGGAGCTACTTTTGCCTGCCAACCCGGCCAGCATTGCTATTTGCGGTTCCGCGGGGCCCGTTTAATGGAAAATCATCCTTTTTCTATTGCTGCTACTGCTGAACGGGATACGGGAGACGGTGGGATGCGATTTGTAGTAGTAGCAAAACGCGGATTGACCCGGAAATTGCACGCAGAATTACAGGAGAATGTACCTCTCAAAAGAGGAGTTTATATGGATGGGCCTTATGGCGGTTGCCCCCGGGATATTTTTGCGTTTAATAAAGTAGTACTAGTGGCAACAGGAAGCGGTATAACGGCGATTTTACCCTTTTTAATGGCTTTAGCGGAAGGCTGTACTCGGGACAAAAGTGTCCGAGTCTTGCAAAAAATTAGATTTATTTGGATCGTTAGATATGAGCAAGATGTCAGCTGGTTTGAGCGAGAAATCATTGATTGCCAGCGTAAAGCAGGCTCCATTGCTAATTGTGACATTTATGTATGTCGGGGAAAAATTCCGACAGAGCCACCGGTCGTGGAAGAGGCAGATCCGGAACTGCAGCCGGCTGGAATAGAAAAGCCAGACACGATGGCGGCTGCAAGAGCAGAGCTGGATGTTACTACATGTCGGCCTAATATGAAGCATGCACTGGAAGAAGCGACCAGGAACCTGGGGCAGCGGAATTTGCTTGTTTCCTCCGGATCAAAGTCTATACAGAGCCTGTGCAGGGCCACCGCGTCACAACTGCAGATGCGTGTGATCCATGATCCTTTAGTTGACGAGGTTTACCTGCACACTGAGGATTTTTGCTAGATTTTTGGTTATTTTTGGAGTGTACGTTTTGCATGGTGTAAATAATAGAGTTGGTGATGATAGACTGACCACATAGTATCGAAATAGATAAATTTAAAGTAAAGTATTAGTATACCAATTATAATAGCCCCTTTTGTGCTGTTATCCTATATATTTAATACACCAACCCTAACTAACCCTAATTGTTTACTCTGATCCCCATGCATAAGAAAAGGCAAAAGCTAGTATACGCCAATATACAGCCACAGCTTGACGCAACGCAAATTCTGCGCGTCGACTGGATTCTGGACACGTTGTTCACACTGTATATGCGCCGCGTTGTAGCATGAACAGTCTGTGAGAAATGAGTGATGCGGCAGCAAATTCTACGGGTTTTTCTCCCAGCAAAAGTGGCGTAAACGCCACGTCTTCTGCAAAATTCACGCACTTTTCAGTGGAGCAGATAGAACGAGCTCTGCACTCGTCAGCCACTGACGGAATAACGGACGTTCCGCATCGCCGTTCCGTTTACGGAGACAATGAGCTAAAAGTCGGTGAGCAGGAACCGTTGATTTACCGGTTTCTGAAGCAGTTTGTTGGTGATCCACTCATTCTTTTGCTATTTGGCAGTGCAGCAATTTCCCTCATAGCAGGCAATGTGGATGACGCAGTGTCCATCGGAATCGCCATCACTATAGTGGTGACTGTAGGCTTCATACAGGAATACCGATCGGAAAAGTCGCTGGAGGCGCTCAATTCCTTGGTACCGCATTATTGCCGGGTCGTACGTGGAGGACAGCAGCACAGTATAATGGCCACACAGCTAGTGCCCGGAGATTTAGTAAGACTCCACGTGGGCGACCGTGTACCCGCTGATGTACGGCTAGTTCGGTGCTCGGATTTGCAGTGTGATGAGAGCAGTCTGACCGGCGAGACGGAAAGCGTGAGCAAGACTTGCCAGCCCATGGGAAATAGCCACAGCAATAATATTGACAATAATATTGACAATAATGTTGGCAATAATGTTGGCAATAATGTTGGCAATAATGTTGGCAATAATGTTGGCAATAATGTTGGCAATAATGTTGGCAATAATTTTGACGGTAATGTTGGCAATAATGTTGACAATAATTACAACACTGGTCGGGGAGAGAGCATTTTGGACGTGAACGATCGCAAAAATATTTGTTACATGGGGACAATGGTGCTTAACGGCAACGGTGAAGGTATAGTTGTTGGAACGGGAACGGATACAGAGTTTGGTGCAGTTTTTGCCTCTATGCAGGAAGTTGAGAAGCCAAAAACGCCACTGCAGCAGTCAATGGACGCTCTGGGCAAACAGCTGTCCTTTATTTCACTGGTTATAATCGCATTTATTGTATTTGTTGGCATCGTTTTCCAGAGGAGATCGTGGCTCGATATGTTTACGACTGGTGTTTCCCTCGCAGTAGCGGCTATTCCCGAGGGACTGCCAATCATCGTAACGGTTACATTGGCTCTCGGTGTGCTTAATATGGCGAGACGGCGTGTTATTGTACGCAGACTACCGAGTGTCGAGACACTTGGCAGTGTAAACGTTATTTGCTCCGACAAGACGGGGACACTGACTATGAATCATATGACTATCACAAAGCTCTTCACTTTTGGCAGTGATTCTATCGTGGACGTGAGCAGTAAGGACCAGTTTGCTCAGGCAAATGATCAGTACTTTGAGACCAGTGGCCGGACGAAAGCAGGGAATAAGAACTTATCCCGCCAAGAAACCAGTCTCTTTACCAATGACCAGTCGCTCAGAGCGCTGCTAAGGACGGGAAACTTGTGTAATAATGCCCAGCTGGCAGCAGCAGCAGCTCTTCAATCCAGCGGAGAGAAAAGCGATTATGTCGGTCAGGCGACAGAAGTAGCGCTCATGGATATTCTTACTCGGTATGGGTTGGAAGACGTTCGGTCCACATTCACACGTGTACAGGAATGGCCCTTTTCGAGCGACAAAAAGTATATGGCCGTCTGTGCAAAGCCTAATTCTACTTCTTTGCCTGCGATTTATTGCAAAGGTGCATGTGAGCAAGTAGCAGTACGGTGCAAGCTGAAGATGCTTAAAGACGGAAGTGTAACAGAATTTACAGATGCTGATAGGCAGCGTGTTAGTGCTACAGAGATAGAATTGGCCCGTGAGGGTCTGCGTGTTATCGCCCTGGCCTCATCCGCCGCCGGGCAACGTGAAATAGAGAAGGCAGATTTGACTTTTCTCGGGCTCGTGGCCATGTTTGACCCTCCCCGGCCTAATGTGGCTTCTTCTATAAGGAAGTTGGCCAGTGGTGGGATTAGGGTTATTATGATTACCGGTGATTCTCCCGTAACTGCATTGACAATGGCGGAAAGGTTGGGGATCTTCCTCTCGAGAACGAAACGGACCAGCAAGAGTACGAGAAATAAGAATGATTATCATTATAATAATACCAAGACAAAAAATAATAATGACATTAATAGCAATAATGATTACAATTATAAAAATAATAATGGCAGCGACCACGAACTCGATGGTCAGGAAGAGGCGGTGCTCACTGGTTCGCAAGTGGAAGAAATGCCAGATTCTTACCTGCAAGAAGTCATGCAGCGGGTCTCTGTGGTTGCTCGGGCAACGCCAAACCATAAGATGAAGATAATCAAGGCTCTTCAAGCACGGGGTGATATTGTAGCAATGACAGGGGATGGGGTCAATGATGCTCCGGCCTTAAAACTGGCCGATATTGGAATCAGTATGGGCGAGCATGGGACAGATGTGGCTAAAGAGGCGGCAGATATGATTCTGACAGACGATTCCTTTGCTACTATTCTAAATGCAGTGGAAGCAGGAAAAGGCATTTTTATCAATATACAAAATTTTATCTCCTTTCAGCTCTCAACTAGTGTGGCCGCGCTTTCTCTAATTGCCCTGTCGACTATTTTTGGGTTTAGTAACCCGCTTAATCCAATGCAAATTTTGTGGATTAATATTTTGATGGACGGTCCACCGGCTCAGTCGCTCGGTGTTGAGCCCGTTGGCCAGGATATCATGGACAGACCGCCTCGGCCACGAAATGCTCCTATTCTTACAAAATCCTTGATAAACAGGGTGGGAGTATCGGCTGTTTGTATTATTATTGGGACGCTGTACGTTTACATTAGGGAAGTCGGTGGGGCTGATGAGGTAAGCAGCCGGGGAACAACAATGACTTTTACGTGTTTTGTCCTGTTTGACATGTTCAATGCTCTAACCTGCCGATCTGAAACAAAATCACTGTTGAATATTGGACTAACGTCCAACCGGGTCTTTGGGTTTGCAGTGTCAGGGTCGCTTTTAGGACAGTTATTGGTCATTTATTTCCCGCCTTTACAACGAGTCTTTCAAACTGAAGCCTTAGGGTTAGGGGATCTTGTGCTGCTCATTGCCATTGCCAGCACTGTTTTAATGGCGGACGAGCTCCGCAAGTATAGACGGCGCAAGTCCGGAGAATACCTTTCGTTTGGGTCGGGCTACGGTTGGCTCAACGTTTAATCTTCGCCTGTTGCTATTAGACGTGAGCTATTTATACACTATAAAATGTCCCATAGATCTAGAAATTAGTCTAGCAATGCTTTTGTAGTCGAAGTTATTCAACAAATAACAAACTATGTAATAACTAGATATACAAATTTAAACATATAAATGAATAAATTAATCCACTAAAGACTTATATAATCTTTCAGACTGCTTTATAAACGTACAAATCTATCACCTCTCTCGGGTAGGAATCCCCAATTTTTCAAGGATGGACCCCTCATCAATCCTTAAATCTGTAGCCAATTGTTTTGCCAGTTCGTGTGCCTCTGTTCTTGCCTCGTCCATATGAGATTCTTGAACCCTTCCGCTGATACGGAAAAGATCTCTTTCCCAACCTGCCAACTTGCAAAGCTCCTGCACACCAACATCGCACTCGCACAGCTTTACGCAGTCTTCGCTACGGAAGCCAATTGTACCAGCGTGTTCCAAGTTTATAAGCAGTCGAGGGCAAGAGACCATATTTGGCAGCGAGGCAAAAGGCTGTACTTGTAGCGACGTGCCCATAACAATAGCAAGGTCACATTTCTCTAAATCTGACGTATAATTACGAAAGAATTTTTGGGGCAGTCCCTCACCGAAAAACACAATATCGGGCTTAATTAGCCCATGGCAGTGTGTGCAGTAGGGGATAGATTTCTCGAGAATACGATCACGGACATAATCATCGTCAGCTTTTAAGCGGCAATTGATACAATGATTTCCGGCAAATGAGCCATGAGCCTCGACAAGCTTATCGTCGCTGACACCGGCGCGACGCTCAAGCGTGTCTATATTCTGTGTATAGCAACGCAATAAAAGTCCTTTACGTTCGAGCAGCGCTATAAAATAATGAGCCAGTGTCGGACGGAACTTTCCGGGTAAAAGCTCGTGCGCCAGTTCGTAAAACGGCTTTGGATTCTCACGGAAAAAGTCGATATCGAAGACAGCTTCGGGATAGGGAAGGCTTAATCGTTTTAAATTGTGATATATGCCCGTCTCGGGGCTTCGGAAGTCGGGAATACCGGCGGCCGTACTGATGCCGGCACCGACCATTACACATATGCTTTTAAACTCGCGCTGGCCAAGTTCCTTGGCCAAACGCTCGAATATGATGTCCATACCGGAAGCGTGCCTGGTAGTGAAGTCATACGCTTGTCTATTATTGGGCGTGCTTTATGTAAGAGGAAAGGATATAAATTAAATAAATTAAATTAAATTAAATAATAAATTAAATTGAATTGAAAAATAAATAAATAAATACTGAGACCAGTAGATAAATGATAAATAAAACAAGTCAAATTAGACAGACAGTGTTTCATAGTCATTAGAAAGTAGCTGCTCTCTGGCAGTGACGTCGTGACACTGTGATTCAAGTATATACACCAGAAAGCTGAGGAACGAATGATTTCAATAAGTGTGGAATAGATACGACCAGCAGAAATCGTAAGCAGCGATAAGCCTTGGATAAGGTAAAGCGATATATTAGGGTCTTACCAAATTTAAGGGGTTGTCCTCAGAGATTTGGGGAATATTTGGGCTCTTAGAATGAACAGCTAAAGAGGTTTGATCACAACGATAGCCATACAAGCCGTCACAAAAGGAACACGCGATATTCATAAATTATATATTTCTTTTGGCCATAAGACCAATATTCACGGGTTCGCGTTTGCACATTTGGCTGATTCAGCAACAGTCAAAGCGAAAAATGGTGGACGAACAATTTATGATTGGGATAAAGTCGCATGTTGCGGACGAGAAGGCTTCAGCTTTGAATGAATTGGCAAATTATTGTCGCAATGGTATTGCATCTCATCAGCTCTACTATTTCTTTGTTATATATGAATGTCTTTTCAAGTGCACAGGTTAATGATATTTTTTTTCTCTCTCATTTTTTTAATCAGCAGTTTAGATGTTTCTAACTAGTAGAGCAAAATGCAAAAGCATTAGACGCTTCAATTTCGGCAGAGTTGGCTTCAATGGTCCCTATATTTGTCCAAGAAACACCAGACGAAAATTTATTGCGGCAATATTTAAGGGCAATTGCCAATTTGAATGCAGCTTCAGGTTATTGCAACTCTTTATTAAATCAAAAATACTAACGTGGGCAGAAACGAGAACGCTCTTTTATCCCTATGGGGATGATTTACTTTGGCTGGCGGAGCGCAATAGAGCTTCGGATTTTGAGTTTTCGGTCGCAATTTATAACACGTTTCAAGAGGGTAAATAAAAATATCAAAAACGCATTATTATCTTTTGTTTACTCGTTTGTATCATTCGTACTTGCTTCGAATGATCAATAAATCTTTTTGTTCACGCTTGATCATTTTTCCAATACGCAAGGAACTTAAGCTCTTTGTACGGCTTTACTCTGCAATTTTACCAATGATACTAACGTAAAGATGCATCTTCAATCCCCGATGCAGCTAATCGTGCTCTTGCGCTTTTGAGCAATGGCAATTCAAAGAAACAAGACATTAATGAGCACTGGATTGATTTCATTGGTGTCGCTTTATCTTCAGACGAAAATTCCCGTTTCCATTTACATGAATTCTTAAATTTTGCCTACTCCACGATGCCCAAGTCTTTAGGAGCAGAAAGCATTTCTTCGCTCTGGGGAACTATTTGCTCCAAGCTGCCACTTCAGGTCCTCGATTATCCCATTTTAGAGGCAATCTATGATCACAGAACAAGCGAATTTGCTCAAAGTCAGGCGCTAGCTATGAGCAATGAACTTGCGATTGACCATGAAAGTTTTAATGCTGGACAGAGTACAATCGATGCTGAAACTTTTGCAAAGACAGTTCTTGAACTGCGTCGATGGTCTGAGAGTGATATCGACGTTTATTGTGCGTCTGCTTTCATAATAATGGGGAACCTTGTCCGTTATGGTTCGTGATACGATTTAAATTTTTTTTATTTACTAATTGCGGGAGATTTTCCCTCATCTTTTGACCCTTGTCCTTCGGTTGCAATGTAGACAAGTATTTTTTTATTTACGTTTACTTGCCTTTATACGTAAGACAAGGCTAATCGAAAGACGACGCAAATAAGGCTATTGTCGAGCATAAAGTGTATTTGCGTGCGTTAAATACCATCGGTCAAACCGCATCTCAAGAATGTCAATATGCGGCAGCAGGATTTTTGAGAAATTTTGCGGTTCGAATTGGCAATAGGCCATTACTATCAGACCTCAGTCTGCGCTCGTTCAATGGATATTTATTGCCAAATGGACTAGTCATATCACGATTACTAGCGCGAGGTAAGACTGAGATTACCAATGTGCGGAGACAAGCTAAATAAAACAGACGCTGAACCCGAGCAATTGCTCGAGGACTTTTTCTATGTCTTGAATCTTTTCAAAGATCCTAGTCTACAATTTGAAGCGGCCCGCACAATTGCGGCCATTTACAGCTCTTTTAGCCGGAAAAAAATTGAATATCGGATTCAAGAAGAGGTCCCTGAGCTCATGCAATGCGGACTCTATTTGATATCACAATCGCAACACAAAAACGGACTGGCTGATGGCCTTTTACTGTTAGCTTTGTTGATGCGACAAAAACGTATTACAAACCGTGACTATACCAACCTGGACAGTGTCAGGCGCACTGTCAGTGATGTAAAGCAAGACGGCTCTCTACCGTCCGCGGTCAGGGATAACGCTATTATTTTAGACAAATTTTTGCGTGAAGAGTAAGTATTGAACGGATTTACTATTACAATAGATCCTCCCCAGTTGGACAATGTAATTATGAGCAGGCACAAAGGCAAAAACACTATATCGACAGATATCTTAAGACACTCGACATGGATTTAATGTTTAGTTTTAGTGCGCATTATATAGTCCTGTGCACGCTTTATTATTATTGCAAATTAAACTACTCGCGTTTGCACATGCACTTGCTTAAATATTTAAAGTAAATAATAACGCGGTTCGCTATAACTTATAGTATATTACAGTCAAATTCCAAGTAACATTAATTAAATTAGTTTCGCGTTTCGACGCGTCGAATTTAATTAGTCCATTAACGCGAACCCAAAGAGCTCCGCAACCAAGTACGGCTGAAATGGCGGAGCCAACGCAGATTGAAGATGAACGCTTCAACGATCTAGTCCGCAAATTCGAGGACTTTCTTGACCCCGGCGAGTCTTCAATGGTAAGCAGCAGCTATTAGACTTGCCTGCCATGTCAATTTATCCATTTCAATAATCTAACTTATCCGAGATCAACCATGGCTACCTCGACGCGATTCAGAAAATGCTTAATCTCGGCGAACAGCGCGTTGAAGTCAACTTGGATGATGTTCGCGACTTTGAGCGGCAGATTGCTGATGGGTACGAAGCCTACTTTTATGAGAAAGAGAAAGAGAAAGAAGAAACATAGAAAAAGAACTAAAAGAAAAGGAACAAGAAGAACAGAAAAAAAATTCCAAAAATTAAAATAATCTAAGTTGAATAAACCAGATTTGCTTTTCAAAGACATTCAAACCAATGTTTAAGTCTACTCACACAAGCAGCATCCTAAACTCTCCCTCTGAATATATCCCTCCACTGGATCAAGCACTGAAAGAAGTGGTAGGACGCGTTCGCGACCCCGTTCGCCACGCGTACATCAGCGATAAACCGGTTTACGTTGCGCTTAAAGGCAGCTTTGGAGACCACCATGTGACTCCGCGTACGATTAGGGCATATCACATCTCCAAAATGGTGTCCCTCGAGGGAATAGTTACGCGTTGCAGTCTTGTCCGGCCAAAAATGGTTAAATCTGTCCACTATTGTGAAAAAACACAGAGGCATCATTACAAGGAGTACCGTGATGCTACAATGAACGGAGCTCTGGTAACAACGTCCTCTATTTACCCCCGACAGGACGATCAAGGCAATCCGCTGTCAATAGAGTTTGGCTACTCGACGTTTCGCGACCATCAAGTAGTCGCTATTCAAGAGATGCCAGAACGAGCTCCTGCTGGTCAATTGCCCCGTAGCGTTGAAGTTATTATGGACGATGACTTGGTTGACAAGTGCAAACCGGGCGATCGGGTACAGATTGTGGGGCAGTACCGTTCGCTCGGAAACAGAACAGCTGCCAGTTCTGCTTCCTCGTCGTCCTCTGTCTTCCGCACAATGATTGTAGCAAACAATATAGTTTTGCTCTCCTCTAAAGCCGGTGGCGGAATTGCTCAGAGCAGTATTTCCGACAGGGACGTTCGCAATATAAACAAAATGTCTCGTCGTAAGAACATTGTTGACTTGCTCGCTCATTCATTGGCACCCTCTATCTATGGCCATGATTATATCAAGCAGGCAATTCTACTGCTGCTGCTCGGCGGAGTGGAAAAGAACCTGGAAAACGGGACACACATTCGTGGGGATATAAACCTGCTAATGGTGGGTGACCCTTCGACTGCCAAATCGCAAATGCTTCGTTTTGTTCTTAATACTGCTCCACTAGCAGTAGCAACTACGGGCCGAGGGTCTTCTGGTGTCGGTTTGACTGCCGCTGTTACTACGGACAAGGAGACGGGAGAAAGAAGGCTGGAGGCTGGTGCAATGGTCTTGGCTGACAGAGGAGTGATCTGTATCGACGAGTTTGATAAAATGTCTGATGTCGATCGGGTCGCGATCCACGAAGTAATGGAGCAGCAAACAGTTACGATTGCTAAAGCCGGGATTCATACTTCCCTCAACGCCAGATGCAGTGTAATTGCCGCTGCTAATCCTGTGTTTGGCCAGTATGACCCTCACAAGGATCCGCACCGGAATATCGCCTTGCCAGATTCATTATTATCGCGTTTTGATCTATTGTTTGTCGTTACCGATGAAATTGATGACGCTAGAGATCGGGCAATCTCGGAGCATGTGCTCCGGATGCACCGATACATTGCTCCAGGAATGCAAGAGGGCGAACCAGTGAGGGAAGGAATGATGAGACAGTTTCTGAACGTAGGGACTTTTAATGGGAACACGGCATCTAACCCGGCGGATTCTTCGGCACAGTCAGATACTCCCGTCTTTGAAAAGAGTGGGATGAGTAACGCATTCAACGACGTTAGAAGCAGCGGGAGAAGAGGTGGCAGACGACGGGAGGATTTGTTGAATATCGCGTTTGTTAAAAAGTATATTCAGTACGCCAAAAACAGGGTTAAGCCGGTCCTTACAAAGGGCGCTGCTGATTACATTGTGTCTGGGTTTTCAGCGCTTAGAAACGATGAAATTGGAGTGCAGCAAAGGAAGACGAGTCCCATAACAGCGAGAACATTAGAGACGCTTATTCGCTTGTCAACTGCACATGCAAAGGCGCGTCTATCCCACAGGGTGGAGGAAGTAGACGCCGAGTTTGCCGAGGAGCTTTTACGGTTTGCCCTGTTCAAAGAAGTGTTGAAAACGTCGAGAAAAAAGAGGGCAAAATGGGGGCCAGAGGGAGATGATGCTGGAGACAGTGAGGAAGTATCCGACGACGAAGACGAGACAGAGACTGCAGACGCAGGAAGCAGAGAAAGAATGGCTACACGATCCGCTCAGCCTTCGACGACTCCCTCCGGCAGAGAGGGTACACGTGAAAGCCAAGCAACAGCCTCACAAATGGCAGAATCTTCTCAAGTTTCATGGGCTTCAGAGCGAGCTGAATCACAGCTGAATAACGAAGATTCCAACAATGTAAATTCGCTGGGCGAACACGAAACGCAGCCGCAGCAAGAGCAGGAGCTGCGCATTTCGCCTAGCAGACAGCAGCTATTCGCTAGTCGGGTGGGGTCGTTGATACAGACGGAGCTGTTTGCAGAAGATCAGGCAAAGATAGATACAGTGCTACCTAAAGTGAACGAAGGACTAGGTCAAGAAGATTTGTTTTCAAGCCAGGAAGCCAGACTAGCATTGCTGCAAATGGCGGAACAGAATCAGATTATGCTTGATGGGGATACAATCTTTAAAATCTAGTGTGCTGCTTTGGCTGTACTTTGCCGGTATTGTGGGCGTTTTGCGTAGTTGTTGTTGGTGTACGCTAGTCGATGCTTTGCTGTTATATAGTAAATAAATAATTGTATTCATTGGCTTTATTGCTAATTACAAATTGGCTCTATCATTCAACGGCAAAGTATACTGCGAATTTGCGTAGACCCGTAGCCGATTTTTTCGCGTTTGTCATGCCTATGGCGAACGACCTCTATCACCAAATCAAATCATACGTATATCCATCCGCTTTTGCCTTGTTTGAATATGCTGGAATAGTACTTGTACAACTTGTACAACTTGTACACTTGCTACTTGTATACTGTTTTTTACTTGTATTACTTGTGTAATTAGCCTGTTGTGAGTGGCCGTGGGAGGATACGGGCTAAAAACAGGGGATAAGAACGCACGCGCGACGTGCAAACCGGACCGATCGGTCCGGTATGTTTTCCGTGTATACTTGTTTGTTTACTTTATGATTAGTTTTATTGGACTAGTTTTAATTAGATCAGTTTGTAGACTTTCTTATTATTCAGGCGTGATTGTCCTATTAAGCGAGCACATGGCGGCAGGTTATAGCCCAACAGTGGCCTAACAATAGTTTACGCTTACTCGAGTATTTATGTTTGATTTCCAAAGCGATAGGGCGAGTATGAGAGCTTTCAGTCTGAGTACGGGTGATCGATATAACCCAGGTACTTGTCCAGAATCTCGCCTATATATGGTAACTGTTGGGTGATATAATAGGGCGAGTGTGAATACAGTTTCCCAATTTAAGCAAGTATTTTACAAGTAGCGCAACATACGATCTTATAATGCATCCATCCATCCCTCTTTGTAATGCACAGTCTATGTTTCACGTAGTAAGTGCTATATAATAGAAATGATCAAATTGATACTTGTTCACTATACCAAATAGAGCGATCAATAACATAAAGCCGATATACAGACACCACAAAATAATACATACATATTAAAAGAAAATTGAAAAAGGAAGCGACCCGATTCCAATCCTATACCGTTGCGTGGACGGCGTTTCGCGGAACGAGGAGGTGTCTCGTGGCAGTAGAGGCAGGTTTGGCGGCTCAAGTGCTTTGGCTCCATTTAAGTTTGCGAGTAGAGGCTTTTACTTGTCTCTACAGACTTTTAATTTCTATATAACCCGCTCGTTTCACGTAGCACACAACAATGAACTCGACCCAGTTCCATGAAGGTCTCGCCGCTCCTGAAGCTGGAAAATACACGTTTCTCTCCTTCAATAATGGCTTAGAGGGCTTCAATGGATGGGTCGCGGCTTTGACGCTGCTGCTAGCAATCATTGCCTATGATCAAATCGCGTACCAAATTCGCAAGGGATCAATTGCCGGTCCTGCGTTCAAGATTCCTATAATGGGATCCTTTATGGATTCGCGGCAGCCGACTTTTGAAAAGTACCACCAAAAATGGCAGTCCGGACCGCTTTCTTGCGTGTCCGTTTTCCACAAGTAGGTTCTATGGCACCTTGCGTGCTTTTTATTATTGTTTTATTATGTTTTTATGTTTTTATGTTTTTATGGGTTTATGGGCTTAGGGGCTTTTATCGGCTTTATGGTTTCTATGTTTCTCTATGGCTTGTTGTAATTTCTCATCTTTTGCCGAGTTTTTATCAGGCACCATTGATTGTGTACCCCAGAATCCCGTTTGTCTTCCTGGCGCATTTAGGCTTTACATACTTTTGCATCTAATAAATTTTGTTTTTCAAAAGTAAACTTGTTGTTTCCATTTACAGATTGGCCATGTTCTTTTTTTAATTCCATTTACATCTGTAATCACCCAGATTTCCCCCGTTCAATCCCGCTCGAGCTCATTCGACCTTGCCTCTATTGTCCTGCTCCTGTTAAAGTCTTTTTTTATAATGGCTTGTTTTCCACTTGCTCTTGAACTGCCTCAGTCTTTGTTTGAGTTGATGCTATGGTTCTTTATTTTCCCCCTGTTTTATTCGCCTTTTCCCAATACTAAGCGTCAAGGTTTGTTGTGATTGCCAGCACGTGCGAATTATCGCGCAAGATTCTTAATGCCAGTGGCAGGTACGTTGAACCCTGCGTTGTAGACGCGGGAAAGAAAATCCTGGGCAAAACCAATTGGGTCTTCCTTGACGGCCTTGCTCATGTCGAATACCGCAAGGGCCTAAACACCCTGTTTACACGTAATGCTCTGGGTGCGTATCTCCATCAGCAAGAGCCGGTTTATTTGAAATATTTTACGAAATGGCTCGATATCTGTGCGGACAACGCTTTCCATGAATTTATGATCCCCATTCGCGACCTGAACGTGGCAGTTTCGTGTAAGACCTTTTGTGGTGATTATATAACAGACGAAGAGATTGGAGACATAATGGACCGCTATTGGCAAATAACAGCGGCTATGGAGCTCGTCAATTTCCCTCTGGTTCTGCCTTACACGAAGATTTGGTATGGAATACAGGCGCGTAAACTGGTGATAAAGTACTTTACCCGTGCTGCCAAGGCGAGCCGAAAGGCAATGCTCGAGGGCCGTCCTGTGCAGTGCATGATGGACGCCTGGATCTCAGAGATGATCGATGCTCGCAAGCACGCTGACGGCCTTGGATCCCGGCCCAAGATTCTTATTCGTGACTTTTCAGACGACGAAATTTCTCAGACTTTTCTCTCCTTTTTGTTTGCCAGCCAGGACGCTACCTCCTCCGGCCTTTGCTGGCTCTTCCAGTTTGTCGCTGATCATCCAGAGTGCCTGGAAAAAGTCAGGGAAGAGCAGCTGCGTATCCGCGATGGCGATATTGCCAAGCCTGTCGATATGGAGATGGTGGATCGTATGGTGTATACGAAATGGGTGGTAAAAGAGACTCTGCGTATGCGCCCGCCTGTTCTTATGGTCCCCTATGTTGCCAAGAAGACGTATGAGCTTGATGGGTACACTGTGCCCAAGGATTCTATGGTAATCCCCAGCTTCTGGCGCAGTCTGCACGATCCCGAAGCCTACCCTGACTCGGAGACTTTCATCCCGGAACGATGGGGCCCTGATGGAACTGCTGAAAAGCATACAAAGAACTGGCTCGTGTTTGGTGCAGGACAGCACGTTTGCCTCGGACAGCAGTATGCTTTAATGCACATGACCGTCTGCCTCGGGATGGCTGCTCTGAGACTCAACTGGGAACATGAGCGTACACCCACCTCTGACGAGCAAATGATTTTTGCTACTACTTTTCCTTTAGATCTCTTGCGTCTGCGGTTTACCGCGCGTGCCTAGATTGACTGGCGTCGGGCTGCGCTTTAACGGCCGGCCGCGCCTACGTATGCTTCTACTATCTACGTTTTAATTTTTTGTGCTGCAAACATTAAGCTTATTTTGCTGTTTTGTAAAACGTACTTTTAATTAACTAATTGATTGGATAATAGCTTTTTCAGCTATTATTTTATAATATTATTTTTATTATTAATTTTGCTATTATTAGTTTTTATTATTTTTATTATTTCATGAAGGGCAAACGTTTGGTGGATTTAGTGAGGAAAATAGACAAAGACTGGCCAAATTTACAGACTAGCTGGGCGACTGTTTCGCTTAATTAGAAATTTTACCATTTTCTGGCTGAGCGCGGCATCAGCACCAGTCACAAAAGTGAGTCTCGTTATGTCGAAATTGATATTATTATGATTACAAGACTGTTTGTATAATGGACCGGCCGGGCTTTGTTGCATTCGTACGTTTCTCTTTCTCTGTCCTTTATGTCCTTCCGGTCCGGTTTTGCTGCTAGATTATCAGCAGACAGGTTTGGTTTCGTGCTGGAGCACCTAATATTGTACAATTTAATAGTAATCCAATTTTTTATTATAAGTGACTAAAATATAATACTCTATTACAAATAAAAAGTACACGGCGCTTATATTAATACTATCCATACTTGAACATTGTGAAAGGAGGATTGAAGAGGAAGATAACCAACAAGTTTGAATAGAGTGTAGAAAAAAAACGGGAGGCTTTCTTTTTTTAGTTCAAACAGGGTAGGTTCTTGTTTTATTTAATTTCATTTTTCTTACTGTCTCTTTCTCTTACTGTCTCTTTCTCTCCTTTTTTCTCCCTCCATTTTCTCTCTCTCTCTCCCCCTCTTTCTCTGTCTCGTTCTCCTTCTTCAACCCAACGTACTCGGATCAGCACCCTCTGCAAGTGTTCCATGAAGCATGGACTCAGACTCCTCACTTGCTCTCGAGGCAGCCTCTTCCTCCTCTATGGACTTTAGCATCTCCTTTGCAATATCGGGAGCCACGGAAGAAGTCTCGTACCGTGTAACGAACTCGACTGCTCCCTTCTCTTCCATTTCTTTGACCACACTCGGGTCGAGAACGTTGCCATTTTCATCACGAAACTCCACTTTCTCAATAGCCGTCATTGACTCCCGTGTGCTTTCTTTTGGTGTGACCTTGTTACGCGCCTCCAGTTCTGCGACATCAATCTTCTCGCCAGGTTCTGCTCCGTTCAAATCGCGTTTAACCGGCTCCTCGCTGCTCGTTGCAGTAGCGGAAACGGGTGGTGTCCAATGAGAATACTCTTCAAAAGTCTCAAAAAAATTATCACACGTAAAATCCCAGCGCGGCATTAGTCGCGCCTGCACACACTTTGATTGGGTCCACGGGTCGCCGTACGCAAGTGGCGAAATTACACTAAAGCTGTATATAACAATGGACGCAAACAACAGCAAAATCCCAACTACACGCGACGATTTCTGCGTAACATAACCAGCCAAAATATCCCACGTATGAGCGAGCGCTAAAATGGCAAAATAAAGAGCGGGTAAGTAATGATGCAGGAATAATTGCCGCTGCATTAAAAAAAAGGGGAAAAAATGTGTGGCCCAGGCGAGGACGTTGGTTCCCACTGCGTAATGTAGCTGCTGCACGACTGGCCAGTCGGCGACGGGGAACCCTCGTTGCCAGGCGAGCAAGGAGAGCAAGGCAATCGCGGAATAAATTGCTATTATTGCCGTTGAAGACCACCAGACAATAGGGTTGCCAAGCAGGTAGATCTGCCTATGGTTCTTTACCCAAAAGTTTATGCCACGTTTCAGCAACGGCCACGTCTGAGGACGGGACTGGTAAACGTGGCTCTCTACCAAGTTCTTGTTTGTTACCCACATGACCCTGTTTAGTTCAATAAACTTGGCAATGAACCCAGGTTTTTTATAGTTTATCTTTTCCTCATAGTCGATTTCACTCAACGACTCGTCTCCCACAGCTTGGCCTTGAGAGCCAGGCAAATCGTTTGTCTCAATGTACCATATACTATTGGGCACAGTGCCGCCCGTTGCGCACGTCACCTCCTGCTGGCCGTACCCCCAGCTGGGCAGCTTGACGTTATGGGAGAAAAGAGCACAGCCAGTGAGCGGATGGATCAGTCGGAACTTTGTATCAATGGCCCTAACCCTAGACTGAGCAGGTCCAGGAGCCGATTTCTCCCGATCGATCTCCACACGGAACCAATCGTTCGCATCGCCCTCGAAACCGGCGTAGCCGTACGCACTCACCTCGTTTTGGTACTCCACCTCTGTAACTGGCGGTCTGACGTCATGGCTGTGTAATCGGCGGCGGGTTACAATATGCTCGAGCCTGATAATGGCTCCGTCAGGGATATAGCGCAGCGGTGTACCGTCATAGTCGTAGTCCGTCTCGTTTTGCAGCTGCCATACATTATTCTCATCGTGATGAGGGTACAGTGTTACTTGCTGCTGGCTACTGCCTCCAGGGTAAGTGTGCTCGTGGCTGTGTAAGTAACCGCCCTGCGTGTTCCAATGACGCAAGGCAATCCTCGAGCCAAAGGCAACATTGGCGGGCGTATCGTCCATGCGCTTATGGTTCAATGTGCCCTGGAAAGCAGGGCTCATAAATCCATCACCATCGCCCGGGTTTACAAGGCACACAAAGAGAATGGCAAACATGCCCACGTAGAACGCGGAGGGAAGGATGACTAAGCCGGCAAATCTAGCCGCGAAATGCCAAGTGAAATCGCGGATTGTTACGCGTTTCGTGTCGCCCAGCAACCGCCATAGCTGGTACACTGTTTGAAGGCCCACCCAAGCAATGGTAAAGAGCCCGACCCATTTAATACTGACGGTGGCCCCAAGGAAAAGGCCAGTAGAGAGCAGCCAGGCCCACCATGAGCGAGAAAAGGCGGGCTGAGCTTGCTCAAAGGCCCGGAAACTAAGAGCAGTTGCTGCTGTCGTAAATACCAATGGCGAGTCTAGAAGGATGAGTCGCGATTGCGTTACTAGAGCATTTTCAAATATCAGAGCAACGGCGGCTAATCCTGCGCCAGCTATTGATCCTCCACTAACGCGTACAGTGAAATAAGCAATCGGAATTGTAAAGACGCCAAGGATTGCGGGGAAGAGTCGCATTGCCACATATGGCACATTGTCGGCCAAGTAGTCGCTGCAATTAGTCGGTGTACACAAAAGGGATTGGCACTTGGAGAATAAAGTGGTGTTTAATAGCGATAATGAAAGGAATTGAAAGGGATATGAAAAATGATGTTGGATTTTTTCAATGAATAATTGTTTAAATTTATTCTGGTTGATAAACAACGCATATTCATTCAAAATCACGATATAAATGTAGTACATACTCGGAGGGAAAGAAGGGAAAAATAAGGGAAAAAGAAGGGATAAGGGAAAAGAAGGAACAAAGGAACAAAATTGTTAATCAGCAGTACTTACGATCCAATCTCTGCAAAATCGAAATTGCCGCGGAATCCCGCCGCGTAGCCGACTAGAGCAATAAGCATTTTAGCGAGAGGCGGGTGCACGTCCATGAAGAATTTGCCCTTAATGTACCTTTAGAACAGTTAGATTGGTTCAATGAGATAATTGAAAAAAGTCGTCTTTTGCAGGACACAAATCTTACTTTGTTGCAAAGCCGCCAAAGTGGACCTCGTCGAAAACGACACTGGTTGGCTCCCAAATACGGTACAGTCTCACAATAGAAGCAATTGCTGTGAGAAAAGCAGCAATCTTCCAATCGCGTACCGACGCGCCCAGAATTGTACGCTTTCCGTGCGCCCAAATATCGATGTCATTGACGCGTGCCGCGCGACGCGCAGATTTTACTTTGGCCCCAACTTTTTCATCCATTGTGAGGTGGACGAGGGTGATCGTCCTCTGCTCGATATAAATAAATACGTGTAGCGTAAATTATAAAAATACGAAATGCAGTTTAATTGCGAGATATTTCACATACTACTGTCGTTTTAACCATATTATAATGTTGCTAAAACACTGACTTTATTTCAGTAACAACAATAATATTATTTTATTATATTATATTATATTTTATTTTATATTATATTATATTTTATTTTATTTTATTTTATTTTATTTTATTTTATTAATTTGAATATGTATATGTTATGTGTATTAAATTTATCTACGGTCAATGGTAATAGAATTTCAATTAATTGTTGTTTTAAATTTATTTTTGTTTTATTTTATTTATTTTATTTAATTTAATCTATTTTATTTGTTTTATTCTTTCTTGATCCACTAGTCATGAAGCAGCGGTTTACGACGGCCGATGTGACTGCGGCCGCGGCAGAACTCGGTCCGCGTATCGAGTCGGCGTATTTGCAAAACATCTACAATGTGAATGCGCGTACTTTGCTCTTCAGATTTAGCAGCAAATACAATGTGGTAGTGGAGTTGGGGATGCGCTTTCATTGGACGCATTTCGAGTCTGCAAAGCAGGCAATGCCGTCGGGTTTCGTCATGAAACTGCGTAAGCATTTACGGTCGCGACGGTTGACAAAATTTGAGCAGCTTGGAGGCGATCGTGCGCTTTTACTGACCTTTGGAGGAGGCGAGAATCAGGCTGATCCCGACCGGACGTATCATATTTTGCTAGAGTTTTTCGCTGCTGGCAATATTGTGCTGCTCAATGGGCACAGACGGGTCTTGTCCCTGTTCCGTATTGTAACCAGCCTGCAGGAGCAAAGGTACACTGTCGGAGCAATCTTCGATTTGGATCGGTTGCGTGTGCCTCGACACTCTTACGAAAGCAATACAATTGAGGCCGTTAATGAAGCTCTGCTGAGTCTGACGGTCGATAATGCTGTACAAGGCGCGGAGCCTGGTACCGGCTCTGTCACTACGGCCAAGAAGAAAAAGAAGCAAAAGCTTACACTGAAAAAGGTACTGGCCCAGGCTTTCCCTCAATTAGGTCCCAATTTTATCGATTGGGTATTGGCAGATTTGCAGGCTGACGGTGGTGCGATAGAGCCCTCTGCACTGCAGGATCCCAAGTTCAATTCACAGCTATTGTGCACCAGGCTGGCGCGGGCTCATGAAATGCTTCAGCAGTGTGCCTCTGGTACGACTGCGGGTTATATTACCTGTGAGGGTGAGGGCAATAGCCAGTACCAGGACTATCTCCCGTTCGACTGGAACCGGGATAACGAGTCTTGCAAGAAATCAGAAATCGCCTTTGATACTTTTAACGATGCAGTAGACAATTTCTACTCTAAAATTGAATCACAAAGGCAGCAAGTATTGGCCCAGCAACATGAGGACTTGGCCGCTCGGCGCTTAAATGCAGCTCGAGAAGAGCACCTCAATCGCGTAAATGCTCTGCAGTCTCAGCAGGGCCTAAACTTTGTAAGGGCTCAGTATATCGAGGATAATTTAGAGACCGTTGACGAAGCAATCAATGCGATAAATACCCTGGTTGAACGGGGATTGGACTGGGTGGATATTGAACGGTTAGTGGCCGCTGAAAAACAATATCAGAATCCTGTTTCCGAGATCATTTGTCTTCCTCTTGATCTGGCGAAGGAGACTATAACCGTTGAGCTAAAGCCTGCCTCTGCAGAAGATAACAATGGGCGAAATACATTGAGCGATCAAGAATCCGGACAAGAATCTGATAGCGACCAGGATCAAGATAAAGAAACTAAAGACGAAATGGGTGCAGGCAACCCGGATTCAATGGGAAAACTGCGGATCGAACTCAAACTAAAGCAGTCTGCTTGGGCAAACGCAAGAGACTATTACGAAAAACGTCGTGAGCTCGCTGCGAAACAAGTTCGCACGGAAGCTTCGTCAGAAGTTGCTCTCAAGTCTACTCGTCGCCGGGTCGAAAAAGATTTAAGTAAGCAACGTAAAGAAGAAGCAAGGCCTTTACGTGCAGTAAGAACTCCGTTTTGGTTTGAGAAGTTTTACTGGTTTATATCTTCTGATCGTTATCTCGTGATCGGAGCAAAGGATAAATTGGGAGCAGAAATGATGGTGCAAACCTATATGCTACCTGGTGACAAATACGTTTGCGCCGATCTTGAGGGATCTAGTCACGTACTGGTGAAAAACTGTCAAAACCCTTCTGCTGCAGTTCCGCCTGCTACTCTATCACAAGCCGCAATATTAAGTATTGGCACTTCTCGAGCCTGGGAGGCAAAAATTGTTACTAGTGCCTGGTGGGTAGATCATGACCAAGTATCCAAAAGGGCTGCTTCAGTAATGAAGGATATTTTGCCTGCCGGAGAGTTTAATATCCTTGGAGAAAAGAATTTTTTGCCCCCTTCAAATCTGGTTTTTGGGTTGGGAATCATGTTTCTTTTACGGGGAGAAGGGACAGAGGAGGAAGTAAATGAGGGAAAGGAAGTAGACCAAGAAGAAGTGCAATGTGGAGAGGTGTCTACACAGCAAATGGAGCAAGACATAGACCGACAAAATAATGATACCTACGGGACAGAGGCTATAGAAAGCGATAATTTGCCAGTGCACGATAATACAGAGGTTGATTCTGTACGTCCGAATCCAAAAGAGACGAGTTATGTCGCCACGGCAGGGTCTGCTGCTGCCGACGATCTGGAAAACCCTGATGAGGAAAGTCCTAAAGAACATTCCAACGGAGACACCGCGGGGTTTCAAGAAAGCCCCCAACACTCTGATGGAGAAACTCTCGATGTTCAAGAAATCCAGGAAAGCGAGACGAGCACGGAGACTGGAACTGCTGTATTTGGCAAGCAGGTAGGTAAAGGGCCCCGATCAAATCAGTCTTCTGCGCAACCACCAAAGAATGTGAGAGGCAAGAAAGGCAAGTTGAAGAAGCTTGCAAAATACGCCAATCAAGATGAGGAGGATCGAATTGCGAGCCTCAAGCTTCTTGGAGTCATAAATGTCAACAGGGAAGAACAGGAACAGAGAAAGAAAAAAGAGCTTGAAGCCGCTGCTGAAAAGTCAAAGGCAAACAAGGAGAGGGCTTCTCGTATACGAACAAAACATGAACGTGCTGCTATGGCAACCGAGGTCAGCAATGTGGATTTAGATGTTGCCAAAGCTCGTGCCGAAGATTTAAAGGTTCCCTTTGATTTAATGACGGGCGAGGTGCCCAAAGAGCTGGATACAGTTGCGCATGCAATTCCCGTATTTGCGCCTTACCAGGCATTGTCGCGATTCGATATTAAAGCAAAAATTCAGCCGGGCCAAACGAAAAAGGGCAAAGCTGTGCGGGAATGCTTGAGCTTTTGGCTCGATCGGATGGGCCTTTCAAAGGACGTGAAGGCTCTTGTTGGAGGCATTAAAGATACCGAATTTTATGGAGGAATTGCAGTGAACAAACTCAAGATAACGACACAGAAAACTGGGGACAACAATGCTGCTAAGGCGGCCGTGAAGGGGTCAAAATTTACGAACCCTAGATCGAAACTTTACGTGGATCCGGATTTGTTGGACTAGGTGTACAAAATATTCGTACAATACGATTAAGATTGTATCTTAAATTAGATAGCATTTGTGTATATAAGTGTGGCATTCTCATCCAGTCGATTTCGCATTGTAGCTCGTGCCTAACCTGTTTTTGGTTCGTACATTATACAATTACGAGCAGGATTTGTAGCGGAAAAAATAAAAATAAACTCTTGTTATAAGGTTTGTATCAGATTTGATGTTCAGCCATCAAAAATATATCGTATATTTTATAACAGCGCTTATATTCTCAGCGTACCAGCATTTAATACCATTATTAAATTAAGAAAAAAAGCAATAAGTGTAAACCCTTAGATTACTTGTAATTTGCGTATAAAATTGAAATCCTCGAATCTACGATCCTTTAGCGATTCGATCTTACTTTGCTTTTCCAAATTTGGACATTATGGAAATTATCAGCCAATAGGAAGTTTTAGCGAAATCGGTCCTCAAGATGACGTAAATTTAGAAGGGATGAAAAAGCCGTTGCTCTATGCTCGACTGCACGCCAATTCTTTTGCTTAATAATGCTTCGCTTCGATACTTGATTAGTGTACAATTGACGTTTTAGTTGCTTGTGTGATACTAATGACTAGTCCTTTTTACATTGTTGCGTATTACGTATTATGCACCAGCCCACGTATGAGCTGAAAGTTTAAGAAGCTGGAAGTTTAAATCTGAAGATAAGAGAATCGCGGAGTAATATTGCGGGTTGAGATAAACAAGAAACAAATAGATGAGAAACAAGAGTCTTGTACAGATCATACTGAAAGATCACAACCCTTATTGTGATTCGTACATACGTCATATAAATTACGGCATATAAACGAAGGAGCTCCCCAAGACAGTCTTAGTAGCGGTCGGCAACCCTCATACATCACTGATAGACCGACTTCCTTCACCGAGCGCGCTTTTGAGACTCTCAAAATCGGTACAAAAGTATTGATTTAGTCATTTTATAAGTTACCTTCTCCGATCAGAATTTGAGACTTTTGGGGGTATGATTGATAGAGCTTTTGGTCGATATGGCCGTCGGCTTTCTTGGACTCGTTCTCTATTTTTCCTCCTTTATTCGTTTTTTAATAATACATGCTTTTCTTATTTGGCGTCTCGTCTATTCCCCGCGTGAGCTCTGTGGCCCGATAAATGTGGCCCATTCGTATTTGCTCTCCTCTTTCACACAAAATGCCGTTATCACCGCCTATTAATTATTTCAAAAGCATGCTGATGCACTAGTGCCGCTATGGCGAACGCGGTATCAAACCAGCAGAGCCTTGAAAGGCCCGACCTTGGAACCAATGGCGACAGTGGACTGAGCCAGTACGTTGACCGGCGGCCTTCTTCGCCGGGCCAAGGCACTCGTCGGGGCAGCAGCCCCGGAAATGATAGTGTAAGTACCGATGGCGATGACGACGGGTCAAGTGGAACGGGAGAGATGGACGTTTACTCCCCCGATGAAAAAGGCCGAATCGTGCTTAACGAAGCCGATTCAATGGACGCCCTTGGATTTTGTTGGCCCTGGTGGAAGAAATGGACATTGCTTTCCTCTATCTTTATGGTGCAAATGAGTATGAATTTCAATACGTCTGTGTACCCAAATGTTGTTACGCCTATGGCCGAGCATTTCCATATAAGCGAGCAGGCAGCAAGAGTAGGGCAAATGATCTATCTCGTAGCTTACGCTTTTGGCTCTGAGCTCTGGGCTCCCTGGAGCGAGGAATTGGGTCGATGGCCGATCTTACAGTTGAGTCTTTTCCTTGTAAACGTATGGCAAATCCCTTGTGCTCTGGCTCCAAATTTCGGTACAGTCGTTGTCGGCCGCTTTCTCGGCGGCATTTCCAGCGCCGGTGGGAGCGTAACGCTGGGAATGGTGGCTGATTTGTTTCAGAATGACGATCAGCAATATGCAGTCGCCTTTGTCGTTCTTTCGTCCGTGGGTGGAACTACTGTCGGCCCGATTTTTGGCGGGCTGATCCAGCAGCTCACGTCCACGTGGCGCTGGAATTTCTGGATCCAGCTCATTATTGGTGGGGTTGTGCAGGCGATTCATTTCGCAATGCCTGAGTCACGTGCAACGATTTTATTGGACAGGGAAGCAAAAAGGCGAAGGCAAAATGGGGAAGAAAATGTGTGGGGGCCAAATGAAGTGAAACAAAATCGTTTTAGTATGAAGGAAATTGCCGTTGTTTGGTACAGACCGTTTGAAATGTTTTTCAATGAGCCAATTGTGCTTTGCCTGTCGTTGCTGAGTGGGTTCAGTGATGCTTTAATTTTCACATTTTTAGAGGGATTTAATCCAGTTTTTGCGCAATGGGATTTCAATGTTATTGAAACAGGGCTGGCTTTTATCCCCATCCTAATTGGCTACGTTCTGGCTTACGCTTCGTTTTTGCCTTGGATCCACCGTGATCGAAAGATTCTGCGTCGTGATCCGGATGCCTTGCAACCGGAATCACGTCTTTTTTGGTTGCTATTCACGGCTCCACTAGAGACAATTGGTCTTTTCGGGTTTGCCTGGACTTCGCTAGGTCCTCCACAAGTCCACTGGATTGCTCCCATGATATTTGCCTGTCTTATTGCCATTGCTAACTATGCCATTTACATGGCAACAATCGATTATATGATTGCTTCTTACGGACCGTACTCTGCCTCTGCTACTGGAGGGAACGCCCTGGCTCGCGATTTCTTGGCGGGTATAGCGGCAATGTATTCGACTCCGTTTTATTCGAATATCAGCGGGTACACGTTGGAGTATCCCTCCACTATTCTCGCGTGTATCGCGTTTGTTGTCACTGTTCCGATTTACGTTTTTTATTATAAGGGACCCGCTATTCGGGCCAAGTCTAAATTTGCACAGACATTGGCAAGTGATTTGAAGCAGAGCCGTGCCAAACACAGCAAATTGGAGGAGTCTAACCGGCCCAAGGAGGCTTTTATCGAGCGGCCATAATGCGGTTTGTTCGTTATTGCGTAGGATTTCTTGTATATTAATTTTTGGCGTACATGTAGAGTTTATTATAAGTACGAGTATATTTTATATTGTATATTATGCGTATGTTGTATATTATATATTATATATTAAATATACGTGTATATTTGTATATTATACCTGTGTATTGCATCTTTTGGCACTGAGATTACTTGGATACTGTTAAATGTTTGTTTTATACGTTTTATCACTGGAAATATAGTGCGTACAATTTGATGGAGTAATAATATCTATGTACGATTCTCCATCGTGTGCTGTCTTAGTTCAAATGCATTATTAATGTGCTGTATGTATATGTGAATTCGCTTTACATAATATAATGGGCACCGAGCTCACTTTGTTCTATGCGCTTCACTTTCACGATATGAGAGACCTATTCGGCTACTGAAAGAGCGCTCCGTTCATCTTAAATTGATCGTATTTTTTGAGCACGTCAATGCTTGAATGTGCGTAAAGCTGGTGGCATTATCTACTTGCAATTTGAAGAGGCGATACCCGATTGAGCCGTTGAGACGAAAAGGCAAAGCATGTTCCAAGACACAGATCCAGAAGCAGTTCGACTGCAACTGCTAGCAAATCCTCAAGTTCTAGCAGAGCTCAGAACTGTACGTGCACATATATTTCCTTTACCTTTTGTCAAGTTTGACTGCTAATATCTCGTCAGACGCAGCCTGAACTAGCGGAAGCGGCAGTTAATAACCCCACTCGCTTTGCTGAACTGTTCAGCACTTTGGCGGAACAACGCCGGGACCACGATTTCGAACGTCAGCGACGAATTGTGTGTTTGACGTTTATTAATTACTCTGCTGACCTTACAGATGGCTCTGAATGATGATCCTTTTAATATTGAAGCTCAGCAAGAAATTGAGGAAATGATCAGGTAGGCCGGTCTCGTTGGGTTGCTTGTCTCGTTCTTTTCACGCTGTCGTTGATTCTGAAAAGGGCTTTGCATACTTGAGCTTTTTGTGTCTTGTTGCTAATGCAATAGGCAAGAAGCAGTGTTTGAAAACTTGCAGCAGGCTATTGAATACAATCCTGAAGCTTTCGGACGAGTAATAATGCTCTACGTAAATGTACAAGTAAACGGCAGAGATGTAAAGGCTTTTGTTGATTCGGGTGCTCAGGCGACCATTAGTAAGTATTGGATGAAGGAGTTTTAATTGACTGATTAGTGTCGCCCGAATGCGCAGAACGGTGCGGGTATGGACCTCTCTTGATTTCTGATTTGCAACATAAATTATTTACTATTATCAATGGTTTTTCAACTCGTCTTCTAACACGTCCACTGCCCTTGCCCTATATATTTTTTATTTTTTTTAATCATATTTTATTCGCCTTGTTTATTATTTATTCTGCTCGCTCCTTCAACCCAGGCTTACCCGTCTAGTATAATGCGATTGGTGGACAAAAGATTCTCGGGAATTGCAAGAGGCGTCGGTACGGCCAAGATTATTGGCAGAGTACACAGTGCCCCAATCAAAGTCGGAACAAGCTTTCTGGCGTGTAGTTTCACGATTATGGAGGTGAGTTGTTGCTATGCAATTAAGCTTATATTATCTTTTTATTCCCTGCTTCGTCTTATTATTCTTTGCTCTACTTTTTGTTTTATTGTCTTGCTGACAATGCAGAATAACCACGTCGACATGCTATTCGGTCTCGATATGCTTCGTCGTCATCAGGCCAAAATCGATCTGGAGAAGAATGTGTTGAGCATATCTGGCAGCGAAGTGCCCTTCCTCGGAGAACATGAATTACCTGAGTCTGCTCGGCAGTTTGAAGGTCCAGGACCTGTTCAGCCTCCCGCTGTAGCAGGTTTAAATCCTTCTTCTTCGGCAGGCTCGGCTGCTGTTCCTTCCGCAGGAGTCACCTCTTCTGCAGGTGCTTCTTTTGGTGCAGGAGGCGGTCACCGGCTTGGTGGAGCGCCAGGAGCCCGTCAAGGTATTGCAGGCCACGCTGCTCGTTTGCCCCCTTCAGTGACAGAGGAAAATGTACAAAAATTAGTGGATCTCGGCTTTGATCGTCTAGAAGTTATACAAGCTCTAGAGGCAGCCAGTGGTGATGTGGACGCGGCCGCGTCTTTCTTGATGTAGTTTAAGCTTGTACAGAGACAGAAATAAAACTATCGTAACGATGGTGGATTAAATAAGCAGTTGAATATTTTATTTTGTCTTTTAGCGTAAGTTGATGATAGAATAGTTAGAGAGGCAATTGCTGAAGCTTTGAACGATATCTATCATGCTTTGCCGAGATAAAGCAGCAAGTGTAGGAAATGTATAATTTGTATTTTGTCGGTCGAGTATATTGATGTCATAGGACCAGTCAAAAGGCATGGTTCGAATCGATAAAGTCACGGGGCCCGTAACAATATTAATTATCTCTTACAAGTAATTTGATTGCGTTGCTTATTATTTCCATGTACTGTGTGGTTACGAATTGTTCAAGTTTAAAGAGTTATTTAGAATGAAATGATAAACATATTTTCTCATGCTTTAGTCACTCAAAGACTGCCGACTTTAAACTAAAATAGGTCAGTCGGAACTAGCGTCAGTTGTTAGCAGCCGCCAGGAAAATCGGAGCAAACTTCCTTCACAATAGTCTGTTATAATTTGAATTAAAGACACCAGATAAAACACCCAAAAAAAAAAAACTTTAAATGAGCCCAAGGACTCAAGGTCTATCTGTCTAATCAATAAATGCCTGTCAAATGAATATCAACTGGTGCTATTTATTTCAGCGTTCCAATTCACTGCCATAAAGTAAAGGAGAAGATGCGAAATTGATGTATATAACTAACCTATCATGTTTTTTAAAGCGTCGAATGTTTACGAAGCCACAAAAGATAGTACTCAAGCCATACGGTATTTATTGTCATGATTCTAACAATATCTTCAGAAACATGAAGCTACTAATTGCTATATTTGCACGCTCCAAATTTTTTTCAAGATTTTGAAATAAATAGCTCAGTGCGCTTAGGAAGTACTGAAAAGAGGAAAGAACAGATCATAATATCCCAGCCAAATACCTAATTAAAACACATGCCTCGAGTCATTAATGTCTCCACCAGCGGCTAATATGAGTCCGTCCATAAATATAGAAATATCCCGTCACCCTTTTTTTTCCGTAATGATCAGCGCGCAGCCTCAAAGTTTAATGCACAAATGCCGAGTATATTATTAACTTTCCGTCTATGTTGGTTATTAAATTCCTTTTTTTAATACACACATTTTGTCCTACTACCTACCTGTCAACAGTAATTACAGCAGTGTAACAATACTAATATTTTTGTAAATTTTCCGTCTCAAACACATATCAAACTCATCGATCTTATTAGCTTCTGGTAAGCTGTGCTACTCCGGCAAACACTAGTTCAGGGATATAATTTTCTCATTTCTATATGCCAAAATTTCCAAATTGTAGCTACTTCCATACAACTCGACGCTACAGAATATGAAATTGACAATGACGAAACACTCTCGCTAAACAATTTTAGTAGACATTCCTCCAATTTTGGTGCAACCATTTTCAGACAAATGGTTCCACAGCTTTATTGGATACACACCGGAAATTTTACATGTTTATCCCCAATATTCTTTGTTTCCACCAATTACGGTACATTATCACAGATCAGATAACGATTGGCCCGGTTCAGGTGCGGATATAACTCATCTGATAATTTTGTAATTTATACAACGTCATAGGAATACATCTTTTTTTGGTGTCGTTTGCGTATTTGACATTTCTGATGAACTTGCACTATATAAAATTGGAACAGACCCCCTAAGTCTGTGCGTTTGACAGATTTCAATCTCGAGAATACTTTTCTGACTCGTCTTTAGATTCAATGCTAAAATAATAGCTTCAAAAAAGTCAGGAGCTCAGCGTTAAAAGAGGGGAGTCTAGAATTGATCTATAACATCAACAACAACTGAAAGTTTTGCACAGGATAAGACCGAGTGCCTCCATATTTCTGAGGCCGCTGTTTTAGCCTAAAACCTTGAGAAATTTTGCAAATAGAGACATTTCGTCGCTATTTGTTTGGCGTTACCGTCGTTATATCTGTTATCTAGAATTGTGCTTTAATACTGTGCTTATTAAATTTTGGATTTATACAGAGATTTTTTTTTTATCAGATCCTCTTCTGCTTACCAGATCTGATTGTCACACCTTCCACATTTCCTTTATCAGATCCTTTGGAATCAGATCATTTCTAGTATCAGATCAATCTTGGGGTTTTTAAGCAGACAAAAAGCCAAATTCTGAGAACGAGAAAGCTTCGGGCAAACTTTAGAACAGCACGAATTTTTTACCGCGAACCTTTCTCTTTCTCTTTTAGTAATTCGGAATAATCCATGAGGAACGATTACGATCTGGTAGTCGTCGGCTTTGGTCCAGCTTCGTTGGCTTTGGCCGTAGCTCTTCATGATCGGGGCAATTTGCCTGCGTCCGAAGAGCATTTTGCTTACAATGGTGGCAGCAAGGAAAAAACGCTTAGAGTCGCTTTTCTAGAAAAAGCTCCTCACTTTCAGTGGCATGATGGTATGCTTTTGCCCGATGCAAAAATGCAGATATCTTTTATCAAAGATCTATGCTCTGTACGCGATCCAACAAGTCGGTTTTCTTTCCTTAATTGGCTCCGTTCTCAGGGTGAAACTCGACTTTTGAAGTTTACAAACGCAGGCAAGTCACTATCTAATATTCTGTTTTCTTTTCTTTTTGTACATTTTCTCTTGATTGGTAATAAAATCTAATGCTTTCAAGGCCGCTGGGAACCTTATAGAGCCGAATTTCGCGATTACTTGGAGTGGGCCGCCTCGGCGTTTGCGCCGTATGTACACTACGGCTGCTGCGTTTCGGAAATACGTCGTAAAGACCGATCTCAATGTGTTATCACCGCTGATGGAACGCAATTTGTTGCCCGAAACGTTGTTGTCGCTACAGGAGGACAAGCCCACGTTCCGAAAAATTTAAATAATAGCAGTGCTATCCACACTTCCAATTACATGTACAATAGGGCTCGTATTGTGGATGCTGCAAATAAGAGTAGTCAAGTCGGAGTTACAGCGAACGGCGATATAACGAACGATCATAAAACGAACGGCGTTATAACGAACGATCATAAAACGAACGGCGCTATAACGAACGGTCATGAGACTCATGGCCTTACTGGAAACAGCGACGAAACGACCGGCGTTACCAAAAATGAAGAAGACATTCCTGGTGTGTATGTACTTGGTGCTGGCCAATCAGCGGCCGAAGTATTCCTCGACCTGCACCATTCGATTCGGCCTCAAGTTCCAGTGAACCTCGTAACGCACCATGCAACTCTAAATGCCGTGGACGATTCGTTATTTGTAAATGAACTATATTTCGAACAGACGCGGGATTACTGGTACCAAATGGATGGCCATCGACGTAGCGAACTGCTCAATGCCGGCCGGGCAACAAATTACTCGGTTGTTAAAGGCCCCACATTGGAGGCAATCTATGATGAACTATATAAACGCGATTATGTCCGGGGCCACGCATCCCGACATGGCCTTTTATGCCTGCACAAGATAATTTCCGCAGAGAAAAATCAATTGACTCTTCAAGATTTGACTACGGGGCAAACAAAGATAGTTCCTGCTCAAGCTTTAATTTGTGCTACTGGCTATTCGAGGCAGCAGCACCGACAACTGTTAGCCTCTCAGGTAAACGATATTCGTGGAAATATAGACGATTTACCATTGACATTGAATTACCGTCTAAAAATGAAATCTCCGGCCCTGGAAAATATCTGGATCGTCGGACTTAGTCAGCACAAGCACGGCTTAGGCGAGTCGCTTTTATCTTGGTGCGGAGTTAGGGGAATGGCTCTGGCCGATGATATATTTCCTCGCAACGCGAACGGCGTTAGCGACGGCGTAAACGATGGAACTAACGGAATATCTGATGGAATTAACGAAATATCCGATGGAATTAACGGAATATCCAATTGAGCTGGTCGGCTTTTCCAAAAATAACATAAGAATGATAGAGTTTGTTGAACCCAGAAAATAAAATAGAAAAAAAAACAGGGATAATAAATAGCGTCTCTGAGCTATTTGGTCCGTGCCAAATTGGCTTTTACGTATATCGAATTAAACAAATAGAATTTTCTCCTTGTCTATCGTATTCTCCTTTTGAACTTTGTGCAATTAATGTGTATTAAACAGTACTTTTCTTTTGTATCTGTCGTGTGTAAGTTGAAAACACACATCAGATACGTAAAACTCAGTAGCACTTTGGCGAGCGCGTACCACATAAACAAAATTCAAATGAATAAAAATAGGAGGTATATAAATGAAATAAAACAAATCAAAACAATACTAATCATGTCTGATATCGGCTCTAATGCGGTTGAATGCCAAAAAAATTGTTAAAAACAAAAATTAATGTTAAAAAACGAAGAAAAAACATTAAAAGAATTTGAAAAAAATAAAAAAGTAAAAGACGATAGAGGTATCGGAACAAAGAAGCAGGTATACAAGTGTGCGAGCAACTAAACAAATTTGAATACCTTAACACCTAAACTGACCAATACTTTACAATCACAAGCCCTCGTGCCACAAATCCGGCTTAACCATACGCAAAGGCGCGAGTCCGTCTAGCACAGAGAAAATTGCGTCCTTGTTTTGAAAATCATTATGAACAATAACACAGAGAGACCATTCGGCCATCACCGAATCAATCAATTTTCTCGGCGCCGACTCGCTCGGGTAGCATCGAGCCCAGTCGCGGCCTAGAAGAAACGCTTCATCCTTCCACGCCAGAAACGAGACGACTTCAATAATTGTTGGCTGTACAATCTCTTTGCCGGGGAAAATGCCCCAGGTAAGAGCATTCGGCCCGTCAACTTGAGAATTCGTTTTAAAATCTCCATTGGCATTTACGAGGTAATAAGTATTAAAGGCATCCTTTTGGATATTTTCCAGTAACGCATCAATCATGGCGGGATGGACGAGGAACTCTAGATAAGCCTTTTGGTAAACGTACCCGTTCCTCGGTCCCCATCCGAAGACTGGATCATTTGACCTGGCTCCGTTGACCGCAGGCTGAGAATTTATAGTAAGCAGGCCGAGTTCGTTGGCGCTTACGAGCTGCCGCTCTATCGACTTGGCCTCAGCGGTTATCGGCGATTCTGACCAGGGCAGAGCTGGCACTGATCCGTTAATAAACCGAATAAAACATTGAGCTAAATCCTCCAAGTTTTGAGGAGTTCCCCAGAGCCGTTGCGCTTCCTCATTCGTCTGCTTTAGCCGGATCGAGTATCGATCCAGCTCGCCAAATGCCGGGGACGTGGCATCGCCCCATCGGCCATTGGGAAACTCATCCCAACCCTGAGTTCGTTCAATGTAGGATTTGTTCCGGTTTTTCCAGAAAACGGGTCGAACATTTTCCTCTTTTCGCTTAAGCGTAAGCGAACGTCTCCAGGGCAAAGGCGGCTGTAATGCACGAGCTTCTTCCATAAGGCCTAGACCTTCCATCACCATATTCACGGACCTTTCCAGGTTCATAGTATAGAAATGAAGGTTAGTAATGCCGTTCGAAATCAGCTTTTCACACATTTCCACGAGCAACCGTGACCCTACTTGCCTTACTGCCGAATCATCGTCTTTGATTGGCTGTAACGCGTCCAGGAAATTTGCAGGAATAGCGGACCCGCTCCAACGCGCACGCCGAATAAACGCGTCCCAGTTTTGTATAGGCATTATCCCCGGGATAATGGGAACCGTGATCCCCGCCGCGCGGCATTTACTCGTCCACTCCAGGAAATTGTCCACATCGTAAAACATTTGCGTAATAATAAAGGAGGCTCCACGATCAACTTTTTCCCGCAAATGACGAATGCCTTCATCGGCATCGGGAGTATCGGGGTGACCTTCGGGATAACCCGCTACGCCTATACAAAAATAATCTCCATACTTTTCCCGAATAAAGGCTACTAAATCGCTCGCGTAACGGAATCCTCCTTTAGTTGCCGTCCATTCAGTTTCATCACGCGGCGGATCGCCTCTAAGAGCCAAGATGTTCTGGCAGCCAGCATGATACGCTTCGTCCAGAGCCTTTTCCAGCTTTTCCATTGGCATATCAGTGCACGTCAAATGCATGCACGTATCAAGGCCGTATATTTCTTGGGCTGCCGCTACCATTTCACATGTTAAAGTTGCCAATCTACCGCCAGCGCCCCACGTTATATCTATAAAACTGGGGGGCGCATTTCGGCCCATACGCTCGATTCGATCATACAGATTTTGAATACCCTTTGCATGGATCAGTGACTGAACAAAAAAAAAAGAAATAAAAAAGAAATAGAAAGTAGAAAATAAATAAACAAATGAAGCGAGACAACCTAAACCAAAGCAGGACAAAAGGGAAACGGGATGAATAATTACAGTGCTTGTTTTGGGGGGGAAGTACTCGTATGACCATGTAACACGGCCGGCCCTTTGCTCGAGTTTTTGGGATATCTTCATGATATCTTCATGGGGCTTACCAAGAGGTACAGACTGATTTAAATTTTTATAATTCTATAGGCAAAAGGGAGTATGTAAGGTGGGTTTCGTATATAAAATATTCTACATATAATAAATGGTTTACTAGTGTCATATTTTCCACATATATAATTCACGCCTTACTCGATCTCAAGTAAGCTTTTTGTATGATACCATCTTTGTGAATAATAATTTTACGATTAGGGTTAGACAAAGAATTAATTATTCCCAATACATTAAGCCAACAAACAGGTAACAAGAACCCTAACTAACCCTAAAGATGAATTGCACAAAATGGCAATGAACTTCAACATCCCGATATCTGTGCTTAAAATTACATCTTAAATATTAATTCTGTTCATTTATTATCAATAAACTCGTCTAAAACTTGGTCTAGTCAAATCAAGCAAATCTAAACCGCATTAATCAAAAATCCATTCGACCATTTGTTCATAATGCAATAATAAATGAGTGCTGCGCACCGTCCCCAACAATTTCTATCCATGCAAGATCAAACCCCAAGACAGCGATTTATGCCGGACAGCGATCCATTCGCCAGAGGGTATCAAGATGCACGAGTCGATGTAATTGTATTCATTTAGATGTAGTATTTCGTAAGTTCAACTGGATAAATAACACATTTAAATGTACATAGAACCATCCGAATACATGTTTATATACAAATATAAGTATGTATTGACGTGTAGATCAAGCACGCTCGCTGTGCTCCGCCTGTGGGCCGTTCCGGGCCATCCGCTTCTTCTCTCCACCTCGTCCTTCAGCCGCATCCTTCATTTGTGCTTCACGTGTCTCACGATGCGCACGACGATCACTATCCAGTGTCTGTGCAAATTTAGAATTTGCACGGATTTCCGGTCCCTTCCAATAGAACAGATAGACTGGGAGAATAATAAAGATAGAAATGCACGCGAGAATCGTCGAGGGCCATTCTAAATGATACCGATCACCGATATTCTCAAACATTGGTGTGGAATACATGGCAGCAATTCCGGCCAAAAGATCTCGAGCAAAAGCATTTCCTCCAGTAGCAGAGGCCGAATATTCACCATAAGCAGCCACCATATAATCAATAGTGGCCATGTAAATAGCATAATTAGCAATAGCGATCAATGCGGAAAATATCATGGGAGCAATCCAATGAACTTGCGGAGGACCGAGAGAGGTCCAAGCGAACCCGAAAAGGCCTACTGTCTCCAGTGGAGCAGTGTAAAGAAGCCAGTACAATCGTGTTTCAGGCTGCAAGGCATCCGGATCTTTTCTTCTTATTTTCGTATCCCGTCTAATCCAAGGCAAGAACGACCACCAGGCTAAAAAGTATCCGACAAGAAGTGGCAAAAAAGCCAGACCAGTTTCATACGTGCTAAACCCCCATTGAGCATAAACTGGGGTGTAACCTTCGAGAAAAGTAAAGATGAGAGCGTCACTGAATCCACTCAGCAACGAAAGGCAGAGCACGATTGGTTCACGGACAAACATCTCAAAAGGCCGAATCCAAATTACGAGAATTTGACGGATCGTAAGTCGGGGTTGCAGCTCTGTTTCTGCGTAAATGTTAGGGTTTTCTCCAGTCTTGCGTCGGCGTTTAGCCTCGCGCTGTAGCAGGACAGAAACCCGAGTTTCCGGAACAAAGAAATGCAGAGCTTGAGTAAAGCCGCCAAAGATCAACTGAATCCAAAAGACCCAGCGCCAATGCAAATACTGTTCAACGAATCCTCCCACGACAGGTCCGACGACTGAGCCGCCGACTGAGGAAAACACGATAAACGCAACTGCGTACTGCTGCAAATCCGGTTCCCACAAATCAGCAACCATTCCAAGCGTAACACTGCCACCGGCACTAGAAAGACCACCGAGCCCACGGCCGACAATCATGCTCCCAATATTGGGTGCAAGAGCACAGGGCAGTTGCCATATGTTTACGAAGAAAAGACTTGTCTGCAAGACTGGCCAACGGCCCAATTCTTCGCTCCAGGGAGCCCAGAGCTCAGAGCCAAAGGCGTAAGCTACCAAAAAGATCATTTGCCCACAGCGCGCTGCCTGAGCAGAAATATTAAACTCTTCCGTCATTCCAGAAATAGCGTTGCCATAGATAGAGGTGTTCAAGTTCATTGAGGTCTGTACGACAAAAATGACAGAGATAACAGCCCATTTCTTCCAAGACGACCAGGTAAACCCTAACAATTCATAACAGTCGTCCTCCGTCAGAATCTCTTTGCCACTCGCTAGTGCCTCTGCGTGGCTGGTCGCACTGCGATTCGAATAAATCCTGGAAAGAGCATCTGATGGCTGCCTGTCTATCGTCGCTGACCCAGCTGAAGCCGACCGTCTCAGCCGCTTTTCGTCTACGCTTTCTGCTGAAGTCGACTCGCCAGTGCCAAAGGGATGCCTCCAGCTCCTGCTATGCTCTTGCGCTGGAGCTGCAGCCGCAGGCGGACTTACCGGCCCGGAGGACTCTGATTCAGAGCTATCTGCCGCCATTCACAAATGCCGCAATGGAAGGAAGCAGAATGTGGTTTGGGCTTTTGTTTTGATATATATATATATATATATATATATATATATATATATATATATATACAATATTTATATTACACAATTGTAATTATATAATTATATTTATATGTATCATGGAACATTATTTCACCTATTAAATTACATTTATATCCGTTTTGGGGATTACCGAGAAATTTTAATCCGATGCGTTTCCCCCATCGGTCGAACAGATTAGTATCAGAGTACTTAATACGTGTACCGATCATTAGACGAAAGATAGGGTACGGCTATCAAAATTGTCGATTGACGTAGTAAAAGAGGCCTACATCATAGATACATATTTCGTGCGTATGCTTGTCAGTGTAGCGTCCAAAGTAAATAAACACACTTGTGGGATCGTACAAAGCTTAAAGCTTCACGCTCACTGCTCATTTATATCTCATACACGATTCACCATCACCGGAGCACGAACCTGCCATTCTGATATAAAGACATATGAGACCTGACCTCCATACACTTGCTTTCCTCTCTACGGAATCGAAGAGAACATGGAACAAAGAACGGAACAAGAAGGAAAAGGTGTGACGTAATCACCTCGGCCCGTCGGAGAATCAATTAGAAAATGAAAAATATCCGCTACATTACTGAGCGTAGAAATCTTTTAAAATATGTACGTATACTAAGGATATATCCTGCTGATCCGATCTTTGGGTGGACAATAATATGAAAGGGCTTAATCCCAACATGGTGTTATGATAACCCAACATTTGGCTATCGCCAGTTTATCGCCTTGTAGCCATTTAAACCACTAACTTAAAGGGATTCTTATAGAAAATGACCTTCAAAGGGACTGGAGGATGCATCTGCTCGACCACCCGTGGTCTATAAATAGGGACCCATTCGTTCATAGTTCTACGTAGTTTAATATTAATCTTAGTGCTTGAAATCAAACAGCGTCAGGACGCCGTTATCCTATAGCTCCGCCTATTATTATAACAGCGCGCTGCTATCTTGGGATAGTTAGGTTACTTAAATTATATATATTGGTTTGAGTCCTAACATAATAATAATCATAGTAATATTAATGATATTATTAATAATATTATTATTATTCATGTCACTTCAATTGCCTGCCAAGAATATCTAGCTATGACTATTTCAACTGCGGTTCAAGAAGTATTCCGAGAGTTCTTTTCAACGCAATAAGCTTATAGCTACAAATAATACTATATACTTTGACCTGGTCTTCAATAAATCTTCCTTACGCTTTGATGCGACTAAATCCCTGTCCCTTAATAGCTCTCCAAAGAGCTGGCATGGAACATTATGCGTGCCGTTCATTGCTTTAATACCTTTGCTTCTTTACCAAATTCTTTATCAATTCTCCATAAATTGGCGTGGTATATCCAGAATCCGCTTGCAGCAGCCTCGTGTGCAGCGAGATATAAAGTCACGTGCTACTGTATTCTTGTGACAAGCACATGCCGCGCACGTGACTTTGACATGCTCTCACGTGACATAAATCTAATTTACAAGTAGCGTTACAGCCAAACATGCGCTTTTCACAGGAGCGAGCCAATTTTGCTATTTGATAGCGAGTCTTTTAAATGCCGCAAAAAGAAGCGAAACATGGTAATATTGCCTCATGCATACCTCTCATCCGTGCCCCTAATGCTATATATATCTATTCATATTGTGCTCACAAGACAAATACAAAACCAACTGTAAATATTTAAAATCAGACGCTCAAATATATATATATATACTCATTGCAAAATCAAGTCAGGGTATAATCATGTACTCATAGCCGTGCTTTTGTCATGTATAATTTAGACAAAATTTCATGTATACCAGCCTTTCAACCTTCCTTAGCCTTCTCGAGCTGCTTCGTACAGGTCACAGCAGTAGCCGCAGCAAAGCCTGCATAAAATAGGCAGATCTGTTCGCCCACAGAATCCATCCCACCATTCGCTCACCTCCACTACTGGCTGAACCATAATTCCCTGGCAGTAATCACATCGTAAATCATATGCATGTGCCATATAGCTCTTCGCAACGGAAGCCACCAAGTGTTCCGAAAGGCCTAGGCCTTCCACGTCTCTTGGATGAATCTTTTGCTGCCTTAGAGCACGGCGTGCAAATTCCCCCAAGCTTGGTACCCGAGCAGAAACTTCCGCACGGGATGATAATAGCCGCAGTTTATTGGTTTGAGAAGCTGGTGGAGTCGGTGGCAATGGCTCAGGGTTTTCCAGCAACGGATTAGGCCAAATGTAAAGATTGCGTAGATGCTTGAGCCTCAATAATGACCGCGGGAGTTGCCTTAAATAATTACCAGCCAAGTTTAGCTCCACCAAATTCTTTAGAGCACCAATTGCTGGTGGGATATCCGTCAGCTCATTTTGCCGCAAAGAAAGGACGGTCAAGTTTTCCAGGGCGAAAAGACCCGGAGGTAGACTGCTTATCCGATTGTCATAGAGCCAAAGTGAAAGCTTTGGAACCAAACTTTCACTTCGTTCTGGCGTGAAAGGGAGAACAACATTGTTCAATTGATCAATGTTTTCGGGAATAGACTTTAATCCTCGCGAGTACAAGTCTATACAGGCAGCCCCGTTTTCAATAGCCTTGTCGATTGCCTGGACCGCCTCCTGTTCGGCATTTTGCGATCCATAGAAAACTTCCACGTCACTGGTATTGTACCTCCGCCGAGGACCACTACGTCCGTATCGCCGTTGCCCCGGCAACACGGATTCTTCTGCCCCATCGACATCGCCCTCGTGCTCGGTACGAGCACGCTTGCGAGTTGTTCCGAAATGATCGCGCTGGAACACTTCTGATCGGTCGAACGCGTCTGACGCGAGAAACTCGCCGCCAACTCCGAACGCGTTTAAATCCGGTTCGGAAGAAAGAGGGTCGTGTGTTTCACGCGGAGCTCGTGAAAGCATAGCATAGTGACGAAAATCGTCACCCACTTCTGAATCGAAGGAAAAGGCGAATGGAAGAAGCGCTGACGACCGTGGAACAGACATGGGGGCAAAGTGGCAAGCGCATTTAATTAGGTTACTATTGTAAATATAAACATTTATTGATTCTTACTAACCCTAACTAACCCTATAGGCATGTTAATAATAAAGTACTCGTGAATTATTGCGAAAACGTCGATTAGTTGGGATATTTGCAGTTTGTTCAAACGCCAATGGAAAATTATGTAATAGCACAAAACTTTTTAAAAATACGCGAAACGCGCCGTATGCTAGAATAATTCTCATTCATAATTTCATGTACAATCCAAATGCAATAACAAATGTTTGACTATTAGAGGCCAGGAGAAATAATAATCACACACGCAGTCTACGCAAAGCCAAATGGCCCTCTGCTAAAAGTTCTGCGCCTGTGACAGGGCAGCAATTGTTCTTCTGCACCCAAGCATGAGCGCAAGTATAGCAAAAAACGTAACCTGTCTCCAAGGCGGTAGGATTAACGATATCGCGCCCACAGATACCACATTTTTTGGAGTTTGCCTCATTAATCTGAAAGGCTTTACTTTCCGGATCTGCTTCAGGCTGCTGGGGCGGTTTGAGCGAATACGCCAGGGATGATTTAAGAGCTAGCCGCTTGGAGAAATTGGAAGCATTCCAAAACTCCAAGAATTTGAGTAGAAATACAGAGAGCGTCAATGTATACCGTAGTAAAATTGCGCCCTTAAAAGTCCATTTAGACGAGTTTCCTGTAGGGGCGGTTGCCATCTTATGATAAGTTTTTTACCAGATATAAAAAATCTAAACAGAAAAAAAAAACGAGAAAAACGAAGGAACGTACCATATCACCAGCATCAAAACGACGTAATCTAATTCCCAGCAGATAATGGAGAAAATCATGATAATCAGTCACATCAAAAGTATAGCCTACAAGGTACGATAAATTCAGAAGTTGAAGGGCGGAACGTAGCGATCCGTAGACTTGCAGTAACCTTTGTGGAAATGTTTGATGTCTGTTGGTTTGCCTTAATAAACGAGCTCTCCGTGAAGTGCTCTCGTACTGTAAGTCTAGTTTTTCTTTTGCGTACTGCAGCAATATTGGAGCAAGAAGCACTTTAGCCTTATCGCTTGTACTGAGGCGTAAACTGCGGCCAATACGTTGAGAAAACTCCCGGTCGGCCCTTGGCGTTGCGTATTTCGGGGACTTTTGCTGCTTTATCCCGTACATTTGTAACGTAAATGTAGAGTCTAGATGAAACTAGTTAACATTTTTTTGATCTTTGTCTAGTGCCCAACCATACCGAACGTTCCCACAAAATGGCCTTCAACAATGATCATCAAAAGCGCGTATATTTCGTCGAAACGATTAACGCAACGCAGCAAGTAACGAGGGTAGCGTTGGGCGTAATACTTAAAGGTTAGCAAACCCATTAATTCCTTTTCGTCTTTGATTTTTGTGAATATCGTCCAATCGCCTTTGGCCTTCTTGACGGCCAAGGCAGGTGACATACGGCAAGGACATAGCGCAAACTCGGTGCTATGAGACTCGCAAGCTCGCTTTGTGCTACCAATTCAAATGTTGTGGGTTTGTCCGGATTGAGAAGCTGCGGCTGCACTGACGAGAAAAAGTCCATTTTAAAATGCGACTGTCGCTATTCTAATCAGGTGTCATGAGACCATGCGACTTGATCTCTGGCAGAGTGTGGAGTCGGGCGAAAACTAACCCTAACTAACCCTGTTTACGTACACCTCAAATTAATGACATATCGGTTCATACAAGTCCACGATTCTAACTAACATAGCCCAGTCATATTACATTAGTGAATACAAATTTCCTGGTTTTCTGAAATTTAAATTTAAATTCAAAATCTAAATTCTTATATCTATAATCTACAATCTATCTATAATCCAAACCCTAAAATCTATATATTATCGCTAGCACGTAAAGAGCAAGGAACATTTGACAGTTCTACTACGCGTCAATTGCGACGACAATGCCTGAATTCGCGGCATCAGCGCCGGGAAAAGTGATTCTTTTTGGCGAACATGCCGTCGTTCATGGAGCAGTATGTGTTTTTGTGTGTTATATTTTAGACAACTTATTGATTTATAGAGCGCAATTGCCGCCGCTATAAGTCTGCGAGCAGTGCTTAGTGTGTGTACCCCTCCGTTGCGATCGCCTTCAGAAATGGGAAAGAGCATTGACGAAAATGCAGAATTGTGTTTGGAATTCTTCGATATGGATATGGCAATGAAGTTTAGGCTGAAGGACTTGCCCTGGAGTCTTGTTTCAGAAGGTAAAGTATTTTTTGTCGTGTCATACTCGTCAATCGTCAATCATCAGTTGCACCTTGTTTGTTTGTGCCAAATTATTTTTCTTTTCTTATTATTCATCAGATCAAATCTACAAATATAATCTGTACGGCTTTCTTTGATTCTGGTTTTAGCTGGAGTACTTTCTCAAATAAAAATTTTCTAATTGCAGATTGTCTCCATCCATCACAAACTTTGGACACAAATTTGCTAGTTGCAGTCGAACAGTATTTGGAAACTATCAACTTTGAAGAGTCGTTTCACAAAGTATCTGCACTATTCACTCTTTACCTCTTCACCAGCCTCGGCAAGCAGCTAGTGCAGCGGCAATGTGCAGAGGGGGACTGGAAAATTCGTATAAAAAGCATGATTCCCATCGGACGCGGTCTTGGAAGCTCTGCTTGTGTTGTTGTTTGCCTTGTAGCCGCTTTACTTGAGGCTAATGGCCTTTTGGAATTAAACGGACAGGACTCTAATGAGACGCGTATAGATCTAATTAATCGGTGGGCGTTCCTAGGCGAAAGATGCAACCATGGCAATCCATCTGGTGTGGATAATACCGTTGCTAGTGCTGGTGGAGCCTTATATTTCAGAAGGGCCATGGCTAATCGCGAAGGTGCCCGTGAAATTATTCGAGGGTTAGGGTTAAACTTTGTATTCCGGCTTTAATTATCCTAATTATTATATTATTCAATTTTCAATTCTATTCAGTTTGTTACTTCTATATTTCTTTCAACTTTATCTTCGATTAATTATTTTTGGCCCTTCAATTTCTTTTCTATGGGACAAACTAACGTTTTAGGCTCCCCGCCTTACGCATTCTCGTGGTGGATACTCTTCATCCCAAATCAACAGCCGCTCTTGTACGCGGTGTCGGTGAGCTTCACGCCAAATATCCCGACGTCATCGGGAATATGTTCACGGCTGTGGATGCAATTTCACAGACGGCCAAGACTCTACTTAAAAATCATTCGGAAGATCTGTATCAGCGACTTGGTGAGCTGATGCAATTGAACCAAAAATTACTGGAAGGATTGAAAGTTTCCCATCCAACATTGGAATTAGTGGGCCAGGCAGTCACAGAACATAAACTGGGCTGGACTAAACTTACAGGAGCCGGCGGTGGAGGCTGTGCAGTTGTATTAATCGACCCTAATGCCTCGGCAGAGAGCCTTGATTGTGTAGAAAAAGCTTTAGCAGAGAAAGGCTTTCAGATCTATTCTGTTGAACTGGCTGGTAATGGTGTTGCATTGTATCGGGGGGAGAATCCTCTGGCACCTTTATTGTCTTTTGATAAATCGTCGGCGGCAGTGCAAACCAGCCTGGACGATGCCAAAAACTGGTTGTATTTGTGATACCCTTTATATACATAGCCATAGATCAAAAAGGAAAAATAATTTACAAACAAATATATATATATATCAATAAATATTAATTGATAACGTTACAAAAGTAAAGCTTATTTTCATAATATCATTACTCTATCATCAAATCATGTTGCTCATACAAATCAGCTACTACGACGATAACCATATCGCAAATGGCCAAGATCGATGGAGGCAGAGGACTGCACCGTAGCCGTATACACCGTCGACAAAGATCTCGCAGGATCGCAATATCGTCGGAAGCCAGTAATGGATCCAAAGTGGCCAGAAGAGCGAATAGCCAAGACAGCTGATTGTACGAGCAACTAGGTACAAGCCATTTCGGGTACCATCTCAGCAAATCAAATGTGCGTTTATACCCAACACTGAGAACTCGCTCAAGCGTAGCCTTATTCCGTGATTGCGACAAGTAAACCGTCCATTCTGGGTGTGTAGTCGGCAGTTTTTCATGACTTTTTATTATTTCCGGATTTTTCATTATTTCGATTGAGTTAATTGCAGATTGATTTGGAGGTGGACAGTCTCTCAATTTGCTTCGTAACAACTTGAACTGATGTAAAAACTGCGCTCTCCACTCCTCGCTGAATTTAGGCGCTGTATTTGGCACATATGGATTCTTGCCAATAATAGGTAGCTTAAACCCAACCGTTTGGGGTTGCAACCTTAGCTCGGCAAACCTAAGTGAAGGAAGCATGGCTGCTTCAGATCTAGGATTGAGGTTAGAAGAGCGCGTGAACGATTTAAAAAATAAAAAAAATTTAAATATAAGGAATCAATATAGAACAAAATCGCGAGCAATAAAAGTCATCAAGAGGGAGCAGGAAGGAATTAATTTGAATCGAATCCGTACCTCACCAATTTAATGTACGACTGGGCGTCCAGTGGCGGACCTGCGTCTGACTCGCATGCTTCAGTCTGCGGAAAGGACGGCCTCTGCCCTGTCTCGGGATCTAAAGGTCCGCTCGTTAATTGCCGAGATCGGACGTCATTGGTTTCCGCGCTACGCGGGCGCTTTCGAGACATTCTACGCCATTATGATGCTCGCCCTCTTGTATCTCTTCTCCAGCAGATTATTTAACCTATTCAATATCACAATTATTTTGTACGAGGCCTAAATTAATTCAGTCATATCGCTATTGATTAGCGTTAATTTTGTAAGCAGTTAGATTTATGAGTTGAATTTTGTTTTATATTCTAAAGGCAAACGGTAGGCCAGCCCACAAATAATTTGCTTCGCCAGGCATAAATAATAATGAAAAAGAGAGGAAATAATGCCAAAAAAAATAAAAAATAAATTAAAAAATAAATTAAAAAAATGAAAATGAAAAATAAAAAATAAAAAAAAATAAAAATGGAAAAAGGGAAAGAGTGCATTGACACCAATTAAAAATTAAAAATAAAACTACGAAATATAGAGAAAAAGTTCTTATGACTAAAAAATTAAATCAAATGAGCAGAATAGATATTTTTATTCACTAACAAGCTGCTCAATCTCGACAAAGGTATGTATTGGGAAGACGAAGGATTTCCGTCCTATTTTTCTTCCAGATCCCTTCCTTCGAACTCCTCCTTGCCATTCACATCTTCTATTCTTCTAATGCTAATACTGAAGTTAAGCGCAAGGCCGGACTCATCAATTTCAATTTCAAATTGAAATCTGATATTTAGTTTTATATTACAAATTTGTCTTTAGTTCAGAGATTTCCGGTTGGATACGGAGCAAATGGTGCAGCAAGACGAAGAGCCGTGCGTAATTGGTATCGGCTTTGGTAATGCCAACAGCACGATTGCCTTTATCTCCAACGACGGCACTGCCGATTGTTTGGCCAACGAGGACGGTGACCGTGTAATCCCTTCAGTACTCAGCTACAATGGTCCTGACGAGTATCATGGCGTTCAAGGCAAAGCGCAGTTGATTAGAAATGCCGACAATACCGTCTCACAGTTCCGTGATCACATTGGATTAAAGTAAGGATTATTTTTTGTTATCGATCTGGAAGTTGCAAGAGACCATGACTGAACCTGATTTGAGTTTTTTTTTTATATTATTTTCCATTCAATTTTTATATATTTTTAAGATCCTAATCAATGCTTCCGTGCTTCATTCAGGCTATTTCAGTTATAAATCTGTCATAAAGACTAATATTGATTATTTGCAATTTTAATGCTTTAATTCTGTGCCACACTAAGGCTTCCAGGTACGCAGACTCGGACGTCTCCCGCCCGCTTCCCAGCTCTCAGCCCGTTGAGGCACAAGACGGGGGTATCGGCTACAAGCTACGGCAATCTACCTCAGCAGAGGAAGAACCAGTAGAAAGTGTTGTTCCCGTCTCCGAACTGGTTACAAGGCATCTGCGTCGCCTGCACGACTCAGCTGCTGCTTACTTGGGCAAGCCTGTTACTGGTGCAGTTCTTTCAGTGCCTACAAATTTCTCAGCTCATCAGCGTGAGGCACTTACAAAAGCAGCATCCGATGCTGGGCTGAATGTCCTTCAAGTCATAAACGAGCCCCCGGCTGAGTATTTGGCAGTCCATGCTACAGATCTTCACAAGCAGCATTACCAGGATGACAGGGTAGTAGTCGTCGCAGACTTTGGAGCTTCTCGTAGCGATATCGCCGTCATTTCTGTGCGTGGTGGTCTTCTTACTATTCTGGCTACTAGTCATAATTCAGCCTTGGGTGGATCTGATCTCGACAGGCTGCTAGTCGAACATTTCGGAAAAGAATTCAAGAAATCTTGTCAACAAGATCCACTAGGAGATGCAAGGGCTTATGCAAAACTGCTGGCACAAAGTGAAATGACAAAGAAATCGTTGAGTGCAGTGGGCAGTGCCCAAATCGCTATTGATTCTCTTTACCAGGGCCAAGATTTCAATAGTGCAATTACACGGCTGCGTTTTGATCTGTTGGCCCGGCCAGTCTACGACAGAATGGTACAGTTGATTGAAAACACGGTTCATAAAGCAGGACTCGATGTTGTTGATGTTGGGGAAATTGTACTGGCCGGAGGCACTTCAAACATCCCTAAATTAGTCGCCCGAGTTCAACAGTCCTTCCCACAAAGCAGTATTAACACTGCCGGCAAATCTTCTTCCAGGGACCCAGCTGAACTGGCGGCAATTGGGGCAGTTTTGCATGCTTCACTGATCGCAGATTATGAAGCTCAAGATATCGAAAGCTCAACTCATGCAGTGATAACTACGTCACCGCATTTAGTGAACCCGGTGGGAATTGTTGTGCCTGGTGAAGGCTTCACAACTGTGCTTGAATTTGATTGTCCTTTGCCCGCTCGCAGATCTGTCACAGTCCCGGGCCCATTGGAGGGGGGAAGTTTCAAGTTTGATGTCTGCGAGGGAGCAAGAGAGATCCAGGTAGAGACCGTGGAAAAGCCGCAAGAAGACGAAGAGGAAAAAGATTCAGATTTATCATCTGATGAAGATGAAGATGAAGAGCCAGAGGAGGTTCGATCACGAGTCGTAAAACCAGGAAAGAAACTGGCACAGATTGAAATGGCAGATTTAGAAAAGGCAGCGACTATCGAAATTGTACTACAGGCAGACGCTGATGGTCAGCTGAGCGTTACAAGCCGACCAATTAAGGGAGCCAAGGGGGAAAGCGTGCGCGGCACTGTTACTATTTAGACTTGTCTCAATTATGTTAAAAAAATTATATTTATACATCATAGTAATGCCATAAAACGTTTAGGCTGAGACACAGGTGCAAGCACGTATACTCACTCACTGCTGACTAGCTCACGCTAGTCATTTAAATAAACTCTATAGTAATTTTATGCAAAACTAGTAAGAGCCGTTACCGGAACCACCAGTTCACAGAGGCTGCGAATCCCGGTCCGCTCTTGAGCGTGTGCCAAGCCTTTCGAGGGATATAAAGACCGTCTCCAGGACGCATTTCACACTCGCTACCTTCATGATCCAAATTCTTCAAGAGAGGAAACTTTTGCCTTGTTTCTGCCTCGTTCCACACGTCGGGAACGATAGTAGAGTTTCGCTTTATGGCTTCAGAGCTCAGGTAAAGAGCATCTTGCCTTGAAACATTGGCCGGGTAGATTCTTACGCGCTTTGTGCCTGCCAGTTGAACGAAAAGGTTATGATGCGGATCGCAGTGCAATGGAGTCAACGTGTTCTGGCCCATCCAGACGTTGGCAAGGTAAATGTCGCCTTTGCCTGCGTCTACTATTTCCTGCGCAATTGATCGAGAGCCTCCAACATCCTCCCACAGGCCAGGCGCGCTGTCCATCAGATTTGCTTGAGATAGATACAAGAGGTGCTTGTCGAATGCCTGCAGAAATATGCCTAAAGGCATTTGTACCCTTTCCAATTCGCCGCTAGTATAAGTCGCATCAATAGCATTTCGTACTTCAACTGGAACTATCACATCTTTGTAGTGTTCACGCAAGTAACGAGAGTCGTTTGCGAACCATTTCGTAATTGCCGGCAAAGAAGAAAATCTGTTGCGCAGCACAACCGGACATTGCTGGTCAAAAAACTGGTGCTTAAACTCGGAGAGTTTCAGAGTCCGTGCAACTTCAGCGACATGTCGCATATCTGTGCCCGTAATAATAATAATAATAATAATAATAATAATAATAATAATAATAATAATAATAATAATAATAATAATAATAATAATAATAATAATAATAATAATAATAATAATAATAATAATAATAATAGTTCATAGGATCGTCAAATGCTTTTATTTACCTTAACTATATTTACCCTATCGTCACACTGCACACACAGTCAACTTGACTCTACAAATTCTATGCATTTTGATTTTATTATTATGTTGCCTCCAATTTATTGCTAATTATTATGATTATGATTATAATTATGACTAAACACCAAATGATTTTATTTATACAAATTTTAGTTGTCCTGTCCATGAATCTACGACTATCTGGCTCGCGCTCGCGATTAGGCTGGCGTGCCACGTGCGCTTTTCATGCGAGCGCGTATACAAAAGCACAGAGCCCTATTCAGCTTTATCGGGAGCGCGTAAATAAAGGAGTGCTACAACAAGATGAATTTCAAGAAGGAATAGTGCTTCGTCATTTGGAGAATTTATATCGGCAGTTGCGCTCGTACAATCCGCCTCAAATACCACTTCCGTCTCTCGATCCAGAGCCGACTACATGGAAAGGTACGAAGAAATAGCTAAAATTGACCATTAATTATTAATTCTAAACTCAACTCTGGAATATTGAAAATAATAGAACGAATGAATACTCGGAAAAATGCAAACAATTCTATTTCGCAAAGATTTTGTTACTAATGAGAAGACCGTTTATCTCTAAAGTTTAAGCAGATCCTACACACAAGTTCCAAAATTGCACAGGCTCCTAAAGGAGTGTATCTGTATGGAGACGTGGGCTGCGGGAAAACAATGCTAATGGACCTGTTTTACGACGCCCTTGACAAATTACCCTTGAGTCATGAGCGAATCCATTTCCATAAATTTATGATGCAAATTCATAAACGTATTCACTCTCTTACAGAAGCTCATGGGGCCAATCAGGCCGGTATTGTACCCTATGTCGCTGCAGAAATTGCTCAGCGAGCCTCAGTACTGTGCTTTGATGAATTTCAGGTTATTGATATAGTAGACGCAATGATATTAAGAAGACTGATTACTAATCTGATTGAGCGTGGGGTCGTGCTTTTTATGACTTCTAATCGAGCTCCACAAGAGCTCTACAAAAACGGAATACAAAGAGAAAATTTTGTTCCTTGCATAACTCTTATTGAAAAGGAATTACAAGTCGTTTCACTTGATTCTGGGACGGATTATCGCAGGGCGGAAAGGCCGCTGTCACACACATATTTTTCCCCATTGGATTCCCTTGAGACTGAGCGAGGCATAGACGCTTGGTACGAAAAATTGGGAGATCCCAAAATGCCACCAACGCAGACAACTCTACACGTTTGGGGTAGGCCGATTGATGTTCCAAGCGCCTCTGGAAAAGCTGCTAAATTTACGTTTGCTCAGTTGTGTGGGCAACCGTTGTCAGCTAGTGATTATCTCGAACTGTGCCGTTTTTTTTCTGCTTTTATAGTAACAGATCTGCCTCAACTGGCTTCAGATGATGCGGACAAGTTACGCCGGTTTGTCACCTTTATAGACGCTTGCTACGAGGCTAGATGTATTCTTGTACTTTCTTCGGCAGTTCCTGTCTCCGAGATACTGGCGCCTGCTCTAGGTATGGAATCTGTTCCTGCGGCCAAGGACTTGATACTAGAAGCAGGACATGATGAGGAAATGCCACCGAAAATGACACAGATTGACTCTGAAACAGAGACAGAGTTTGCTTTTCACCGCACACTGTCGCGCCTGTTTGAAATGTCTTCGCGCAACTGGATTGACCGCGGATTGAGTAAGATGTGAGTTTACTAATTGTACAATACGATAGAAGCCGGTGTATAAATATTCATTTTTTCTTTAACAGATTTATTGGATTGGATTTTGGAATACAAATCGAGCGTATGATAGAAATGTTTAGACGTCGGATCAGAAGGTTAATTGCTTTTATTAGAATTATTGGCGATTTGATGCCCATGATATTCTGTTTCTAGGGTTAGTTAGGGCCGTTGGCTGATAGATCACACATATAAGCATAACAAGCACCCGTGCCTTATCCGTCATTTGACCTATTCATTTGGCTTCTATTAAAACGCAGGCTTCCATGGACAAGTAATATACGATTCTGTGGGATTTAGGCGGGAAACTGTGGAGAAATAAAAGGTGGAAGCGGCCACAAACCAATTTTCTCTCCAAAGTAAACGAGCAAGATGGTACTCGAAACGCCTTCAAACAAACCCGTTTTCGATCTTTTCAAGCTCAATGGCAAGACTGCCATTGTGACAGGTAATGATAAAGTACAATTGATGAATAAGTTTTCGAAATTGAAGGCAAAGCAGACAAAACCGAAAACAACAGCAAAAAAGAAAACAAAAAAAAAAGAAAAGAAAATAACGAAAATATACCATATACAACAATCGACTAACAGTTGAAAGGCGGTGCGGGTGGCATTGGTACAGAAATAGTACGCGCGCTCGGTGAAGCAGGTGCGAATGTAAGAATCAAATAAGATTGTGATTTTGCTAATTGTTAGATTGCCCTATTTTACAATACGTCACCAGTTGCAGAGCAAAAAGCAGCGGAATTGGCGAAAGAATTGGGTGTACGAATTGCAGCATATCAATGTGTGGTCACCGATGAGAAACGAGTAAATGAAGCGGTCGAGCGCGTGGTCAAGGACTTTGGAGGAGTCGATGTTATGGTGGCCAATGCCGGCGTCACTGACTGGGTGAACGCGCTAGACGTAAAACCGGATGCGTTTCGACGCGTAATACAGGTGAACGTGGACGGTGCTTTCTTTTGTGCACAGGCAGCAGCAAGGCATTTTAAGGCAGTTGGCAAGACTGGCAGTATTATCTTTACTGCCTCTGTTTCTGCTTCTATTGTCAATATTCCTCAACCTCAGGCTGCGGTAAGAATTGTTAGATTTATTTAAGACTGTTCGTTGTCACGTTTACTAATTCCAGTACAATGCGTCTAAAGCGGCGGTAGTTCAAATGGCAAAATGTCTCGCTGTAGAATGGATCGATTTTGCCCGTGTTAACTGTGTTTCGCCGGGATATATAAAGACTGATATGATTGGTGAATCGCCTGCCGAATGGATGGATAAATGGAAAAGTATTATCCCAGGTGGGCGGTTTTCCGAGCCCTACGAGCTCAAGGGGGTAAGCAGTTAATACGAATCTTGTGCACTTTCTTGTTTCCATTTTCTTTCATTGTTACTTTAAATTTGAGTCATATAATTTTTGCTTCACGTCATTGGGTTCTTGGAATTTAGTTTTTGTTGTCTGTTTTCTGCTATTTCTTTGAGGTGTGCTCTAACATCAGATTTATGTTTTCCTCGCCAGTACTGCGTCTAGCTATATGACAGGCGCGGATCTTATTGTGGACGGCGGGCTTTCGCTGCCTTAGATTGGGCGGTTTTTATCTATACGAATAATTAGACACAAATAATCATTAGATGGTCATTATACATGAATGGATAATTTGCAATTTTCTCTTGGCCCAATGCCAATGTCAAATAGCTCTAATATTGGCGAAAATTAGTCATTGTAACACCATCCATGTATTCGATCGAAAGGGGGCCGCGACTAGACATGAGTAGAATTCTGTTGCTAACGTACAAGGCATTTACTAGGCTTTCTAAATACCACAGGTTACTCTAACAAAATACATCAGGCTTAGGATTAGGGTTAGGTTATTCCGGCCCTTCTGACATTGTGTCTTTGACCGCCGAATTTAATTACGGTTCACGCAAAGCGACGTCGACGTAACCCTAATCAACCCTGACTATAGCCCTGAGATTGTCGCTACTTCTCCAATATTTTAAATATATCGACTAATTTCCAATACATTTTAGAAGAGGCAAACTGGCGTCCTATCGTTGTTTACTTTATAAATAATAAATAAACATTAAACAAGTCGCCAAATAAAGCCCGGCACTTGCCAAAGATCCCCGGAAAAGATGGAGGCCGACACGGCCACAAAAGATTTGGCAGAGGCCCTACTCTCACTATCCTTTTCGCCTCATACTCCAAAATCTGAAAAAGACGAGCAAATTGATATTCGCCCTAAACACTTGCCAGTTACAGCTCTTTTTCAAGACGCGTGTGCGAAGCACCGGTTCCAGCGTATTTGCAGCGCGCGCGAGCTCGCTACTATAGTAGAGCGGCCGGAAAGATTGCGTGCTGCTTACTTGGGTATGCGCTTCAAGCTACATTTACTGGACTTGTTATTTAGCGTTTGCGCTTCTCTTATTTAATCCCGTTTCACGAGTATTTATTTTTTCTTTTAAATGTGCATAGCGTGCCTGCTCCGTCGCTGGCGCGTCAACTATATTTTATTATATTTTATCGTATTTCATTGTATTTTATTATGCGGCCGTCTGAACCAATCTCAAAAATACCGCCAAATTGATCATAAACTAGAGGCAAAACTAACAAATTCAAGGTGTTGTTGGTGCGCAGGAAAGGCTTCTGCAACAGTACGGCCAAACCTTTTCCAAAGTTACGACACAGCGTAAAGGCTCCCTTCGTGACGTGTACGTTGAGCGGGTGCATGGCGCAGAAGCAATAGCGAACCTGCAAGGTCTTTGTACAAAAAGTGGAGAAAAACTGGGCAAAAATCAACTCGAAGTCCCGGATGATTACCATCCGGGCGACCTGTATCTCTGCCCTGCTTCGCTTGAAGCCTTTGAAGGGTGTCTGGGGGCTTTGTACGAAGGAGTCGATACAGTATTTAAAGGCGCACCGCAGATTACGCATGTTGTAATTCGGCCACCAGGTCACCATTGTGCAACTTCAATGCCCAGCGGATTTTGCTGGATAAACAACGTTCATATCGCTATCCAGTATGCCCGTGAGCACTATGGAATCGAAAAGGCAGCAATCTTGGACTTTGATTTGCATCATGGGGATGGAAGCCAGGAAATTGCTTGGCGATTAAACGAGAAAGACGCATATACAATCGGGTATTTCTCCCTGCACGATATCAACTCGTACCCGTGTGAGTATGGCCAGGAGGACAAAGTTAAAGAGGCCAGTTTGTGCCTTTCTGCCCATGGCCAGGCAGTGTGGAACGTGCATTTGCAGCCGTATCAAACAGAAACAGAATTCGCTGCCATATACGAAAAGCAGTACTCTGTCCTTTTTGATAAGGCGAAACAATATTTTTCGCAGGGAGAAAAGCCTAGTGAACCGGACAAGTGTCTAGTTATCTTAAGTGCAGGATTTGATGCCTGTGAGCACGAAAGCGCGGGCATGCAGAGACATAGGGTTAATGTACCCGTGTCGTTTTACTACCGATTTTCTCGTGATGCAGTGCAATTGGCAAGCACGTTTTCAAACGGACACGTGCTTTCTGTCATGGAAGGCGGCTATTCCGATCGCGCAATAATGTCGGGCACTTTTGCCCACATGACTGGATTATCCGTGGGTGTAGGGGAAAGACCTAGCCCGGCAAATATTGAGGAGGCGAATGTAAGAGAAGGAGCGGCACAGGAAACAAACCAGATTAATGGGCAAGAATCTGTTGAGCAAGAGCGGCCGACTATCAAAATTGAGCAATTGGATGGAAAAGAAGGCGATTTTAAGGGGAGCAGGGAGCAAAAGAAAGAGGAAAGAATCAAAAGCGAAGGGTACATCTTTCCAAACACAGGCACAGTTGAGACTGTGCTAATTTCAAATACAATTAAGGATAATTCATCAAATATATCTCACAGCAGTTGGTGGCAGACTCCACACTTGGCTGCCCTTGAGCGAGCTGGCTCCGGGAAAAAGGTACAGACTAAACCGACAAAAGCACAGCCTGTGCTTTTAAGCAGCAATGACGATGTAAACTGGCTAAATGCTGTTCACACAAGGCTAAATGCTGAATCACAGTTAAGAGACGCGACTCCGCCTGCAACTGAACGAAGGTCCCTACGTGATAGACGCGCTCTGATAAGTGAGAGTAGAGCTGTTGCTAGTGAGAGCAAAGCCGGGACGCGTTCTACAGCTCGTCATGTATTAATACAAAGGGAAGAAGAGGCAATTCAACGCAGACCAGTCGAGAGCCCGGTCGAGAGTCCATTGGCAACTCACCAACCAGCAAAGACAGCTGATCAGAGGAATAATCTTTATATACAGGAGCCTGTTCCCGGGTCCAATTCGCCATTAGTGGAGGTTAAAGGTGGAAAGGCAGATGAAGATTCTCTGTGGAGGGCAGTTGGGTATACAGAAAGCAATGGGAAAGTGGATGACTTAGGAAAAGTCGAGAGTAGGCGTCAGTCTGAGATCGACGGGAGCAATTCGAGCAAAGAGACTTCGGAGCTGGCTGATAGTGTCAGTAAAGGAGATTTGGAGCGGTACGATCCACTTTCGCTCGAATCGCTTTTAGCCCGGGCAACGCTAGGCGCAGACGAGCAGTGATGATGTTTGGTACTGGCGAATGATTGCTGTAAATAATGTATATGTACATTTCAACCTAACTTATTTTATTTTATGTTTGTTTTGTTTGTTTTTGCCTCCTATTTCAATATGCGATCCGGGCATGTACAGCTATTTCAGATTTCAGATTTCATATAACGATATCCATGATAATAAAATTGAATTGTAAACTAATGCCTTATTTATGAAGACGATATCAAACGTGTAGTGCCGGCAATGGTAAATGCAGGTCTTGAAACTTTTGCATGGCCATTAAATGCTCAATACAACTAGCAAACATGCATAATAAAAATTGAAAAGAATTATAAGAATAAGAATAGTATAAATAATTGTTCAATTATTTAATTATTTAATCATTACCAAAGATCGCGTAAGACAGGATCGTTGATGGAAACAACGAAAACTCCATTTTCCTCCAGCTGCTTTAAAGCGGCAGCTTCTGCCTCGGTAGAAGCGCCTTTAATTGCTTCACTCACAACGTAGGTGGGTCGTTTTAACAGCCGTGAGGCATCGAGAGCAGTATTAAATACACAAATCTCAGTGACTAGGCCGCATATAACAACACGCTCAATTTGTAGTAAATCGTCCAAGATATTAGTCTCTTCTTCCTTGAAGCAGTTCAGAAAAGGCGAGTAAGCTTCGACAGTCGCGTCAGTGCCTTTACGTACTGTGCGTGTAAGCTTTGCACTCTGCAAGTCCGGGAAAAGATCTGCGCCCGGTGTACCTTGAACACAATGATCGGGCCAAAGTGTTTGCTCTGCGCTTTTATTTGATTTACTCTTTATTATGATCCGATCAAAAATGTTATGGCCCGGGTGTGATGAGGCAAACGAGACATGATGCACAGGATGCCAGTCTTGAGTGGCAATTTTAACCGCAAAATTCCCGTCCAGTAGCCGATTACACGGGGCAATTATGGCCGTTGCGCCAGCTACACCGAAATCGCTGCTCTGAAAGAGGGTTAGGGTTTATATTATGACAGGTATTTGACAGGGACGGTGGATTGTTACCTCCAACACAAAGTCATTTTGCACATCCACCACGATGAGTGCGGACCGTCCCATTTCGTACAGCGCAGGTCACATGTAAAAGGCGGACTATCACTTTCCGCACTGCGACGAGACGGTGTCTATCGTCTGCGAGTTGCTGAGGATAAATAGGATATGGCGATAGCGTATAAAGTTACTGTGAAAGCAGTTGTCTATATGTAACTAGCATCTGTATATTTAGAGACAGTGGTAGGTTAGGATTAGGGTTAGCTTCTTTATCTTTACTGTAAGTCTAAAAGGGAAAATAGGAGTTTAAACAAAACTCTGACCGTCGAGCTTTTGGTTCGAGCATCTTGCAGTATTTGATTGTATCCAACTGCGAGCGTCGTCGCTTCAGGCACTAATGTTTTGCATAAAATGTACATTAAAATCAAGGCCATGTATAACCTAAGCGGACAGCAATTACACTGATCTGCCAGCACATGTACGTAATGTATATATACTGGATTAGTTGAACAAATACATAGAAAATATATCATAGAACATATATCATAGATAATCAGTCAATCACAAAATACAGAGAAAGCAATTTTTTATGCTACGGGCTTTGAGTCGGCAGACAAGGTTTGGAGCACGACCACGGCACGCAGACTGTACTGTATTTTCAATTCACCCAAGAACGATGGCCACTAACGGCGGAAATGCAAATGACCAATTGCTGGAAGAAATACGTATAAAAGGCGATGAGATTAAGGCTAAAAAAGCCGCCAATGCAGCAAAACAAGACGTCGATGTCCTTGTAGCGCAGCTCTTGACTCTCAAAGAAAAAGCAGGCATTGAAAAGAAAAAAGTGCAGCAGTTTACACTCAAAACACCCAAGGGCACAAAGGACTGGGCGGACAAGGATATCGTGCTGAGGGAACGGATTTTCCGTACAATTGAAAAAGTGTTCAAAAGACACGGCGCTCAGACTCTGGATACCCCGGTCTTTGAACTGCGAGAGATTCTTTCTGGAAAGTACGGAGAGGACAGTAAACTGATTTACGATCTGCAAGACCAAGGGGGGGAGCTTTGCTCTCTGCGGTACGATTTGACTGTGCCTTTTGCCCGCTGGCTGGCTATGAATTCTAACGTGCAACAAATCAAACGGTATCATATCGCCAAGGTGTACCGACGCGATCAGCCGGCTATGCAAAAAGGCAGAATGCGAGAGTTTTACCAGTGTGATTTTGATATTGCTGGGCAATTTGATCGCATGATGCCCGACGCTGAATGTCTTCGTATTGCAGTTGAGGTGTTTAAGCAACTCGATTTCCCGAATTTTTCTATCAAACTGAATAACCGTAAAATTCTTGATGGCCTTTTCCAGGTCTGCGGGGTTCCAGAGGCTAAAACGCGAACAATCTCAAGTGCTATTGATAAACTGGATAAATTACCTTGGGCTGAAGTGCGCTTGGAAATGACGCAAGAAAAAGGGCTGGACGGACAAGTTGCCGATCGTATCGGAGAGTATGTAAAACTACGGGGCGGCCGTAATTTGATTGAGCAGCTTTTACAGTCAGAGCAACTAAAAAGCAATGCTAGAGCCCTTGAGGGGCTGCTTGACATGCGACTGCTTTACGATTACTTGGATGCGTTCCAGGTTACGGATTATGTAGTGTTTGATCTTTCGTTGGCCCGCGGCCTGGATTATTATACTGGAGTCATTTACGAAGTTATTACAGAAGGATCAGCGCCCAGACACCCGGGGAAAAAGAACGCAGATGGTGAGAAGGACGAAGACAGTATCGGTGTAGGATCGATAGCTGCTGGTGGAAGGTATGATGAATTAGTGGGCATGTTTTCACAGTCGAAAAAGGGACCAAACCATTTACCCTGCGTCGGAATTTCATTTGGAGTCGAACGAATTTTCTCGATTTTAAGAGCTCGGGTCGACGAATCCAAGTTACGACCTTCTGATGTCGATGTTTACGTAATGGCGTTTGGGGGCGGTAAAGATTTTGATGGGTTTCCGCGGGAACGAATGGCTGTTTGCCGTGAACTGTGGGATGCAGGAATAAGTGCAGAATATCTGTACAAGGCGAAGCCTAAACCTAAACAGCAATTTGATGCTGCTGATCGCTCAGCCGTACCTGCCGCTGTCATCCTGGGCCAAGATGAATTAGCACAAGGACAAGTTAGAGTGAAAAGGCTCGGATTGAAAGAGGCTGCCGATGAAGGGAAAGTAGTAGCGCGCAACGAGATGGTTACAGAGATCCGAAGGCTTCTTGCGGATGTGAAGTAGATCTATGTATTTTTATTTTTGACTCCTCGATACACAAATTGTCTTGCATTCACAAGCTATAATCTCACAGATCGTTATCGTCCAGAAAACTTAGACAGTAGAAATTGCTGTCGTTTGACAGGTTTGTATAATATCAGACCTGTCAGTATGACATTGGCACTAATCAATATTTATCGTTAATAACAATTAAACAATAAAATGGCAGAGTAACTATGTAATATAATAGAAGATAAGGCGGCGTATACATTATAGAGATAAACCCAAACGCGTTTATAATATAAGGCCTGTTTATTATATAAGGCCTGTTTATTATGTAAGGCTAGCAAATTGAGAAAAAAGGCGCGTAGAGTCAATGGTAATAGCGCTGTGTATTTAATTAATAAATATACAAAATAAAAAGCAATTATCTGTATACGCGATGACTCATGGACGAGACAGCGAGAGTCGAGTGCCCCGTTTGCGGCCGCAGAATTAACATCGAGAGCATAAACAGCCATTTAGATCGTGACTGTGATAAAGACGCGACACCTTCGTCGCCTAATGTAAGTCCTAAACAGCTTGCGACGTTAACAAACTTTGGCCTTTCAAGCATTAAGACCGTTACCGACGAGCGGCGATAAAGCACACTCCAAAAGCTCGCAAACCGGTCTGTCGAGCCAAACCGTCCTCCAGAGCTCTCCATTTAGTGAAGCAAAAGTTAAAGCGGAGCCTACTTTTCAGGACGACGAATCCAGTGTAAAAGTTGAAGGCACTGAACCCGACGACGCGCACAAATCATCAGCGTCAGTCAAGTCTCAGGGGCTCAAACGTAAACGCGACGAAAGCCGGCCACTGGCTGATTTTGTTCGCCCAGAATCTTTGGACGATTTTGTAGGACAACAAGATCTTGTAGGGCCTCGCGGAATTTTGCGTGGAGTCATTGAACAAGATAGGCTGCCTTCATTTATACTTTGGGGTCCTTCAGGCACGGGGAAAACTACTCTAGCCAGGGTATGGAGTTGATTTATTATTCATTTTTATACATTTTTATATATTTTTATTATCTTATATTTTTCCTTTTTTTTTGTTTCTTTTTTTTTCTTCCAATATCCTTATTTTTTGGAATGGGAATTTCTAATTCTCAGATTCCCTCTCAGTACAAACTGTGTTTACAGTCTTGTCTATGCAAATAATTTGGCCCCTTTTGACGTACGACTACCATGTTCAAGCGTCAAGCTCTAGTTTGCCTTTCCCATTAAAGCATCTCCACTAATTCTAGATTATCGCAAAAAGAACGAAGAGCCTTTTTCGAGAGGTAAGCGCGACGGCCAATGGTATACAGGCATGCAAGAAAGTCTTTGAAGAGGCGCTAGGGGCTCTTCGCTTGACGGGCCAACGTACTATTCTTTTTCTTGATGAGATTCATCGGTTTAATAAGGTATCAGCCAGATGAGTGAAATCTAGTGACCAACTAACCATAGGCGCAACAAGATATTTTTCGTATGAGCAATTGGTGTTGTCGCTTTTCTAACTTTAGTGCCTTTTGTCGAGCGTGGGACAATCACTCTGTAAGGACAAACATGTAGAAAAATACACTTATTTATTTTTTGGACTCAATTTTAACAACAGAATTGGAGCGACAACAGAAAACCCGTCTTTTCGTGTCAATAATGCTCTGCTTTCACGGTGTCGGGTCTTTGTGCTTCGCAAGCTGGACAGCCAAGAAATACTGGAAATCCTTGAACGAGCAGAAGCCAAGTGTCAAATTGCTGTAGCCCATGATGTACTCCACTACCTTGCCGACTTGAGTGACGGAGACTCTCGAGTGGCACTAAATCTTTTGGAAATTATAGCAAATATGCCAGACTCTGATCGACGACTGTTGGACGTTGAGACATGTCGCGCTTTACTGCAGAGAACGAGTTTTGCCTACGATAAAGTAGGCGATGCTCATTACGATACGATATCGGCGTTTCACAAATCCGTTCGGGGTAGTGATGCCGATGCCGCGCTCTATTACGTGGGCCGAATGTTACAAAGTGGAGAGGATCCATTGTATATAGCTCGTCGAATGGTGAGAATAGCGAGTGAAGATGTCGGACTGGCGGATAACAATGCTCTGCCTTTGGCAGTCAATACGTATACAGCTGTCCAGCAAGTTGGAATGCCAGAGGCAGACTGTATACTAGCTCATTGTGCTTGTTATTTAGCCCAGGCACCAAAATCCACGCGAGTATACGCTGCTTATAACAGGGTAAAGGCCTGTTTAGCTCAACGGCCAGGCGCTGCTAGTGCAGAGATCCCACTGCACATACGTAACGCACCCACTAGGTTAATGAAGGATCTGGGGTACAGTGCAGGGTACAAGTATAACCCTAATTACCGTGAGGGTAAAGTAGCGCAGGAATACCTGCCCGAAATGCTACGGGGGGAAAAGTTTTTATACGACCAGGAAGAGGGGACAATGGTGGATAATAGTTTGGAGCCAGAGGCCAATGTTAATGGTAGCGTTACCGACGCCAGTGATGGTGAATTATACTAATAATGAAATAAATATTAGTAAAAATATAAATTAGACATATACGAAATTAAATAATATAAAATGAAATAATCTTTAATAATAATAATAATAAACCAGGGTTAGGGTTAAATAGCATTTGATTACATCTCACCCCAGAAACTAATGGCATTAACTGTGGAATGCCAGTTTACAAGGTGTCACTCTTTGGCGGCAAACTCAAAATTGAAACGTAACTGATTTACCAAGAAATGAGTCTAGCAATTAACATGCACAAAACTATTACAAGCATCAAGCTTAAATATGTCACATTATATCGATAAAAAAATATAATAATATCAAATGATCAAGATCAAAAGATAAAGATCATGTAGCCGCGTAGGCCAATCCAAACTTCTCCCTCGTTCCTATTTGGTGCCAAGCAGCTCTACGTCAAAGATGAGAGGCGAATTGGGAGGAATAAGGCCCGGGAACCCCCGATTGCCATAAGCATAGTCGGCCGAAATAAACAGCTTGGCCTTTTCGCCGACAGACATGGACGGAATAGCCTCGTCCCATCCACGGATGACTTGGCCGACTCCGATTACACACTCAAAAGGTCGGCCGCGGTCCACGCTGGAATCGAACTTCTTTCCGTTCTCTAGGGTTCCCGTGTAGTGGATCGATACCCTTTGACCTTTTTGAGGGTACGTTTTCTCGTCGCCGGGCTGTATAATTAGCTATTGCAGACAAGACTATTTACGTACGGAAACGATCTCCTTTTTGACTGCCATTGTTGTGATTGTAGAGTGACGTCGCCGTGGTAGGTTTGAGTTGCGAAAGAAGCACGTACGTTATTCTCTACACACACGTATATATATTATTTAATGTATTTAATGTAATATTTACGTATTTATTTATATTTAATATTTAAATTAAATATTCATATATACATATATATATTACTTGGTGTATATTGAAATACTCCCGATAGACAGAAAGCCAGACAGCGCGCAACAGTTAGCGTATAAGTCAATAATTTAATATACATAATAAATATAATACTGCAATAAAATACAGAAAAAATGTACCAAAGTCGCCTTTGCCGAAAATCCGACTGCTTTTCTGTTGGCCTCTATGACGATCGGCACAATCGCCGGATGGAGGCACATAAATGCCACTATGAAAACTGTAATAAATCGTACAAAAAACGGTGCAGGCTAGACGAACATTTAAAGTCGCATACAGATCAGCGTGATTTTTGCTGTGAGCTTTGCAGTGCCAAGTTTTTGCGTGAAACGCACTTGAAGGCTCATAAACGCTTCAAGCACGATGAAACTGGCGCCCACTATACCTGCGAATACTGCGACCTCCATTTCAAAACAAAGCAGCATTTACGCCGACATGAAGAGAGGCACAAGGAACTAAAGGTATGTGGCTATGATCTATGTACAATTTACCTGTACACTACTGATTGTGCCTTTGCCTTTTGCACTATATGTTTGTTTCATGCATAGAATAAATGCCGTTTATTTCCGTTGGCTCACTGCTAATCGTATCCAGTGCCCCATATGCCACACAAACGTTTTACGGTCTGAGCTTTATGCTCATACATCTTTACAGCACCCACCCCGCTTGAATCGATGCGAAGACTGTGATGCGATATTCCCGACACCCTCAAAATTGCTGCGTCATATCCACTCAGCGCATAGACCGAAAACCCATCGCTTTGAATGCTGTTATCCCGAGTGTGCGAATGTATCATTTTCAAGTGCAAACGAGTTACACGAGCACGTGCGCAAAATCCATCCTCTAAAATGTCCCGTTTGTGACCAAGTTTTTTCGAGGTCTCAGTACCTTTGCGAGCATATGCAGATCCATAACACTACGCTTGAGCAACGAAAACAATTTGTCTGCGATTGCGGTAAGGCGTTCACCAAAGCCTCTGCTCTCAATGTCCATAGAAGGACTTTTCATTTGGGAATGCGTGAGTTTTGCTGCTCTCTGTGCGAGTCCAAGTTTAGTTCAAACGCGTCGTTGAAGAGGCATGTCTACAATCTACACTTGAAACCGCAGGAAAAAGAGATCCGGCCGGCTGACGCTGAGCACGTGGCTGAAGACGAGGCTTCAAAGGTGATTGAGATGCTGAGTGGAGCCAGCTATAAACGCGGAAGAAACGTTAAATGCCCAGTTGAAGAGTGCCTTTATTATTTCACTCGCCAACACGATCTTGAGCGGCATCTAGCCGCCTTGCATGGTGAACGACTAGTCTGCGGTGCTAAGACAGAAAAATAAACGATCATATATGATATAGGGTCGAATATGATTTTGGGAAAGTTTGGTCTACGCCGGGCTGGTTGGATGTTTAGTTGTATGCAGTGCAATGTTGTCTCAAACAGACACTGTGACAAGCTCCCACTGCTACACAAAAGCAGATTTTATTTAGATTTTATCGATATTGACAATTACGGAGGATACAGTATTTTGTTTAGAGGAATAGCCGACAATGGTCCAAGAATTGTAGCCAAAAGCTCGTTTGCTACTACCTTTGTAAGCCGAATAGCACTGGCGATACTTTGGACGAAACAGAAATAAAATAATATTACGGCGGCAAAACTAGATTGTACATACAGCCTTGGTAGACAAACATTTCCTCCCAGTCGCTCCTTAGCCGTCCCACCCCAAATCTGATCTCGATATTGCCCTCGCTGGTAAAGACAGGCACACATACCATAAACTTGCCCATTTTTCCAGTACCCAGGCAGGTTCTTGCCGTACACTTATTGCCGGCTTTTTGAAATTTATTACATTTAATTATTTTCGTTATTTTAATTATTTTAATTATTTTTTATTTCAACTTTTCCTTTCCTCTTTTCATTGATAAACCATCGGGTATACTGGCACGGTACATGGCTCCTTTCCAAGCGCGCTCAACTACCGCGCCTCGAACTGTACCATACGATCTAAATGTCAGTAAAAACTTGAGCACGAGTATCTTACTAGTCCTGCGCTTGTACATTACTCGATGTCCACATTCGCGACAGCGGATCACTTCTTTCGGCTGTATACTATTTACCGCTCCGCAATCTAGGATGTGAGTATACGCCATAGAGCATAAGATTGCCAATACCCGCACAAAGGTACGTCATTGCCTGCGGCACCAGCGAAGGCTGAGCCGAGTTCATTGTCGACAAAAGCTTTTTTTTTTGGCTGCTAATGTTTGATATTTAATTTATAATTTATCAACGAGCACTGCTAATAAATTGCTGATAGAAATCAGATAATATATGGATAATATTGTACATATTTCGTGTATATATTATAAATAAAAACATGCGGATGAAATTGCAGCTCGAACCTAATTGCACATTGGATTACATATTAATTGCTAAATAAAAACATTATATTGTCTACTCGCTCATAATATAGGGCATTCGTATAAATAATAGTACGGGTACTAATATTAGTATTGATACTGGTGTTAATATAATATTTTGTACTGATTAGTTTTATTTTATTTTACGCTGTATATTTAAATATAAATAGCCAAGCGGCGCTAGGAGCAAAAGGTACAATGACACTATGGTAATTATTCTACTGTAAAGTTCGTTACGTTTATTTTTATCCATCTTTTTCAAAGCCAAACACTTTTTATCTATGACGTCTCAGCTTCAACACCATTCTCCGCTTCCGCCACACCAGTCTCAGTCTCTTGCGGCTCAGCCGTGCCTTGTTCAGTCACAGGATGAGCATTGTCTTTTTCATTCTCTTCAATGAGCAAATCGTTCGCCAGAGACTCTGGCACGTCCGTCAAGTTCCATTCTGTGAAAAGCTCAGGCTCCTCGTCAGGCGCTACCAACAAATCCGCCACTCTCTTACGATTATTCGCTACTAAATCTGCCTTCCACGACTTGAGGATCCGCGAAAAAGATTTAGGAGCAAAAGTGAGACTAAACAGCCCCGCTTCAGCAAACCGGTTGGTCTGCTCCAAAACCTTTAAACAACCGTCCACATCGTGCAGCAGCCAAGCGCTTATGAAGGCATTATTATAGACTCCCTGAGCGAGCGCTTCCTGCCGGCAAAGCTCGAGTCCCTCAACGTCGTTTGTGCTGGAGGCAAAAAGTAACATGGATCCGAGGTCCTTGGCATTGTAGAAACATTCTCGAGCAAGTTCCAGGTTCCAGGCAGACATGGCAGCATCGCCCACCGTCTTCCATTTAGCTTCAATCTCGGATTCACGTGCTAATTCAACAGCTAATTCAAGGTTGCCCAGAGCAAGAGCAAGTTCAAACCGATGCTCTGCGTCCGTTGTGACCTGCAACGCCAGTTCCGTGTAGCCCTGAGCCTGGAGAAATCGTGAAACAATGCCACGCTCTTCCTCGGGAATTTTTTGCAAAAGCTCTTGTGCTAAATCCATATCGCCACGAAGCACTACTGTCTGATACTCGATCAAAGCCAGACTGAGCCGGTAGGAAACGAATTTGTGGGCCTTATTGACCAAGTAAACTCTGCCGTCTCGCGGCAAATAGCCGACTACAAAGAGCGGCTGGTCGAAATTGGCCACTGTCTTTACCTGGCCACCTACTATATAATTCAAACGGTTGGATTGCGTAGTATACACAAAGCAATCACCGATCCAAGTGCCGGAAATTACCGTGTCCTCCACGTCAGAAATGGCCTCGAACGCGTCCTCATAGCCCTCTTCGTCTGGACATTAGTTTGTTGATAATTAAAAGTAATACATAAAATAAATATAAATACAAATATAAATCTATTTCCGAAATACTTCTGCTTCACTTACTTTCAACATCTTCATCAACTGCATCCGGATTGTACTTTAGAATATAGAACGAATCCGTGCAAACAACGGCACAGAGTGTCGATTCGGACCAGTAAACATTACGAGCGCCTGCAACTTCAATAATCCGCACTAGCCGTCCGGTGTCCCAAGTGTAGAAAGCCACAAACTCTCGGCCTTTTAGTCCAATCAGCTTTCCGCCCCACAATTGCTCGCTTTCAAAAGGCAAATCGATGACCAACCCGCCTCCTGATCCTGAGCCTGCGTCCTTAAAGTTGCGGAGGACGCGTACACTAGTAGTCGTGTCACGAATAGCATACTCGGTGGAAGAATTGGCAGACCAACCAAAATCAAGAGCGGGTCCAAAAGCCATATTTCTCCAGGCCAAAGCAGTATAGATAATATACTCGCCATCTCCACACACAACGACAAAACGGCCATTGGGCGAATGCTTCAAAAAATGAGGATAAATTTCAGAGGAAGCAACATCTTTGACGGGCAGTGTAAGTTGAGCTCCGTCCTGTAAATCTTCACCGCTATTACCAGCTGGTGCCTTTATTATAGCAGCCTGAATATCCATATGACGGGCCCATACAAGTTTGCCACTAGCGTCCATACTAACAGCAGGTTCTTCACTGCCGATTTTAAACACTGTAGAACCCTCGTCGAAACCAATTGCAATATTGTTGCTTCCCCGGAGATAGGCTACAGCCCAAGCACGTTCTAGACCATAATTTATAGTCTCCTCAAGGCGGTAGGTGGTAGAGTGCCAAATCTTTACGAGTCCATCCTCTGCGCCACTAATAATTAGAGGCAGTTCTGGGTGGAAAACGGAGAAGGAAACATTGTTCGAATGGCCCTCGAGCACCTGCACACAGGCTTTCGTTTGATAGTCCCATATTTTAATGAGCTTATCGTCACCAGTAGTCACGAGGTAAGGCTTATCGTTGCCATGGTAATAGTCCACGTAATTCACGCCCTTTTCATGAGCATCGAGTGTGAAATTAGCTTGCGCGGAACCTAAATTCCAGACTTTAACCGTACGATCTAAACAGGCTGAAGCAAAAGTGTTGGGGTCTTTAGGGTTAATCGCCAGCGACATTACAAAGTGAGCATGACCCTCGTACGTTTGCACTAGCTTCCAGTTTTGCTCCCAATTCCAACACCGGACTGTCATATCATCCGAGCTCGTCAGGACAAACGGCTGCGTTGGGTGAACTGCCAGTGCCCGCACATAATCGGGGTGAGCTTCAAACGAAGTTACCCTTTCCCCAGTATTGTAATTGTACACGCGCAACTGGAAATCATCGGCTCCACAGACGAACCAGTTCCTGCGTGCAATAAACTTGCACGCACGGATAGGAACGTCCGTGAGCTCGAACGTCTTCACAAGCAGCTAAACCGTTAGTCTTGATTATTTTATTCCAAAGTATCTTCTTTGCATGGTGGAGGCTGCTTTAGACAGGGGACTTGAATTTGGTCTCTCAATTCTTATTTTGACGTATGCATTTTGGTTTTATTTTATCTTGAAAACATCTCGATTCTGATGCCAAATTTGATCTTTTTACCAACGGCTTTTTCTTATTTTATTCATTTATTTATTTTTTTGGTTATTGTTTGGCGTTGATGCGTTTGTTTGTTAACCGTGTCCCTTCTCTCTTCGTCCAATTCAATTCAAATTTTCACTTCATACCTGAGTCTCGTGGTTCCAAATGAACACTTGTCCATTATAAAGACTGGAAATAATCCACGGTTCCGTTGGATGAAAATCGATGGCCTTTACGCGATCAGACCGCGCTAGCAATTTTCTCTACAATTGAGCAACGAATTCAGCGTCGCCAAAGAGACGCGTGTGCCGCAAGTGTCAGCCAAGTCCTTTCTTAAAATCAAATCAACAAGCAATTATTGCTGTTTGACTCGTCCATACCTTTATATCGAGCCGCATGGTCCGTGTCGAATGCTGCCCGCCGTCTGACTCGTGGCTCTAGTGCTCTGTGGAAAACCCTGGTTTCTTTTCGTTGAGCATTGTTATATGTAATCCTAGTGTAAGGTTACGCACAATCGATTGTGTTCATGTCTTGTCGTTATTATAGAGTTGGCCTGTTCATATTACTTTTATAGCCTTGTGAGTACATAAAAGAACCATAATTTATTATCGTAATAATAAGCCACTTGACAGTTTACATGAGTTTTGTTATTGGTTTATTGTTTATTGTTTTGTGTTTTTCAGATATTAAATGGCATTTATCTGCAAAATGTTAAAGGCGCTGGCAGGATGCCAATTCCTAATTACAGCATATTCATTTTAATTGGCTTTGATCATATATCATGTACAAATTTCATGTATGAAACGGCTATCTACATTCCATACCCATTTGTTAATGGCATATTGATCTAGAGGCAATAAATCACCATAAACTGGCCAAACAATCTAAGCGTACGATTTGCATAAGATACTGGCGTATGCGTAACGTAAGAAGAGGGACGCTTGAATACAGCCACGAGATCTCGTTCATGACTATATTGTGAATTATTTATTTTACAATATACTTATTGATCTAATACCACCCTAAACAACCCGAACGTGTACGGATTTCAGCTTGTAAAATTGCTCAAATCCGTGACGCGATAAAGTAACACCTCGACCCGAATTCTTCCAGCCCGTCCAGGCCAGTGATGGATCTGGGTAATCGGCCCGATTTGCAAACACAGTCCCGGCTTCAACGCCGTCAATAAAAGCCTGTGCTTCAGAAGAAAGAGGATTTCGTGTCCAAATAGACGCAGTAAGGCCAAACTCTGAATCGTTTACAAGCTCGAGAGCCTCTGCATCACTAGAGACTTTCTGTACTCCTGAAACAGGACCAAAAGTCTCCTCTCGCATTACCTCCATATCATGGCTTACTTTTGTAAGAAGTTGGGGGTACACGTATCCCTCGGGAATAGCTTTACTCTCGTCACTAAAGCCGACAACTTTAAAGTCCGTTGACGATAAGAGGGCCTTTGCACCTTTTGCAATTGCCTCCTCCACTTGGCCACGGATCTTTTTAGCCGCAGCTAAACTAATGACCGGTCCAATCGTCGTTTCTGCATGCAGTGGTGGACCCAAGACGGCCTGCTGTTTTACCTGCGACACTAACTTTTCTATAAATTGATCAAAAACCTTTTCGTGAACGTAGACACGCTCAATCGCACAACAAGACTGACCGGAATTAAAGATAATTCCATCTGCTATTTGTTCTGCTGCGTAGTCTAAATCGGCATCTGCCATAACATACGCTGGATCTTTACCGCCCAGTTCGAGGCCGACGTTGATAAACTGCTTTGTAGTCTGAGCAGATTGAGCCACTGCTAATTGAATAGCGTTGCCACCTGGAACAGATCCAGTGAAGGCCACGTGTTTGATGCCTTTGTCTGAACACAAATGGCATACAGTGGCAACATTACCGATATGTGCAGTCTGTAACACTCCAGCTGGAAGACCTGCCTGTTCCAACAGCCTTTGCAAAGCGTCCGCACTAAGTGGAGTTTGCGGTGAAGGTTTAAGAATGACCGAGTTGCCTGCCAGCAAGGCAGGGACAAGCGCGTTGATTGTAACGAGGTAAGGGTAGTTCCACGCTATGATAATGTTAGCATGATGAAGCGGTCTGGAAGAAAAGAACGAAATCATAAATAAAAATAAAATTAGGATTAAAATCATAATACAAATATAAATATAAATAAAGTACTGAGCAATTGCGATGATAAACATCTATAGCTAATGCAGCACATGATACAAAGGCCCAGGTGAACACCGACAATCACGGTATGAAGTATTATAGACAAGACTGTCTAATAAACCATAAATCTCCGTGTTAAGCATACCTCCAATTATCACAACTGGCCCTAACGGAACTTTGCGAACGGACCTTTGCAAGTTGCTTGGCCCTGTTTTGTAAGGATCAGCTTCCACGTTCTCGGGTGCAAGCACGTCTGTCGCGATATTTGCCAAGTAACGGCCACGTAAGGCAGCTGTGCGAACCTCAACAGGACAAAACCGTGCCGGCCGACCCATTTGTACACTGACATCACGACCCAACTGCTCTGCTTCGTTTTCCAAAGCCTGTAAGAATGTATTTATAACACCAATCCGTTCTTTAAGCGATTTTTCAGCCCAAAGACGGCCCTTTGCAGTGGAAGTATGCACTAAACCATCAATATCCTGCACCCGAATTTCGTCGCGCCGGGCGACTACGCTTTGATCGACGGGAGAAAGCGTTTCAATCATGAGCGTAAAAGATTGCCTCGTTCAAACAACGTTAATCGCTCTTTGCACAAGTTTACGATATATTAACTGTGACACTATTTGTATGTACGCAATACATAATATAATGTATGGCGCGTGCGATTAATGCTCGGAGCTTTTCGATAACAATCTTGATCACGTGCAAACACTAATATTGCTTGGATGTCAGGACAGTCTCCTTGGAGAAATACGATTGCCGCAGGAATATGCGATAGTCGATAAGTCGACACGAGCAGTGTCAAAACTCTAATACTCTATTATAATCTCAAAAGATTATAATTAATTATATTATTATCCTTTGATAGGGAAAACAGCCGCTCATCAGTTCGCAATGGGACGTCTTCAGGACAAAGTGGCCGTCATCACCGGCGCTGCAGGGTAAGCTGCGCCACAGTAATGACATCTGTTTTGTTTATTTGGGTTTTGTTTTGTGGCTTATTTGGGTTTTGTTTTTCTGTTTCATTTTGTTTTATTTTGTATTAATTTAATTTAATTTTGTTTTAATTTTGTTTTATTTCTGTATAATGTCTATGCCGAGTCGGGTTGTTTAGTGTTCGCGTCTGCCCACTTACTGTGCCGTATTTTCCGTGTGCCTTATCCCATCAGACCAAAGTTAACAAGCATGTAAAGCGGCATCGGCCTGGAAACAGCAATCTTGTTTGCTCAGGAAGGAGCGCGTCTTGTACTGTCTGATGTAAACGCAACCGGATTGCAAAGCGCTTCGGCCCGAGTACTCGAGCTGTGCCCGAAAGCTTCTGTTTACTCCAAACTGTGTGACGTCAGTAAAGAATCCGAGGTTGCAGATCTGATTGCCTTTGCGGACGGAAAGTTTCCTTCCGGCGTGGATGTTATGTTCAATAATGCCGGAATTATGCATTCAGCGGATGACGACGCTCTTTCAACCGACGAAAAAGTTTGGGATCTAACCCAAGCGATTAATGTAAAGGGAGTCTGGTTTGGCTGCAAGTACGCTATAAAGAGCATGCTTGCTCACAAAAAGCAAAAGGCTTCTATCATTAATACTGCGTCTTTTGTCGCACTTTTGGGTGCTGCTACACCTCAGATTGCTTACACTGCCTCTAAGGGCGCAGTACTGGCTCTGACCCGCGAATTGGCCTGCGTTCATGCCCGTGACGGGATCAGGATTAATGCCCTGTGCCCAGGGCCGCTCAATACTCCTCTGCTACAGAATTTTCTTGATACGGAGGAGAAACGGTACCGCAGACTGGTTCATGCCCCAACTGGCCGGTTCGGAGAGGCTATCGAGCAGGCTCATGCAGTCGTTTTTCTCGCCTCTGACGAGAGCAGTTTTGTCATCGGTCAAGATTTTATCGTTGATGGAGGTATGCTGAACCATATGAAGGGACTGCCTTGTGTCTTTTATTTAATATCATGTCAGCGATAGATATTTTTTAATTTATCTATTCTTTTTTTTCCGCATGCAGACATACTAATTTACAGGCCTGAGCAGCGCGTACGTCACGCCCGAGGGGAAACCTTTGCCGGCTCCTCAAAACCAGGCGTGAGAGACCGTACGAGTACCAAATGCACTACTAGAATATATAGATTGGTGTCAGTAATTTAGCTGTATAGATAGATTTGTTAAATGAGTGTCGTATGTGCACGTAGCCGTTTACAGCCTCTTGAAATACAAGAAACTTTATAAATAAAAGAGCTGAAACGGCTCATTCGATGATTTATTTATTTATTTATATATTTATTTATTTATTAATTGATTAATTAATTAATTAATTAATTAGTAATTATTGATCAATCACGCCGGAACCACTTTGCATACGCCAGCAGGTAGTATAGCCGAAAACTCTTGAAAGCAAACTCGTCTTTACGCAAATCTTGAGGGTAATCTGCTCCCAAATCAACGGCAGCTGCCAATCCCGAAATTATGGCGGTCTCATGTGCATTGACTACGGTCCATGAACCGGCAAAACGAGTATTACTTTTCCCCTGCAAAGTCCAGACCCACGGTACGACAAAGATGTAGTGAGAAATAGAGTGGCAGAGCTGGTGCCACCAGTCCTTGCGAATAATTTTGTCAGGATCAATTTCATCGATGGACCACAAATGCGAATCGCGGTCTTTATTCAAAAAAATTGTTTGGAAGACATGACGATCAAATTCAATGTCTTTAGGAAACTGCGACTGGTAATTTGTTGTATCAAAGCACATTTCCAATTTGCTGCGATCTTCATCGTATTCTTTAATATAATACATTGGTTTAAAATTGTGCTGTGCAATTTCGCACCTGTGACTTTGATCGACTCCGTTTAGTGAAGTGACGGCTTGTGCTTCATTGTAATCATTTTCATAGTGTCGCCTCATATAGTTCGTATCGTTGTGCGTGACCGTAATATCGTCACTAAACTTTGCGTGCTTCAAAATGTTTTTCTCTTTCCAGCTAGCGTTCGGCTCGAGGATTTTGCAGGCTGCATCGGCCAGCACACACAGAACAATTTCGTCGTACTCTTCTTGTACGTTGTTTGCTTCATAGTAATCGTCATTCACATTGCTATTGTTGCTGCTATTGCTCTGTGCAACCGACGACTGTTCCTTCCGTTGGCCTCTAGTCGACAAGGAAACCCTAACCCCCTTTCCATCACGTAAGACAGACGTGACCATAGTGTTTAATCTGACTTGAGCGCCCTGCGCTTCCAAATCACGTCGCCAAGCCGCGTAAAAAGCCCGTAGCTCCGGGAAGACAATCATTGGAGGGTAATTGCTGACAATACTCGCCTTGTCCCCCGGGTACCACATCCCGACTGTTGGCGAAGTTACCAGCCGTTCCAGAATAATCGCTGGCACTTGTGGAGTCGCGTTGCCTGTACCCAAAAACAGGGCCACCATGGGCAAGGCCACATCGTTTATAAACTCTGAGGAGAACATGAAAAGCTTGAGCAGTAATTGCAAGGGGTAAAGCAGCCAGAGCACTTCGGTCCAAGAGATGAATCTCAGCATTCTATGGAACCTTTTGGCTTCGGCTGCGTGACGAACGAGTAGTTTTGTAGGGTAAACGTTGGTCCAGAAGTGCTCGTCTTTTCCGAAACTGACCTGTAAATCTACAGGGCTCGCATCGAAGCCCTGCTTTTTGAACATTGCCATCGTATGGTGGAAGATATAACTCCCGCCTTGGACCCCCTGGTTCAGCCAACCGGCCCCGTAACGCGACTCATCTATCGGTATGGAAAACGCCTGACCACCACAGTAATCGTTGCTTTCGACGAGCGTGACCTTGGGGTATTTTGTTAGCTAAAGATGCGAATAAAAAGATTATCATTTTTCCCCAATTCATTTCGATCAGCTCTGCACAATTTTTCAGCACAATTTTTTCAATTCAAATTGATTTCCTTTTGGATTTATTTCAGCCGATCTTTATTTTTATTTAATTATTTAATATCATATCGCTCGAGATGGGCCGACTTGCCTGGAACTTTTCCGGGTGCTGTGAAAGATGGTACGCACAAGACATTCCCTAAAATATTAATCAAAGTGCAGTTTTTAAAACAATATTTTAAACTTACTGCGGCACCTGCGCCGACAACGAGGACGCGTTTAGGCCGTGGAGCTGCCATAATTGTCGAGTGTCTTTGGTTTGGTCGCCAATAAAGGTAATTCGGCGATCTACGAATTGATGTGTATGACATAACGATATCATTCATATAGTAAGTAACGATAACAGAAAGGTCATACTTGTAACCCTAACACTAATTCAGAGATTATAAACTAACCCTACCTAACCCTAACTCCAATTCACCAATATTAGAAAGCAACCCGTGTTTGTGGAGCATGCACAGACTTTTGTAGAAAGCTTAGTGTGCCGAACCGTCAATGAGCTTTGTCAATGAGCTTTGTGGAGAGACGATACTTGCGACTGTCGCGTAATGTCGCGATTGAGCTACGATTGTTTGTAGAGAATGGCGACAGTGAGTGGCTGAGTTACATTTTGCCGGTAAGATTCGCGTTGTTTGCAGTGACTAATTGCCATGAAGTCTCTCGTGGAACAGGTACGGCCGACAATAATGACAAAACTGCATCAGGAGCGAGACCTTTCACGACAGAGACTTTTCAGTCGAAAAGAGACAATGATGGGTGACGGGTATAGTGCGGATATATATCTTGTGCCCACAACAACTCGGCACTCGTTGCTTGTAAAGGTTGGATTCTTTATTCATTTATGTTTGTGCCCTTTCATTTAAAAAAACAGTAGCCATTTCTTTTGTGCGTTCAGCAGGTTCGTGATCTATGATACTGACTTGTAAAGAACGCTGAACTCGAAGAGCCTGTGGATGGAGACGTATTCGATACGAAGCCAGTCCTGCGCGTGAATTACAAGGGACTACGTAATCATGATCATTCGATATGTCTCGTGATTCACAAAGATCAAGGATCATCTACGATAAAGACGGAGCAGCCTCCAATTAGCGCCTGGATCGAAAGTACTCAGCAATAGCAAAACTGGCACAAATAGCCGCCGTTTGGGGTCTTTATTGGCCAGGAATACCATATTATGGCATTATATCGACGGTTACGAGAACAACAGATCGTGTAATTGGCACATAAAAAAAAAGTCAACAAATGATCAAAGGTTAAGCAGTTAATTCTGCTACAAAGATGATAGTGGCTACAAATACCGCGTTTCATCAAACTCCTCAATATCAAGCTTTAGCGACCGAGACTCCTTATAGCTTGGTGTTGGTGCTGTAGGATTCTGTTGCAGGTAGAACCGTCGAAGCAGCACAATTGCTTCCTTGCGGAAAAACCCTGGGTATGCCGGGTATCCCTGGTCAATGCTATTATGGTCACTATTGATTTTGAAAACGCTACCGCAACCGCCAAATCGATCGTTTCCACAGCCGAAAAAGACAGATCGTATATGAAGTTGTCTTAATGCGGCTGCACACATGAGGCAAGGTTCAACAGAGACATAAAGATCAGTTTCCTTGAACACCTCTGGGCTGTACGTCTTTAATATTTCTTCGATTGCTACAATTTCTGCGTGGCGAATTCCCTGTTATTAGCTACATTCGGCTATAGGCAAGAAAATTTGCGCTAAACAAAAAGGAAAGAATTAAAGAATTAAATAAACATGTCGCACAATTGAACTAAACTAAATTAAATTGAACTAAATTAAATTAAATTAAATTAAATTAGATTAAATTAATAAAGAACTAAACTCGAGAATTGCATAGTTATGGCCTTACACACAACGAGCGATTAGTATCGTTTTTCCCAGTTCCAATTACTGTGCCATTATTTACAAAGACGCAGCCAACAGGCACTTCGTTCGCGTCTAATGCGTCTTCCGCCTAGCGAGTTAATTCAAGTAATACGATGCCAGCATTACCAAAGCAACCGCTTTTCCCATATGGTGCCAGTGATCTTGATTTTCTCGTACAGCCAAGAGTCTTTTGATCAGATTTCGTATAGTACTGCGCACTTACGATTCTGACTGTCCACCCCCCGTGTTCTCCTTGTCCTTATTGCCAGAGACCTTTCCGAGTATGTGTGCTACCACCAATCCTGCAGCCGCGTCCACCTGCTCACTGTCTTCGTTGGGGAGAACGAGGTCGGCCGATTTTCTTGTAGTCTCGGCAATCTCATCGCCGGGCTTACTTTGCTCCAAATATTTGGTAATACTTGATCGGACGAGAGAAAAGTCTGTCCCATCGCCACAGTCACGCAGCAGTATCCGTGCTAGCCTTATATCCGCATCTGCAGCAATAAACAAGGCAAAATCGTAATGCTTTAGCAGATTAGGAGCCAAAGCCAGATTGCCCACTATTAAAACAACACGGGGCTCACTGCACCCAGCAAGGGCCTCGAGCGACCGTTCGAGCAGCGTAAAGTCTTTATAATTAGAGGCAAAAGACCAAAATAAATGTGAGTAAAATGAGCTGGCAGTACGGTACCCGTAGACTCCAAGTCTTTGCCTGGACTGACGAATTCGCAGAGCTCGAGTGTCGCTATTGCACCGGGACCAAGTGTCTCGATTTCTCTCACTATTTTGTTGGCGACGCGCGTCTATTAAAGTTAACATGGAAATTTTTAAACGACTACTTTTCCCGCCGCAGTGGCGCCGCCAATGCCGACAATCAGCATCTCAGCTCATGCCAGGTTTTTGTGTAGGCGGCAAGTATTGCGAATATTATCATTTTAATGGATTTAGCATGACTCTAGTTGAATATTTTAATTTTAATATTATTCAATTTTAATTTATCCAATTTTAATGATATAATAGCATAATAATGAATATCAATAAAATAGCATTATAATCTGGGGTCTGAGCATAAATAAGCTTTAACCTGATGCTTGTGGATTACGACGGGTGCAATGGAAGAATTGGTGCAACAGGTACGCAGCAATTGAAGTCGTTAGGGCAGATTTACTCACAATTTTAGTTGGAAGCAGATGAGCGGGTAAAAGTTGCGGGCATAGATGTTGATGGAATACTCCGTGGAAAGATTATGCTCAAGGACAAGTTCCTCTCTGCGTGTAAAGGCGATGGGTTCGGATTTTGCTCCGTCGTGTTTGGTAAGAAGCTGCTCGTGTACAATTCCAATCGTGGATCAATCAACTGAGCCTGAACCGTAGATTTTTGGCGGTCGTTTATTAGTCACAATTATGTTTACACGACTTGCCTGGTTTGGCTTGACTTGCTCTGATTGACCTGTTTTGTCTGAAGATTTATTTTGCAAGTATTTTACAGTCCACAATTCGCAATGCGCTTTTCAAGGCACTGACCCTACAGGCTGGGACATGCATGATTCGATGTATGGACGCGAATTACTCGTATCGAACGCAGAGAACGGGTACCGTGATGTAATTGCGCGGATCGACACGAAGAGTATACGGCGCATACCATGGGAGGGCAATATTCCTCTCTTTCTCGTGTCATTTAACGATGCTTTAACTGGCGATCCGATAGCCGCTGATCCACGCAATTTATTGGCTCGAGCCTGTACGGATCTGGGCGATGTTAAAGCAATGGCCGGAGTCGAACTTGAATTCTTCAATTTTGAGGAGACTCCTCGCTCACTCGAGCAGAAACGGGGCATCGGCCTTGTGCCTATGACTCCGGGAAATTTCGGGTACTCCCTACATCGGCCCGCGTCCCAGCAAGATTTCTTTTACGAAATATTTGATCAGTGTCTTGCGTTTGGAATCCCTATTGAGGGCTTCCATACAGAGACAGGTCCGGGAGTTTATGAGGCAGCTCTACAGTTTTCCGAGGCCTCTTTAATCGCAGACAGAACAAGTCTTTTCAAAATGTCGGTTAAACAGCTGGCTTTGAAACGGAACTTGATCTCCTCATTTATGGCTAAACCTCATAATGGCTTGGCCGGGTGTTCTGGGCATATACACATTTCCCTGATGCAAAACGGACGCAATTTATTTGCTCGCGACTCGCTTGATTCAAGTGCCAACGTATGGGAAGACGTCCGTGGCCTCAGTGACTTGGGGCGTCAATTTTTAGCGGGTCTCTTGGACGCTCTAATGGACATTATGCCCATGTTTGCTCCGACTGTTAATTCATACAAGAGACTAGTAGAGAATTTTTGGGCGCCCGTGACTGTTTCGTGGGGCCTGGAAAACAGAGTTGCGTCTATCCGACTCATAACGCCGCCTACTTGCAAACCGGAAGCGACTCGTATTGAAGTTCGAACGCCCGGTGCGGATGTAAATGTTCACTATGCTCTGGCTGCTATAATTGCTGCCGGCCAAAGAGGCATTCAAAAGAGAATGGAACTGACTCTGCCTCCGCTGGACAAGTCTGGTAAAGATTTGGCCCGGGCCCAGAGGCTACCTCGGACTTTGCAAGAGGCAACTTCTCGAATGGCCAGTCCAAAATCTGTAGCCAGAGAGCTTTTCGGTGACGATTTTGTTGATCATTACTGTGGTACACGTGAACACGAAGTTCGGTTATGGAACGACTATGTCACTGACTGGGAGGTTAAACGATACATTGAGACTGTTTGAGGATACATTGTGTGACTGATATATAAAATACAGGATTTTTGGTGTCGTTGATAAATATACAATACTCAGAGATATAACAATTGTCATAGTATTAATCCACAAATACATTGTTCATAAGAATGCAATTCTATTTGTTCTGCTAATATATTGAAATTTTAGTTGGATGCGCCATCTTGGATAGGCCTAAAATTCTTACTATGTTGAATCTATTATCAATTAAAAGCGAATCTCTTCGACTAGAATTAAATAATATAATTCGTATTTTACGTCGTTTGCACACGCAAAAGACCCTTGCTTTTTTGAAAAGTATGACATTGGAACGTGTAAAAAGTACTGACAAACACCTAACTCATTCGTTCTTATCTAATTGTCTTCATAATTTTACGCTTTTGCTCTGTAATGAACTTGTGCTCTCCAATGAAGTAAGCTCGTTTAACCTGCTCCCGCATGTTTTGATTTCATAAAGATTGTTTTTATTATTATCAACTCATTCGTACAGAATAACATTATCTGACTAAACCATGCCCACATTATGCGATCTACCAACTATGCAACATTGTAACATACGTACACTCGAGTAAACGATCCCGCTCCACGCTTGGTGGACTTGTACCTCAAAGGCAGCAATCAATCTATAGTACAAAAGTGATAGACTAAAACAGTATAGATAAAAATTGATAATAAAGATGAAAAAAAGCAAAAAATTATAATTATAATTATAATTAAAATTAAATTAAAAAAATAATTAGTAATTAGTAATTAAAAATAATAGTAATAGTAGTAATAAAAAAAAATAAACAAACTTTATGCCTGTCCTTTCAACAAGCCTCTGAAGGAACGAAGAGGCTGAAGGTCTCTTTTGAGATTCAGACTCTTCAACTGCGGGATTGAAATTCTCAGTCCTCGCTCCTTTGTCCTCAACTCCCAGCTTTCACAACAAGGCTACCGATCGACCTGCCTAGTATGAACATCGTCTTGGATCTTGGACACTGGAGCACAAGATGGCTCTGGCGCAGTTTGCACAATAGACATCCGCCTGTCAACAAAAGGCAGCCATAATCCAACTGGTCCAGCGTATTTGGTATGCAAGCTTGTATCGTCCCTTGCATCCGGAGCATAATCAACATCCTTACCCGCATCGATGTACCGCTGAGTAATGACGCTGGTAATAAACTCTACAATATGCCACTGCGGCCAAACCCCCTCCCAACTCCGGATTTCTGGCTGCTTGTAATCATAAGCAAAAGCACCGGTATCTGATTTAGCTTCCTCTTCAGTAACGCAGGAGCCCTGCTTGCCCTTGGCAGAGTAGTCAAACTTGTGAGCGTGTGGGGTATAGCCGGCAATTGTAGAACTGACGGCAGAAGATCGAGCATTGGTCCCGTTCATTAGAGCAGTAAAGAGCGAAGCGTCATCCTCACCGCCGTAGAAATCGAGGCCGGTGGACGAGGATCTGATACCGCGAAAGTCCAGAGTGGAATCAGCACGACTGACGTTGTAGACGTTGGCAGTATTGCTCGATGGCGATTTAGGGATAAGCATTTGCTGAGACGAAGAGTTTCTGTTTAACCTTTTCCCCGGAGAATTGGCGGGCATTGAAGAGTCCATCAGTGACGAAGGAGCCAGAGAGTAGACAGAGTCCTGAGCGGCAGTCATGAGCGGCCGAGTGGGAGGCGAAGCTGTAGGAGCAGCTGCAAAATTGTTGAGCTGGTCTTCAGAGGCTAAAGAGCCACGGCGGTCAACGACAGCGTAGCGGTACAGCCGTGCTTGGTGAGAGTAGAGAGCGTTTTGTATGGGCTCTGGGACCATTGCAACAACAGAGTTCTTGGGCACAAGGATCCTGCCCACGAGGCAGTCGCTGCGGGTCAGTTTAGGGATGAGTAAAGGCCTTGCGGATAAGCTGCCCAGACTGCCAAGCTCTGGATCGCGGCAGCGTAGTAGAGCAAAGTAGAGACAGGCAGTTGCCAGCTGCCTTGTAACGAGGTACTGGGCAAGAACGTGCTCAGACAGCTCTGTGTTTACGAGATCCTCTGTCAGCACTGGAGCCGGCTGCCTCAGACTCGAACTCGCGTCGTCGCTAGTCTCGAGCTTTGTAGTGGCCTCGCTCCGCTTGTCCTTTTCCTTGTTTGCGTGTCCGCCAGTATTGCTGCTGACATTGTTATTGCTGACATTGTTATTGCTGCAACTGCTCTCGCTATTATTGCCCGCACTCGTTCCCGCATCCGTGTCCGTTTCCCCATCAAAGGTGGCAATACTCGGAGCAGAGTACATTACATACTGAATGTACTCTGCTCCACCGGCAAAGGCCTCTTTGTCCCGCAAATGTGTGAGCATTAGACTCGCAATTGAAGACTGTGCCTGCATAAATAGCGCAGTCATTCCTTTGTGCGTAGAGGGAACAGAGCTGCTTTTATTGCTCTTGTTTTTTCGAGAGAGCGGGTGCTGCTCTGGTAAAAGGGCATAGTACAGAGTAGCCAGCTGCTGGTACAGCTCATCCACCATTCGGCCGAAAAAGACGCTCTGCAGACTCGAGGCAACACACGCGTCTACCAGCTCGTACAGTTCACCGGCTGCCAGAGTCCACGATTGGTCAACGGCACTGTGGTAAACTCCCACTCTTTGCCGGGAAAAGGCGCTCCGTAAACAAGCGTGAGAGCTCTGTGTATTACGTAACGACCTGCCAAAGATCTTGCCTCCAGTCTGGGTTTGAGAGGAACCCGATCTCAAACTTTTCCGGCTCGAAAAAAGCGCACTCTTCTGACTCACGTACCCAATCGCGTCCCAGGCCGACCGGATAGCTCCGTCCGCCGACCCGTAGGCCAGATCAAGGTTTAGGAAGCCGTAGAGTAGTCCCTTACGCACGGGATTTAGTACTGTTACAGCCGTATGATTGTACCCGGTAATGATATCCGACCAGAAAATAGTCGTACTGTGCTCACTGCCATCTCCGCCTCCTCCTCCGCCAGCGCCTCCGCCTTTGTTGCGGATACTCAGCCGCTCAAACGCTCGCTCTATATACTTTCTGGGGTCCTTTTGAAACTGCCGCCGCCGTAAATAAGGTGGCGTGAGAAGGACCTGCGTGTGCGACGGGATACAGGGGTAAGGATGGTGCAGCCGAGGCCGTATATAAACCCTGCGTGTGTAAGAAAATGGACAGACAACAAAAGGCCACTTAAAACAGGGCGGAAATATAAAGGGAAAATGGGATAATTGCTCGTGGCTTCAACGGCTCAATTTTCCCCAGGTTTGGCCAATTGATTGATCCCTTGTGGAACCCATGATAAAGGCAAAACGTATAGTCTCATTACCAGTAAAAAACCGATAGGCACAATAGGAGTACGGCAACGACAAACCAGGGTGAGAGGATCACGGCTATAGCGCGCTGCCCTCTCATGTTGATTTTTGCAGGGTACTTCTCTCAGGAACCGGGGCCAGGGCTGTAATAAAAAGACTGGAAAAATTGTGCCTGATAGGGAAACGAGAGTGAGAAAAGTGCACGGTAAGCCGACACCGTTAACGTGCAAAAGGCAGTGCCTTTAGCACAGTGTGATGTCTTCACTATGAGTGTATACCGACCACACTTTTACCGTAAGCTGTGCGCCGCCACAATTTATTCTCGCCTACGATTGGTGAAGCGCAACATTGGCATAACTTAATCTGGGTTATGGATATTGGTATATTATTAGAAGTGCTTGGTTGCACCATATAATGGTATTTACATTATATTATATAGTATTTAAATTACCTATATAGCGCTATTTACATTACTTGTATCCAATTAGGTAGATCGACGGGCAATAGCTGGTTTACCTGTACCCTGGAACTGCCTTTGTATTACTAGTGCGTTGGCTTTCATACTACTATTGCATTTGCCATTCTTTGATTAAGTTATTCTTTGATTTTGCGTACAAGCTGATGACTTTTTATTATTATCTACCTTTTTATTTTTATATAATTTATTATTGTTAATATCCGACAGGCTAAACGTCTATCAGATATCTTTGCTGGCCGATTAGGCAGTTCACCCGACCGCACATGACGATAAGTTGCCTTGAGCAAGCGCAGCTTTCCGTGATAGAATAAACCTTTACTGATACGTCACCGTGTCGAACCGTTTTTGTATTCTTTTTGTTTCATTCATTCGTTAAAGTATTAATTATTATTTGTTTCTTTCAAGAGCAATTTAAATTAGATGCTTGACGCAATTGCCGTGCCTTTATTTTACGGCAGCCACCATCTCCATCTCAACTTTAGCGCCACCAGGAAGACCAGCGATAAACACACACGTACGTGGTGGTCGTGGGTCAGGGATCATGTCCTTGTACACCTCGTTCATTGCGCTATAATCGGCAGAATCAACCAGGAAAATGTTGATTTTGAGTACACGAGTCAGGTCAGAGCCAGCGGCCTCCAAGATGTTCCCCAGATTTGTAATCATCTGTTTCGTTTGCGAAGTGACATCATCGCCTGCCAGTTTACCGCTTACATCAGCTCCGATCTGACCAGACGTATACACAAGGCCATTGAACACTTTGGCGTGGTCTGTCCATATGTTAGACTTATTCACAATACGAATTCGACTCACGGAAAAGACCGGGTGGAAAGGCGCAAGCCTTGTCGCTGATTACAGGTTTGACTTCGCCCGGCATTGTAGTCTGTGAATCGCTCGTGTTTGCCTTGGGCACGTGTGCGAGAGGCTCTTGCTTTTATACCCATTCTTGCGTGGGACCGGACGTGTCCGCCAACCTACTGATAAGCCCTGCAGCCGGGATTTAACCCGTAGTATGGGGATAAACCAGGCTAAGGCTGGATGGATAAACCATTGTGGATAAACCAGTGTGGATAAACATTACAGGGTAGACTAGTTTACATACGACAGGACTTCGTCTTACTGCTAGACAAAATCTTAGTAGAGGCGAAAAGGGCGAAACAAACGGCAGACTTATTATCATTTATGTCGTCTTCGTATCGACTTTTGCCAGCTTTGCATTAGTGTAAAAGAAACGCAAAATACTTGTTTTTGTTCTACAATCTCTTCACTCTCACATAGTCTAGTAAAACAGTGCAAATAATTATTGAACACAAAGCACGTAAGACGAGTATGCTTTAGACGTGCCCATACTGCGTTCAATCAAACGTACTACAAACAAAACTTGAAGCCAAACAAGCTCAGACTGTGGAAAATTTGCAGAATGCAGTGAGTAGATGTAACATGTTCAAACACACCGTTCCACTTCTCCCATCTAACACCGATTACTGTGCCTTTAAATGCCAATAAGAGATTATAAATATTATTTGTCAGATTATTCACATTCGCCTTAGTGGAGCACTTTACGTGTGTGGAGAACATTTTAGATTGCTTGTAACTTTTATAATCGTATCAGTGTTTACAGACATTTGAAATAAATTTAAATAATTTCGCTAAATTAGCATGAAATAGTTGTGCGCCTTTTAAAAACAAAAATTTATTTCTAAAGCGCCTACTCAAACAGTCAGCGTAAGAAGCAGTCAATCGTTCTCCGACTGGGCGATCGACCGTCGGCTGTGGAAGACTCTATTTCAAATCATGTTGGAAAAATAAGATCTATTCTATTCAGCCAAACCAGATTTGTCCCCCGATGACACAAACGAAAGAATTCTTGAGCGATGTTTGGGCCGCCTGTCAGATTGTAAGTGCTTGCCTGTGCCTGGCTTAACCATTTTCCCGCCTTGACAATGGCATTTGTCCTTTTGTTTTTCGTACCATTTTGGTTTTCCTACCGTTTTCAGTGGGGTACTTGAAATGCTCTCAATTCAGTCTCTAGTTGACAATAAAATCAAATCCTCTGTATTTGATGTTTGCTGCTTAACAACGAGGTTTCAGCAGCATTTAGTCTGAAACTCTCTATCTGGAACAACAATTGCATGCGCCAATGGCCAGCTCTGAAAGATTTGCCAAAATATATAAAAATAAATAATGAAATAATGAAATAATTTAAATATACACCTCACGCTAACATGGTAGGCATTTTCTGCCGTCAAGGACAAGGCTATTCGCGACTATATTTACGTACCAATCGGAGTCATAACCCTTATGGCGGCAGTATTTGGAGTAAGGCAGCTAATCGGTCTGTCCAGTGTAACTTTCCCCGCAAGTGTCGCCTGCATGTTGGCAGCACTAGTGCTTTTGCTTGTTTCACAAAAACTACTTGGCAAGCAAAAGACACAATGGCTCGTCGCCCTATTCGATGTGCCTGCCGGCTGGTCTTTGAGGTACATGAGCTTGTTTTTCACTCCGTCCTTTGTTGTCCTGCCCCTAAGTCCCTCGATCAGACCTGTTGAAGTGGGCAAAATTGCTGCAGTTTTTATTATTGGCTTTTGCCTTGGCATGATTATTACCACGTATATTGTGAGGCTGTTATGCCTGCTACTGGGCTCCGCCAAGTACCAAGTCGCTACTAGTGAATTACAGGACAATGAGATTGAAATGCAGCCATCTTCTGCTCTTCTTCGCAGGGCGACTACAAACGAAGAGCTTTTTATTGATGATCCTGCCAGTATACTTTCCCGTCCGGCTTCCGTAGCCGATCCGTCCCGCTTACGTGGACCCGGCCCTGACCTCGGGCCCAATCTCGGGCCAAACCTCGGGATCAATCACGATCCAGACCAGGGCCAAGTCGCCGATGCTCTAGAAAAGGTTCCGACTTCTCACGTAGTCAACTCTGCTCTTCCTGTCCCTGAACTGAGTCCCGACCAGATGCAAGAGCCAGCTGAGCTGTCTAAAAGGGACGAAATGGCTGCGTTTATTGTGCAAAACTTTGATTATTTGGTATATTGCCTTCTTTTCATTATTGGAGCAATAGTACTTGGCGCTACAGGCTACTCTATGATTATCGACTTGGCCATCAACACAATGGCTTTTATGACTGTGCGAAAGCTGCCCAGATTTATTCTCCGGGTTATCCATCCCATTTTGGCAGCTGCTTTCCTTACTTCCCTCTTTATCTTTGTATTGGCCCGGGTAAGACTTTACCCTTATACCCGAGCCCTGCACGACTATAGCAACGGGTCTCGATATTATAATCTGGTGATTGGCCAGGCTCCGGGTCGGCCAGGAGCGGGCGATGTTCTTATATCTATTCTCGATGTGGCTATTGTATCACTAGCGCTTCCTTGTTTTAGTTATCGCATGGAATTACAGAGGCATTTTTGGGTCGTTGTAGTGCCCAGTACCGTTTGCTCTGTGGCCAGCTTTTTTTTGTATCCGTTAGTTTGTCATGCTATTGGCATAGACGCTCAACGGTCTCTGGCTTTTGCCCCGAGAAGTGTAACCTTGGCTCTTGCCCAGCTTATTAATGAAAACTTGAAGGGAGATGTATCCCTAGTCAATGTGACTGCCATATTAAGTATGATTGGTTGATTTATTTATTTATCTATCTGTTCGTCTATCTGTTTGCTTGATGTTTGTTATACTTATACTAGGCGGTATTGTTGGCGTGCTCATCGAACCTGTTTATTTCAAAATATTAAAAGTTGTCAAGGAAGACTTTTTGACTCGAGGTGTAACTTTGGGAGTCAATGCTTCAGCATTAGCAACAGCAGCTCTTTTACCGGTAGATCCTCGTGCTGCTGCTATGAGCTGTGTGAGCTTTATCATTTTTGGAGTAAGTTTGGCTTTTATTCGTTCTAACTTTAGGTAACTATGGTCGTACTTAGCGTTATACCCCCTCTTACGGCCATTCTGCATCGAATGGTTCATATTGATTAAATTTATAGTTTGTACATGCTTTCCCTCAGAATGTCAGAATGTATATTTAAATGTATAAACTTGGGTAAAATCAGAGGATTGACGAAGGAATGAACTTCTAAAGCTGTTCTAAACCGGTTTGCCTGATTGATTTCAGTTTAAACCAAGTATTAAATATTTAATGTTACCACTAATTATTAATTGTTAATTATTTATTATTAGTTATTGTTTTTGTTATTATTATTAATACAATATAAAATATTCCATCTACTATATACACTATGAATCATTATTCACTTCTGCGAACCACTGTCTAAGCGCAAGAGCAAGCATTTCCGGCAAAGTCTTCACATCCTGAACGATTAAATAATAGTCAAAGGCAAATTTGGACATGTAAGATTCAATTCGCAGATTCATTTTGCCATTTGCATCCGTTTCGTATTGAACTTGATTCATATCGAGAATTGAACACGTTTTGTTTGCGTACAGAGCATCAATAACGACAAAAATAATCAGAATTCGCTCTTCACGAGCTTTACGAAGAAGTTTTCGCACCTTTTCATGGTCCTCGTGGACTCCATCAGAAATTATTACACCAAGTTGCCAAAGACCAGTATCGCTGTTACCATTTGCTTGACGAGCAGTTTGTAGCAATTCTGTGATTTTCTCAATTAATGCAGAAACATTTGTCTGTTCACGATCAAAGCCTAAATGCTGGCACATTTGAGCTCCGTCTTGTGTGCTTACGCTCTCGCTAAAATCGTGCAGTAACTTTGCTTGCTGATCAAATTTAACAAAAGCGATTTGGCCTGCTTCGAGAGAGGATAAACCTTTGGCTAAAAGAGCCATTGACTGAAGGGTTAAATCGGCACTTTTGGACTCCATCATCGATTTAGAATTGTCAACAGCAATCAGCACTTGGTACTGCCTTTTGCTCGGCTTTGATCGTCTCATCCAGATCTTGTCCCGTTTGAAATTGCTCGCTATATAGGGGATAATTCGTTTTAAATTAATTCTTTTGCCTGTCTTGTAATCCCCTCTCATTTTTGCCGCTACTGTTGGCTCCAATATGAGTCGAAGCTGCTCTGCTAATTTGAAAGATAAGTCTCTGGTTGCTGATTCCGCAAGGGTCCAGCGTTGCGTTGCCTCCTGGAGACTTGAAACTTCATGGTCAGAATCATCCAAAGTAGCACTATCATCTGTATCATCCATCTCCAATCCATTTTCTTCAGTTTCCCCTGCACGCTGACCAATCCGATTTAGAGCCTCGGTGCCCGAGTCAGTCGTGTCGGCCATATTTTCTTCATTTTCTTTATTTCTTTCGGCAGACTTTTCAATATTTTTAGAGCTTCCATTTAGTAAATCTTGCTCCCTCTCAGCTTTCTCATCAAGCTTAGAATTATCTTCGTCATCTTCATTTTTGTTATCCTCGTCTTCACGGCTTTCATGGTCTTGTTTGTCGAGAGCAGATTTGTCCCCAAATTCCGAGTGCTGTACTCGATGATTAGAATTGGTCTCATTTGCGTTCTCATCATTATCATTCTTATTTTGTCCAGAATCATCCGGCTCGTCTCCGCTCATCGGTGTTTCGATTACCGCGCTTCGATCAAGCTTTTCCAGTGACTCCGCAAGCTGCTTTAATTCCTTTTGAAACTCTGACTGTTGCCGATCATTGCTATCTTCAAAGGCCGAATTTAAAGGATCATTGCCTTCTTTTTGTTCGGACGATTCACCGGATAGAGCTTGGCTCCTTCCTTGTTTGGTTCCAGACTCTTGCTTTTTATCTTCATCTTCACCGTCCTCACTTTCATTGCCATCTTCTGTCTCTTTAGCATTTTGATCTTGCTCCTCATTCAATTGCTCGTCTGAACCGTTTTCACCTGCTCTCGGCCTCTGAGGGAAATCGTCATCAGCTGAATCCTGCATATTTTCGTCATTCTGCTGCTTATCATCAGACTGTTCATCTTTATTTTCATGTTGCTCATTATCACCTTCCGCATCACTTTCAACAACGCCTTCATCGTCTATAGATTCTCCCATCAATGCTTCTTCTTCTTCTTTGCCTTCATCCAACTCTTCATTCGCTTCTTCGTCTTTGAAATCAATCTCTTTATCCAACTCGGCTTCTTCAGGATTTATTGCCTCGTCGCCGTCTTCCCCTTCTTGGTCTTCGTCCTCATCCTCGTCCAGCCTTTCGACTTGACTCGCATCTTTATTCTCAGCTTGTTTATTTCCTTCTCTTTCTTCTTCGTCTAGTTCTTCTTCGTCAATGCCTTCTTTTTCTCCATTTTCATCGTCTAAATCCTGAGACTGATCATCTTCGTCTCGATCATTCTCACCTTGATCCTGCTTTTCATCCTTTGTGGACTGATCCTTATCAAAATCCATTTTATCGATCAAATCTTGGGAATCGTCGCCATTCTCTTGCTCTGCCTTCTCGTCAGTTTGATCATGAGCACTTTGCTCATTGTCCCACATTGATTCATTTAGCTTCGTTTCCTCATCATCATCAACTTTCCCCATTTCATCATCGTGGGACTCGTCCATCTCTTCCAAATCACTTTCTTGATCGGAACCAGAATCGTTTTTTGTATCAGATTTAGTTGAGGCGTTGTCTCCAAAATAGTCGTCTTTGTCTTTCTCAATGGCCTCATCGCCGCCATTTTCGTCATCGTTTTCTTGGTCTTCTCCTTCTTCTTGCATCATATCGTCTTCGTTGAACTCATCCTTGTCCACCTGATCCGAAATGTCTTTTGCGTTTTTGTTATCAGCAGCACCAAGACCAAGCCCATTGCCTTCCGCCTCAGTTTCATTAGAATCTGATTGTGGCTCACAAAAGCCTTTTCTTAACACGACTATAGCCAAACACGATAAATTGTTGAAGCTCGCCAGTAAACCATGTAAGAGGCGATCAAGAAAACGTCGAGTGTCTTGCAAGAAGGTCAAGTAGGCCTGCAAAATAGGCGAAATCGAGACTATTTGAGCTTTCCACAAGACGTCTCCGCCAGCACGCAAAGAAGAGCTATTCTGGCCCACTTCAAAGAGGTCAGTGAGTGCATCTGCTGCACTGTTCAGCTTTCGCAGATCAATACTGTTAACGGTCACAAAAGGCTCTCGAAACGAATCTTTGCGAGCCCCTGTATTTTTTTGATTACTTTCAAATACTTGCAAAACAGAATCTGCAAACTTGCAAACAAGTCTATCAAACTTGCGATTATCAAAAGCGTGCACTGCGTCTTCATGGATGCTGGGAAAATAAAGCTCCACTTCTTCAATCGCAGCTACTCCACAATTCAAGTGCCATTTCAAATGGCTGTTTACCGTGCGAGAATGTAAAAGATCCTGGTACGCTGCCAGATGCTCTTGTAGCAGTACTTTTTGCTGCTGCAGTCTATGAAACGAAGCGGCAGAAATAATACAAAACTGATTAATCATTCCGCTCACTTCAGTTTGCATAGTCTTCAAATCGCTTTCGATGCACTTGGAAAAAGTCAATACAGATTGGCAGTCGAAGGACTTGTTTGCCGCTTCAAAAATGGTAGTTATTATGCTAAATATACCAATCGCCTTGCCCAACGCTGTAGAGTACGCATCTAAAGAGTAAAAATACGATTGATCCTGCAAATCCAAGCTCAGCATTTCCTTTACCGTCGAGTAGAGCCGCTCGTACATGGAAGTAAATTCTTTTCTTGCCTGAGCAACACGAATAGTATCGTCCAGCAGCTCATCAATAAAAGACAAGACTGCAGAGGAATCGGAAGCCTTGATATCCTGCGAATGACTCACTGCCAATTCTCTTAGCGGCTTGATTTTTCCAAGACACTTAGAGGCGAGGGATAGAGTGCCCGGGTAGTCGTGTAATGCTGCTCCGCTAATGAGAGAATAGATTGTAGCCGTGCGCAAATTAGGATCAAGATGGCGAAGGCTTTTCTTACCGGAATAACCATTCCGGCGCAGAGTTTTCAAACTGTCTGAGAGCAATCGCTGCTTTAGTGTTTTCACGTGCTTAAACTTGGCCACGTGCTGCTCCGTCTCAAGTGTCGTTGGAGTGCTCGCCTCGAGCTCCCGTGCCCGTTCAACCAGCTTGAATGAGAAATCAATCAGATCATCGTTGCCAGAGTCAAGCTTGCCAAAACTTTGCATAGTTTTCGCTGTGGCAAATACGTTCAAATGCCGGGGCGATCTATCCGCAATTTGTGCAGATTCTTTAACGAGTCGGAGCGCCAGCTGGACAGAACCGGCTGAAACCACAAACGAGTCCTCTGCTGCTGGAAACGAAAACTTTTCATACGGTGCAAGTGCCTTCAAATCTGCCTGTTCAAACAAAGATTTCACGAGCTGCCCCATGGGATGAAGAACAATCTCGCGTTGCTTGCGCATCATTTTCAATATTTGAACGTGTGATTTATGTGCAGATTCGCGGAGAGCAAACACGTTGCGATCGTTCCAGCTGAATAGAGTCACACAATCTTTCATCTGCTTTTTCAATGGCTTCAAGAGACCCTCCTTATACTGGACAACATGGGGCCTTGCTTGGCTGTAATAATTATACAGAGAGCAGAGACAATCCCAGGTTTTTGACCATTTTTTATTCATCAAATCAAGCTGGCTAATTAGGGTTCGAATCATAAGCAGCCGCGTCTCAAATTCACACAGCGGTGACTCATCCATGAACGACGATAAAAGAGCAATAAATTCGTCCTCCTCGCTTTGATTATCGCTGTTCATGTATCGCTCCCCGTTCAAAATTACAACGTCGTACAATTGAAGCCACCAACAAAAGGCCGACTTTGCCATCTCTTGCTCTTGAAAATCAAGAATGCTTTTCCAGCTCCCCAATTCTATTTTCCTCCAGTCAATAATGATGCACGAGACGTCGTCTATCAAAGGCTTGGGCGACCATTCCCTGCTCGACAATTCTTGCCAAGAACTGAGCAGCGATAAGCTTTTTTCTGCCAAAGTAATAGCTTTCGATAAAGGCTGGTTAGCTGTAGCCATCAAAGCCTCTTGGCAATGGCCAAACATCTCCTTAACAACTTGATGTTCAGGGAAGGCTTCTTGCAGGGTGGTCGCAAAAGTGAAAAACTTTTCATAAAACTGTGACAATCGTCGCAATTCTTTTCCGTTGACATCAATATAAAAATTTGCATCTGAGCAGGTAAAGCGATCAGCTGTTTCTTCGGCAAAAATAAAGGGTAGACTCCTTCCATTCAACGGCACAAGATTGCCCTGATTTTCCCAAGCATGACTAGTCTTATTGCTCACTGCTTTTGTTACTTGAACTGCCTTTTGTAGCAGACAAGTAGGGCTTCCCGAATCTTTTGTCTCTGCTGTAGAGTCAAAAAATACTGCTTGATGTAAGAGGAAAGCTTCAGCATAGGCTTGAGAACTAAAGCCTGTATCCTCGTTCGCATTCGATTCTGTATCTCCAGTACCGTCATCATTCACGAACTCAGCCAGGATGTTGGATATTTGTAAAGACCGGTCATCTAAAGCGTGATTCCGGAGCTTGAACGAAAATTGGTGCGTACTTTTCTTTTCGCCATTTTGAAGGAGCTCCAGAGTCTGCTCGTACCAAGACAATAAACAGTTTTGTGCGATTTTGGAAACTTTGTCTATACGCAGCGCAAAACAGATACAAAAAAGCTCAAACATACGGTATTCATGAAAAGATTCAAGACCCAAAGTTTCCTCCTCGTGCTTTGAATTATCCAAAAAACGCAAATCGCAAATTATACGGGGATCAGTATAGTTGTGGAATGACTGATTCAAATTGCCTGACATTAGTCGTAACGATACTCCAGCGTCAAACAGCACCGCCATATTTTGGACTGGTAGAGAAATGTCCCAATAATGCTCGGACGTCGCATCCGCCAGCCGTTGCACAAGCGATCTTAGATTAGAATGAATCGTGCCGTAAAACAAACGCTCCTCCTCATTTCCAATTGATCTTGTCGTCTCTAGTTTGGGTAGATACTGGCATTTAATGATAAAGTCTTTGATATTTGTCATATTATTGAACACCGACTCGTGCAGTTTGGCCGGGCGAACCGCAGATCTAACATTTTCATGCATAGCCAAAAGCCCAGTCATGGATTCCTTGCTTGCCTGTAGAAATTCGGCAGAGACGAACAAGTTGGTGTCCAGGGCTTGAAGCGTATTTTCGACGTTATCAACCGATATTAGATCTTGCTTCGCTAGTTTGTAAACGGCGATTTCCATATTGTCAAGTTCTGCTGGATCAAAAAAGTGTTGAGGCACACAGCGTGAGATTCCGGCATATGATGAAATTGCAAGAGACGCTCCGACAAAGGCAAACACGTCCGAATCATTTTCAGCATTTTTAAGCATTGTTAAATAGTCGAGCGACTTGGCGAGAAGTCTTTTACATGGGTCATCTCCATGCACAGAGTCATCAAGTCGATGTCGCAATGACTCTGCCAAATATCCATAGTCCTTGATTTCCAAGGACTCGGCCGAATCTACTGAAAAAGCTCCGTAAAAGCAGAAGATCAATTCTAAGCAAAACCGGAATGCCAGATTGGCGGTAAACTTGGGTAGGCTGACAGCCTCGTCGTCCCCGAGACTCCAGAATTGCGACTTGAAATGTTTGATATACTGTGCGACACGGTCCATGTTAAATAGTTGCAAGGATTGGAAATCTAAGACCGAGCTGACATCCCATCCATCTTTGAGCAATGAAGAAGGGTAAAAAATATCCGGCGAAGCCCAAAGCGACTGTGAAGCAGAAAGCAGTTGGCCAGGGTTTTCAAAATTACTCAATTCTGCCGAAATGTTGCTTTCGATATACTGACTTTTCGACAACGCGAGTTTTCCGACACGAACGGACGCGGAACTCTCCAAAGTTCCGCTGTTAATATAGCACAGTCTTTCAATGCTTTTCTGAGCCATTGAAAAAGATTTCCATAACACATTCGCTTCTGGCAATTCTATCGAGCTTGAACTAGACGCTATTCTCTGTGCGACAGTCTCCATCTGCTCCATCCAAACAGAAAGTTGAGGTGCAGATTCAGAGCGCTGCTCATGAATAATTTTATAGGCCTTTGCAACCATTGAAATCATGCTGTTGACCACAGACTGCGGGACAAAAACCTCCTCGCATGTTTTGAGGAAAGCTTGCAAAATCTCAGTCAAATGCAGTGACTGATGATACGCTTCAAATGTGGGAAACGGTTTTGGTGAAAAATGCCTCCACACTCTATAGAAGCCTTCAAGGTCAAATGAAATTTTGTCGAAATCGATTGTACTTGACCAATGTTTGAATACAGGTTTCATGACCTCTGATCCATGGTTTTCGAGAATAAATTTCGCCAAACGCAGCAAAGCAACATTCTGGTTTTCTTGATCAATCGTTCGTGTAATCGTACAAAGCTCGTCCGCAAATAACCCGGCCATATTTGACCCTTCATGATCGAGTGCATTTCCTGCAACATACTGGCAAATAGTGTCATACAAGTATTCGCTGCTATTCAGGACGCTAGACTTCAATTCCTGGGAAAGGAGTGACAGGGACTCCGATCGAGATTCAAAATGAAGCCGAATCGAGATCAATTTGTCGAGCAATGATGAAACAGGAATCGCGGCTTTATTGGACTCGCTGCCTCTGGAAATAATGCTCGACATAGAATTGAAATAGAGGGGGTTTCCCGATACAAAGGGCCAGACGGTTGAATTGCCCACAGAAAAGCCAGAAAGAATTTTATTAAAGATCTCTTCACCAATTTGTACATTTCGCAAGACACCATCGTTCATCTCCATTTTCAGAGCAGAAGAGGCATTCTGTAGCAAGAACTCAATCTCGCTCAGTGCGAAAGAGTTCAAAATAAATCTTGCAGCTTCAATATCGTCCTTGTTACGATAAATCTGACTGAAAATCTGCAGTTTCGACTGGAATTGCCATTGACATGCGTCCCAAGTCGAAAGGGGCGCTCGGTGCTTGCTGCGCTCCATATTTTGGTGCGAAAGAAATAACTCCAAGCACCTGTTCCGCATAGCGCGAGACAGCTCGCCCTTGCTCGGGTCAACGGTCATAAAAAGCCTGAATCCAGAAGCAGCTCTGTACTCCTTTATCGTTCCGTCCGAGTTCGGGTGCTCTGTAAGCTGAAGAGCTCCATCATCCTCCAACAGAGAATTCATGCGATCTAAGACTGCTGCAGAGCAAAGATTTGCGTGATCGATTAAGACCCATTTTCCTTGCACTAGAGCATCCAGGAACCGGCTTTCAATCCATTCAAATTGACTAGCTTCGTTACCGCTAGTAACCGCAGTGTCTAGACGATCCAACAACTCCTCCATTCTACTGGAGACCTTTCCAAATTGATTGAAAGGTTTCTTTTCCCTCAAATAGCCCAGAAGACGGGCGATCCCGTTATTGCTGCTGCCATCAACTTCCCGCAGCATTATCCTTATATTTTCAAGTTCATGAACGGCATCAAGAACCTCAGGCGAATGGCTAGAGACGAAACTTGTGCGTAGCAATGGCAGCATACGAGATATCGTATCATCAGCCAGATTTATCAGACTCTGCTGCTCATAATTCCCTACAAGATCTAACGAGTCAAATTCCCTTGAAACTTTGATCTCAATCAATTCACTGTTGCTCAAGTAGGCCAAAGATCTCACCAGGCTCCTGCCATGGGCAGCATCATTGCTCACAAGAATTAGAGGCCACGACATGCTTGTACCAAGAACCATTTTCTCCAAGTAATCAACGTCAAAATTAGATATATCGCCAAGGCTGAGAGGTGAACACGGCGTATACTGACTCGTATTTCGTGAAAGCTCAACCTTCCCAACCACTATACATTCAGGGGAGATTGATAGGGTAGGCGGCACTATAGTACCAGGCTTGCTGAATGTGAATCGCTCGTCGTACAGCGTTTGAGCCATCTGTTTGTCCCTTTGAGACCTCAATCGGGCCAAAACAATTGTTTCAAAGGCTTTAGCACATAGCGATTCATTGCAAGAAACCAGCTGCAGCCAACGAAACGTGTCTCTCAAGTTAAAATCAAATGGCCGGCCATCTATTATGCTACCAGACAAGCATGCGTTTTCCATAGCTGAAACAAAATCTACAATTGTATCACGAATACTGTCTGCAACAGTGGGAAAACTTAAGCGTGCAATGTTTTTCAAATCGCCTGCTGATTGATCGTCCATGTAAATGAGTGAAAATCGATTGAGGAAAGATTTTGGCAGCCCCTTGCGCCCGCCGCCTTGATGATAAGGGTTCTGAGCTGCAAAGACCTTGAATTGCTGATGGCAGCGAAACGTCCGGTCTAGTTCTGGTATATAAACCTCTCCACGGTGATCGAAACAAGCGTTCAGGCCTTCAAGAACACTTTGAGAAGCAAGATTCATCTCATCCAACAGCACCCAGTCTCCACTCTTCATTGCCTTTAAAAAAGCTGCATCTTTCCACTGCATACTGCCAATACCTTCGCCTTCAGTCGGCGCATCACAGCCAAAAAGGTCCACCAAATCCGTTTGCTCAGACAGGTTGATTCTAGTGAAGACGTGGCCTGCTGCCTGAGCAATTCGCGAGACTATACTAGACTTGCCGACACCAGGACTGCCTTCAAGAAGAATCGGTTTACGAAGCTGCAAGGCTCTCAATATTTTAACAGTGTTGAGCCTTGTGCTCAGCGAACCGTTAAAAAAATCAACGTCAAACCCAAAATTTTCCACTCGCGGAATCCGGAAAGAACCCGCGAGAAAGTAATTCTCATCGTATACGACTGATGCCTGGAAAAGTTCGTCTTCATCTAGATCCTGTACTATTTCCTTCTTCAAAAAAGCGATGCTCTGAGCCCTAACGGCTTCTGGAGAAAGAGGTTCTCCAGCGCTAGCGATTTTTTGCTGCTCCAACACGCCGAATCCGTCAATGTAAACCAAAAGAGCGCCCTCAACAAAGCTTTTCCAGGAATTTTGAAACAGGCCAATATTCATAAACTGTGCCCATGATATTATGTCCCTCAGGGAAATAGGGAAATTAAAAGTATCCGATGCTAATGATACAAAGTTTTCATGAAACCACAACGCAAATTTAAGCATTGGTTCCGCCCAGTCACAATAACAAGGCGCTAATTTTGATGAAAGAATCATTTGTATATCCGATTCATCGAGAGCATTTGGAACCCAGATTTCAGTGAAACGATTCCGCAATGCCGGTGAGAGCTCGCGCTTCCCATAATCACCTCCCGGGTTCATTGTTGCAAAGAACCGAAACCCTTCATCAGCCTTCAACGCCAAATCACTTGTGCCCTTTTCCGCTAGTGTTATAGATCTGCTTGGTTCCAGCACGGAATTTAGTCGCTCAAGTACTGAATCTTCAGCCAGTGAGATTTCGTCCAACAAGAAATAGTTTCCAGTCTCCATCGCAGACACTAAGGGACCATTTGACCATTGGAACAGGATCCGAGTTTCCCTTTCGTTTTCGGCAATTTGCTGCAGCAGAGCCAATGACTGTTCAGTATGCTTTAGCGGTTTGCTCCTTTGTTCGCCATATGCTTTCAATAAATCGTTTTCGTTGTCCACGTTAACATCAAAGATTTGCAAAAAGGAGGAAATGTCCTGCAACATTTTTGAGCGTATCGCGCTTCGGTCGCGCTTGGGCCTCTGCGATCCAATTACATCACTGGTTTCAAGGTTTTGGTGGCCATTTAGAATAGACAACTCCTTACCATAAATGGCAGCAAATATTTGGATTATCGTCGTCTTACCAGATCCAGTTTCCCCCACCAAAAGAAGCGGCTCCTTGTGTTTTATAGCCCTTTCAACCAATACAAAAAGCTTCTTCATAGCTTTTGTCCAAACGATCTGAGATTCGATTTCATGCAATTCATTATATCTTTTAAAAGCGCCCAAAGCAGAAACATCGTACAGCTTATCCTGATCAATAGAAACACGCAAACTGTCCTGGATCACAGACTTGACCAATAATCTGTCTTCCGCTGTGCGAGAGCGCTCTCCTAAAAGCATGAAGCCATCGGCAGCCAGCTGCTCTACACTTTCAGGCTGCCGACCTCCCCACCGAAACAGGTCTCGAAGCGTTGCAAAACTGTTTTTGGAATCAAATATACGAGTACTCTGCCTTTTCGTCTCCAAATTTTTATAAACCGTCAGAATCCGCTTTGCATAAGACGGAGCAATTCCGCAGCGCTGAAACAGAATAGTCTCCAACTCATCCTCTGGAATATCATCAAAATGAAGCTCTATAAACCGGTTTCTAAAGGCCCGAGACAGATGCTTTCGGCCACCATAAAGCCCCGCCGGGTTTTGTGTTGCAAATAGGACAAATTGGTCATGTGCTTTTACCGTTTCCTGTAACTCTGGTACAAACAGCTCATGATTATCGTCCAAAAGCCGATTCAACGATTCTAGAACGTCACTTGGAGCCAAATTAAGCTCGTCTAAAATAATCCAGTACCCATTTCGCACAGCATCAAGCAGCAAGCCTTCCTCATATTTGAGAATACCTTGGGCATCCGCAACATAAGATCCCAAGTACTCTTGTATATCGGTATGCTCATGGTTATTAATGCGTACCACCTTGTTTCCCGTAATATTGGCAAGATATTCTACCATCGACGTCTTTCCACTCGACGTGGGCCCTTGTAATAGCACAGGATAGTGCCGACAGCGAATTGCGCGGACGAGATTTAGTAGATTTGACTCAACAAACGGAGTCAATATATAGTCGGGCCTCTGTAAAACATCAAATGGTCCTACTGGAATTTGATATTGTTTAAATGTAATCATCCCCTCGTGATCCCTACGCACACGATTCCTTAAAAAGTCTTTTGCCCCATTGCCAATGTATTCTATAGCCAAATTGTTTAAAACACCACAAGATTTTACATCGAGAACCGTTAAAAAGCACATACAAAAGCCTTCATAAAGGGCTCTTCGTAGCCCAAATTCAGGCGAAACTTGTACAGCAAACTCTAGAGCCCTGGAAAGAGTTCGTATCGAGTATATAGGCAGGCCTCCAGAGCCATCTTGAAGCGCTCCTTCCCTAACGAGCGCTTTAGCTTTGGCATACAAGTTTGCAAAGTCGTAGGCTGCTCTTTCATCTCCGAGACATACGTTGAGCAACTTTGATTTTATAATGAAAAGCAAATCCTCAAAGTCTTCATCCGGAGAATGGACATAGATTTCTGTAAAATGAGATCTAATTGAAGGTGCAATATTTTTTTTGCCAACATCAGCAGCCGGGTTCATTGCTGCAAAAAGTCTAAAATTAGCATGTGCCTTTACTGGCTCGATATCTCCACGCTCGCTCAATAAAATACTGCGTGTTGATAAGACTTGAGAAATTGCTTCTAAAATATCGGAGCTGGCCAGATTGACTTCGTCCAAAAGGATCCAATCACCCGCACGCAAAGCCTTTACAAACACACCTTCCACAAAATTAAACCTAAAATCACCCCGATCAATCTGCTCCTCAAACCCTCTCAAATCCCGTGACAAAAGTCTCCATTCTTCCAATGTTTCAAAATCAAACCTCCTTCGTTTCGCTTTCCGTTCCAACATTTTTTCCTCGGTACTGGCAATAGACTCCTCATACATTTTGATTGCCAGTGAATGGCCCTGATCTAAAAGTTTTGTGAAGCGTTTCCATTTTTGATGATTGAAGGCTTTAAGGATGGAGTCATTAAAATTCTGGTTTCTTTTAATCGAAAATGTCTTCGGGTATAGTCGCTTCCATTGCTCCAAGATGTTTGCTGCCAGCAGACGCATATCTATTGGTCTAAACCCGCCAATTAGATCACTAACTTCCGATTGTTGGGATAAGTTTATGGGTATCATTGTACTGCCGGACAGCTTTGCTAAATGCTGGATCACCGTCGTTTTACCCACCCCCGTTTCGCCCACAAGCAAAAGATTCTCTTTATTTTGTATGGCAATAGCAATCGTCTCCATCAATCTTAACGAGTGCTTTGTCAGAGAAAACTGCCGTAAATCCTCATTGTACCGGTCATGTTTTACCACATGCGCCCGACCAATTACAACGGAATCCATGGACTCCTTGTACTCGGGTCTTCGACCGCCAGAGACAAGTGCCTCTGCTCTTTCCGGGACAATTGCCATGGCCTGTGCAATGCACCGGCAAAGCCTAAGCCTAAGCTGCATCTCTGGAATAGAGGCAGAAAATACATCACAAGCATCAAGGAAAATACAGTCTTGGTCCGCCTGATCAAGCGTACTCAGCCTCGTTAGTCTCCGCTGTATCCTCCCACACCATACAAACAAATCACGTACAGACAAGGGCTTTACTACGAGGGCAAAAGTCCGGGTATCGAGCAGTTGATTGATTGCATTATAGACTGCAATCAGCTGAGGCAGCAGCTTTTGCAGCGTAGGAAACTGTATTTGTATAAAAGTAAAAAGATCTGAATTAGATACTGGATCCATCTCGAGCCATTCCCAGCCAGAATGGCCTGTTATTCGTGATTTAATTGGATTGCTATCAAAAGAGGCACTAGACCTACTCCTTGTAGTGACAGTAGCAAACAGCATAAACCCCGGAGCAGCCAGTCTGGTTCTGCCCTGTACCTCCACCAGTCTTCGGTCGGCAATATCGCTTAGCAGTACTTGCACATCTTGGCCTGCTTGATCGAGTCCTTCGACCACGAGCACTTTTCCCTCTGTCACACAGCGTGTAACGGCACCAGGCTTGAACTCGAATCGGCCGGGTTTAGTGGTTACGTAATTGCCCAGTAACGATTTAGCGTCCAGTGCACCTGTAACGTTAAGGCGAACCACGTCCTGCCTGGCCACAAGGGTACACAGCAGGGAAATGTAGAAAGTTTTGCCACTTCCCGAGGGACCAGTTAGCACACATGCCTTGTGCGTGTATAAATTGCGCGCTAAAAATTTCATGACCCGCCGGGCTTGACCCGTCCAGTCTACGCTGTAATCAGCTGCAAGAGGCTTCGCCGGAAATTGGTAGCCACAGACATTTATTCCTCCATTATCTGCTTCGACGACAAGGCTGTCGGCCGCCTCTGCACAGTTTAGAATTTGGTCATTGTCCTGTAATAATTTTGTCGTTAAAATTGGAGTGAAAAACAAGTTCATTCCGTTATAAATAGGCGGTTCATGGACGTGCGCCATTAATACATCTGCCCTTTGTGCGTCTGTTAAACCCAGTCGGCGACATACTAAAAGGCACGAAAGATACTGGACACAAACGTCCGAGTGCCGTCGCCAAGACCATAGTTGTGGAAGCGACCAGGGAACATTGGTCTCGTCTAGTGACGGAAGAACGGCCACCGCCAGCAGTGACTCGACCAGGTTCATGTCACCTGAAATTTTATTGGACGTGAGGCAGTCTTGAAATGTCAAAATATATTTTGATAATTACACAGCTATAAAAATTATTTTATTTATTTTATTTATTTTATTTTATTTTATTTTATTTTAATTTATTTCAATTTATTTATTTATTTGTATTTTAATATTAAACTATTTTGTAATTAAATATTCATACTAAATATTACCACTAGACTGAACCTGTGGCGAGAGTCGTGCCCGCTGGCCGAGCGCTCAAGAGCGGCAGACTGTCGAGCCAATTCCCATACTGCTTTGACCAAAATCGTAATTGGCGACTAATTTACATCTTATTGATTCTCATATTTGCTCTTTACCACTCTGTCCTCCAACCAAAGAATAGACATTAGATATTCAGTATTTAATATAGGTACCACGTAGTCGTACACTTGCAACACCAGGCTGCGCGGTTGCGCGGTTGCGCGGCTATGAAACAGCTCCTTTGGCTCATTTTTGCTCTGCTGAAATTTACAGCTGCCACTCAAGTTGGCAGCAGTATCCACTCTGCAGACGCGCAAAACGACGCCACCAGCTTTGCACGGTTTGAGCAGCGAAAAACGGTGCAGGCGCCAAAGCTGCAAGTCTCCAATGCAAGGCCAGAGCAGTCTCCGCAGTGCGCTACATTGGACACGGAAAAGCCCTCTGCCAGTGTGGGCGGCAATACAACTGTGTCCCGTCCAGAGCAGAATTCTGATATCGAACTTGGCTCAGTTTCTCGCGTGGCCTATAGCGAATCTGTCTCGCAAACCTGTCCTGAACCCGTATCCGTCGCCAAAGATCCTGCCAGTAGCACTGAAAGTGTACCTTTAAATAGCGGTTACGGTACCGCCTTTTCTACTCCGCTTCCTTCTCTGCCGGACTTGCTGTCGCCGACAGGTTCCCCGGCCTTGCCTTTACCGGAAACCTCGATGCACCAAACAGCTGAGCCTTTGCTGCCTTTATCCACTGCCTCTGATAGTGTATCAGACTCATTTACTGGACCAGTCGACAAATCTTTATCTTTGTCTCCTTCTCCTTCTCCCTCTTCTTCCTCTCCTTCTCCCTCTTCTTCCTCTCCTTCTTCTCCTTCTCCTGCTACGAAAAGTTCGCTGAACGATACTGAGGGCTCAGGTACCTTGGCTAGTGATGATCAGCAGCCGTCGAAAGAGCAGGCTGACCTGGCTTCGCCTTCTTCAGAACACCCTGAAACTGCAAAGCCCTCTGAACCTGCAAAGCCCTCTGAACCTGCAAAGCCCTCTGAACCTGCAAAGCCCTCTGAACCTGCAAAGCCCTCTGAACCTGCAAAGCCCTCTGAACCTGCAGAGCCTTCCGAACCTGCAGAGCCTTTGGGCGAAGAAGCCACGGTTCAGGACAGCGACCGCTTCAATTACGCCTCCTTTGACTGTGCAGCTACAATTTTAAAGCATAATATTGAGGCTAAAGGCGCTAGCAATATCTTGTCTGAAGACCGTGATCGGTACATGCTGAACAAATGCGCTGCGGACAATCAGTTTTTCATTGTTGAGCTGTGTGCAGACATTTTGGTTGATACTCTCTATCTTGCAAACTATGAATTTTTTTCCTCTATATTCAAAGACTTTCGTGTATCCGTTTCCGACAGGTACCCGGCAAAGGCATCGGCCTGGAAGGTTTTGGGTACGTTTACGGCTCAAAACATACGGCAATTACAACGTTTTAAAATTGAGAATCCTTTGATTTGGACAAAGTATCTGCGTATAGAGATACTTAGCCATTACGGCAACGAGTACTATTGCCCAGTCTCTGTATTGCGAGTCCATGGGACAAGCATGATTGAGGATATTCGGGATACAGACATTGCAGAGACTCAGACTACCGCGTCTCCTGATGACTCTTTTGTCTCTCTTACTAATCACAACGCTAGTGATACACAATATTCGACAGACAGCCCAGTGCAATCTGGTCTGCCTGCAAACGGTTCTTCTAATGCAACACAGCCAGATGGATTCCTTTCAGCAAAGGAGCCCGAGACGAGTAAACGAGCACAGGATGTAATGAATCAAAAACTAGACACTAACAATACTGTGAAAGAGCCAGCACCAGAATCACCCTCCTCTGTGAAACAGCACCGGCCTCAGCAAGTTGAGTCAATGACCACACCTTTGGCTAATCCAACGACCCAAGAATCAATTTACAAGAGCATTATTAAACGTTTAGTGGTTTTGGAAGCCAATACATCCTATGCCGCAGAGTTTCTTGATCGGCAAAGGGAAGGATTGGTTAAAGTTTTGGAAGAATTGGGCGAAAGTCAAGCGCGGCAAATAAATTCTACTCTTGCAGAGTTAGATCTTGCCGCCACTGAAATGGTATTGTTTTAGGACTATTGTTTCTTTTCAGTTTGGGTTAAAATGTTTTGTTTTTAGCACGTTTGTTCTTTGTCGTCTTGTTGCTGTTCAATATGCTTTATCTTCACCTTTTGGCTATTAGTTTAAATTTTCTAATGACTTTAGCGACAAGAGTACGAGAAGGGCTTTAATACAGCCCTTATTGAAATGAGGCAGTCACTAAATTTATCTCGCAAATTGCTCGCGGAAAACGAGCCAGAGATTGTCCAGCAGAGAGAAGAGGTAATCATTCAAGTCCCATCCCGGCTAATTCTAGATTAAATACTTGAAACGCTTTGCCATTACCGAATTATTGGCAATTATTGCATTAGCCACGTACATTTACTACAAATTATCAATTGCATCCTGATAGATGATGCCATCGTTTTCGTTTAGACGTTCCCGTCCGTGGAATTGTCTATTGATACCCATACACTTTGATGATTATATGTTGCTTTAAACGTTTATAATGATTGGCCAGTCTTTTAACTTGTATGAGTCGAGCTTGACCTCGTTTCCATTTTTTCCAGCGTCTGACCCACAAAATCCTCGCGTGTAGCCAGAGGTCTTTACGTCCAAGACTGTTTCATTATAAGAATTGGACTACTTTAGACCTAGCAATTGACCTTAATAACTGACCCTAATAACTGACCCTAATAACTGACCCTAATAACTGACCCTAATAACTGACCCTAATAACTGACCCTAATAACTGACCCTAACCCTAGCATACTGACAATTAATGACATAATTAAAAGTTGATTGAATTAAATATTATTTTAACGCTACCGCGCCGAGTCAGCGAGAATGGCGGTCGACTACACGCTGTACCTCGTAACAGACTCTGATCTTTTGCCGCCTAATGTTTCGCTTGAGCATCAAGTCGCAGAGGCTGTCCGTGGCGGTGCGAGTATAGTACAATTGCGCGAGAAGCACTGTGACACTGGCGACTTTATCGCAAAAGCAAAAGCGCTGCTTAACGTACTGCGCCCGTACGGCGTCCCGCTAATAATAAACGACCGGGTGGATGTTGCTCTTGCTGCGGCAGCGGACGGAGTCCATGTGGGCCAAGACGATATGGAGTGTACGGCTGTGAGAGAGCTTCTTGGCGAAAAAGCCATAATCGGAGTCTCCTGTAACACTGTGCAAGAGGCAGTAAAAGCTTACACTGACGGGGCCGATTATATAGGGATCGGTGCCGTTTTTGACACGGCAACAAAGCAATTGAAAAGCGATACTTTGGGCGTTTCAGGAGTAAGGGATATTTTGAATGTGATTAGTAAATTCAAAAGGCGTTTGCCCGCCGTTGCAATTGGCGGTATTAATGCAGAAAATGTGGGTCGAGTGCTCTTCCAGTCTGAGCAATTGCAAAAATTAGACGGCTTTGCCGTTGTTTCCGCCATCATCGCTGCCAAAGACGCGTCCGGTGCTGCAAAGACGTTACGTCATCGGATTGAGACTGCTCCTGCTTACGCGTCTGCACGCGTTTCCGAGTTGCACAAGTCACGTGCTGCTTGCAAAGCTTCGCCACTGGATTTTTGTAGTGCAGCTCTGGGCGCCGTGAGCAGCGTTCATCCGCTCTTGCACCATATGACAAATAATGTAGTGAAAAACTTTTCTGCTAATGTCAGTCTTGCAGTGGGAGGCTCGCCCGTAATGTCGGAGCAGCCTGCGGAAGCTGCAGATTTGGCTCAAGCTGGAAATGCTCTAGTGCTGAATATGGGGACCTTGATGGATCCAGTGTCTATGATTCGCGCTGCTCAAGAGTATAAAGCGAGGGGGAAGACTGTGCTGCTGGATCCAGTAGGGGCCGGAGCAACACAGTTTAGACGGGACGCTACAAGGGCTTTTCTGAATGGATCTCATTATTCTGTAATTAAGGGGAACGAGGGCGAGATTTGTGCTGCTTTGGGGGTCACTGCGGCTATGCGCGGAGTTGATAGCCAGTCTGATTTGAGTATTGACGAACGGATACAGCATTCAAAGGCTTTAGCTTTGAGAGAACGTAATTTTTTATTTATTTATTTTTTATCTTTATCTTTATTTTTATTTTTATTTCTTTTTAATTTTTTTTAATTGTTCTTTCTGACGTACAGGCACAACTGTTGTAATGACAGGAAAAGTTGATATAATCACAAACGGAGTCGAGTGCTATACTGTTGCTAATGGATCATATCTACTTGGTCTTGTTACTGGGGTATTATTTATTTATTTATTTCTATTAATTCTAATAAACAGACGGGCTGTAGTTTAGGCTCAACGATTGCGTGTGTTGTTTCTTCGTGGAAGGCCGATGAAACGTGTAGAGCTGCGCTGGCGGCAGTGCTTTGGTACAATATCGCGGCTGAACTCGCTGAAGCCAAATCAAACGGGCCAGGAACCTTTGTACCTAATTTTTTAGATCAGTTGTACCATTTGGGACAGCTGTCGGCTAATGGAGACTTTTCCTGGCTGCAAGAAAATGTGCGTGTGGAAAACAAAACAGAGCTGGCAAAGCCAGAGTAATCTTGGATATCTAAATATGTGCTTAAAGTATAGTGGAAAAAGTGTAAAAGTAATGAATCTAATTGACTAATATTAAATAAATGATAAAATGAATCCAATTAAATTTAATTAATCTCGTCTAACGTCTAAATGTTACGCGTTAATTTAATAAAAATATTTATTACAATTGTCCACTGTTTTTACAATATATGTATATGACTGCGATATGCTGTAAGAAATTGCCGCCTCCCTTATTTCTTTTTGTGCTTGCGTACTGCCTGTGAATGCAAATGGCCAAGGCTGTTTATTGCAATTTCATTGTGCCACCGGGAAAACCGCATCCCGTCGGCTGATATTGGAGATAGACGGCTCGAGCCCTCGGGTTCCGATTGAGCTTTCTTTTTTTCTTCATTACCAACACTATCACTGTTTCCGTTATTTACATCGTCCCGACTTTCTCCAATCTCTTCTTTTACTCTGAGGTTTACTTCTTCCTTTTCCAATAGCTCTCCTTCGTATTCCTCTTTTCCCTTTCTCTCTTTTTTTTCTCCCTCCTTTCCGTTTCCCTCTTCTCGATCTTCCTCCTCGTCTTCATTGTTTTTTTCTCCGTCTCCTTTTCTCTCTCCATCTCCCTCATCTTTTTCTTCTTGATTATCATTATCTGCCCCAAACCTTGACAGATACAACTCTCTAGCTTGCATGCCACGACAAATCTGTGCATAATTGCGCTCCAGTTCTTCAAAAAGAACTCTTTCGCGGCTTCCGTTACAGTTCAGCCACGCGAAAAGATCCTTCAGTGCCTCCAGATTTTCTATATAACCCCACGAATCCGGACTATCCGTGACCGACCCGTCTTCTGCTTTTTGTTTTTCGGATAGTATAAAGCTTACTGCCTCAGACTCGCTATCGAACCGGAGGACTTTCCGTTCTCGCGCTGAATAAATCTCAAAAGCTAGAGTCTCTCGATCGCTACACGGTTTTACTGCAAGCGACCAGATCCATTGCTCAGGGTGGGATCCCTGAACCCAAATACGCGCATTCGCGTACTCGGCATTCATCCCACCGCTTGCTCGTATTCCATCCCGCTCAAACAAGTAGTACCGGTTACGGAAACGATCTTCTCCCAGTAAATTGACTCTGGCAACGTCTGTTTCATGCAATTCAGCATCCAATCTGTCGATTTTATTCGATGATTTTTCAATGCATTTGTCGACCCGATCGAGTTCTTCATAGCATGATTCTAAAGACGTAAACTGTTCAAGAGGCGGATCAATTTCGTGAAGCAACTGGTCCAAATCCTCGTCCTGTTCATCTGCCAAATCTTGCTCAAGGGATTTTCCACCGGATTTTAAAGATTGCTTCCGTTCTTCGTCGGCCAGCTGTTCATTCGAATTGCGAGTCTTGTCTTCAGTAGCCTTGTTTTCTTTTGCATTTCTTGTTTCTTTTCCGTTTTCTTTTCCGTTTTCTTTACCAGGCTTCTTTCCTTCTTTGCTTGCTCCCTCTTTACTTGGCCCTTCTTGCCGGCCTTTTTTGTTCCCCGTATTAGCTCCTTTGGTCTTTTCATAACCCTCAATACCGTTTGCCATCCGCTCTTCCTTGTCTTCTCCGCTAACAGCTAAGACTCTATCAGAGTCATTCGCCTCTCTATCAAGCCTTCGGTACTTTATTTTATGACGTAAATCATGTTCTTTGCCCTTTAAACGTCGGGAAAAGCGGCTTCGCTTCCGATCCATTGGCTCTTCATGGTCTTCTGTAGCATTTTCGTGCCCGACAGCCAATAAACTGTCTTCGTCTGAATCAGAAACGGTAGAAACTGGCCGAGATTCTGTAGCAAAATCAGAATGGTCTCCCAACTCTGACATCAATTCAGATTTGGGGGTTATTGCAGTACTAACTTTTACGCTTTTGCCCTCTTGAAGTCGTTTGTCATTCAACAGCTCGAGCCCGTTTGCTCCAGTATTATTATTTCCTCCTTCTTCCGCGGCACTTATCCCAATACTTTGAGCTAATGATTGAACAAAATCAGTTTTGATCTTGCGCCGCAGCACTCGTGATCTGTCCGTCTTCAATCTTTTGTACTTTTGATACGCTAATCGATCACGCCTTATTTTCGCCTGCACAGACAAGCAGTGGTCCGAGTACTGCCGGATTAAGGGAGTACACAAGGCCATTGCCGTTAAATGATAAAGCGCCATTAGTTTCAAGTCTGGAGATAGTGAAACGTACTGAGCCTGAATGAACCGCTCATTTACGAGGGCTCGAGTACTCGTTAAATGCTCTATTATTGGGATCAAGTTGTAAGATTCTTCAGCTGTTTGCCTCTGTCTTGCTTCGTGGACGAGGATGCCGAGCAAAATGACGTACCATCCGCCCCGATCAAAATCAAACTGCGCAAGGCGTTGCTGCCAATTAATGTCGTAGCTGTCCCATTTCGCAAAAAGCTCTTCGGCGTGATTACTAGTGCTAGTCTCAGAGTGGTCTACATCACATTTTGAGTCTGAGCTAGAATCTGATTCGTCGCGCGCAAGATTTAGGTCTGGACTGCTGGGGATTCTATCGACTGGAGACGAATCTGCTTCTTTTTTAAGCTCTGCGTCTTTTTGTTGCCGAGTTCGAGGCCGGCTTTCATCGTTCAATACTCGATCTTTGAAGGTTCCTTTTTCATTCTCTACTTCTTTGTCTTTATCTTTGCTCTTGTCTTTTGTCTCTCCTTCATCATCATCTTCTCCCCTTTCTGAAGATGCTGAGGAATCTGATACATCTGTAAACTGCAAATCCAAGTCTAATAACAAATTTCCTTTGGAGCCAACAAATGATTTCATCAGGGAACAATGAATTTCAGACAAGAGTTCATTCGTGACATCTGGATTCGATAGCAAAATGGACTCCAAAAAATCGTCAAGAGCAAAAGGTTCAAGAACCAAAGGTTTGTTAAATGTATTGAGAAAAGTCCATACAGCATTCAGCATTCCAGACATACTTCCATCCACGCATTCTTCTCTGTATAGTTTTGGCCTTTTACTGCTTCTGTTGGCAGCTTCAATAGGCACCAGAAGGTCTTCAATGGGGTACACAGGTCTCTGCTCCGGCTGTGGCTGTCCAATTTGAGAGCCGGTTTCGTTCTGATTGTCTTCGTCTGCCGAATTGGCCAGTTTACCGTTATTCAGGGTATTTTGCGATTCAGAGTCGGGCTTGGCTGCCACGGATTCTTGGAATATCCCGGCAGAAGGATACCCTGGATAAGGATAACTTGTAGAATGATAACCCGATGTCGGGAACGTAGAAGGTGCATAACCCGCCGAGGGAAAATAAGTCATTGCCGGTAAATTTGGAGCGTAATACTCGTCATTTTGCATCCCATTTTTACCCATTTTTCCTCGTAAAGCATCAATGGCATTAGATTCATCATTGGTAAAGGCCTTTGTTGGCACTGGCTGAACTGGAGCAGGTCCAGAAGACTCGAAAAAATGGCGTAATGCCACTGGAGGTATAGTACTGACATTGTACTGGCTGGCAACATCTTCTTTCAACACCCAAGGCATGTTTTGATTTCGACGAGGCGCCATTACGTTTCTCAAAAAGCCACGAACAAGGCTTCGACTGTAGCTGCCACGCTCACGTGAAAGCTGAGCCACATCCACATAGCATTCGCCCAAATGTCCATTTTCATCAGCCGCATATTCTACACGATACCGCGTCTTGGCGCCAGTAAGAGTTCCGTCATCGAGCTTCCGAGGGCCAATTGAGACTTTCTCCCGAACAAGGACTTCGTATCTTTGGCCATTCATTTTGGCAATAAGCCATTCGCCAGGAAAGTATTCTTCTTTGAACATTTCATATACCCAATCGACCAAAAGATCAATACGCCCTTTCATGCTAAATTGGACTTTGTGAAGAATCGGATCTTTTAACGCTTCGGGAAAGGATTCATTGATTTCTCGGCACTCTCGCTCCTTGATATTAGTAAAGCAGAAAGAGGCTAAATAGCTATGAATATAGCCAAAGATAGATGGTAGGTCAAAGTTGAAGGCAGCATCCAACAAATCGATTAATGTGCATGCAATCAACAGACTCAAAAAGAAATAATGAAAATGTCCTTGCAGTGTTTCAGTCCAGTTATAGATACTGAAATCATCAAAATTCAGAGAACAAAAATGGCCCGTCGCATAGCACAAACTAATAGTGAGATGTAATAAAAAGTAATGGCCAGGCTGAGATACGAAAACGAAAAAGGAGAATAAAAAGAAGTAATATAATATAATATAATATAAAACAATATAAAATAATATAAAATTAAACAAACAGACAGGAAATGTATAGATGCCTACTTCACTCTGGCGCGCTTCTTCATAAGTCAAATTGCTATGGCCAGTGATCTCGCACGTGAATTGATGCTGTCATATTAGATTATCGACAAAACAAAAGCATACACGGCTCAAGAAATCAAGTCTATAATTAGTTAATATTGACCCAAAATTGTAACGTACCTTGCTAAATAATCTTGTTCCGACACAAATATTTCGCCCGATGATGGGAGGGTATATATCTGTACAAATGTTAGATATATGTCAGCAAATAAAAAAGCCCTCGCGCCCCCGCGAAACTGATATTACCAGGGCACCTGCAGGTAGAGTTGCCGGATCAAGTGATCCGACTGCCGGCGCAACGGGCTTCCGTTTGTACAAAACCTTGAGATTAAAACAATGTACCCAAACTGGACCCCGTACCATAATCAAATTAAACAGAAACGAAACGAGAGAAACGCGTTTGGTGATCGACAAGCTCTGAAACACTTTAATCAATCTCCCGAGCAAGCCACGCCACCAGATCGGTAGCGTTAACAGTGATAGCCAGGTTTAGAGGCGATCTATGTCGTAAAATCTATCATTTTCGTCGGCCATTGTAGTAGGAGACAATCATTCTGTTTTGCAACGCCCTTTTGGCGCACATTTGCCGTTTTTGCCCTAGAGCGACACATTTCCAAAAAAGCACCCTGTACGATTATACAGGGTTTTCTAAAAATTCAGCGATAAGCCCAAGACTAATATGGAATCCATGTGGCTACTTGCTTACATAACATTTGAGAGAATGGCCGCAGAAATAACGATGAATCAATCATACGGAATTTGTGTTGAATTATGGGGTAAACGTATTCGTGCCGATTGACAGCGGCAGTATTTTGTTAGTCATGGACATTGTTCTCGCGCTTCTTGCAATGTTATTACAGTATATTAAAACAATAACAAATAGTATTGTAAAGAATTAAATACAATATTGGATACGCGTGAAACATGGGGTTTGTGATGATATATATATAGTAGCCACGAAAAAAAAGAGGGAAAGTGGGAAGAGAACATTCAATCCTTGATTTAGAGCTGTGATTCACAAAATTAAGAAATCGCTTAAACTTGTATCGAATTAACAAAAGCTTATGATGCATTTAAACGAGATTCCACAGTTCAAGCTTCAAAATTTTATAAAAAAATATAATTAAAAGTAGGCTGCAAGCTTAATTGATAGTTGAAGGTGTGGTATTTATATACATAACCTTAACAGTATATACCAATAGCGTTTGTATTAATTGTAGCAATTGTTTCATATGCTTGCTAATAGCATACATAGCAGCTCCTTATGACTGTGCTATCGAAGCAAACTTAAATGTCGTGGGACATCGGGACGGAAATGACGACGTCGTGTATGGAGAATAAGCTTGTATAAAATCAGCAATTCATAAAATCGCTATCACTTGAATTCTAGTATATGACTGATTCCTAATGATATTTGGTACTTCTAATCCTCCATAATGCAATGCGTACTAAAATGAGACAAGTATGTTTATATTTAGAAATCAAGCCATAATATAGCGGTATACCAAAATTCGCACACGGGCCCCGTGTATAAAACCGTTGTATGCTGACAGCATGGATGATTTTATAGTACACTATCTTTATAGTACACTATCTTTATAGATATTCTATTTAAAAAATAAAACTGAGCTTCCCAGTTACTACTCGGGCTGCCTGGCTGGCCCGCCGGGCGAGTCTGCCTTTCGAGCAGTCAAAACTTCAACCCCGTCTTCCGTAACAAGGAGCGTATGTTCGAACTGAGCACTACGCTTACCATCAACGGTGACAGCCGTCCAATTGTCCGGCCAAGAGACGTCACGATAGGAACCGAGAGAAACCATGGGCTCTATTGTAAATACCATACCCGGCTTTGCAACTCCGACCGCTTTATTTTTTGCATAGTGAGGAATAGTTGGAGCACCGTGAAACAATTGATTTATTCCATGCCCGCAATAAGTACGTACAATAGACGTTTTGCGACTTTTTGCTACTGCCTCGATCGTATTGCCTACATCTCGAAATAGTAGTCCTGGTTTAACAGTGGCGATGGCCGCCTCGAGACAATCGCGAGCAGCTTCCACTACCCGCACAGAGTCCAGATCAGCTTTAGCCCTTTCCCCAACATAGTATGTTTCGTTTAAATCGCCATGGAATCCTCCATGATAAAGAGTGACGTCCAAGTTTATGATATCCCCGTCCTCCAACGGCCTTTGATCCGGAATTCCATGACAAATAACCTCATTCACAGAGGTGCAGACACTTTTAGGAAAGTAGTAATAGTTCAACGGACTAGGGTAGGCATCACGCTTAACACACTCTTCATGCACAATGGCATCCAGCTCGTCCGTAGTGATCCCGGGCCGTACTGCAGCAGCAGCAATATCCAATACTTCCCGAGCCAACCGGCACACTTTACGCATTCCTTCCTGTTCCGTTTCGTTCAAGATCCGTAACTTTAGTGAGTCACGTTGTTCACTAATAGATTGTCCAGACACTGCGTAATCCGGCTTTTTAATACTCTCTGGAACAGCGCGTCGGGGGCTTAGAGGGTAGCATGGCCTAAGACTTCCTGTATACTTGTAGGAAGGGAAGGGGTCATGCAGACCTTGTTTTTGGCGGATCTGGTGTGTGATTTTGTGAGCGCTCTTTTATTGTAAGTGAAAAGTGAAGCCGATATTTTGACTCACCCATGAAGTACGGAAACAATCTTGCTTTCGATAGTTAGTAACTTTTTGAAGGCAACAATAAATATTTTTAATGCGAAACAAAAGGGCAAATAAAATGGAATAATAGCACTTACCGAGCAGAAATTGCTATTCAGTCCTAGTTTCAGACAAACCTGGACACGTTAGATAAGATCGGTATTACCATATATCATACGGGACATTGTAAAGTGCCAGCGGCCTTTCCGCACGAGACGCCTTGGCACAGCACCGACATTAGGTGAATAAAGATCTGATGAAATATTATTTGGAATTATTTAATTATTTAAAAGTCGGATTTCATATCAATTTTGATGGGAAATTGCTTTGTTATTATTAGTACGCATTATTCTAATCCAGTAAACGATAAAATACAATTTAATAAGACAAAATAAAAACGACTGATAAAAAAAAAATAAAAAAAATAAAAAAAAATAAAAAAAATAAATTAAATAAATTAAATATTATTCATTTAAAACGAGTATTAAAATAAAAAATAATCGGATACAGTACAATATCGATAATACAAGCTTCATATGCATTATATCATATGCCGTTGTTAGCCAACTGAACGATGCGGATCCGGTGTTCGACGGAAATAGTACGCGAATGCTCCACCGTACCGAAACTCGCTCGTTTTCAGCATACGGGAAATGCTAGTAAAGGCCCTTCTTTGCTAGACGCAGAGAATTATTGTTTACAGCTCATACGGTATATCATGGAAGATTTGTCTTCTAACGCCTCTTAGAAAGCATGATCGCGCATCGTACGTACAAACGCCTTTCCTGCCACGAAGCGTAAAGCCTCTGCACGTTGGGTTGTCTGCACTAAACGTTGAACTTGCCTCAATACCTGACCAAGTCAGCAATACAACTGTTGGCAGAATGAGGATGCAATACTGGCGCGATAGTATCCCGAAAATATTTGATGTACACTACTCAATCTTTGTTTCAATGCGCTTTCAACAATGCAAATGCCTAATTTCCAGGGACGGCCACCTCAGGAACCAATTGCTATTGTTTTATCTCAGGCTGTTAGTAGGGTTCCCGTAACGCGATCGTTTATTACCCGTTTAATTAAAGCACGCGAAGCACGTCTTGGAAACCCTCCGTTTGCTAATATTGGGGATATTGAAGATTACGCTGAGAGCACATATGCCACAATTTTGTATATCATGCTGGAAGCTATCGGGCAGGCTACGCGCTTCGACCATATAGCTTCCTCAATCGGCCGGGCTCAGGGCATAGTGGCAATTTTACGAGGCTTTCCGCACTATTTATCGAAACGAGTAGTCATGTTACCTTTGCAAGAATGTGCTCAGCACGGTCTGTCTCATGAGACAGTACTGCGGGATCCAAAGTCGGAACTTTCAAAGATACAAGATATCGCTTTTGACGTAGCGACACGAGCAAATGATTATCTCATTACTGCGGATACTTATATGAAACAAGAAGCAGTCAAGGACAGAGGTGTACGGGCTTGTTTACTACCGGCTGAGCCAGTAAGACTTTTTCTCAAAAGACTGGAACGTGCCGAGTTCAATTTATTCGCACCTGAAATTCGAAGGCCGCAGTGGAATTTGCCGTTTTATTATTGGTGGAATTCTTAATTGTGGTATTTATTGTATGAATTAGAGACAATGTATGACGTACAGACAGACTATATGTTTAAAAGTAATTTTGAAGAATTAACAAAAGACTTTAATATGATAAGAATCGTAGAAATAAAATGTAGAAAAATATCACAAAAACATATAAGTACAATTCCTATGAGATAAATTAAAAGCTGTTCTAATGGCGAAAATTAAATATTTACTCTAATTTAAGGATCGAGTTTTTATATTTACTCTACGCTCACACTTGACGACTAAATCAAGGGCAGATGCTACGAAGGTCTTTTCATTGTCTCAGACCTTGCGCATGCACAAATCCAGTGCGACCCAGAGTTTCTTTAAGGCTATATGAAAATCGTCGCTATTTTCGTCAATCGATTTTGGTGTTTGCACGAGCTCAAAATGGAGATATTGAGGCCGATGACATTAGAGTTATTGGAATAGACGGCACGGCACTTGAAGGAGTCTACAAAACATCACATATATTAAGGAATTTGAATCAAGAATCAGAAGTATTGGTATGCGTGAATAATAAAGTAAGTCCGCCCATTTGCCGTGTTTTCAGCAAAGAAGCGATCAAGGATAATCAACACGCACAATCTCTGCCAAAGAAATTGGAGGCCAAAGACAGTGCCGCAAAGGCTCGAGAGAACCTTAAAAATAATGAAACTAAAGTTTACGTATTTACTTGGCTTATCGGCAAACACGATCTTGAGCATCGAATGAATAGGGCAATCGAGAACTTAAAAGAAGGCTATCTCGTCGAACTGCACGTGGGCAATGCCAAGCAAGCAAAACGCAAAGCTGACTTGGAAGAAAAGCAGTTGATGTTAAACACTATTCGTGAAGTTCTAGACCCAATAGCCACGGAATGGTCAGAGATGCGTGTGAAGGCTGGCTTGGCGCGACTTTATTGGAAAGTTCGACCACAAGTATTGCAATCGAAGGCAGAAGAGACCAAATCAGAAGCGTCGCACTCGAGTAATTCTGAAGAACGTGCACGCTATGCTCTACAGGACCCCTCGTCGGCAGAAATGCAGAATTTGTCAAAGAAAGAGCGTAAAAGGCTGGAGAAACAGGCAAAATATTTACAAAATCAAGAAGCTTTCAAGGACAAAAAGGCAAAATTCGAGGAACGTGCAGCACAGCGAGATGATGAAGGGAAAATAGCTGCAGAAATAAGGCAGAAGCTTGATGCTCGCAACCTTTTTGCTCGATCGTCGCGCTAAGGGTTAGATTTGTAGGCTGGTCGTTTGTACATATAGGAAATAATACCATTAAAAGCTCAATCGTATGAATAAAAATGTTCAATCATAATAACAGTGACCTATCATCCATAACTTTATCGCTACGATGCGTAAATTCAAGTAATTTAATAAAAAGTGCGTCTTGAGCGCACGTAACGTTACTTGACGAGATCGATTCATACTGTAAATAATGAATGAACGCGTGCTCAACGCGTTAGAAGCCTTTGATTTTTAGGGTTAAAATGCAAAAGAATAGATATTTCGTGAAGGATTGAGCAGCGATCACGAGAGAAAAGGAACGGAAAGGAGGTGCGATGCCTTTTTAATGTTCAGTTGTGCGCGTCAGTATGCAGGCGGCTGGGAACCATAATTCCTTAGACGAAGATGCGGCTCTGCTGCCTCTTCGTGGTGTTTACCTGTGCTGCACTGGTCTCGAGACGGAAACACAGGTAAGAAGACAAGGCAAAATGATATTAAGGGTGATTGATAAAAGATCAAATTGGCAAACAAACGTTTTCAGAGAGAGAGTAAAATGATATTCTAACGTTAAAGGCTTCCATCGTCGAAAAGGCAACGAAAATGGGCGCTATACATTTGGCAAATCTAATGACGAATGCAACTCATTTGGTTTGTGCTAGAACAGATTCACCCAAATATCTGGTAGGTTCAAAGGACGACTCCTCATATATTTATTTTTTCTTTTGGCAAGGCAAAATATGATTGCCTCTTTGACTGTAATTGCTAATCGCTTACAAGTTTTCTGCCAAAAACCGGTGTGATATCAAATTCATGACAGTGCACTGGGTTCCACAGCTTTACGAGTCGTGGCTAGCTGGCGACGATATAGATACTTTCAAGGTAAGTAAAGTTAGAGAAAGACCTTTTTAAAGACGAGAAATTGGAAAAAACAGAGAAACAACCCGGAGCAAGAATAATTGGTGAATAAAAATAAGAAAAATAAAACTAAGAAAAATTAAAAAATAAAATGACCAAGAACAACAAATTGACAGTCTCATTTTTTTTTCAGAATCTTGCAAGGCAAAACAAAGCACGTTACTAATTCTTCTTTCTCCAGTTTGAAGAGAGTAATCGACTGCCTAGCTTATACATGGCTAATATTTGCGTTACAAACTTATCTCGAGCAGAGCGCGACGAAATCGGAGCCAAAGCACGAGAGAACGGTGCAGTCTTTGATACTGTACTGTCCTGTGATACAACACATTTATTGACGAGGGAAAAAACTGGCAAAAAAGTAGAATTTGCTATTATTCACAAGATTCCCATAGTACATCCGCGCTGGATTGATGAATCAATTTTTCGGCGGGCTCTGCTTGACCCCGCATGTTTTGATCCGGATTTGCCTCTGGACAAGCTGGGGGTTGAAGCTTACAATCAGGACCAATTGCTACGCTGTCGTTCTAGTGCTACACGTAACATTTTACGGAATAAAACAGCAGCTCATCAATTGCCAGTGATTGAGGATTCTATTGTTGTTGCAAAACGAAGACGCATTGACTCACGGACGGGTACAGATCACGCACCGACTAGAGCTCTAGACCAAGTTCTGAGTCAGCAATCATTTGGAGCTCGGCCAAATGCTTTCACGAGCCCCGTTGTTGATTTGCAATTAGACGATGATGATGGGGAAAGCAATAGCGATAATTACGGAGCAAATAGAAATACCGAAGGAAATAGCGACAATCAAGTGGAAACTAATGGCAATAATGTGGGAAATTATAATGATAATATTAGTATTTCCGAGGGCAGCTATGAAAATGATAACGATGGCACAACACGCTCCTCTGGGGACGCTATTTTTAAGGGCAAACTCTTTGCAATTCACGGATTCACAGACCGTAAACGGCAGCTTATGGAGGCGTATATTCAAAAGAAAAAAGGTAAAATTGTAGATAGCGCATCAGCGACAAAAGGGCGACTTGTATACACTGTAGTGTCGCACGAAACGCGTACGAACGACTTTCCGAAATGGCAAAATGCAATTTGTGTGACAGACTGGTGGCTGGAGCGTTGCTTACAGTTTAACAAGTGGCAAGATCCAGCTGACCATGTTTTCAGTACTCCTTTTCTGCCCTCCGGCCCGATTCCTGGTTTGGAAAAGTTTGGCATTACGTGCACGGGCCTCTCTGCGCTAGAGCATCTGCACCTTTCAAGAGCAATAAAACTGTTGGGAGCAAATTATTACGATACTCTTAAACGAGGACGGTCCGTGCTCGTTGCTGGAGAGAACAAGAAATCTCCACTAAGGCAGACAAAGATTGACAGAGCGATCGCTTGGAGAACAAGAGTCTGTTCCGTACAATGGATCTATGAGATTGTTCGGCACGGCAGGCTTGTTCACCTGGCGCCTTTTGCCATTGATGGAAAAAACAAGCAAGGTGTTGTAATTGATGCAGAGCAAGGAACAGTAAAAAGGCAGGCAAGAGAAGATGCTAACCAGCCTTTCCACAAACAATCTTTACCGATAGAAAAAGAAGTATTGCCTCTGCCTCGCTGTCGAGTAGCAACAGCCGGCTCTGAAGCCGAGAGCGACGGACGCAATTTCTACGAGATTGCCAATTCTGAAACTAGCAGTCAGACCACTACTTTTGCATCAGATTGCCGCCCAAAAGCGTATGCGCAGCGCGATCGGGATATGGATTATTTGTCTGGCTGTAGGATTGCTTTACAGCCCATCTCTGTAGATGTCAATAATGCTCTGTATCGGAAACGGCTGCAATGTCACCATATTGTACAGAATCACGGTGGGCAATTAGTGGAAGCTGGAAGCAAAAGCAAGACTCATTTGGTCGTTTTTGATGAAGAACACGAAAAGAAAAGAGATGGACATGGACATGGACATGGACATGAGCCTGGCAATGGGCATGGAGACAGATGTTTTATCGGAAAAGTCATGTTTGAGTGGCTGCTGCAATGCTCAATGTTGGGCATACGTGTTGCAGAGAAAGAATTCCTTTGCCACGGGCAAGGATTAAACCCCGGGACGACGCATACAAAGCTTGGAAAAGTTGTCAAAACAAGGCCCACTGCTGCTAAAGATAATACTTCAAAGAAGGATGAAATGGAGACGGCAATGGCAATCTCTCTGCTGCATGATCAAAAGAGGTTACAAGAGTCCTGTGCAACAAGGCAGGGTTCAAGGCGGCTTGTAGGCAGAGCCAATAGTTCTACACCAGGGCCGGATTTGCCGCTGCGTCTAGCGGCAATGCCCAATGCTGGTGAAAATTTGGATAATTTTAATCAGACTCCGCCGGATACGTCGCAAGTGATTTACGTTAATCCAGAGGCTGATCGCGCAAAGAAATTGCTCATGGAAAAAGTCGTCCGGCGAGCGCATACAACGGCATTGTAATAATAATAATAATAATAGTAATAGTAATAGTAATAGTAATAATTATAATGATAATAATCAATTAATCGCTACACTGATAGACGACAGTTGTAACTGTACGAGTGATTCGACATTTTCGGCGAGCGAATCGTGTATGCACACAACCAAAGCACTCAAACCAGGCGTGTATGATGAAGCTACTCAGGCTTTTTCCAATTTATCACAAATAATTGATTGGCCAGGTATGCGTACAAGGTGGCAAGTAGACGCACTAAATCATATCAAGCAGCTCTAATCCGGTGGCCATTGCTATTAGACGGCCGTCTACCTTGTACCCTTCCTGATCCAGTCGGGCCAGCTCGCTGTATAGGTTCCGAACAGGCAGCTTGAAAACTTCAAGCTGCTCGCCCTCGTCGAGGTGCTGTTGCGGGTTCTGGTTCTCTCGTAGAGTTGCGTCGATAGAGACAAATACCATCTTCATATTGGTGTTGGTAAACCCTGGGTCGTTGTGCATTAGCGGCGTCTCTTTAAACGCTTTCCCCCGGTACCCTGTCTCCTCATAGAGCTCACGCTCAGCGGTGGCAAAAGTGCCCTCTTCCGGATCAACCAGTCCCGCTGGCGCCTCAATACACAGACCATCCAGCGGCGGCCGGTACTGCTTTTCCAGCAGGATTTCCGTTATTCCGGTCTCGGGGTTCTTGAGGAGTGCAATAATTGCCACCGCATCAATACCGGCTTCGCTGCGAGTCGTCCTTTCCGCGGACTCCCATACACGCCTCCGCCCCGTATGATCAACCCAGTTTATCTTTTGTAATCGCGTCCATTTCGCCTCTTTGTTGTCCAATGGCTCTTTTGACAGTACGCGAGACCCGTCCGATGGACGCTGCGCCATTGCTAAGCGCCGCGATATATTTACTCGATGAACCGTTTGCAATTTGGGACGGGGAGTGTGTCTAATTGCCCTCGTCAGCATAGTACGTATGTGATGATGTAATAGCGCCCGGGTAATAGCGCGTATCGCACTCGATATAATTTATTTTAATATATTGTTACTATATTACTATATTACTATATTACTATATTGCTATATTGCTATATTACGATATTACTATATTCTACTATATTGTCACTGGTACTATGGAATTGTCTGGCAGATAAATGACTTGTCGCTCTTTGTGCACAGTTACAGGCAATAATAGAGTCGGTCGCGCTTGAGACATTTGGTTAGGCAGGTGAAACAGGCCATTTTTAACAAGTAACACTAATGCATACAAGAATTCGTATAAGAATTCCTGACGCTCAGATTACTGGTATTAGATTACTGGTAGAAATAGACTTCTGCGTTGCTATAGCAACGCGACCTGCTCGATGTGTGTGTACCCCATAAATAAAAAGGACACGACACAAACAAGATCAAGACAGCTCAGTTGAGGAGCGACTCCAAGTCCCGTTGCTCGATCAAAAGCGGTCGTGGTTATTGGGCCAATGGCGCCACAAGATCGCTCGCGCCTCGAGCAGTTGCTCAAGCATACAACAGAGCAACTTAACGAGACTGGTTTGCTCGGTCAGTCTTTGCTTTTGCGCCAAAAGGCTCTTGAACAAGAATTGAGGCAAGATCCTGAAAATGTGGGCCACGATGAGCCAGTAACGCCGCCAGAAAAAGACGCTGAGCCGGCTTTCATCGCTGATGATGATATTTTGGAAAAGCTGCGTAAGCTGAAAGACGAAGTGGGACAGGCTACACTGGACTCTTCTATGCTACCGCTTCCTTCACGGGTATGAAAACGAGAAACATTGACAATTAAAAGAATAAAAAAAGAATAAAAATAATTGAAAAAAAAAAATCAATATTTTTATCGTCGTCTAGATTGCCGTCTAATCACATTTTACCTCGACTAACCTCAAACTCGTCTGAAGGCTGAACTGCCTGTTCCAGGTACACCGAGCCGGTCAACACTCTCCGCAAGCGGACTAGTATCTCCGAGCAAAAATGCGTACATGTCGCGTAAAGCGCGTAACGGCAATGGAAACTCAGCGGGAAAGCTGGAAACTAACAATATTCATGCCTTTGCTTCTGAAATTGGAGAATCTTTGCTCAGCGAAGTACGGAAACTGCAAGCAGCCCTTTCGGACAAAGACGAATCATTCCGTGAATCACAGAAACGGAGGGCCAAAGCTGAAAGAGCTCAAGAAACAGCGGAGAAAAAATTTAAATCTGTCCAGGAAACGGCAGAGCAATTAAAAGACGATAATTGGAACTTGGAGGTGGCACGGCAAGAGTTATCAGCACAACTAGCAGCGGCAAGTCAGCAAAGCGATAAGCTAATGGCAGAGAAGAGGAAAGTAGAGCTCGACTTGGCCGGCAAGGCCGAGGCCTTTGACACACTGACCGTGAGGCACAAGCAGACGGAGCAGTATTGCCAAGAATTGACCGCCAAGCACGAGCTAGAGACGGCCACCCTAAGACGGACTCGGCACGATCTAGAGCAGAGTGTAATTTCCCTGCAAAAGCAAAACTCTGCTCTGCAAGACCAGCTGCAATCAGCCAACAGGGATCTGGCAAAAGCGCTCAAAGTATTGAGCGAGGGCAGATTCGAGACAGACAATGAGACAGACAGCAGAGTGGAGGATGCACTAACGCTTTACAATAGCACAGACGCAAACGACCAGACCTCTTCGCCGTCTAAACTTGCGAGTGGTAATGGCTGGCTCGAGTCAGAGACGATGGGGTCCACGTTAGCACATGCGCATCGCCTACTTGCCCAGGCAAGAGCCAATGCAGCGAGAGAAAAGCAAGAGAAGCTGGAAATGAAGCGTCAGCTGTCAAGGCTGACTCTGCAGATGGAGAAGCTAAAGACGGCCGGCGGCGGCCGCCATACCTCTGGCGGCAAAGGCTCTAGCCAGTCCGGCCGGAGCAGTGGGCGCAATAGGCCAAACGGTAAAAGGACTGGAGGCAGCACAGTGATCCTCGGCAACGAGCAGGACGACTATACTGGAAACTGGGAGGAAGTTGATGGCGCTAGTGCGGAAAGACCAATGGCGGACGGCGATGGCCAAGATACATACGATACAAAGGCGCAGGCAACAGCAGCGGCCACGCTTACTACTGACGAGTCTGATACAGCGTTTGAAACTGCCTGTGAGGAAGTTGGACAGAGCACGGCTGAGACAGAGACAGAGACAGAGCAAGAGACAGAGCAAGAGATGGTTACGTGTGAAAGTGAAATAGAGCCAATAGCTTTAAATAAAGAAGCACTCTCCTCTGACGAAGGCGAGGCAACAGAGACAGAGCAGCAAGGCAGAGCGAGTCCAAGTGCAGCTGCTGCCAGAGCAGCAAGGAGCTCTACAGGCGGCAGTACAGCCCACTCTGCCGACTCGTCCAGGGTTTTCAAGTCAGCGGGAGCCTTTAATTCTTGTGCCGTTTCCTGTACGAGTATCAGGCCAAGGCACAACCAGCCAGCCAGCCACAGGTTTTCCCAGTCGAGCCAGTCGAGCCTGGACCCGGCCTTTGTGGGCGACAGTGACGGCAATTATTTGGACGGCAATTATTTGGACGGTAATAGTACCGACACTAGCACAGAGTCAACCAGTCTAGCACCAGCACAAAAACCCAGACGAAAACGTACAGGGCAGACGGGTCTACTCGTCCAGTCTGGCGTGGAGGACACACCCGGACGGGCGTACACGCACGGCCCTCTCACGCAGATAATCGCGTCTAAACTAAACAGCCATCGGCACTCGATCGTAAAGACTCCTGTGCCCTTGAACAGGGAAGGCTGGTTCTCCCTACGGACGAGCGACCGGCGTTTAGCGTCAGAGAGCCGGCTCAGTGGGTTGTCAGTGGCACAAAATAAAAGCAGTGCTGTAGATCAGGAAGCCAATACCTTTTCTGCTATTTTACACTTGGAGATTTGTGCCCCCCAGTCTACTGCCCAGTCTACTGCCCAGTCTACTGCCCAGTCTACTGGGGGAAGCAATAGTGAAGGGGAGGCAGGGCATTTGGCTGCCCGTGCTATTGAGCAGTACTTGAATGAAGAAAAGGTCAGCACGATCGGTCCCAGCCGTGTCTGTGAGTATTTGAATAGCGAGGCGCTTACTGGCTCAAGCGGTCAAGGCAAAGGGAGTCAAAGCATTGGAGATGACACGAGTAAAAGCGAGGAGGAGTCTGGTAAAGATCCGGGCTATAAGAGCAGAGAAAAGCGCAAAGATCAGGGCAGAGCAGACCAGTTTCTGCTCTTGGATGCAGCTGCTAATCACAGACAAGACAGTCTAGACCAAAGATTGGGAGGCAATAATCAGTCAAACCCGATTGAATCAGAGCGAGCTACGTCTATTTCTGAACAATCTCTGTCTGTTTCTCAGGGCAAAGCTGAGGCGCACGAATTTAACTCGGCCGGAAACTCTTGTCAAGACGGGGCGGAGCCACACGTGGAAGGAATGGACGCTTCTGCCACGGATTCTGTGGCTGTAAGCACTCGTCCGGCTCCTTTTGTAGCAGAGGGTAAAGCGACTACACTGGGAAACCTTCGATCGGCCTTCTTGTCGGGCAGTTTGAGTCTAAAGCAAGCGGAACAGGACGAGAGCGGACCTCAAAATAGATGCTCATCAGACCAGAGCAGCGTAGTAGCAAAGTCTTGGGCCTTTAACAGGGACAATACAGATGCACTGAACGCTCTTGAGCGTAATTCGTTTGCCAGCCAAGAAGGCAGCAATTCAGCAGCCGCTTATCGCGACCCGCAGCCTGAACTGCAAACTGCTGCGGGCCAGCACGGCTTTGATTTTGATTTCTGTTTTGCGAGAACCTTGAGTGGAGAAATCGATGACGTCAATACAGCAGCATTTGATCTGCACCGAGACGGAGAAGCAAGCGTACAAGCAAAGTTAAAGGACAGCGTCGAATCCGAGCACAGATCGGAGTCTGATATTGAGTCTGCTTTAGGCAATACGTCAGTGCCAAATTCAAATGCCGCTATGGCCCTTGCGCAACAGTCGATCCTTGATTTCCCTCATACTCCACGAGCAGACGGCTACCGTGACTATAAACAGCTGAATGTTGATCTCGAAACGGCCGGTCTCATGCCTCCTCCACGTCTGCCGTCTTGTGCTTCGGGTACAGTGAGAGCAAATAATCAAAAAACTAAGAATATGGGTTCACAGAGCCGTGAGAAGGAGCAATTTCCTTCACAAAATGACGGATTAAATGTACAGGAAATTCAAGGAAAGCAGAGCACCGGGCTGTTGAACACTACAGAGAATAAGCAGCCACAAAACAATGATTATTATTATGATAATAATAATAATAAGAACTTTGGAGCCGAAAATCAGCCCAGTAAACCTCTTGAGAATGCACGTAAACGACAAGGCGGAGTACAAAACTTTGGCGTTCTTTCTGCGGAATCCTCACTGTCTTCCTTATCATCTTTTGCCTCGGAAATTGAACATCGGTTGAACAATGGAGTCAACCAAAATGGCTTCTTTGTCAGCCCTAAACCGTCGCCCGTAATACAGGCAATCACCCACGCAATGATTGGAGATTATATGTGGAAATATACACGCAATCGAACAAAGACAAGTATTTCGGAGCACAGGCATCGCCGGTACTTTTGGATTCAGCCGTACACGAGGCAATTGTACTGGTCAACACGTAATCCGGCACTCACCGAGGGCGAGCAAGTAACGAAATCAGCTTCAATTGAAAATGTACGTGTTATTGCGGACACTAATCCTCAGCCGATCGGACTTCACTTCAAGAGTTTTATTATTATTACACCAAACCGAGCGATAAAATTTACCGCTCGCACACAGATGCAACACGATTTATGGTACGAAGCGCTGAGTGCCGTAGTGTCACCCAACGTTAGCAGTACTATTATGAATAATAACAGCAATCAAAATAATAACGGTACTGCAACCGACGAAGAATTGAGAGAAGTCGATCCTCTGTATCGCCAAAACATCGGCAATGCCGCAGTAAATTCACAATCCTGTCAGAGTCCTCAGCAAGGATCAGTGAATTTACAAAGCCAAACGCATAAACAGTCTCTTTCGTCTGTGCCAAACAACCCTGGAGCCTCGCTTTCACGTATGGGCTCCTGGCTAGTGGAAAAAAGAATGGAAAAATACTCGCTAAGGGATCGTGCGCAGATTATGCGCTCAAGCGAGTCGAACCAGTGTTTGTCCTCGTCTTCGCCGGTTAAAAAGCAGATATACACAAACGAAAACCGTTCGAGTCCCAGAAAAAATCTAGTGCGTTCTGACACGTCAAAAGCTGATCGTGGAATTGAAAACGATCAGAACCAGTGCCATTCGTGCCATCATCATCACGCTGGAGAATCCTTGAGTAAGGGATCAAAGGGGCCTTTAGAAGACGTAAGATCATGTTGCAATGGAAGACATAATGTTGCGTCGCTGGACCGGCGCGGACAGGGATCCATGCGTAACGACTGGTCTTTGTCACAAATTTCCACAAAAACTGTTCGGTGATGCTGGCACCGTTGATTAATATATTCTTAATAAAAAAACCTGCTTTAATAAATTTATTTTGTTCTTTTTTGTTTATCTTGATTACTCTCATCTTACGGATGCCTTTAGCGATCTCGAGCTTTCTTTATTTTATTCAAAGTGTCAGGACGGGCAATTATGGTTTTATTCCAATTAAATATGAGATCAATTTTAAGCCCTCGCTAAGGTAATGCTAAGAGGCGCGAATGCGGGCAAAGGTGGCAAAGTCAAATCTGGCATTTGACAGCTTCGGCTGCTGATTGATCATATATTATAATTGTATATATATAATGAATAATGCTACTTTATATCTTGAAGCACACATAGGGAGAAAATCCAAACGAAGTAAAGGATAATATATGGAGATCGTTCACAATATTTATATTATATATTATACGTGTTATATGAGGTTCACAAGCAAACCCTAATGCCAGAACACGATGCAGTGAGCTTTCAGGAACCGCGAATGCCGTAGCTTAACAAACACTTATTGGGTAATAAAGGGTCTGTGGCCTAATCAATTAGCAATGGCTCAGTTGCCACCATTGAATCCATTGAATTTGATCTTTGGCTCAATATTTTTCGGCATTTTGGTAGGCTACAAGTCGTGATTGTCTTTCGTATTAACAATAGGCAATTGTTGTATCGTGTTTGCTCCTTATTTTATTTGCGCATCATCCGCGAGAAGCGTTGCCTCAAGAATTGGAATATATACAAGCTGATCCTTGCAATGAAAAAGCAATAATTCGATTGCCTTTTCCGAAAAAGTCAGAGTCAAAAGAAACTGTGGAAATTTCGGTGGTGGTACCTGCGTATAATGAAGTAGATCGGATAGAAAGTATGCTCGATGATACTTTGGGATTTTTAAGGTCTTATTATGGTCCTCAAAATGGCGATTGGGAGATCATAGTCGTCAATGACGGAAGTACGGACAATACTACAAATGCCGTACTGCAATGGGCGCGTCAAAACTCTGTCCACAATCACGTCAGGGTTTGTGAATTGGAGTATAACCGAGGAAAAGGTGGCGCAGTTACTCATGTGAGTTGTGTCATGTTTTTTTTTTAGGTTTAATTTAAAGTTTTTCTTGACCAAAGCTCGATTTTGAGAATTAACTGCTCTTTTAGCTCAATTTTATTTATTTATTTTAAGCAAATTTATGACTGTCACTTGAGCTTTATAGCTTTAAGTTAAATGCCTTTAAATAGCTTTTTTTTCTCTTGTTCCGTTTGCAGATTGCTAATAGCAGGGTGTTTTACAATCACGTGGAAAATTTGTCATATTTGCTGATGCGGACGGGGCTTCGCGATTTAGCGATACAAAGCTGTTATTAGAGCAATTATCTCGTGCGCAACGTGACGGTCTTGGAGTAGCGGTTGGTTCACGGGCGCATATGGTAAATACAGATGCTGTGGTTAAGGTATGAATAAAAATTTCATATTTGATTAAAGATATACGATCGAAGAGAAACTTATTTATTTATTTATTTATTTATTTATTTATTTATTTATTTGCTTGTTTGTTCACAGTTCTGATATTGTAGCGATCTCTTCTTCGAAACGCGTTAATGCACGGTTTCCACGTATTTCTACGCATTATGGGAATTGGCAGCATTTCAGATACGCAATGCGGCTTTAAATTGTTTACGCGTGAATCGGCTCATCAAATATTCCGTAATATGCATGTGGAAGGCTGGATTTTTGATATTGAGGTGCTCTTATTAGCCGAGATGCACGGTATGCCTATTGTAGAGGTCCCTGTTACGTGGCATGAAGTTGCAGGATCAAAAATTGCATTGGTTCAAGACAGTTTGCGAATGGCTCGTGATCTTGTTGTCATAAGGCTCAATTACGGCCTGGGAATATGGAAAGTACACAAAAAAGAGACGTGAGCAGCACTTTGTCATATAATGAATGATACATAAAATAATATAGATAGCATGGAGGCATGGAGATACGAGTTATTGCCTATTATTGTTTGGTTTAGAATAATATTAGAACAAGTTTTGTTGAGAAAAGTCTGCCGCAAGTCAGTGCATCTTTAAGATTGATTGTGATTATAACATTATACAAATAATCTTTGTCGGCCGCAGCTTCTTGTTCTTCATAAATAAGAGGACAAAAAGAGGCTACTTGTCCACAGTAACCAAGATGTATCTTTATCCGGCTTTTGGCCAAGATACCAGGGTTGAGATATCGTCAATGACTCGCCAGTTTATTCTTTTGTTCTTACTATTTAATGCTATTTAATTCTATATTGTGTGGCAAATAAATGGTACAATCTTTCTGCCGTTGTCAATCCACTTTTTATTACAGTGTTTAAAGTGTTTACACGGTATCTACCCCATATCTTTGCGTGTCCAGCTTCTACGAAAAAAAGAGACAAGGGACACGGGTACCCGTCCATCAATGGCGGACAGTAGAAGCGGTAAAACGGCAGCTCGAGCCTCTTCAAAGCAATACACTATTTCTGTTTACTTTGTACAAGTAAAGTCTGACAAAAGAAGTACTCGGCCGTCTCACAAAGGTACGACAAAATGTCCAAGATTGCCCATTGACCAAGTAAAGTCTCTGCCGCCTTGTACCCTGTAAATCACGCTTTATTAGGAACGATACCGTATAATTAGCGTACATTTAGTTTTAGTATGGCGATAATAAATAAACTAAATAACTAAATAAAACTAAACAACTAAATAATTAAATGATTAAATAATTAAATAAATAAACTAGTACGACATGTATTACCCGCACGCACGTATATTTCCGACTATTTACACTGTGCTTTTGACGACGATCAATGAACGCGACTCGGCCGCTCTCGCGGCATTATCGTTAGACTTCAGCGCTAATGCTAAAAATGGATTCAGGCTCGCTCCAGCTGGGCTCTGAGAAACTGCTGGAGGCCAAGAAAGAGCCGCAGAATAGTGATTCTCTAAAAGGCGACAGCGTGGGCGACGATGTACAGATCAGCGATCAGAGCCGCCGGAGCGACTCTGATTCTGAGCCGGCCGGACTTGCCTCAGAGGGCAAGGGCAGCGAGCAAGATCTGGCCCGAGGCTTAGGCCAGACGCAACACAGCTTTGAGCAAGCGGAAAGGGAGACTGAAGAGTCGTCCGACGGCATTTTACATGTTCAAGACATCCAGCTTCCAACAGAGCCGCGCAGGGTTAAAGTGTACGAAATGGACGCGGACAATTGGGAAGATCGGGGCACGGGTTACTTTAGAGGCGCTTTAGAAGCGGTAAGCGCATCCAGCATGAGTACCGATCGTAGTACTGATCTATAGGGTAATGCGTTTTTTGTTGTGGACTCGGAAGTGGACGATTCAATACTGTTAAAAACGCGGATTCTAAAGGAGGATGTCTACACGTGCCAAGAGGGTATGATTTTAAACGCGAAATTATTGAATGGCTATATATATTTATTTTTATTTACATCGATCAATGGATAAACCAATAGTTTTGATATATATGTATATTTCTTTTCATTTGTTTATTCATTTATTTGTCAATTTTTTTTTTTGGCTTGCTTACGTTTATCCATCTTGACGTTCTCTCTTACGTTGACTTTTTGCACCTTTTTCCTAACAATTTAGAAACGCTTATTGTATGGCAAGAACTCGATGGCCGAGATATTGCCCTTAGTTTCCAGGAAAGTGAAGGGCGGCAGCAAACGTGGGATTATCTATATAGCGTACAGAGAGCACTAGGAGGCCCCGGCGAACTTCCGAGGTACTTTACGGATGGTGGAGGAGGCGACGATTTGCTCAACGATGAGCTCGATGCCTCTCTGAATGCAGAGCCGGTTCCCCTGCCAGACGTAGACTTGAATCATCTCGATGAAATCCACGAAATTGTGCAAAGAAGCTCACACAATCTTGCGCAACGCGATCAGCTGGTGAAAGCAGTGGCTGATAGGGAATATGTTGTTCAGTTAATACGGCTGTTCGAGACGTGTGAAGATTTGGAAAGCTTGTCTGATCTACATAAACTATGTGGTATTATGAAGACCCTTATACTGATCAACGATGTGGCCATCTTTGAATATATATTGAAAAACGAGGCCACTATTATCGGTGTAGCCGGTGTCCTTGAATACGATCCAGAGTTTCCAAATTACAAGGCAAATCACAGAAAGTATCTAAAAAACAGTGCTCGGTTTAAGCAGGTTGTTCCCATTAAGGACAGGGAAATATTACAAAAAATCCATGCAACTTTTCGATTACAGTACTTTCGGGACGTGATTCTTGCCCGCATTTTGGACGACCCTATTTTTTCAATATTAAATACGTTTATATTCTTTAATCAGGTCGATATTGTACAGTATTTGCAGCACAATGAGCCCTTTATGACTGAACTATTTGGTATATTTGACCCAAAAAAACCGGAATATTATGAGGCAGCCGATGATAAACGGAGAGACGATGCTGTTTTGTTTGTACAACAGTTCCTTCTCATCAGCAAATCGCTGCAGGCCTCGTCACGCTCTTCTCTTTATTCAACGCTAATACATCGCGGACTGCTTTGTATGGCTCAGTACAGTATGACGTCAGGACGGCCTCGTATACGTAATGCGGGGACAGATGTTTTGATTTCTATTATCGATCACGATCCTTCTGCCATCCGGCACGATGTCCTGGCGGCATATGAACAAGATTCTTCTGTGCAGAGAGGCGAAAAACGGCAAAAAGTCGGGGAGCAGAATTACAATAATATCATTGATAATAAACAAAACAATAAAAAACTTAATACTAAAGATAAGAATAATCACGAGAATCACAAGGGTGGTTACGGAAAAAGCTTCCTCGACTCTCTTGTACATATGCTTCATACTGAGCCTGATATAGGGATAAGGATGCAAGTCGCAGAAGCAGTCCGGGTCCTTGTTGATCCAATGGCGGGCCCAGTGCAAGAGTCCAGGCAGCCTAATGAGCCCATGTTTCGACGAGCAGAAGACCCTAGGGTTAATCAGTTTATTCAAGCAGTATATACTCATTCCGCAGCCAGTCTTTTTGAGCCGCTATTGACGGAGGAGGCCCCTTCTTCGCCAACTAGCGTAACAAATTTCGATGCACAAAGGGTTGCTCTTTGTGTTTGCCTCTGTGATTTGTTGTCTTTCTTTGTACGTGCTCACGGACCTCGAGCTCAACGGTTTCTTATGGGAAACGATCTTTTGGAATCAGTTTGCACTCTCTTCACAGCAGAGAGTCGGCATAAGCCTCTGCGATTAGCCGCTTTGAAGTTTATACGTACCTTTCTCACCTTTTGCGACGAGGACTGTGTGACTTGTTTTGCAAATATAGGCACTTTTAACCGTCTTTTTGACGCTTATTACGCAATGCATACGTCTGATAACCTATTATCCTCCGCGTGCCTTGAGTTGTTTGAGCACGTCTCTCGTAAATACACAAACAGGTCAGTCATAAAGGCCCTGCTTCAACATCGGTCTGCTCAGGTTAAAAAATTGGCTCATATTTCCACGTTTAGAGCATTGGCTTCACAGTACGATCAGTTGCGCGAGGATAATATTGGAGAGAATAATGTTGATATTGATAATAATAATATCGATAATAGCAATGATGATAACGATAGAGTTGGCAAAGCTTCTGGAGAGGGATCGCCCTCAAACGCGGGTCAAATGTCGTATATCGATACTGCAAGTGATGAAATTAATGTAAGACAAGATTCCCGGAATCACGCTTCGCACTGGCTAGAAAAATCCCTGAGACGTACAAAGCGGTCTCTTGTAGATTACGATGATGACGAAGATGAAGACGAAGAACCGTATCAATCAAGTGGGAAAAACGGATCAAAAATGGTGCCCTTGAGAGCAGATGAGCAGAATGGCATTGAAAATGGGGATCAAGTTATAAACGAAATTGATCAAAACAAAAATAATCAAGATGAAATTGATCAGGATAAAAATGATCATGATAATGTCGATGGTTCTTTTGAAAATTCTTATGAAGGTTCTAATTCTGCTCATGACATTTCGCCAATTGATACAGTTGGCGTTGCTTTACATATTGAAAATGCAGGCTCCTCTCCAGAATCTGATCCTGTGCGGCAAAGTAGTCCGGAAAAGCCATTGTCAAAAAGGCAGCGAAGTGCAGATCTCAAAGATTTGCAAAGGGGGAAAGGGGAAAAATCAGCCTCTCAAATTGTAGAGCAAGAGGACGCTGAGAGTGATTCCAAACGGAAAAAGGATCAATAATGCCACCGCCGACAATGGAGAAGGTCTATTGTCTGACAAAGCTAAGAATTGATTTTCGGGAAGGCGACTATTACAGTGTTGGAGTATGGATTTGGCTTCATTATTCACAATTATTATTATTATTTATTTTTCATTAAAATTTGGCTTTACTTTTGACATGTTTTTTTTTAGCGCATTTATAGATTCCTGTTATATGTTCATCTGTTTTTAATCTTATATTCTTTTGTTTCGGCTTTTCCCATATTGCTCGATTTCTTCGTTATTCAATTTCTTCTATTGATTTAATGGTTAGATTATTTCATTTAAATTTAGCTTTTCCACATTTGCCAACTCTTCGTTATTGGCCTGCCGTGCGTTGAAAAAAACGATGAAAAATGGTCAATAAATTTGTCGTTCTTTTCATTGATCAATATAGTTAGAAAATACTGAATATAAAAGTATTTGACAGTATTTAATTGTGTACTACAACCTCAAAGCTTTGATGCTTTTTTAGTCGCTCCCCGCTTCGGAATTAGTTCGGAAAGGGCTTTTTCCGAGTTTAGCACGCTTTCGGGATAAGGTAGAGTGCCGATGCCCCTATACAACTTGTGAGACCGGGAAAAAAGGGTATAAGTACGAAATATTGTATAAAGAATACAAAATCTCAAATAAAATATGAAATTATAAAGTTAAGATTAGAGAAAACAAGTAAAAATCCAATAAAAGCAAAACCAAGAATGATTTACAATTTGCAAGCGCCTCCGTCGACTACAAGAATATGGCCCGTTATCCATTCAGCCGCTGGAGAGAATAAGAATACTGTAGCGTCTGCTATATCGCGTATTGAACCCATTCTTTGCAATGGGATCAAAGCAAGATGATGCTTTGCCATGCTCTTGGGTAGCAGTCGATCCATGCCTTCAGTTCCTTGAATAGAGCCTGGAAATTAGACTTTAGTTTGCTGCTAAAGATTGGCGTTTATACAAAATTTGTTTCCATACACTTTTTCTTATTGTTTTTGAATATATTTTATTATTCGTAATTGCTCTTTCTGTATTTCTTGCAATAAAGAAAACTTACCCGGAGCTATGCAATTGACGCGAACTCCAAATGGACCCAATTCTGCTGTCATATTAAGCATGAGAGCGTCGATTCCAGCTTTTGCCGCGGACACGTGAGCTTGAAAAGGAGTCTAGACACGGAGTATTTAATAAAAGCTTGAAATAATTTAAATAAATTGCAAAAATAAATTTAAGAATTCGGTCATTTAATTTTGAAAAAAAAAAAAAGACTAAACTAAGTTTAAATAACAAATACAAATTGCGCAAAACTCAAAAGAACTAACCCCATAATAGTGTAGAGTCGCAGAAACAAACAAAAATGCACCCTTCGACTCTTTGACAGCGGCTAAGGTTGCTTTGCATGTATTAAACGTCCCCAACAAATCGATCGCCACAACTTGCCGAAACGCATTTTCCGACAAATGCTAATAAATCAGAAAAATGATACTTCTGTCTCATTTAATAGCATTGTCTCTTTTCTTTCTAATTTAATGTACCTCTATGTCGGACAGAAAATTGCCTAAAGTTAGACTAATGAGCAAATTGTAATCTTACCAGCCGCCCCACAGATAACGTAATCGATTCTTCCAAAAGCTTCGAGTGTCTTTTGCACGGCAGATTTCATTTGCTGCGGTTCCCGAACATCTGCCACAATCCCCAAAACGTTTGCGCCTGATCGAAGACTTTTAATTTCATGGGCAGTTTTCTAATAGTCAGTCGATGGAGATAGATCCGAATGAATTTTATTTATTTTAGCAAATTTTAAACTTTATATTTTTGTTTTCTGTTTTCGTGTTTAATACTCTTGGCATTGCCTTTAAAATCCCAAAATTCCTACCATCGTCTTTTCCATTTGACGACCGGTAATTACGGCATCTGCGCCCAGGGCGACCAGAGCACGTACCTGCCCGCCGCAAATTGTGCCCTGATTAGACTCAGCAGGGCACTTTTAACCCGAGATTCTTACAGCTCCGCCTGTGCAGAATACGACTTTACTAAAAAGTTAATAATATTCACGATTGAGCGAATTACTCTTTGAATAAATCATCGCGGAAAACGGTTGTGCTGTACTGTCCCGACATGCCGGCCCGACCTTTCAGTGTGGGGCCCCACACTGAAGATGAGATGGTATTTATACTATATTTTTCTGTAGGCTGGCTATATGGGCAATGTGGCCGAGGCTAATCTACAGCGTATATTATAAAGTCAAAAGAAATTTGAGCGTAGTCAGGTCACAAGTAACGTTGAGGGTTTCTATAGACTCATAATCATGTGAACACTACTTGTGTATATACCAAGTATACATTACAGTTATAGCTCCTAATGCTCTGCGACTCTAATTGCATTTTTGCTTTTTGTCGGGATAAATCTCGACAATTTAAAGCTGTGCAATAACGCGCAAACGCGGAACGCGTTTGCACTGCCAAAGTATACAACGGTAGTGTTGGTGGAAAAAAGTACAATTACATTACACAGACTTTGATTCGAAAAGGAAGACCACAAACAGCGCACAATGCTGTATACAATTAGTTTGAAATAAAATTTGTTTGAATGCTATTTCAATTATGAATGCTGTTTACTTGTTTCAAGTTGTTGTGTACGATACGCGCTATACGCAAACAAAGTAGCAAATGTGACTCGCGGATAAGATGCAACAAACATGGGATATAAGGCACAGTAATATGTAACAAGAAGGGAGACGGCTCTTACGCAGCACTGTATATCACAGAAATAGAAGAGGAATAGAAAGGGCAGTAATGGCCTCGGTGCAGACGGAATCCCAAAAGTTTATTGCCCTTCGTGCTCGCGTTCCCGCATGTAATGGTACGCGTTCATGTAACTCTGATCGTGAGCGATAGGCATAGAGGCAGGCGGCGGCGACGGGTAATACCCCGCTATTCCATACGCCCCACCGACACCCCCACTTAAACCACCGACACCCCCACTTAAACCACCTGGACCCCCACCTGGACCCCCACCTGGACCCCCACCTGGACCCCCACCTGGACCCCCACCTAGACCCCCACTTGGGCCTCCACCAGCCATAGGCGGAAACTGGCCGGCATACATGTTTGGCGGCAAGCGCATATTATTCTGCAACATTTGTGCGTGAGCTTGAAACTGATGAGGCGAGAGCAATTGAGCTGCTGGAGATTGGGCTGCTAAGTAAGGCGAATGCGATGGGGCATAAGGCGCAGGCGGAAAAGGAGAATGAGCATCAAAGGCATAGAAAGGCGGCGCGTTCGGCTGTACTCCCCAAAAAGCATTTTGAGAAAAATGCACAGGAGATTTAATAACACGTCCAAACGACTTTGCCGGCAGAGGTGAGTGTGTACGTGGACCTGCTCCTTTCATACTGGAAGCTGATCTCGTCCCATTCGCCCGCGAGACCTTTTGGTGGGTATGGTGCTGCTGCTGCTGCTGATTATGATGATTTTGGTGCTGATTTTGGTGCTGATGATTCGGATGAGGCCCAGCTGGTCCTCGATACTGATTAGTGGAGCCCGGAGCAGAGGCGTTGGCTGGGCAAGTGGGCAGCCTTGCCTCCTCCATCAGCCGACGGTAGTTTTGACTTGAAGGCATCATGCGCAACAGTAAGCCTTTGATCTTTTGCACTGCTACTGCCCTAACCTGTGGGATAATACACGAAAGGCTCTTGTACAAAAACGCTGGCCCGTGATTGGCTTCGAGCAGGATCTGTTCTAAAATCTTATCGGACGTTTCCGGGTCGAGAAAGAGCCTGTTGACGATTTCTTCCGATTGAGGAAGCAATTTTAACAGTGTCAGACTCGATAATTTGTGAGTGGCTAACTGTGGCAGACTGTTTACGGCTGAAGCGGCAATCATTTCGTTGCGATTAGGAAAAGTGCACGTTTCAAATACCCACGTCAGAAGAAGGGCTCCATTAGCATTTGCCGAGAGCGGGATTGTCAAAAAGGTAATAATAGCCGTCATGATTCTCCTGTGTGGGATAGAGAAATTATCGTTTTCCAAGCAGGCTCGCATTGCTCTCGCACCAAAGCGGCCATGAGCAGTTTCCCAGCATTTAGCCGCCATTGCTTTGGCAATAAAGGTGTGATGTTCCTGTGCAAACTTCAAACAGCACTGTAGCACATAATTGCCATACTGGTCCAGAAAAAGCGGGACGCAATAGGGCTCAAGAGAATCCACAATTAGCTTTATCTGCTCCGGGGTGGAGGCAACGTCAATAATCTTTTGAATAGCCCACGTTCCATTTTTGTGTACCCCACACGCAGCAAAATGTGGGGCAATTCGCTCGAGCATTGCTTGCCTCAAGTCATCAGAAGCATACTGAAAGAGCTTTTGCACGATTGTGTTTCCGATATAATCACTAGTAAGGACATCAATATCTTCCATTAAACCCCACGCAATTTGGTCAATGTCTTGCGGGGAACAAGTGCCGCTATCAATACGTCGTCTGATATCCCTCAGCTCACCATTATCCCACTTGAGACCACCATGACCGCCCACATCTGGCGTGGGCGGGATTTCCTTCTTATACTCCATTGCAGAGGCGGTCTCAAGGAACGTTTTCGCCGATTGCAATTCATCGGATTCTGCCCCTAACGCACTCAAAATCTTTAGCAATTCTTCCATTATACCCGAAAGATCATGTGCTCGGTCAAGGATCTCTGTTTGCTCCCTATCCCGGGCAGCATCGAGATCGCTTTTGGAACAAGGAGTAGGGTTAGGGTTTGACATCATAGGGAAACTATAATTAGGGTTGGGAGTAGGGTTAGGGTTGATACTGGGGTTGTTGATACTGCTCTGTGTGCTGACGCTTGGCACTGAAGGCGACAAGGCGCCTGTGCCAGTACCCATACCGGTACCGGTGCCGGTGCTGCTATTACTGCTGCTGCTGCTCGGAACTTTGGCAAACCCTATTTTTGAGGGCCCATTGCCGGCAAAGATATCAAGCCCGTCGAGCACTTCACGTGCCCTAATTGCCTCTGAAGCAGATTTGAAATTGATAAACCCACAGCCCTTGTGTGACAGGACCCGTGCGGATTCAATATCGCCATAGTATGAAAAAATACCGTGCAATTGGGCAGCAGTCACACTTGTCGGAATATTGCCCACCCATATGGCTCTGGTAGGAGTGACCTGTGTAAGATTTGTTATCTGCAGCTCGTCGGCTACTCGATTTATTTCCGAAGCATCGCCCATATTTCCGACCTTGAGCATTTCATCATCGAGCCCTGGAGCATTGCTTGCCAGCTTTGGCAGTGCTGGAACCTCGACAGAGGCACTCGCTGTCTGTGCCCGAGGCCGTAAAGGCAAATAGGCAGTTGAGGCTTCAAAAGAGCTCTCAAATCCGGGCGAACGAACATGGCCATTGTTACCGCCCCTATTAATACCGTCATGAATGTTGTTGTTATTGTTGACACTGCCCTCATCAATACCGCGAATAGATGCAGAATAAGACCGGATTCGTGTAGCAATAGAGCCCCGATTAGAGTCATAAAATTTACGAGAGCTTTGAGGAGACGGTAACTGACTCGTGGCTGTTACAGGCTGAGAGTCTTCACCAGAATCAGTGGCCAGACCGAGGTAATCAAAGGCGCGGATAGGCACCGAATCCGAATCCTCGTCTCCAAACCGCTTAGGCTCCTCCTCTTCTTCCTCAGCAGTCTGTGTTTGCTTTTGCGACACAGGAAACGACGGGTGCACGTCCGCAGAAGGCCAGTACCTTGAAGTCGTATGAACTGCCGCTGGTGATTTACTGGGAAATGACGCATGAACCCCGTTATTGCTATTATTTACTGAAAGCCGAGCCGGAATGTTTAGAGACCCGGAGCGTAGCCGTGAAACTGCATCACTTTCCCCACCAGACAAAGCTAGATTACGAAAGGAAGAGCCCGGAGGTGACTGGCCCCGGTTCGGAGTGGCCGGATGGGTTAGTCCTCCGGCCGATGGGCCTGGACCGTATCGGCCTGTGCCATCGGGATTAAGAGGCCAATCAGAAAGCAGTTGAGTCGGCGGAGAGAATCGCGAGGGGACGGTACCTGCACGCGCACGTCTTTGAACTCCTCCTCCGCCGAGAGAAAAAGATGGGTGCGGTAGCTCTTCATCATACTGTGCAGAGGCTGCAAAGATAGAGCCCTGCGGACTCGGCCCACCTCCTGTTTGATCGCTCATTAGATTTGACGAGGATAATTTGCTTGATGGTAGTTCGCTTGCTGGGTTTAGTGGATAAAATGGGCTTGCAGAGTCCATGTAGCGTACTTGATAATTATAAAGCGGCGCACAAGCCGCCGGCTAGAGTTTGGTGCAATCCAGAAAACTGACAATAGTTACTCTGTCATGCACGACGAAAAGGGAAGCGGACTTTTCTTTAGAAATTTGATAAAACAGGGATAAAAATTCTGCTGCGTCGAAGGTTAGCGATCAATTTTCGGCCAGCAGTATGGGTCGTAGACGATCTCAACTTGAATGGATGCAGTCCCTGGATAAACCAAAAATGAAAGAAAAGAGTAAAATGAAAGAAAAGAGTAAAATGAAAGAAAAGAGTATTGCTTCAATGCGATTTCTTTTGACCAAGAATTGCTGCGTCCGTGATTCAAGGTTTATAGTGAAAAGAGTGTATCCTCAAGACGCAAGGTCGACACGACGACGTATGATTTTTGAAGATCAAGGCCACTGATTGAAATCTGGTCAATTAATTTAAACAATTAAAGAGCGATTCTGAATACCTTTTGAACCGAGAAGTGCAGTCCACAAATATTAGCTGAAATACTTTTATGTTGAGGCTTTGCGAGTATCCGAGTCAAAGCTCTTCCAAGTTTGCCCTTACAGTGCAGAGGAGGCAGTTTCATCCAAGTCTTAAAGTACCGCGACTCGTTGTCCTCTGTGAAAAAAACTGTGTACTTGGCACAGCACAAATTTAATGGCAATAACAAGAGACCGGACTAGTCAAAGTCTTTTCACCAAATAAATGTATGTAGACGATAAAACTCACAATGCCCGCAAACAGCCAGCTGAGGACGTATGTACGATCAAAACCTTACTATCGGCAATGGAAAGAACAAAGCGTCTTTTAAACCAAAGCTGAGAGCAAACAGCACACAGTCGAATAACTGTATGCACCGTTTGCGTCTGAATTATCGCAAAATTATGGCAGCTTTACCTCGCAAGACGAAATGCAGCTGCCAATGCTGCTCGGAAGCAAATTCGAGTCGACCTTTTTGCGGAGAAAGCAGATACTGGGTAATCAAGCGGCTGAGGTATTAGAGGCCAATTAAACCAAAATTAAAGACGGCGGATTCAATAGCCGGTCTGAAGTTGCTACAGCGGCCACGCACGAGGCGTTTCTGTTTCGCGTATTGTGATTGGTATACTTGTGCGTCGACTGCTTGTACGAGATTTGTATAATATTTGCCATATATTATGCAAATCTTATATGAGCAGAGTCTATTATTTACAGAAAGTATTGTGCGTCATAAAACAGAGAATAAAGTGTAATATACCTCAATCAATAATAATAATAATAATAATAATAATAATAATAATAATAATAATAATAATAATAATAATAATAATAATAATAATAATAATAATAATAATAATAATAATAATAATAATAATAATAATAATAAAGAACAGTTCTATACACAATTGATTGGTTGTTTTACCGTTTGGCGACCACAAAAGGCATAAGAAAGGTCGTTTGTGAGACTAAATCATCTTGAGCCCTTGATTAATGGAGACTCAGCTACAAAAAAAATCTCTTAGAGACGAGAATGGGCACACGGTGAAAAGCCGAAGGCTGAACGGTGCATCGAAAAGTAAATCAGACGAGGTCAATGATGAGATTGATTTAGAGCAGGGCGATGGAAATGGCGCTGTTGATGGAAATAGAGCCGCTAAAGACGGAAGCAGTGAGCACGAAATTAAAGATGACGATGAAGAGGAAGAGGAAGAAAGTATAGAAGAAAGTGACGATGAAGACGATGAAAGTGTCGAGTCTGTTGAGGCGTTGGCGCTCGGCCGAGAGAAACGTGCTACAGCAGGCAACAAGATGCGTGCTTTACTTGCAAAAGAAGATCTAGATCAAGAGCTTGAAGACTTCAAAGACGAAGAGGATGATTTTGAGTTTGGAAGTGATCAGGACGTACAATCAGACGTGGACGATTCTGAACTGGAGTTGGGTTCTAGTGCAGACGAGGAGGACGACGCAGAGGAGGCTAATGCTGGCAGTAATCGAGCCGAGGAGGATGAAGATCTTTCTGGTGAGAATGAAATACAAGATGAGCAACGGCAAGCAAAAGGCAGGCGGAAAGTTGTTGAAGCTCATTTCAAAGTAAATGTGGCCGCTCGAAGGCGCGCTCAAAAGGAAAGGCAGAGCGCGTCAATAAAGCCTGCCACTAATGCCTCTAAAAAGGGACTGCGGAATGATGCTGGTGATGGCGATCGGATAAGAGCTTCATCGAGACGAACGACTGTTCTCGCAGCTCAGGCGACCCAGACGAGACTGATTGAAGAGGAGTCCCGACGTGCTTCCCTACCGAAACCTGCTCCACTTGTAAAGGAGCGTCAGCTAACGCAAGAGGAGCGTTTAGCAGAAGCTCAGGAGACGGAAAAACGCAACACTTCTTCCCTGAATTATTACGAGGAACTGGAAGAACAGAGAAGGTTGGAGCGGGAACGATTACTAGCTCAATCGCACCAGCGATTACATGGACCGGCGGTCCGATTTTGGTCTGGGCGGGTGGAAGATACGACAAATTCCAAGGCAAACGCGGGCGAAGAAAAGGATGTAGTGACGGCTAATTTTGTTTCAATTATACACAGTGATGATCCCGATATTGCTTGTACACTGTTTGGTAGTGGAGAAAGCAAAGCGCCTCCACCGCGAACACGAAAACTTTGTTTGATATCGGGTAAGCCGGCAAGGTTTCGCGATACACGCACAGGCCTGGAATACTTTGATTTACAGGAAGCTCGGCAAATTCGAGCCTTGGCTGAGGGAAAGGGTGTCTGGAGTCCGTTACTGTGCAGTTTTGTGCCATCTTAGATGTGTTTATTCGTAAACAATTGAATGATTGCTATACACTTGCGCAGCTAAACATCATTTGTATATAGCCATAGTACAGAAACATAATCGTTGTTACAGCATCAAAGCTGGGTACATTATCCAGTGTTGTGAACGCATGTAATTCGATACATACTGCTATCAAATATGAAAACGAATATTATTTTTCTACTTGCGTATAAACTTGATTTGTTTTTATAAATGTGGACACGCTATATATTAATAGCATCTTATAATTTATATAACGCAAAATAATACGAATCCACAAAAGAACTGGAGAAATGTAGCAGTGAAACTCTTCACCGATTCGTTGGTCGGCCATATGCCTATATATTCAAGATGCGTTTTCATTACAATTTCATGTAGTCCACCGTCCCCAAGGATATTTCCATATGCTAAATGCCAATTTTCAAGTTTGCAGTGTTGCGGCAGCTGCAATATTTGAAGCCTCAAATGCCACATTTGACCGTACTGAAAGTTGTACGGGAAATCGCCATTCCATATACCGTCCCCACACTAGACTTAGCAATGATACTCTCGACACAGAATCTTACCATAAAAAGCAAACCGACGGCCAAAATACTTTCCAATAAACGGTACCAGGACAACAGATAAAATAAGCTCAACCTGCCTTATGGATTCTGCCCATTCTTCGTCCGCGTCCGTACTAAAAGTCGTAATTGATAGATCCTCATCATCAACCTCGTCTTCGTCTTCGTCTTCATCTTCCTCTTCTACGTCGCGATCATCGCTGGTAACAGACATCAGCTCTGATCCGCTGTCCTCTGTGTACGACGAAGCCTCATGCAGTCCACGCCTATCGTCCCGTTTCCTCCTTTGCCGCGCAAACGGCTGAGCGTACATTGTGTTTTGTATATTAAACCAAATACAGAGTACTAACACTATTTATCTATAATGTACTTTATTGTATACGTTTTTTCTATAAATTAATTTTAATATCGATATATATTTAATTTTAATATTTGTATTTTTTCCTTTTTTATTCATATTTTTTCTCTTTTGGTATATATTATTATAACAATTCCTTACCGAATTATACTTCATATTTTGCGCTTTGAATCAATAGACTCACTATTGTAGCAGAAAAATTGCTGTTAAAAAGAGTGAGTGGCACTCGTCGCCGCGCAATCCTCAGAGGCGGCCACCTCAGTCTGTTTCCAATACATTAATCAATGGCCACCAAAGACGGAGAGGCATTGATAAGCCAGTCAACTTCAACGCTCTTTGTACGCAATTTGTCGTATGTGACAACGAGCGAAAATCTCGAGAACTTTTTCGCAGATATTGCGCCTGTGCGACATGCGACGGTTGTATGCAAACCGGGAACAGCCAAGTCACAAGGTTTTGGCTTTGTTACTCTAAGTCTTAAACAAGATGCGGCTACAGCTATGGAGCAAGCGAAGAACCGAAAACTGGACGGACGTGTTCTTCGTATCGATTACGCAAAGCCTCGACACCGAGAGACCAAAGTCAAAAAGGAAAAAAGCGCGTCAGCAGAGGATAGTGATAAGGCGGCAAATGAAAAGGTCTCTGATGAAAAAACTGGTGATGACAAAGTAGAGCAATCGTCACAAGAACCAAAACCAAAAACACAGGCGAACATGGAGGCTGTATCTCGAAGGCTTATTATTCGAAACCTGCCTTGGTCCGTTCGGCGGCCTGATCAGCTGCAGCCATATTTCGTGAAGTTCGGCAAAATCCAAGAGTGTCAGATTCCGCGTGGTCGTAATGGCCGAATGATGGGATACGCTTTTGTGCAAATGAGGACTACGGGAGCGGCAAAAGCTGCAGTTTCAGCATGTAAAGATTTAGAGATTGATGGAAGGCCTGTCGCTGTTGATTATGCTATTCCCAAATCGAAATGGGAGGAAAGAGAAAAAGATGATGATGATAGCGAGGATGATGATGCGAAACATGAGGAAGAAGATTCTAACGAGGAAACTGTAGAGAGCAATGAAAAAGTCCGAAAGCAAAAGAGGCAAAGAAACAATCCCGAGAGTGGCGAGGAAACAAGTGACGAGGAAGAAGAAATTGATGAGAAGGACAGTATACAAAAGTCTGACAGTGAGATTAGTGATGAGGGCTCGATTGATTTATCAACTGATTCTGATACCGACTCTCGCGAATCAGGAGAAAGCATATCTCAAACGGAACAAGTGGGGACTAAACCTTCTCCAGGTTTCGCGGTCTTTGTAAGAAACGTGTCTTGGGATACGACTCAGGAAGATTTATACACTTTTTTCCGTCAGTTCGGTCCTCTTCGATATGCAACACTCGTTCAAGATCGGGAAACCGGGATGCCTAAGGGGACTGCCTTTGTTTCCTTTCGTCATGAGGCCGATATGCGATTATGCGTGGATGCAAGTGCAAGCAATAGGGACGATGAGCTACGTAGAGAGCCTACACTGCTACAGGACGAGACTATGGTCGAATCCAAACAAAAGTTTGCCTTGAATGGCAGAGGCCTTGTCGCTGTCCCTGCAGTTGACAGGGAACGTGCCCAGTTGCTCAAGGAAGAAGGAGAGAAAAAACGGAGAGAGCTGCAAGGCAAAGGAGTAGATAAAAGGCGAATGTACTTGCTACACGAGGGCAAACTGCCGTCTAGTGTTCCAGGGTTTACAGAAGCTGATTTGCGCTTAAGGCAGCAGAGTCTGGACCAGCGTAGCCGACTATTGCAGAGCAATCCTGCTCTGCATCTCTCTTTGACCAGGTTAAGTGTACGTAACCTTCCACGCAAGTATGATGAAAAGCTGTTGAAGCATTTAGCGCGAGTAGCATGTGTCGGGTTCGTACAAGATGCACGTGCAGGACTAAGGCAGCCCCTGTCACGAGAAGAATTGCAACGTGAAAGTTCTGCACAGCTTGCGTCTGGTGATGGCAAGAAAAAGGCAGCTGGTGGTATTGTAAAGCAGGCCAAGATTATGCATGAAAATGAAGGTCAGGGTCGGAGTAGGGGATATGGTTTTATCGAATACGATAGTCATAAAAACGCACTAATGGCTCTTCGCTGGCTGAATGGCCGATTGCTCAAGGGCAATGATCAAGACTTTGCCGGAATTAAACTTAGAGTCGGTAATTTGCCAAGCAAAGATGATGCAGAAGAAGCGGGAAAGGGCAAGCGGGTTATTGTGGAGTTTGCTATTGAAAACGCGACTGTCGTAAAACGGAGAGCCGACCGGGCCGAGTCAGCTCGGAATAGAGTTGCGAACGAGGCTGCATCGACTGTGGAAAGGGGAAAACAAGGAGCTTCTGTACAGAAGAGGCGGCTTTCTACCACGGCAAGGGCTCATCAAGGTCACAAGCCTCAAAGAAAGAAGGCCAGGACATAGAAGGAGTGATATCCGAGAAGGTGCTTGAAAAATTAGAGAAATAATGTTACATTTGTATAATTAAGCCGATTTTGTAATGAGACTGTATACTGCTTGTAAATGATTTCCCGCTTGAGCATCTGTTTTTCAAATTGTCTTTGACCTTGAACGCATGTACGAGAAGAATGGTAGTCAGCATAATACAATTGATAATCCTAAACCTAACCCCGTCCTCCTTATGGCGTCTAATACTCGGGTTAATAGCCTTAACCCTAATCGTGCACTGGATAACGAAAATAGGTTTGATAATAATAAAATATCTAACTTGTAAGTTTTACTTGTAAATGTTATTTTGCTCTTTTTCGCTGTCTTTAGTGTTAAACTCCATTCTGTCATTCGCTGTATTATTACCTAAGATTATATTATCCGAAGCTAACATCGCGTCCGCTTTATGCACTTGTCCGGCGCGTTCCGTACAGCCGTTACATACTCGTATAGACATGTAAAGAAAATCATCACCTTCACGTGCTTAAAGAATTCTATGCCGATCGACCGAAACCACAAAATTGCATAGATAACAAACAGGGAAATGATCCGGTCGGCCAAGGTCTCAGAGCATCAAAGCTTATAAATCCATCGCTTCTTTGCTGTTCTTATACACTTTTCTGACTCCAATATTAATTCCCGAAATTAACGCGTAAATTTCATGCTTTCTTTTATCGTTCTTTTACCCTTTTCTTGACCTTTTCTTCTTTACCTTTAGCTAAAGGTTTTATTATAATATATTAAAAGTACCGGCCCCCTTCTTTCCCGCCATACAGGAAAAAAAAGAGAGAAAAATAATTAAAAAGATAAAGAAACAAAACTCGTTTTGCGGCCGGGTTCCCATCGCCTTTTGAGGCGCGGCCGTTCGCCTCGGTTCTTGCGGGCAGGCTATGAATGCAAGCGCCTTCCCGTCTTTTTGGTACTTTTTAACACCTTTTTCACGTTCACGTTCACGTTTACCTATTGTCTCTGCCTTTGCCTTTTATTGCTTCTGACAAGGCGTCTACAATTCAGTCTTGATTCAAGTTTCTTGATTCAAGTTCAAACATTTTCCCTCGGTCCTCAATTTTCTATCTGCCCTGCTCTTCTCTCCGCGTCTACCTACTCTCTCTGTGTTTACCTATCCGCGTTTACCTATTCGCCTTGACTGTCTAAACTCCTTTCATTTGCCTTTCCATAACGCTAAACTTTAACCTTTCTAACTGTTCAGCACTTTTTGTGAGCGGCAGATACCTCCGCACAACAGCGGCGCTTACTGCTCTGCCGCGTGTCGTAAAAAAGATGCTTTAGCTTCAGAGCCATTAAATACCAGTGCAAGCGTCTCGAGCAGCTCTGCCCGGGCCAACACACCCTCCAGCTCGTGTAACGCGTCTATTTCCAGTCGCTCTGATTTGGGATTAGATGCTGAGCAAAGCGCTCCGAGTTTTGCTTCTGGATCTAATGCCGTTGTTGGTCGGCACAAGGCTCATGCCTCTTCTTCTTCCGTCTCACTAGGCTCTCTCCCGTCGAGCCAGCATGCCTCAAGTGGCGGAGAGCTTTACTATGGCACGAATGGAAGCAGCGGCAGTTTTGGCAATGCCAACGCCACAATGGCAAACAATGGCACTTTGGAAAAAGAAAAACACGGTTCCAATCGCCCAGACTCGAACCCGATACGCCCACGAATATCCAGCTCAGTTTCGCTGGGCGCTGTGCCACGGCTTTCTTCGTTCAACGGCAATGCTCTACGGCCTCTACCGCCGCTCCATCCGCCGGGGCTTTCGAGTAGTCCGCGGTCAGTTGATCTGGTAATGCCGCAATTGTCTCCGCGTATGTCCGACGGAGACTTGAGGCAGTCTCGAAGAGCAGACGGATCAGATTCTCCTCACCGTCATATCGACCGTGATAATTCGTATTCGACTATAAGAGCATCCGTTTTGGCTGAGCGGGCGGCAAGGCGTTATGGGCGTCATCATGCGAATATCGCTCCGATATCTGTCGCTTCTCCTACTCTTGTTCCCCTGGACAGTGGCAATTCCTCTTCTGCAATGACGAGCCGAGAACCGAGCCCACTGTCCTCGCCCTGTCTGCCGCTTCAGCCTGACGTTAACGCTGATGAGGATGAGGACGATAACCATAATAACAAGGGCAATGCTGTTCACAATAATAATCATAGGAAATCGGCTGCTCTAGGAGTCACAAACGGTTTACCGTCGTCTGTGGACTCGAGCTCGATGCCCGCCATTTCCTTACCCGAAGAACCTCAGCCGGGTTATTTTGTACGCAATAAACGTTTGTTTAATTTTCGTGAAGTGCAGGGGCGAAGTTTTACAGGAGATGCTTGATCTGGATGATTAATGCCTGAACTTTTTAATTATTCTGTCTAGTATTGTTTTAAAAAGGACTTGTGCGGTATTAAGGCAAAATGAGGATATTTGATAACGGTAATTGCAACATTAGAGTCTCGAAGCACAACGGCATTGATGCCTGTTGACTGGGATGATGAACTTATGGATGGATTTTGCGATTTATTTCGGCTATAGAAATGCTTTTATAACATCGGAACGAGTCTGATATTAGGGGCTGAAAAATGATACAGCGTGCCTTTAATTTTCACGGCACCCGTTTCCAAATCTTGGAGTGTGAGGTGTGTGTATTCGTGGCGAAGACTTTAGACGTGGTCGCATAGACAAAAATACCTAGCATTTGTGCATAGAATTGTTTGGATCAGGGTTGGTGACAGAGTTGGTAAAATATTTCAAGGTGGGCGGGTTAGAATTTTTCTCTTCTCATGATTTTAAATGTTTTTTGTTTAATTCTTATTTTGCAGATTTTTCGTTCCTGCATACTTGTTTCTCCATGTGAATGGTGCTCGTGGTGGTTTTAATGTTTATAGTAATAAACACATTGGCAAAAGTTTAATAAACCTGCTGCTTTTAGAGGGTAAAGGTTAGTGCTATATGTTATGATTAGGGGTCGGATCTAAGGAGGGCAATGATCGCATAGTAGATTCGTCGTCGCAACGTCTGCTTACTTTAAATTATTTATTTATTTATTTATTTATTTATTTATTTATTTATTTATTTATTTATTTATTTATTTATTTATTAATATATATTTTTGCACCCAAAAATTGGATACAAAGGCATTTATACATGAAACAACACAAAGCAATACACTAAACAAGTCAACGGCGCACAGACTTGGCCTCAACTTTTCACCAAAACTTCTTCCTGTTTCCTTTCCTCAACTTCAGGATCCACTTGCTCAACAGTCGTGGTGTCGAGTGCTATACACTCAGCATGGCGGGCGCGGTGTAATCGTAACAAGCGCGAATGTATAGGAATACTAAGCAGGCCGACAACGATAAATGCGCCACAAATAGCGCCGCCAATAACATCATAATGATCTCCAGCAATTTGTACTCCATCCCAAAATTTGCCCTGAGGATTACGGGTGTTCAGGATCAATGTGAGCATTTGAATAATGCCAATCGTAAAAGCAAAAGCAACGGAAAGTGACGTCAGAACAATCTGGAAAAACAGACGCGTAAAGGGAGTGCGCGACTTTGCAGAGCTCAAGTAAGCATACGTCATTAAACAGGAATCTGTAGTATCCACAAGAACCATCCCACTGGTAAAAACAGCGGGAAAAACTAAAATCAGCCAGAGAGAAGTGCCTCGAAGGGCTTGTAATTGTGCGAGTCCCAGTAGGGCGACTTCTGTGCTCGTATCGAATCCGAGACCAAACACGAGGCCGAGAACGTATATTTTATAGGGCCGATCAACCAGACGGAAAAAGCGAGAAAGCCATCTGGCCAATCCAAAGCTTCGAAACTCGTGTGAGTCTGTAGATACATTCTGAGCCGGATTCGGGTTTGAATTTGAACTGTTTAAATTTTGATGCTGGTTATCGATGTTTTCGGTGTCATTTCCATTGACAATTTCATTTTCAATGTAGATTTCCATTTGATTTTCGTTCACTCTTTCAATCCCTCTTCCGTGCCAAACTTTATGAATTTTTATGCACAATCGAACCAACAAGAAACTGTTGCCGACAGCCAAAATCAATAGGAACGACATTGATACAGAGACACCAATGATGCCTCCGACCGTCTGCCATTCTGACCAATGGCGAGCAACCGCTGCTGAAGTAGCAGCAATTACTATACACGTGACACAGACAACAGTAGAATGGCCAAGACTGAATAGTGTACCTACAAGTGTGGGCACCTGGCCTTGAGCGATAAGCCGTCTGGTTAAATTATCGATTGCCGTAATATGGTCTTGTGGAGTTAGTATTGTTCATGTTTAGGAAGAAAAGACGATTGATCCAAGGTATGGTTTTAATTTCAGTTTTACATTTCTTGCCAAGATTATTTGTTCCTAAATTGTTCATTCAATTCCTAGATTATTCATTTCTAGATTATTCATTTCTTTTATAATTTTATGTCTTTCTTTATTTTATGTCTTTCTTACTGCGGCCCTCTGCCAATTCATCGGTTTAATGTTTTAAATGCCGTTTCAAATGATCCAAGTACCTGCATCAAGAGCGTGACGTAGTCCAAAAGAGTAGGAAAGTACGACAGAGGCAAGAAGGCCGGCATTGCCACTCGCAGCAACTGCTGTAGCAACAATCGCCCACACAATGACATTGACGACCAGCAAAACTGTGATTGGCAGCGCCGCATAATCAGGAAGAACGCGTGATACTGGCGTACGCGCGTAAACGCGATTGAACGCGTGCACGAGCGAGCGCATCTATAGCGAAGCAATAGACAAAGTTTGCTCGAAGCCTGCAATGTCCTTTTCTTAAATAAATATACATAAATAGCACTGTTCAATAGTGTCCTATGATTGGTCCAATTTAATAGCCGAGAACCCAAATAAGCACGGCGTACGGGGAAGTACTCTAGGCACATTATTTGTTGTTGTAAATATAAATAAATAATATACGGCGTTTTTCTGTATTTATATTGTATATTTATCATGGAGGTGTAAGAAATACGCCTGAATAATGATAGACGTGGACATTATATACGAACCAAACTCTCACAGTCCATTCTGTTTGGTTTTGCTTGCGTTTGGCAGATAATTCTGTTATCTTGCTCATGGCTCGATAGTGGAAAAGCGTGCTTCGACAAATGCCCAGGTGATTGTTCCACAATCTACCAGGATTAATTGTTTTATTTTGTTGTACAAGTTGTTTGCTCAAATATTTACCTTATGCTCAAATTGGCATTAGTGTAATAGAGGCGAATATGAAACAAAAGCATTTAATGGAAAGTTTATTTTCAGGAAGAATACGAGACAATTATAAACGAATGTAGCTCGGAAGAATTGTAAATCGCAGTGTGCGTTATTGACGTCTGTAGCACAAAGTACAAACAAACTGGCGGCTAACGACGACCAAAATCTGTGCTAAATTGTCGATAGTATTATGTACCTTAAGCTTTCCACAGTCGGTTAGAGTTAGTAAACAATCAGGGTTAATATTTAACCCTAACTCTAAACCCAACCAAATCTTGTCAACTTATGAAATATAATGTACCAACGTGAATGGATATAGATAAATAAAATAAAATAATAAAATATCAGTGAGCATACTACAAAAATTTATTTTGATTTTTTTTGTTCGTACGATGTCAGACAGTGGTACCAATAATTTTAAACAAATTAAATTATACGCTGCCCAAAACTTTGAGAGCCAATGGCACCGTTGTGGTCGAACAACGTTTGAAGAATCGACAACCAAAAGGCACTCAATCTTGCAATTCCTGCCGGTCGTCATACAGGAGAAATGTACGGAAAAGTATGGCTGACAGAGCTCGCGTATGCATAACAAGATCGGCATTCATGCCGCATCATCGGGCCCTTTTAACGAGGTCGCGCGCAGTACCAGCGTCTCTTGTTTTGCTTCAATACGTGGGCCGTTTAGCCATACCGCTATCTACGTACTCTGCTGTTTTTTACCACAGTGATACAGCCTCGGAATTGCCGTGCCCGGATCACGGAAAAGAGAAAGGCTATTCACAAGATTTGCAAGCTCCATCAGCGCCCGACTCGCAGAGCAGTAAGGCACCAGCTCGAGGGGAATTGCCACGTAGATCAACGGTCAATTCATCGAATGATAGCGGGTTAAAGGCAGTACATTGTCCCGTTCTTGATGGATCAGCAAAGAGAGCGCCATTGCGGCCGATAGAGGCGGCGGCAAAGACGTCTGCGTCGGGTACATGGCCCGGCCAGTCTTTTAGCCCCGGCCGGCAAGTAAAACTAGATGCAAAAGAAAGACGGTTGCTTACAGTGTTACGGCAAAAGATAGAGCATTCGGCAGTACCAAATCACGAATTGGTTACAAAGCTTACGACTGTACTGGATGCTGATGACGGGATAAGTACGCAACAAATTTACGAAATTCTAGAGCGTTTGTACCGCGGAAGACTGTACAATGATTGTGTGTCTGTCACACTGGAGCTGTGCTTGGGCCGGCTGGACCGTTGCAAAACAGATGCACAAACTCGTTATTACTTTCTTGTTCGGTGTATAGAGCTTTCGGCCAGGGCGAGTGCCCATTTGGCCCCAGAAATGGCGGCGCAGCTTTGGGCTGGAGTCAAAGCTACCCAAATCCCTCTGCAAAGACGAAGGTTACGGGTCGCACTTTTGCACGCGTTTTGTGCTACTGGCAATGTCGCTGCTGGTGGGGATTTGTACTATACGAAGCCGGTGCGAAACATGTTGGAAACCAATCTCTACGCTAAATTGCTGGGCAAATTTGGAAGCAAAAGGGAATTGCTCCTACTCGAACAGTCACTGGGCTCCATTATGGATATGGAGAGCGATACAATAAGCAGTCTGATTGATGCTTATTTGGCTGCGGGAGAATCTGCACAAGCAAATAAAATTTTTAAATTGGGACACAGCTTAAGGCGGCTAAACGTTTACGCATACAACAGCATGATTTCTCATGCTTGTGGAACACGTGCCGGGCTAGGGAATGCTTACGAAATCATTAGAATGATGCGGTCGGCTAATGTTGCCCCACAAGAACTCACGTTTACTCCTCTGCTGTTTTGCTTGGCGCGTCACCACTATACGGAACGCGTAAGCGAAACTATTGCACAAATGCGGAAGGAAGGCATTGAACCGCGTCAAACGACGTTTAACGCGATTATCCGTTTGTTTACGCGACGGTATGGGACGCGGGACCAAACTGACGTTGTACAGATTATGAAATCGATGGGGATCACACCGGACGCGCATACATTATTACACGTAAAGCAGCAGTCGCGGCCGGAGCCCACGCTGTCGCCGCTTGCTTATACCGTGTATCGGCAGGTAGTTAACGATGCATTTGCCCGCCAATCAGAGTTCCGAGTTGAGAGCAATTTCGATGATTTTGAAGGCAACACTGATCCGCAATCTGCAACGAGTCCACGTTCCTTTGAAGCTCAAGTGCAAGTAGAACTGCACCGTGCTCTTCGACACGGGGCCGACTTGGAACCCTGTGTGAAGTTTGTCGAAGAGGCGATTGAGAAACGAGGAGTTGGCCCGCAGGAAATGACCTGGAATCGTTTGCTCCGAGCCCTGATGCTTGTTAAAAATCCGCTTCGAGTCTTGCAAGTAATAGATTTTGCTGAAGGCAAGGGCCAAAGCTGGCCTGCTCTGTTTGGATACTTTCGACTGATTGCGGAAATGATGGCGTCGGAACTAAACGAGGGTCTAGCTGGATCGGAAAGATCGGGTTTGCATAATAGATCAGAGTCTAAGGTTGGCTCTGAGCAATCAAGGGAGCTTACTAAAGACCCAATTGAAACAGCAAAGGGTCAAAATATGGAGAAAGATATGCAGATTAAAGCAGAGCAAAGAGCTTTGCGGCGACGGCAACTAGAAAGGTATGACCGTTTTATGGCCAGTAGGCCCTTGGATGAACGAGAAACTCGGACAGTATTTGCATTGAGATGTTTTGATTTTAATGGCTGCATACAGCAAGCCCGGCAAATTGTCCGTTGGGCTTTTGCTACACTGAAACCTCCTAATTTTTCGAGCCCGCTTTGGCTGCAGATTATTGATTTTTATCAGCATCAGTACAGCGGATACCGTATCGTTTCCGTGCTCGATTATTTTACAGATATGGAAAGACGTGTTTGTCCTCGAATCTGGGAGCGACTACACGAAATTAGTTCCCAACCTTGGCTATCGAGACGGTATCGAAGAGTGCTTAAAAGGCAGTTGCGGTATCATTACAGGCCGGGTATCACGGAATTACAGGAGACAAAATTATTAGAGCATTCGGTGTTTGAAATTGAGCAAGATCAAGCTGAGGATGGTCGGCAAGTTGAGGTTGGAGCGGGCACTGATCGCTCAACCATAGACGGAGAATAATGAAAAGAAAATAATGAACGAACTATCAATTCCTAAAATGAGCGATGATATTACGTTGGAAAAATTGGCGAATGTGTTGTTTTGGAGAAAAACGGCCTGCGAAATATTCCGTCAGGCTGTGGCTTGCATTGGTTGATGATGTCACTGCGCGCTCAGTTCGCGCGAATACCCTTTTGGCATATAGTAGACTTTACAAAAGAATGTGTAATAATATGAGTATATAATATATAGATTTATAAATGTGTTATTTTCATTCAATGGCGCAAACTCAAAGCTATTAATTATAGTGAATATTCGATCACGATGCCTTTGTATCCAATTAAGTGTATTATTATTATTATTATTATTATTATTATTATTATTATTATTATTATTATTATTATTATTATTATTATTATTATTATTATTATTATTATTATTATTATATTATTATTATTATTATTATTATTATTATTATTATTATTATTATTATTATATTATTATTATTATTATTATTATTATTATTATTATTATTATTATTATTATTATTATTATTATTATTATTATTATTATTATTATTATTATTATTATTATTATTATTATTATTATTATTATTATTATTATTATTATTATTATTATTATTATTATTATTATTATTATTATTATTATTATTATTATTATTATTATTATTAATATTATTATTGTGATGTCGAGCAATAAGCTCAATTATTATATTATTCTCCGATTTGGCTATGATATAATCCCTGTTTGCACGAGTGCAATTACCACGCATTTAAACATTATAATACCTCTGCCTGTCCGCTATGTCGCGGCATCGTCAAGTTGCTGATGTAGACGGTACTTTTTAAAAGACTTTTATTTCTCTCTAACAAGTACAGACGCTCTTGACGAAGGAAGTTACGAAGAAGACGGTAAACGCAGTATTCGATTATCAAGTGCTGACATTATTAGAGCTTTCACCTGAAGACAATGGTAATCATTATCAGTAAACGTCCACAGAATTGAATAGTCAGAAAAATATGAAAGCGCTATAGTGTCGGTACGCAACCGGCTTACTGCCGCCGGTGCGAAAAGTGTTCCACAGTCGGAGATCCGCGAGACTGTGTATTATTACTACTTTGACGTGGATCAATCCGTAAAGTATCTTTTGGGTGAGTGCTAATTCCGATCCGTCTTTAATTTGCTTACAAGTCAGACAAATATCGTAAGAGCATTACAAAAGAAGCGAAATCTGGGGCGCCTCAAGTCCCAAAACGTAAGCTTTCACTCATGAACTAATTTTCATTATTTTTCATTATTTTCTCGATCTTATTTTCTCGATTATTTAAATGTTCATATTAATGTAAATATTTGTATTATTGCTGTTATTTTTTTTTATCCTCACCATTAAATTCGGATGTCCCGTGCTGCTGCCTGTACCGCTATCAATGTTGTGTAAAAGGGAACGGGACCTGAAAGTCTGGGTTTTTGTTGAGACTGCGTTGCGAATTGTGGCTAAACCTGTGATCAGCAGTAGACGGAGCTCCGACACAAAAATTGTCAAAATTACAAGCTCTGGCTCAAGCTCGGAAGCAGCAAAAATCAGAGTCTTCAAATCATAATGAATCGTCACAGTCTACACCTGAAGCTAGCTCTTTACCTGTCAAACATTTATCAAAATTGGCAAAATTAGCACAGGCGCGTAAAAGCGCCAACGCTTCCACGAGTGACAGGGGCCCTGAGCCGGTTGAGAAAAACGAAATACCGACAAATAAAGAAGATGAGATTTTAATAAAAGAAAAAGACGAATTGTATCACGAAAATAGTAATACCAGTGTGTCTCAATTCAGAAGTACAGAGCAGGAAAAAGATGCTTTGCGCACAATGATCTCAGCTTCTCAGTCTCCGACCAATTCTGCTCAAGATTCTCATCAAAAGCTGGAAAATGGCTCTTACAATGTTCCAGCCTTATTTCAAAAAGATCAACCGACTTCAGCTCTTCAGGCCACCCCTTCCAACTTTGCAACACGGCTTTTCTGGCACGATACAGGCTGCAACAGCAGCTATCGGGACACTGCTGGCTCTAAATCATTAAATACTAACGCACGGTTTGTCCTAGTACCAGCGACGTCTTTAGATCGATTCGAGCGTAAAGATGAAGGAGAATCCACAGTTCCTCAGGCAGGAAAAGGGCTCGAAAAGGACTCAGGCAAGCCTGCTTTAACTCAGAAGTCCTATGCCCAGAAGGGCTCAGAAAAGGTACCGATTGGCAAAGAAACGGTCGAAGCCATGTCGGCATTGTCCGTTGATAGCAAACCGCGAATCAAGCAACAGCAACTTGCGATTGATGTGGCCAAAGAGCACGAGACGACACATATCAAGCCGCTATGTACCTTTGTTGTTGTGGGTAAGGATGAGTTTTATAGTTTTATTATCCAATTATTTAATTATTTATTAATGCTAACCAACCAAGGCCACGTGGATTCCGGAAAAAGCACACTTTTAGGACGTTTATTGTATGAACTAGGCAGTGTTGATGAGCGGCAGTTACATAAATACCAGACTGAAAGTGCTCAGAGAGGCAAAGCTTCGTTTGCTTACGCTTGGGTCCTCGATGCAACAGCAGAAGAACGAAGCAGGGGCATTACTATTGATACAGCAGTGACGTCGTTTGAGACAAGTAAAAGACGATACTGTGTGGCAGATGCTCCAGGCCATCGGGATTTTGTTCCGAGTATGATCTCTGGAGCAGCTCAGGCAGATTTTGCAATCTTGGTGATTGATGCCTCACCAGGAGCCTTTGAGGCCGGATACCTCGCCGACGGCCAGACCCGTGAACATACTTTGCTCGTGCGCTCGCTCGGTATTGCAAATCTTATTGTGGCCGTAAATAAAATGGATACCGTTTCCTGGGGCCAAGACAGGTTTGATCAAGTAAAAGCGCAATTAAGCGCCTTTTTAACCGCTAGCGGATTCAGATCCGAGCGGGTTGCTTGGATCCCGTGCAGCGGAATATCAGGTACTAATATTGTGAAGCGGCCACCGGAGAACTGCCCCCTCGTTCAGTGGTACGGAAGTGGGGAAACCTTGCTCCAAGCAATAGGTAAGAACAGCAACTGATTACAATATACAAACCCTAAAGCATAAACCCTAACCCTAACCCTAGATAATGCACCGAGTGCTCGACAGGATTTGTTGCACGAGCCGCTTCGAATGACGATTGCAGACGTGTACAAGGGCGCAGGCACGGTCAATATATCTGGACGTGTCGAGACGGGTACTCTTCAGCCCGGACAGGTAGTGCTTCTTGTTCCTGCTCAGGAGAACGCTATTGTGAAGGGTATGAATTTTGTGATAAAAATAAAATCAAATGCTTTTTAGCTGACAACTAGGCGTTGCTGCTGGAGGCAATGATCGATACGCCGTGGCTGGCGATCCCGTGGCTGTTCAGCTTGGTGATGTTGATTTAATACACGTAAAGTATGTATATACAGCATTTATGTCTATATTGATTTATTCATTTAATTATTTATTGATCTAATTGTTTATTCATATATTTTTAACTGCGATTGTTTTGGGGAGCAGTATTAATAAGGCAGAACTGGCGATGTATTATGCGATCCAGCAGCGCCGGTAAAACGTGTCCAATCGTTCAGCGCAATGATTCTCACATTCGAACTCGAGTATCCTTTGCTGAATGGAACAGTGGTCGCTCTCTATCGGAATCACGGTGATCGGGAGGCCCGTATAGACAAAATTGAAGAAATATTTGATCATTCGCTCGGAACCGTGAAAAAAAAGAGTCCAAGGTAAGATCGGGGGAAATAAAAAGAGAAATCAATCAACGAAGGCTGTTAATTGGAAGAAAGATTGATGCAATAATGAAAATAATTGAAAATGAGTATAACAATTGATTTTCAAAAAATAAAGAGTTTTAAAAAAATAAAGAGGCACACTAATTCAATACAGATTACTGCAGTCTGGCGTCTCTGCCAAAGTTCGAATCTCCATAATTGGCGGAGCAGTGCCAATGACAACGTATAGTGTATGCCGAGCTCTGGGCCGGGTTGTTATGCGTCGCAACGGCCGTACTATTGCCGCAGGAATAGTAGACTCGCTAGACTAATGAGATGTACATATGTGACTAGAATAAGAGATTTATTTTAATTGTAGATGTTTGTGATATCGATACGTTTATTGATAATAATGGCAGTAAATAATTGAGTAATTAATTATAAAGAAATATTTAGTACTGGAGATATATACATTTCCGGGGTCAAATCATACAAACAGCAATGCACCACCCTTACACTCATTCTCATGCTTCAGCCTTTTCTTCATCACTTTCAGGAAGCGAGAGATAATCAGGCCGCTCACAAGCCTCGTACTCATGAATGAGGTCACGAACAACCTGCCGAGAATCGTCAAACTCCTCGAGCGAATCCTGAAACAACGGCTGCTGCCTGTACTGATCCAAGAAAGCGCCCCGTTTCCGTAAAGCATCAAACTGGGCACAGGTACGTTTGAACAGGGAGGCCACTGAAGTATGGTTGGCCAACATTAGCCCGGAAACTCGGGCAGCACTGGACACGTAAGGCGACCTCTTTGTCAGGGCAACTTGAATACTGGCCGGGCCCCAGGGAATAAAATTGGCCAGCCTCCGTTCTCGGATTCGAAGCAGCGACTTGTGCACATCAGTCGGATCAGCTTCGCCTTGAATAATATTCAAAATTGACATGTAGCAAGAGTGGCGGGAGGCGTTTACAACAGCGACTGTCCTGTTCTTGGGCTGCAGAAGCCTTCGCATCACATCCAACACCGTAGTTCGACGCACCATTTTAGCGGAGGCTACCTGCTCTTCGGAGAACGGTGTATAAGCAGAAGTCAAGAAATGTGCCTTTGGAATCGGGACGAGACTGGCTAAAATGCCCACCATGTCGTTATTCATGTAACCCGGGTACCTTAGCGTTGTAGTGCTGGCCGCCATTATTGTGGAAATCAGCTGGTTTGTTTGTTCAAACGAAGGGTTCTGCATGTGCAATCTGTCGGCCGCAATTCGAGCCAATGCTGTATTATCCAGCACTGTTACCGCATCAGCATGGAGTGTGAGCCTTTTCAGTGTCAGCATACTGTTGTAAGGCTGAACAACAACATCAGAGAGCTGATGATTAGGGAAAACAGAGTATGTATGTATGAGTTTCTTGGGGAAACGATCGTTCAAGCGTTCGAGCAAGGCAGAACCCAGCCCGGAGCCTGTTCCGCCTGCTATAGAGTGGAGCAGCTGGAAGCCTTCTAGAGAATCAGATCCATCAGCCTCGCGGTCAATCATCTCTATGATATCATCAAACAAGGACTCTGATCCAGATGGCTGATACCCGGCCGCCCATATATTACCTGCACCGCCTCCGCCCTCGGGTGTAAAGACGTTTTCGGGGTTATACAGCGATCCATGCGAGCCAGAAAGAACATGCTGAATGACCTATAAAGTGAGTTTGTTGGAAATTTGAAAATTGGACATTTGACAATTGGACATTTAGAGATTGGAGTAAAAAAGAAGGTCATAAATAATAGAATTGAATAAATAAATAAATAAATAAATAAATAATTAATTAATTAATTAATTAGTTAATTAGTAGAAATGAAATAGTAAATTAAGGAGACGGGGTGAAGAAGGAGCATAGTAAAAGTCAAAGTACAACAGATCTTGAAAAAAAAAAGAAATGTCCACAAGCCATGGCAGGGCGACGGCCTTCAGAAGCTCGTGTAACAGATTTAGATTGTGATATACCCTTGGCTCAAGATCAATGAGAATTGCTCGTGGAACGTATCGCGTATCGTCAGACTGGTAGAAAAACACGTCTTTTCGGTCGTTTCCGTCGTGTGCAAAATCTGCGAGGTTTCCATCAGGTAAAATGCCGTGTTCCGTACATAGCTGCTGCCAAAAATGTGAAGATACTGTTGCAAGTCAGTCACAACAGATCATTATAAGTGTAGTCAATAAGCCTACTTTGATTTCCACATTGTCCAGCGGCAATTGTAATAATTTCCCGGCCCATAGTTTTTGTAGTGGCCGTTGAACAAGAATCTGGTCTAGTTCATAGTGCCAATACCGCGTCTATTGCTGTCACTAATCGTTGTGTGTGTACTGAGGCGTTGTTTATGCCATACAATAACTGCCAATGTGAATGTTATTATTACTATTATTATATTATTATATTATTCTTATTCTTATTTTCATTTCATCTATAATTGTCATTGTACTCGTGTCGCGTCGCGTTCCACATCATTACTTGTTTATCTGATGTATATATATATACACGAGTTAATTTACATTAATGCAGTATAGAATTACATTAATGCAATATAGAATTATATTAATGCAATATAGAATACATCGTGAGGTTAAAGGGTACATTACAAATACCATTAATAATACGGCCTTCTAACCCTACCCTAAAACCGTCACGCATTACTAATAGCAAATACACAATAGCGCACAACAAGCCTAACCACAAATCGACGACAAATCGACGACAAAACTAACAATGGCTCGTCGCCCGGCTCGTTGCTACCGTTACTGCAAGAACAAGCCTTACCCCAAGAGCCGATACAACCGTGGTGTACCGGACCCAAAGATCCGTATCTTTGACCTGGGTCGCAAGCGTGCGGACGTGGACGAATTTCCTCTATGTATTCACTTGGTATCTAACGAGCATGAACAGCTCACTTCAGAGGGTCTCGAGGCTGCTCGTATTGCTGCCAACAAGTACCTGGTAAAGACATGCGGCAAGGACGGCTTCCATTTACGTGTACGTGCTCATCCTTTCCACGTGGTCCGTATCAACAAGATGCTTTCGTGCGCTGGTGCCGATCGTCTGCAGACGGGTATGCGCGGTGCCTTTGGCAAGCCTAACGGCCTCGTTGCTCGGGTCAACATTGGACAAATCTTGTTGAGTGTACGTACCCGTGATGTTAACAAGGCCAACACTATCGAGGCGCTGCGTCGCTCGCAGTACAAGTTCCCGGGACAGCAGCGTATTATTGTCTCCAAGAAATGGGGATTCTCTCAATTTTCTCGTGAGGAGTTTGTCTCCCGCCGTCGTGCTGGTGAAGTCAAGCCGGACGGTGCCTACGCCAAGTTTATGACCCGTCACGGTCGCTTGGAGGCGAACTTGCGTCAGTTCCCCAACGCCAATATCCAAATCTCACCGGCATAGACGATGGGCGGTTGATTGCGTATAGTGAATTAAGGCTCATGATGAACAGCGTGAAACATTTAAAGGCGTTTAAATTGTCTAGTATGTGTATGTATTGCTTTGCACGATAAAGCTCGGATCTTATTGAGCTGAGATGGTGTATTAAGCTCTCAAATAATGGCCGTAAAAACAGCCGTAATAATAGCCGTAATAATAATAGTCGTAATAATAATGCAGGTGTTTAATGTAGCGACTAAAAATTTTGGAGTTTGGCAATAAATACTGCAGTAAATTGCGCTATAGTAATACTTAGAGTCCACAACATTAAGCAATATATCATCAATGCACAAGCCGAATACGCGTAGTCATTAAATGTATTAATCCCATTGAGTCTCCATTTGCGAGACAAAAGAGTTCATAGATCTTTTTCAAATATATCGCTCACGTGCGGCCGATGCTTTCTCCTTGGCGGTGATGTCAAAAGCACTTTACTACCGTCTTTGCCCGTAAACCTTTTCCCCAATCCTTTCAAGCTATTAAAAAACTCCACACTTGAACGGGTAACTGAACTGCGGAACGAGACAAGGGAGCCGACAACTTTTGCTTTTGTTCTTGGAGGCTTGTGCTCTTCTTCTTCAGGCGAAGAAAGCGACCAGCAGCTGAGAGACGATTGAGGCCGCGACGGTACATGTGATGACTGTCGAATCTGGCGCTGTGGTATCATTATAGGCGTGGCCCAACGGCCACTGCCGCTCCGACTATGGCAGTCTCGGCTACTTTTACTCCGGCCATTGTACGCAGAATAGCCATGATGGTAACCGCCTACATCATCTACTTTACTATGGCCTCCGCTCGGCGTGGTCGGCGGCGATCGTAGACCCGAGTCAAATCGTACTCGCGGCTGTAGCATATCCGCCGACGACGAGTGCAGTAACGGTCTATATGGAGAAGGCATTATACATGGCAACAAAGGCGCTAAACAGTCGATGCTTTGGTTAAATATAAACGGCGCACTCAAGCTATTCGTTTTGACAGCAGTTTATGAATAAAGAGAGGAATACTTTTTGACAGCAACAAGGGGAAATCCCGTTTTCGCGTCGCGAGAATCGCTCCGACACGTACAGATTTGTGAATGATTACTCTAATTACATTGCAACTTTATCGCTCGACACTGTTCGTTTCTTTGCGTACAACGACAGTCGTGTTAGATTGTGCACTGCGGCCGCGGTACCAATTACATTGAAAAATAAATAAATAAAATCAAATAAATAATTAAATTAAAAAAAAGTTGTGTATAGGAAAGGCTATGCTTCGTCGCGCTTATACTATTACGTCATAGTCATTGTGTAGTAACAACAATGAAATGAATAGCATAATAATCACGGTACTTTCTTATTATTGACAGCGCAAGAAACAATCAAATTCGTAAAACAAAAAAAAAAACCTTAAAGCTCAAGTTTGATTACTTGTGTATTGTGGATACTCACGCTTGGTCGATCTATTTATTTACTAATAAATAAACAAATCCGCCGTCCCGAAAAAGGTACATACGTAATTGCAAAACAATCAAAGATTTTAAACTTTGCAGCAAACAGCATGGCGGCAGCAACAGCGTTTTACGATTTGAAACCTCTCGACAAAAAAGGTGCGTAATGAAGGCTATACTTATTACTAATCAACCAGGCGAGCCTTTTGATTTCTCGACCCTCAAGGGCAAAACTGTTCTCATTGTAAACACAGCCACTAAATGGTAAATTTGACTATTGATTTATTTTTCGTTCGGGGTTCATTTTTCCCTTGGTTTGTGGGGTTGATGGTTTCCGAGTTCTCCTATCACCGTCACAGCTTGTTTTTTTCGGCTTTCTGATCCTCATTCTTCTTTTTGTTACATCTTTTTTCTCTAATTATTTTCTTTTGCTCTTCATGCTTTATCTATCGCAGGTCTAACAGCGTAGCGGGTTCACGCCTCAGCTTGATGGGCTGGAGAAACTGTACAAAAAGTACAAAGACCAGGGCTTTGAAGTGCTGGGATTCCCTTGCAACCAGTTTATGAACCAGAACCCTGAAGACGCAGAGGCCACAGACAACTTTTGCCGCCTCAACTATGGCGTGTCTTTCCCTATTCTTGGCGTTATTGACGTTAATGGCCAGAAAACGGATCCAGTTTTCAAGTTTCTTAAACACGAGAAACATGGGCTGCTCGGTCTAGAGCGTATCAAGTGGAATTTCGAAAAGTTTTTGATTTCTCCTAATGGCGCTGTCGTCCATCGCTATTCCTCCTTGACAAAGCCTGACTCTATCGAACAAGATGTTGTCAGTCTGCTGCCTAAAGACACCAAGGAATCGCCCATGGCCACTGAAGCTCAAGCGACTCCTGCCACTACCACTACGGCTCCTACGACGACAACTACGGCTCCAGAGCCTGCTGCTGTTCCGGCTGCGCCTACAAACCTTGAATTCGGTTCGGCAGCACAACCTGCTGCTGCTGCCTCCGATGGTGCTGCTGCTCCAGCACCAGCAGAGGCAGTCCCCGTTAAATCAGACTAGTTTACTTTGATTATTGGTCCCAAGGCTTTCCAATTTATCTTTTCTGAATTGTTCTGAAGGGATACGGATTACTATCTTGCTTTTTTTTGGCTTTGTTTCCATCTATTGGTGGGTTTTTGTTATATAATTCTGTGTATTCAGCTTCTTTTGGTATTTTGGCATTTAGTACCGTGCTGCGTAATGCTAATCATCCGTATGGGTCGGCATTCGCCCTTAATTATATGCTTTTGCTCTTAGTTCTCTCGTTGGAATTAATATCCAGTTGGCGACGCTATTCAGTGTCTTTCGTTTAATTAAGTATTTATGCAGAACCCATCGGCATTTCATAGTAGACGTCGTTTGTTTAGTTGACACTCTTGAGAAAAGCGTAATCGAGTAAAAAGAGCTTGAAATGACAAGGTTGCCATTCCAATATTACTCTATTTCATTTCGAACCGCAAGACTGGAAAAGTAAGGGAACCCTTTGATGACTCTTGGCTAGTGCACTGCTGGCCAATCACATCCACGTGACAAAAGCGCAGCTAAATTCCCTAATTGCTCCTCGTCGAATTGAGTGAACGCGCCTACTGTTTCACAGTCAATATCTAGCACAGCAACAACCGTCCCATTCACACTGAGAGGCAAAACAATTTCTGTTTATCAGATAACAGCCAATTATTGCCGTATTATAAACGGGACGGCACAAATTTTTGCCAGATATTACCAGAATTTGTTTCACTATCGCAAGCGATATGCCCGGGAAACTCGTGCACGTTATCGACACGTAAACAAGCATTATCTGCCGCCACGCGACCACAAACCCCGCGACCAAGCACAATCTCCTGACACGCGACTTGACCCTGGAACGGGCCCAGACTCAGCCGTTTTGCGTCGCGCAATGGCAAGTAATAAAATCCGGCCCAATTGATTTTACGTCCACTCGCGCGGAGCCCGTTGAACACTAGAGCAGAAGCATTTGCACTCAAACTGACCTTAAATACACGCCTCAGTATTTGTTCTCAAGATTATATCTGAATTGTGTACCCAATCACGATTGTCTTGCAATAAAGCTTCCAGACTTTCGAGCATTTGCTTGTAAATTGCTTCTATCGAACAAGGCCAATTACTCGACGCATCAGCGTGTACCATTGTGGAGGCAATGACGCACAAAAGAACGATTGCCGTCCGCTAAATATACAAGGCGATACAATTATATAAATTATAAATTATAAATTATAATTTATAATTTATAATTTATTATGAATATATGCGATCCCACGCGTAAACATGTCACTCTGTCTTAAACTGCACTTTTGATCTGCCGAGTTTCTGATCAATGAATCCAACTTCCATGTCGCAAGACTCGTCCGAGTACCGCGTACTATGGACACCCGACCGTGTCAAAAAACAAAAGCACTGGAACGATGGTAGGAGCCTTATTAGTTCTGATTTATTTTATTTTCTGATTTATTTATATATATTTTTATTTATTTTTGCAGAGGCAGTTGAGCTAATTGCAGGAACTCTGGTGCATAATCCAAACAGTTCGCGATATTCACTATACGACGCACATAACCACCGTGTTTGCAGTGTTTTAGCCACGCACGAACAGCCAATCGTTGTCGGAGAGGAAAGGCCGCTGAGCCGTCATTTGGTTGTTATAGAAGAGTATGTCGGTACGCGTCCCGCTGTCACGCCCGCCGCGCCTTTAACTCCAACGCCGACGCCGGCGCCGACGGCAATGACTCCGCGTAAACGGCTGTTTACGCCAGAGGTGTCTCCGTTGGCGACTCTGCTCCCGGCAAAGCGGAGAACTTTGCGTGTTGGATTAATGGCGACAAGTCCACGGGCCAATCTTGTTGGCTCTATTGCCACGGGACCCGTGGATAGAGGCACGAATACGGCCGTGAGAACGAGCTACAGCGATGGGAGCGATACAGGGCAAATATCAGAAAAGGCTCGAGAGTGTATGTCCACGAATGCCACACAGCAAACAGAGGGGGGAGCTGACAAGCCACATTTATTAAAAACGACAGTATTGGGGACGGGTGAAAGAGGGTCGATTGGCGGAAAGGCGCAACAGAACGAGTACTTTCAGAAGGCTCTGGTAACTGAGCCTGAAGCGAATGGACCCGGAGCGTCTTTACAGAACGTTTCTGAACCCCAATCCCAAACAAATTTGCAAAGAGATTTAGAGCACGATTCTAGACAGCCTTCGGCAAATGCTTCAGATCATTATGAGCAAAGAGCATCAACTCTGACTGATCCCTCAGTTTCACTTCTGGCAGGGGTTAAACAAGAAGTTGATTTGGAATTGAGGCCAATTAAATCTGAACCGAGCGACGAGCGGCAAGTGGTCGGATCGTCTTTGTCGTCTTTGCCACCATTGTGCGGGGGTCCTTCAGATAAATTCTGCTCGGCAAATAGATCTGAAAATTGCTCACGTGGACAAAAATCTAAATCGTCAGAGACTGCAGTTTTAGCAACTTGCAAAGAACCTATAACGATGACAAAGCAGAGAGACAGTGGACGGCATCAAGGCTTGGAATCTATCGACTCTCAAAAGCCACAGACTGTTGCAATATCAGAATCTATTTCAAATCGGCCAAGAACTACATCTACCGTCGGGGTCGATCACGAGATTGATACGAGTCAACTAAACACTGCAAACTCCTGGCTGACTGCTGAATCGCGCAAGTAAGTGAAATAAATAAAACAGTTTCAACTACCATAAATTTCGAATATAATTATTTTTTAAATATAGTCAATTTTTGAACATCGATCTAACCGTACAAGAGTCCGATCGAAAACGTTGATGGCGAGCCTTTCGTCTTCCAAGCCTACCGCGCCAGACCGCTCTCGTCAGATAAGAGCATCAACTCCTAATCAGCCAACAAGTTCATTGATCGGGAAAGACGCGATAGTAAAACAAGAGCCGCCAAGTCCACGACACCTCGACTGCTCTAATTTGGGAATTCAGTTTGTTTCGGATATTTACGTTGATGTGGATAATTAGATACCCCTAGGAATGATGTTTAACGGCATAAATGAAATGCTGGGAGCTGTACGACTGCTTTATTTTATTATACTTCTTTTCATGTTTGAGGAATGCACCATTGTTATACGCGTACGCATTTGAGTATGGCTTGAATGAGCATTAAATTGCCCTAGATTCCAATGTATTCTTTCCCCTGTCTCAAGTCTTGTCTGTCTCGGACTCGAGCTGTTTAAAGGGCAGCGATTCACGAGCAGCATCGTCCTGGCCGTCGGTGATACCTTGGTCGCTGAGATATTGCAACGGCTCAGCCAGTTCGTTGTCTATAAAAGCACAAAAGCTGTGGAACCTTTTTAGGGTTAGCAATGGAATAGATAAATAAAAGAACATAAACAATACTTACGTATTCTCGCTAGCACCTTCTTCAAAAATGCGTTGGTAAATATGTTGCTGTTTAAAATCCTCGAGTAAAGGCTCAAAAGCAGGGTCGTTCATATCAATCGGATCCCGTCCAAAACTTGCTGCTCTCTTAGCGTACCCATCAAAGAAAGGTCTTTCCAACAACAGCCCCAGTCCAGGCGCCTTTGGAATATTGACCTTAGTGGCTCCAAATGCCTCGTCAATCCGTGTGAGAGGTGTCGCTGATCTGACACAGAGCATAGCCATTGCTACCATTTTACGGATCTGGTGAATCATGAAGGATTGGCCGTGTAATTTAATACTAATCCATTCAGTGCCGTTTATTATCGTTGGCTTTTCCGCTACCCAAAGCCTCATCATGTACCGTTGTGCCGATGACTCCTTGAAGTTTTTTCCCACTGTAAAGTTGTGGAAATTATGTGTGCCCTCGTATTCACGAAAAGCCCGTCGTACAAGATCTAACCGTTCTGCACTTATCCTATAGTCTGCTTTAGCTCCGACTTCGGCCGCTGTACGAGCCAGGCGTTTACGCGTTTGCCGCTCTTCTTCCAGAATAAACGCGTCCTTTGCATTTGTTTCTTCTTTTTCTTTTTCTTTTTCTGCCTCTGCCTCCGCCTCTTCATACAGGGCCTTCTCCTTGGCTGCTACTGGACCCCAAAACTCTTGTTGTTCCCGGGCGTATAAAAGTCGAGCCGCTTTAGCAGTATTTTCAGCAGAGTAAACACCACTGTCTTGAGTATTTTCAGCACTTTTCTGTTCATTAACAGTATCCACATTATTTCGCTTTAGCATTTGTGCCAGAGCAGAATCTGGCCTAGGGGGAATAAAGCAGTGTGTGGGTATTAAATACTCGTATATCCGACTATCACAAAACTCCCGTGGATCAAAGCCGCCGAGTACTTTAATCAGCCGCCAAACTCTCAATGATTCTGGTAAATGAGCATTTATCAGCGTAGGAGCGTTTCCACCTAGATCAATAAGCTTGAGAGAGATCACGTTCATTGCCGCATGCACTCCCTTATCAGTCCGAGCTGCTCTTGCTAATGATACTTTTTTCGCATTGTCTGCATTGTACTCTGCAATTGCACCTGCTTTAACCAGCGCCTGGAAAAATTCGCCTTCAATAGTGCTCACACCCGGGTTTCTAATGATTAGAATCGAAAATAGAATAAAAGTAAGAAAACTTAGACGAAAAAAATAAATTAATCAAAAACAAACAAAATATAAAATATAAATTAATCTCAGAAAAACGATGTCGAGCGAGAATTTCATCCAAAAATTATCAAATATAGCGTTCGAAATTGACTTACAGCTGCATGCCAGAGTAACCTGTGCCACAGTATCCAATAATACAGGCAAACTTTCGTTTTGGTTTTTTATCCAGGATCCTGGATTCTTCAATTTTGCCACCGTCACTTTGCTTCGTATTTGTCCCTGGACTCTTGTTTTCAGTATCCTTTTCAGCAGGCTCATTTGTTCCATTAACAACCTCGGCTTCTTTTGTTTCCGTTACGTCTTGTTTCTGCTGACTGATTTCTTTTTGACTCGGCGCCAATCCGTTCTCATACGATTCTCCTCCAGGTTTATCGCTTTTTTGCCGTTTATTATTACGCTGAAAGGTCATGCCTCGTCTCCGTGACGGCGGTCTTCGTTTACCCATTGTGTTAAAGGGGCTTTTAATCCAATTAAATGGCTTTGGCCTTAAAGGCAGCGATAGCCGCGAGAGATTTCTACACGAAAACAATTTGGGCGCACTCTTTAAAGGCAAATTGTCGTATGTAATTAATTCAAATAATAACCTGGAACAAATGAATATACAATCACATTTATAAAAAATGAGAACAATAAAAGCGACCACGGCAATAAACCATATTATAATTTGCTAGCGATAACGAGCAGAAATTTTCTAGTGTTATCGGTATTGGCACGGTTGGCCATTATTATTATTATTATTATTATTATTATTATTATTATTATTATTATTATTATTATTATTATTATTATTATTATTATTATTATTATTATTATTATTATTATTATTATTATTATTATTATTATTATGTACTTTATATCACTCCTCGACGAGGACTAATAAAAAAAAAAAAAATTATTATTATTATAAAAATCAAGATAATACCCAAACTGCCACCATGCGGCCGCTGACGGAGACAGAGACTCGTACTCTGTTTGAAAAACTCGCCAACTAGTAAGCTTTTCATTTGTCAAGTTTTTCAAAAAAATATATTTTAACTTAAAGTATCGGCCGTAATATTCAATACCTGATCGATCGGCCAGAGGATCCACATTGCTTTCGAGTCCAAAGAGATCGTGTATATTATGTTGCAGAACGCATTGCGAACTTGGCGACTTCAGTATCACGCGACCGGTTACTTGCTCTAGGAACGTGTCTGGGCAAATTCACAAAGACTGGGAAATTTCGATTGCATGTGACCGCGCTCGAGGTCGTAGCTCCACATGCTCAGTTTAAATTATGGATTAAACCTAATGGCGAAATGCCCTTTTTATATGGGAATCATGTTGCAAAAGCTCACGTTGGTCGGATTACGGAAGATACACCTGAGCATCAGGGTGTTGTAATATTTTCGATGAACGATCGGCCTCTTGTATGGAAATGATTTTTAAAAGTTTTTAGTATTTTATCTTGTTTATGCTTTTACGAATCCGTCGTTTGCTTTTTCTAGAAGTTTGCTTTATTTATCAATTTATCAATTTGTCTATGAGGTTTCTTGTTTCTTTTTTAATTCGCTTTTTGTTACGTTTCAATTTTATTAATTCCTTAGGGTTTTGGAGTCACTGCACGCTCAACGGCAGATACTCGCAAACTTGAGCCTACTGCGATTGTTGCGTACCATCAGGCAGACGTGGGCGAATACCTGCGCGATGAAGATACCATGTTTTAGTAATGCTTTAGAGTGTGCTGGCAATATATTATTTCACATATATTTATATAGTCCGAAAAGCCTGGTGACCCTTGTATGAATTTTTCAGGCACTGATAGTCTTCCAATGTGGCAAATGTTATGACGAGCGTAGAGCAATAATTATTTCAAAAAATACAATAATAAGTTAAAGTCCTGCTTAAATCATATATTCTGACGTATCGCTGTATGCTCAAGTCGTTCTTACGAAACATGAAACAAGGTAAGAACCTCCGTGAGCTAGCAAAAGCCAACTCCTACAACAATAGCCGATTGCTTTCCAAATTATAGTCTAAATCTCTAATAAAAACTTAATCATTAAACTAGTAATTAGCTAATTAATTTAACTGATTGTTATTCTATTTGTTAATTTAACTACATATTCACCATTTGATAATCAAGCTTTTGCCTTCTTTTTGTTCTTTGATTTTTTCCCCTTCGCACCAGCACTCGGCCGGTAATGGCTGCGATCACGTAATTTCATCCACCGCTCAGGATCCGGTGTCGAATTTTCATCGTAATTTTTAGGCAATCTAACCTTCTTGCGTCTCCTTTTCAAGTCTTCTGCGCCTGTTTGTCTCCGTTTATTCCGTTCATTTATCGGCGCATTTGGTCTCTTAACCCCTTGCCTTTCCAATTTGTCAACATCCGCTCCGGAAACGAGTTCGTGTATGGGAACACATATATCTGTATTCTGGACCGATTGCAAATTAAGCTTTTTCTCTGGGGAGTTCAATGCTGCCAAAACGCTGCTAAACAATGATAATTCCGGATCAGTTTCACTGTTCCCCAGGGACTCAATGACCTGCAAAGCCTCCGAAACTCCAGTGTTGTATTTCGTACAAAAATAAGCTAACCCTTTAGCCACTGCACGTAAGGCTTTGCCATCAGAATCGCGCTGTTCCCGCCAGTATCGGCAAGATTGGAGCAGCGTGGCATGTGCTTGAGGTATACGGGCCGCGTGTGTGTATATGGCAACAGCGCAGGCAACAACATGAGGCGAGTGTAAGGTTTTTTCCTTCTCAGAGCCGGCTAAAGCCGTTTGTAACTGTTGAACAATTAGAGATAAAGCATTGGGGTCAGTCCCGGGTTCAGTAGCGAGTCTCTGGATTGCCAGGAAAGCAGCTGGAACAGCATTTGACCCTTGATGAGAGCGCAAAAACTTCTGTACTCTGGCAATTAGAGGCTGTGGCTTTGTTGTGCTAGAAGCATCAAGCTCTTGAGCCAGCTGTGAGGCCACAACGTTACCAAAACCTGCGTCTGCAGCATTGCGAGGCAAAATGCCAAGTTGCAGCTGCAGTTGGGCCAAATTTTCATGGATACGAAACTTTTGTAGACGGTAGAGTTTAGCCGCAGAATGCTGCGGCAGCAGTTCGCAAAACTGTCTGTACTTCAAATAAGGGTTTTCTCCAACATCCTTTTGAGATTTTTCGTTGCTAGTGCGGTGGTCAGAGGTTGCTAATTCAGATTCTGATGGAGTTTGAGGGACAATGTGTTGGGCCACTGCCAGATTATGTGCAACAGTAACGTGTGAAGTAGCGTCCGAGCATAAAAGTAGAGCCCTTTGCAGCTCGTCAGTAACAGAGGCGTCTCTTTGTTGCAAATGAATAAAAGCTAGTTGGGAAACAATTGGTAACAGCTCAGCGTCACGATCTTCCGCGGACAGAGAGGCACCGTGGACACCCTCCTGGGCCTTTTCCAGCAAAGAAGCAGCGGCAGTCAAATTCCCAAGGGCAATTAGGCCACAAGCTTTGTTGTAGAGCAGATTATAATCACGCGATTCGCTCACCACAGCTGGATCGGCAGCGCAGAGGTTTACCAGTGTTTCTTCCTGTTCGTTTTCCACTATAGGATCCTTTGCGAGAATAGATTTCAATACACGAGCGGCCTCACTGAAATCTTCGTTTCGCAGCAATTGCAAAGCATAAAGGTGCTGAAGGCCACGAGCAGCCGGGCCGTTTGCTGGCACAGCCTTTAGCAGATCAGGATCGATGGGTTTGCTCTGACGAAATTGGCAGTAGGCCGTTTCCAGTGGTAGCACAGCTTTTATTGCGGGCGGAGCGGTCAGACAAATTTTCAAGGCCTGATCGTAATCCTCCGTGTGAATAAGATCGGCCACTGCAGATTTGACGGCATTTGTATCGTCGAGTTTAAGGTTTTGAAGGCTCAATGCCACGTCTGAAGCCATTTCGACGACTGTATAATTCTACTATTCATCGATAATTTTATTTATTTTTATTCCTTTATAAACTTGCATTACTGTGTTTATTCTACTATTTATTAATAGCAATAAAACAGTAATAATTAATTACATTGGCATACTATGGCAATAGGAAAGCAATAATTAAATAAAATGGCACTGATTATGCACTAATTATTACATCAAGCGTTTTAGGAAAATAAAATTTATTCCATGTCGACTATCTGCCGATCAGGCTTTTGACTCCTTTGACGCGATGCTTCGCTGCCTTTGCGGTCGCGCTTTTCGCGCTCGACCGTTTACGGCGCCAATTAGCTGCAAAGCTCAATTCCGCAAAAATACCAGTTCAGCAAAGGAATTGCTGAAACCTGATTTAGTTGGAAGCAAACGCGACACTGCAGCAGAGGATGCTTTTTTTATTGGAAAAGCGAATGCTCGACCGGCCACTGTGCGTAAGTGATCATTTACCTGTCGCTAAAATTTAAACCTTTTTATTTTTTTTATTTTTTCTATTTTTCTTTTCGCCTAGATTGGCCGCTCCGACTTAATGTTTTATTTTTCTTTTACTATACAATATGTCATCATTTTGTCGTGTCGGCACTTTCATCCGCTTTGCGTCTGGTCATTGGCCGCACACTACCGTCTTTTCACCACATTTCTGACCTTCTTTTGATATTCCCTCTCAATTTGCTAATCTTTTGTTTTAATTTAACTATGAATCTAACTAATCCTGCTAGGCGTTGAACGCAAACCAAAGCGGACAATGAGCGTGGGCAAGTGGCTCCGTAAGCGTAATACGCAAAAGAGCTCTGAGGATACTCCGGAGAATAATATTTTTATTGGATCAAAGGCATATGATGTGCGGGTCACGTCGCTGTTGAAGCCTGAAAGTATTGATGAGTATAGTCAGCAAACTAGAGCCCGTATTAAGCGTAATGCAGACGAGATAACAAGCTTTGATCAGCTCGGGCTCTCTCAGCCTCTAATCGATGCTGCTTTTAAAGGACCGCTAAAGCATGTTTCCTCTCCAGAGCCCTCGGAGGTACAAAAACTGGCCTGTGTCTCTGTTCTCTACGGCCGACCACCAAAGGGAGAGCATTGCCATACTGTTGTCTTTGCCGCACAAACAGGCACAGGCAAGACACTGGCTTACCTTTTACCCCTTATCGAGCTGTTTAAAAGACGCGAAGCACTAAATCGGCAAACTGCAGCTGGATCGGAGCAAGAAGGAGAAGGGTCTAGTACTGTTACCTCAACAGCATCTTTTCAAGATTCAAACGGAAAAACGCATTCTTCTTTTAAGCCAAATAGATCCGGACGGGGCCCGTCTATCGTCGTTCTCGCCCCTACACACCTGCTTGTCCAGCAGATTTACCAGGTGGCCAAAGATCTGGCTTACTATGTACATTTACGGGTAGCAGCAATCTCTGGTAATGCTTCGCTTGACGAAGCAGTGCGCATCTACAAAGCGAGCCCGGATCTTTTGGTGGCAACGCCCGCGCTCTTGGCAAAACTGGTATCGTCACGTGCAGTAGATACTGCTTCAATCAGATCAATGGCTGTCGATGAAGCGGATAGTATCGTGTTTGATGGGTTTGATGAGCCATTGGAGACGATTCTCCGCTCTGCGCAAACAAAGAAATCCTTGGAAAATTTGGTACTTTGCAGTGCAATTGTCCCCAGGGCATTGGAGTCGTATGTGAAAAGCAAAATGCCCGGTGCAGACATTGTTCTCTCGTCAAAGTTGCATGTTGTCCCACGGAAACTGGACGTGATCCTTGTCGATTCACGAAAGGGTCATAATAGCAACAAGCAAACGTCGATTAGACGATTGCTAAACAAGATTGGCGATGGGTTAAAGGACCATAGACAAAAGCATAACGTACTAGTTTTTGTGGAGAAAAAGCGGTTTGCCACTTATCTGACGCATTTCTTAAAGTATCATGGGTATGATGCTGTTGATATGTTTGATCGCAACCAGGACCAGCAGGCGATACTAAACGAGTTTTGTGTGAAACCCCAGCCGGGGCCAGGAGTTAGGGTTTTAGTGACCACGGACTTGGTGGCACGAGGTGTTGATACACGCGCAGTAAAGGATATTGTCCTGTACGATGTCCCACACGGTCACAAGGACGTTATTCACCGTCTGGGAAGAAGTGGCCGATTCAAGCAACGTGGTCGTGCCTGGATTATTGTGAAGAAGGAACGTAATGTACGCAGTTGGTTCAGGCGACTCAAAATTGCAGTCTCAAAGGGACATCCTTTGACTTGAATAGGCGCTTTGGATTTGGATGGGTGGTGCATTTCTTTTACACTTATTCTTCATTCATTTGGTTTTGATAATATATTTTCAATTTTCAATTTTCATCTTTTAGATTTTAATTTTTTTAGCATTTTTTCTTGGTTGATTAGACGATAAAAAAAACGCTTGGCTGGCGAGATTAATGATACTTGTTTTGGGTTGGCGATGCTACATTAGCTTCACATTGAAATTTTTGTTTTTATAGGCTGCTCTATTCGCCGACGCGGCGCAAGTCGATTGTCGACGCTTTTCACGCCGTTGCCGGTTGCTATGAGTCAGCAAGAATAATCGTATCGAGCTTTGTCGAAGTATGGCTTCATGATTCACATGCGGCTCCGACTTGGCTCGTACATTAGTAATGAACGCTGGAGGATTGTGAAATTTGTACTATAACCAACCTAACTTTGCATCCTTTTCATCTTTGTTTATCTTGTTTTTTTATTTATATTTGAATAGAAGAGTATTTCTGACTCTGCTGTTCAAAAGTTTATTGAAGCCCTTCAGATGTGTAATCGCGATTGCAATTGCAAGCGTTCCAATCAAAGCATTGACCATCTCATCTTGGCAGATCTATTAGGGTTAGGATTAGGGTTAATAAAATAGTTTTACACTTAAAATATTTTACGGTGTCAGACAGGTTTCGTATGTAATATTATTATTTGATATCACAAAATTACAAATAATTTTAAATAAAAATAATTAGTTTAAAATCATCACCGCCAATCAAACGTCTTTTGCATGAACGAGCAAACGCCTCCGCCATCGGCGAACGAAAGTGCCGGCGACGCTCCTCAGCCTCAATTGAACGGCCGAAGCGAAGCAACAACAGCTCTTCTGTACATTTCAAAGACGGGCTTAAGTGATGAAGAACGGCGCAATTATGAAGAGTATCGCGATAAAAAGTATGCTCGCGATAATATAGATCGGTGCGAACGGATTCGCGATTCACTTGTTTCAGATAGTAAGTTCGAGACGTTGCTTTTGTATTGTCTGTTTTTCGTATATTTGTTTGTTATTAAATGGAGAGCGTAGAGACTCTGGATGACGGAAAAATATGGTGAAGTCTTTTGATGAATCATTTTCCAAAGTCTAGAATATAAAGCAAAAGGCACCTGAATTTAGGAGGAAAGAAAGAAAGAAAAGAGTAGTTATGCGGCTGATTCAGACTGGTCCTGCTCATTGTTCTCTGGGCTGATTTTCTACGTTATTTATCAGTCATTTTAATCATGCCCATTTCTTCAGCAGGCAAATCTAATCGCCAGGCCCGACTGTGGTTTTCATGCTGAAAGCTCTTAAACGACTCAATTGCGGCCTTGAACCAAAGGACATAAAATGCCTTGATTGCTCTGCAGAACAATCTGGAGGCTTCAACCCTAATGAAGGAATAATGCTATGTGCAAACAAGCACTTGTCTAAAACAACGATGGACAACACATTATCACACGAACTGGTTCATGCTTGGGATCATTGCCGGTTCAATGTAGACTGGCGGAATCTCCGGCACCATGCTTGTAGTGAGATCAGAGCCAGTTCATTGAGTGGAGAATGCCGATGGACAAAGGAACTGAGGGCTGGAAATATCAGTACTTTTGCTAAGCACCACCAAGAGTGTGTAAAGCGTCGAGCGACTCTTTCTGTAGCTGCTAATCCTCATTGCCGGGATCGTGAGCAGGCAGCGCTTGTGGTAAATCAGGTTTTTGACTCTTGTTTTCGCGATACCCGGCCGTACGAGCAGATTTATTAAGGAGGCCCATCAAAAGTATTCTGGTTCATGACTCTAAAAGAATACTCATGGTGATCCTTTTTTTGTCTTTTATTCTAGAAAGAATTTAAAGCTCAGAGCCAGTTGAGCATTTCCGACTGGGAGCATAGAATTGAGAGTTTGACTGAGCCTTTCCTCTTGATTGTAAATTACGTCTTATTTAGTGGTATGAATTAATGTACAAACTTTTATGCAGGCACCACTGATGGATGCTGTGTATAAATTCTAGACACAGAAGTTTGAATAGGTTTTAAAAAAGAATCACTGGCAATTGTATTACAGAAATTTAGAAATACAATTTATTTCTTAGCTCCAATGCAGTCCCGCCTCGTAAAAAGGCCCAATAACATAACCTGCTGTTTTGCTACTGCAAGAAAATTGGCATGTCAGCACGCCGTATTTAGTGAAGGCCAGTTTCTTTTTCAAATTAAGTTTTATGAAAATGATGGCTTTAATAAAGTAGAGCCTTTAATCAAGAATTGTATAAAAATGTGCTGGAGGCAAAGGCAAATTCCATAAAAAATTTCAAACCACTTTGAAGGGATTTCGTGCGGTATAAAATTCTTGTCATCAATTTCAACGCCTCGGCCACAGGACCGTGTGTGGCTCTAGTACGATTATGACTCGAAAATGTTGTATTTTAAAACAATTAAAGTTATATACAATCAGTCCTTTTGTACGCGCCTTAACTACCGTCCAAGCGACTCGCGGTGCCGAATAATCCATGGATGACTCATTACTTGGTCTAATGGAAGCCGTTTCTCGGGACTGTGTTGAAGCAGGCGCTGAATAAGATCACGAGCATCAGAACTTACAAAATCCGGAACGTGTAAATCGACTCGCGCAATTTTTTTATAAGTAGCAGCGTGTCCACTCAAGTCCTCAAAAGGAGGACTGCCGACAAGGAATTCATAGCACAATACTCCAAGCGACCATAAGTCTACTTTTTCATTATGGTCTTTATTTTCGACCATTTCAGGAGGCAAATAGTCCAGAGTTCCACAAAGTGTAGTGCGTCGAGTTGATGGTGCATGAACGCTCCATCCGAAATCTGAGAGTTTTATTTCGTCATCCAAGCCGAGCAAGATGTTCTCTGGTTTAATGTCTCGATGTATAACATGCTTTTTGTGAAGGTATAGAAGAGCAGACGCCATTTGACGTATGTACTGTTTGATTAGATAATGTGATATACGAATTTGTAGCGAGTGAAGGCAAGTTTGAAATCAGAAACCAAAACAAAACAAAAAAGCGGAAGCGAAAAAAGAAAAGAATAAATATACAAGGGCAGCACGGGCGCATTAGATATAGCAGACAAATAAGACAGTAGATACAAAGCTCTGAAAATGCCATACAGACTATTGACAAAAAATGAAAAAATAATATGGTTTGTCGTTTATTCATTCCTTCCCTTTCAATCTGAATAACGGAACCTACCTTAGCAGCACGAGGCTCTGAAAAACGTCCGGCACGTCGCAGATGACGGTACAATTCGCCCTGGCCAGCGAATTCGAGTATGAGAAAAACCCGTGAATCATCGTGAAAATGGCCAAAAAGACGAAGAATATTAGGATGTCGTAAATTCGATTGGATTTCTATTTCTCTTCGTAATTGTTTTTCCACTCTGGATTTCACCAAATCTGCCTTTTGCTGCACTTTGAGTGCCACAACAAACCCCGATTGCCTTACTCGCGCCAAGTAAACAGAGCCAAATTTTCCTTTACCAAGTCCACGGCCAATTTCAAAATCGCTGTAGCTCCATGATCGATACTCTGATTTTCTGGAGCCAGGCGCGTTTACGATTTCGCCAGGTTCAGCCTCAACTTCTTGCTGTTGTTGCGGCTGCTGTTGCTGGCGCGAACTGCTCAAAGTACGCGTGACTGCTGTCGGTTTCCGAGGCGACAATTGAGCTTTACGCGTCGGTCTGGCTGTTGTAGAAGAGGAGGTTGAGCCAGTACTTGGCTGTTGCTGTTTCCTCTCTTGATGATTACGTTCCTGCTGCTGATTGTGAATGGCCAATTTAAGCAGCGGCCGACGCGAGGTGTTATTTCCAGCCGGCTTTTTCGCCGTGGGTTTGCCGCTATCAGCGTTCTCGTTCACGGAAAGCCTGGAAAGACGAGACTCCAGCTGCGAGGCCATTGCTGCTTGGTGGTTTTGTTTACGGGTAAATATTCGTTGCTACGTAGTAGTTGTGTTGTCACTACAGTGTTGTACTTGAATTATATTCAAGTATAATCAAGTCGCTTGCTTGTGCGCCGAGTGCATAATATTACTTGAATTGTTTGGTGATCTTACTTGACACTCATTTAAAGTAGTATAACTGTCATTTTGTCTGTGTTCATTTCATTCGAGTACACTTTGACGGGCGTGCAAGGTTTTGCACGTATATTAATTATCCTCTCCACTTATTCTTTTGTTCTTTTTCCATATATTCACAATTAGAAGAGTACTGCCTTCTGTTGCCATCGTTATTTGTCCTTTTTAATATACAAACGTTGACATTGTTCAGCAGTCGCTGCCATAAAAACGGTAGGCAAGCATTAGTTTCAAAGGTTTAGATTGTCGAATTATGAGCGCAGAATGCATGGATTTGAAAGAGACAGCGCTGTTGTCTCTGTCTAGAATGCTCAAGCCTATTGTAATGTCAAGTCTTTAAATGCCCTTTTCTGTACGAATTAGTATACACCACTTTAACTAGATTCAGCCGTTATCGTGGCTGTATTTGGCGGCATGATGCAAAGGCATCCACAATTCTAAGCTACATTTCCATGTAATAGTGAAACTATCATCATTTAAACTACAATGTAATATATGCGATACAAAATGCCCCTAGTCACTTCCACTGATGCTGATTCTCGTCCGGCCCCACGACCTTGAAGGGTATTACCCGGCCCATTATCCCACCTACCTGCTGCATTGCATTGTTGGGCCGAATTAAAGCTCCGGCAAGCATTTCTCGGATACGGAAAAAGCTGTGCTTCCGTCGGACAGGGACCATACTTCGCCGTTCTAACGGCCTTGCTGCTGTGCGTCCGACCGCATCCATAACAAGAGAGACTTCTTCGTCCGAGTCTACTGGCCCTGCTGCCATTGGTTCTTCCATCTCTGATAAGGCAACCGCCTTGAGCGCTTGTTCTGTGTACGTATAAGTAATGGGAATTGCCAGCATTTAATGCACGAAGGGCACGCTTACTCTGCAATCTTGCTTGATTTTTCCGTTGGTAAGACGCTAGCAAAACGTCAAACGGTTGGCTCCGATTAGGCACTGCCCTTTTTGCACCCATTGCATGCGTCTTGCATGTAAGGCTGCGTGCACACTGTTGGCCATTCGGCAATTGCACTCCGCACTGTTTATCCAAATCAATGGGGCCTGCTCAGGTCAGATAAATGCGTAGAATAATCATCCCAAATTTACCCTTTGTCTTTACCGGAGGAGTGCGCTTTTTAGCGCTCGAAGGCGTATTACTGGGACCAGAAGTACTGGGACCAGAAGTATTGCTGAGACCACTGTTGCCCGAGACTGGAGTCGCGTGGTTTGCTGCTTTACGCGTCAGACTGTTCGACTCGGCTTTCCGCTTTCTCGGGTTCGGGCCCGGAGAAGAAGCTGCCGTAGTAGGCGCAATAGGAGTGGCAGCACGAGAAACTGTCTCCGAGTCGCTATTGACACTACTGCCCCGCACCTTTGTGCGCTTCCTTCGCGCTTTATCTTCAAGCTCACGCGCACAGACAGCCTCGTGATCTGCCATAAACTGTTCCATTATAGGCCGCTCACAGTGTGAGCAATGGCTCACACTGTACACGGCGTCCAGGGGTCGTGACGTAAATAGCCTTCGCTCCGAGTCTGTATTTAACACTGTACCCTGCGCAGTCGGTTCATTTTCTACCGCTTTTGCTTCCGAATAAGACGGACTCGCCAGCTGAACCGGTTCGCTCTGCTCTCGAGACGAAAAGAGCATTATCCACGATTCGGTCTCGTGATGATGCTTCGAAAAATGTATGCAATTAAGATCTGTTGCATATGCTGGCGTTTTGCACGTAATTAATTTGTTAGGATTTTGGTATATATCATGATAATATAGCTGCGCTAGTATAAGTATTGTTTTATTATTTTAATTCATTTTGTTTAATTTGTATATATATGTTTCTATGTCTATACATATATATATATATATATATATATATATATAATTTTTTTTTTAATTTTTTTCTTTTTAAAATTATTTTCGTAATTTTATCTCTAGTTTACGACTGTATATCTCGTTTCTTAAATTAGACAGAGCGAGCATCTTGATTGCTCAGCCCTTCAACTTTTTCGACTTTAAACATATTATTAGCAGTTGATCAGGCGGTGGATTGAAAATATTTGATATAAAGCACGTAGCCAATGAGACAAAAACCGGATCTGAAACGAAGCGGAGTAAGCTTGGGTGCAGTAGACACAAGCAATGTACAGTCAACAGCAAATTTGTATTGCGATATATATACATCCACGGACGAGATAATACGTTACTGCCCCCATAGTTGTACTGGAAATTGTTACTAAACACTTTTGATTTGATTGCTGAATTGACTGAATGTCAAATGGTCATTATGTACAAGCGCTCACTATATACCAAGCTGCCTTAGCCAGCGACGTTCATCTGAAATAACATGTAAATTTAAAGCCAAAATTAAAGATAAATAGCAGCCTGCGGAGCCTTCATACGCCCAAAATATCACTGTAACAAACCAAAAATTCCTCTCCCTAATCCGTTTCGCAAAACCAAACTCAAGAGCACTAGATACCACTAGCGGCCCTCTTCAATGTATCGAGCACTGCTGCAGCCAAATTTCCAGCAAACTGTGTGACACGTACGCGCAGTCCATGCCTACGGCGTCGCACGTACGCTAAAAGCACAGCCGCCAGTACTGTCAAAAACTGAAGTAAACGCGATTTAACCATTGAACCCGATCTCGAGCTTAAAACAGTCTTGATTGAAGACAGGGCATTTCGTGAGGGCGGCCCTTCTAATCGCTTTCCAGCCGGAATTTTGTCAACATTACGTTCTGCTGCTCTCGCAACTTCCTGGCCGGTAGGAGGCTTTTCATTCCGTTTCTCCTTTATTGATACCCGGGCCCTTTTCTGCTGTAACTGCTCCCTCTGCTCCCGCTCCTTTTTCTGCTTTTTCTGTTCCTGTAAGCGCAAAGCCAATGACGCCTTTTCTTCGTCGCTCAATAAAACAGAAAGCTCAATAAAACTGTGAGCATCGTCCCATTTGTCTAGGCAGGGAAGGTAAGCAGTAAGGTACATTTCCAGCAAGCGCTTCTGTTGCACCAGGGTCGAGTGTGCCGGCGGCGTGACCAATCGTGTTTCTATTTCCTCACGAAGCGACTCGACTTGGGGCAGTCTTCGAATGTGCAAGAGCATTCTGCCCGGTTAGCATGCTTTCCAAAGCAAAGGCACTTACAGGGCGATAAACACGTCTGTATCCAAATCGCCAGCAAAAGCACGAGCAGCCTCTTGCCAGACACCCGTGGAAGAATTTCGAATAACTATACGCGGCCGGCGTCCGTAGACTGATCCGTCGAAGCGGAAGATAGAGTCCCGAGCAGAGTCGATCGGCTCAGTGCCAAGCAAAGCGAAATCTAGTATCACGATATAGAGCACCCAGACTGCGGCCCGCCAGGATCGCGGTACAACTGCCTCGTCTTGGATATCTAAATAAGGTTCAATCAGGACCAGTGCTTCTTTGATCCGGCGATGGAGGAAAAGCCGCGTTGCTTCCTCATAGTCTGAAGCGATGTTGTGCTTTGGAGCTGGAAACCGTGCCACCCACGATAAATTGCTGTGGCCTGAATACTGGAGCGGACTGGCATTGCTGCGTGAAGAATCGCTCACCATTGCGGGCGGTGCTATAAACATATCATGACGCGTATCCAAAGTTCTACTTGCTCCGTACCGACATTTGATCCAGACGTGTGATGCAGGGTACGGCAAAACGGTCTAGTTTATTTATATAAAAGTGCCTTTACAAAAGTGTATTTATTAAAGGGTTTTTATAAAAGCGATTTTTATAATAGAATCTGATTTGATTTTTCTATTTATTGTGCTTGTGCAACACGAATAGACTTTATTTGAACTGCCTTTTTATTTTGCTTTGCTTTTTGCCAGTAGGCGCTGAAAAAGCTCGTATTATTGTAATTACGCTCTAGCGCTATTTTCTTGTCTTGTTGATAAAGTTTATATGGCTCGCGCGCGCCATTAGTGTATACATTCTAGTGTGTGAATTGTTTTCTAATAATAAAAAAGTCGCCCGTACAAAAAAGTACGCAGCCACAGAAAAATAAGCAAATACGTGCGCTCGACCAGACAAGCCGGTAAAAGAATAATGCGACTATGACTGGTATATTTTTCTTATAATTAATTACTCTAATAACCATTGCAATGGCTCTATTAATGGCTCTTATAATGGCTCTTATAATTGCTCTTATAAATTTCACTGCTAGGGTTTGCCCCGCAGAGGTGTTTGCAATATATAGTATTCGTCCATAGTATAGGCTATTATTATACCTATTATTTTTAATCTCTACATGAGAAGTATAATATATTTGTGAAATACCAGTATTGAAAGTATAAGCAAGGCAGAATCCACGGCACCTCGAGACCTCCTCAACGTACGGCGGCCCACTGCCGCGTGTTAAATACTTATGCGTGCGTTTAATGCAAATTTTAGATCTGTGTTGCGAGGAAGCTTTTCGTCGTGAAAAGCTGTTTGCTCTGTACATTGATTCGTGGCGCAAAGGAACAGTCAAACGGAGAAACGGCAGGGAAAGAGAGTGGATCTATTTCCATTGGACTGCAGCCAGAGCCTGAAACGTGTCGATAAACGCGTAAATTAACGTGTCAATGGCGTCTGACCGTGAAGGCAGTTCGCGTAATCCTTTCGAGTCGGTACTCGATCACGAAGATGCCAACAGTCTGGTTTCCTTTGGGACTGCTTCTCGTACAACTAGCCATACAGGCCTTGGGCGTATAGAAAGCGAAGGCAGTACTGTTCCACGAGGCTCAACCAGCCACGCACCTTGGTCGCAGCTGGATGATGCCTTTGATGACGGAGAAAACGCTTCTTTTCTTTTCGAGCACGAAGATCCTGATCTCCAAAGCGTATATTCCAACGAGACTCCCATTGTAAATCAGGATACGCAGTCTGGAAGCAACCGATGGTCAAAGCAGTCCTCGTTTACGGGCAAGCACTCTTCGTTAAACGACTTTTATAACAAAATGAAACACAAATCTGGAGGAAATATATCGGAAGAAGAGGGCGATGGTATGGAAATACCCTTACGTACACTGGACACTTCGCAATTGAATGGCAACAATGCCGAGGGCGACGACGAGGATTCTTCACAGTGGGACCAAAGGCGGCATAGACGGCGGCGGCGGAATAAAGGTAGCGATAAGAATGGGCCTGGAAAGGGGTCTAATAGTACCTTTGACGATGACGACGACGACAATACTGGTGAAACCAATTTTAGAAAACGGAATTCTTTTAAATCGTTGCTGGAGGCAGCTGTGAGACTAGTGCGGAAACCCGAAATTGATCCTGCTCTGCTGGGACCGCGGATTGTCCTCCTGAACGATGCTGCCGCCAATGCTGCCAGTGGGTTCTATGACAATAGTGTATCTACAGCAAAGTACAACGTCTTCACCTTCTTCCCCAAGTTTTTGTATGAGCAGTTTTCAAAGTACTCAAACTTGTTCTTCCTGTTCACGTCCTGCCTGCAACAGATCCCCAATGTTTCGCCCACTAATCGCTACACTACTATTGGCCCTTTGGTGGTAGTCTTACTGGTTTCTGCTTTTAAAGAGCTGGCTGAAGACTTTAAGCGTCACCAGTCGGACAAGGAGCTGAACAGATCTAAAACGCAGGTGCTGGAGGGCGGCGTATTTGTGGAAAAGAAGTGGATTGACGTCCATGTGGGCGATATAGTACGGGTGCAAAGCGAGCAGGCTCTACCTGCTGATTTAGTGCTTATAACTAGCTCCGAACCAGAGGGTCTTTGCTACATTGAAACGTCCAATTTGGACGGTGAAACTAACCTCAAGATCAAACAGGCTCTGCCAGAGACTGTACACTTTGTGAACCCGAGTGCTTTAGCCGCTTTGAAGGGCCGTTTGTTGAGTGAGCAGCCTAACAATAATCTATACAACTACGATGCCTCTCTAGAATTGGAGACTACTGATCAAAATGTCGCTCAGCAATCCTCATTGCAGACACTGGCACTGACTCCCGATCAGCTGCTTTTACGAGGCGCTCAGCTGAGAAACACCCCGTGGATCTATGGCATTGCTGTTTTCACTGGCCATGAAACAAAATTAATGCGTAACGCTACAGCTGCCCCGATTAAGCGTACAGCGGTTGAGCGCATGGTCAATTTACAGATTATTTTCCTTTTTTCTCTGCTCATTACGCTCGCTATTTTGTCGTCAGTGGGCTCTATCGTTACGAATCGTACAAAGCACCGAATCTTGCGCTTACTGCTTATAAACTCCCACACTGGTGGAGTGGGCACTTTTTTCCTCGATATTCTAACCTTCTGGGTGCTCTACTCCAACCTGGTGCCCATCTCCCTGTTTGTTACGATTGAACTCGTAAAGTTTGCTCAAGCGCAGCTGATCAGCAACGATTTGGATATGTACTACGCTACCTCTGATGCTCCAGCGGTTTGCAGGACTTCTAGTCTCGTTGAAGAATTGGGCCAGATTGAGATTATTTTTTCCGACAAGACGGGTACACTTACATGCAATCAGATGGAGTTCAAGCAGTGCTCGATTGCCGGTGTTGGTTACATTGAAAATGTTCCGGATGACAGAAGACCAGGGCCGAATGATACCCAGGGCGACAGCAGTGATGGCCTCTATGACTTTAAGCAACTACAAGCCAATCTGGCCTCACATTCAGCGTCTTCGGAAATGATCCACGAGTTCCTGACTCTGCTGGCCACCTGCCACACCGTTATCCCCGAGAAGAGTGGAGACGACGAAGGCATAAAGTACCAGGCAGCTTCTCCCGACGAAGGAGCACTCGTTGAAGGAGCTGCCCGGCTCGGGTACAAGTTCACTACTCGCCGACCAAAGTCTGTAACTTTTCAAGTAGCCGGCGAGTCCTTTGAGTATGAGCTGCTGAACATTTGCGAGTTTAATTCCACACGCAAACGCATGTCGACGGTGCTCAGATGCCCGGATGGAAAAGTACGGCTTTATTGCAAGGGAGCAGATACTGTAATCCTTGAAAGACTGGCCAAGAGCGATGCACGCAATGCCCATGTCTCCCAAACTCTGCATCATTTAGAGGACTATGCAACTGAAGGCCTAAGAACACTCTGCCTTGCGATGAGGGTAGTGGACGAGCACGAGTACCGGCAGTGGGCAAGCATCTACCACGCGGCCTCTACGACTTTGACAAACAGGGCAGAAGAGCTGGACAAGGCAGCAGAGATTATTGAGCGTGATCTGATACTGCTGGGGGCAACTGCAATAGAGGACAGGCTGCAAGACGGGGTCCCTGATACTATTCATACGCTGCAAAGCGCCGGTATCAAAGTATGGGTGCTTACTGGCGACCGTCAGGAGACGGCGATCAATATAGGGATGAGCTGCAAGCTCATCTCTGAGGACATGAGCCTTATTATTGTTAATGAGGAGACAGCAGAGGCGGCAGGTGCGTACATTGCCCGTAAACTGGAAGCGGTAAAGACACAGTTGGGTGTGGGCGTGGAAGTAGAGCTTCTTGCACTCGTTATCGACGGACGATCGTTAGAGTTTGCCTTACAGAGAGAGCACTCGCGTGCTTTTCTGGAGCTGGCGCTCATGTGCCGAGCAGTGATTTGCTGTCGAGTCTCTCCTTTGCAGAAGGCTCTTGTAGTCAAACTAGTCAAAAAGAACACCAAGTCCCTTTTGCTAGCTATCGGAGACGGTGCCAATGATGTAGGAATGATACAGGCTGCTCATGTTGGTGTCGGCATTAATGGGATGGAAGGTGTTCAAGCAGCCAGAAGTGCCGATGTGGCAATTGCACAGTTTAGATTTCTCAGAAAGTTGTTGCTTGTTCATGGAGCCTGGAGCTATCAGCGATTGAGTAAACTGATCTTGTACTCTTTTTACAAGAACGTTGCTCTGTACATGACGCAGTTTTGGTACGCTTTTTCCAACACATTTTCGGGCGAAGTTATCTTCGAATCATGGACCATTTCGTTTTATAATGTTCTTTTCACTGTAATGCCGCCATTTGTCATTGGCGTTTTCGACCAGTTTATCAGTGCACGACTACTCGACCGGTACCCGCAGTTGTACATGTTGGGACAGCGAGGGACTTTTGTAAGAAACAGACTAAGAATAAGAAAATCAAAAGAACTGAATTCAATTGAGAAGAATAGGAGATGCAAACAAAAACCTATTATTCTCTTTTTGTAATTATGAACTTGTTGTCATAATTATCACAATGATCAATACTAATATTAGTTTAACGTGAAAAGCTTTTGGGCTTGGGTTATCAATGGATTCTATCATTCCCTACTGCTTTATATCTGCTGTAGCGCTGCTCATCGGATCAGTGGAGTTGATGGTAGTGGGAAGGTCGCGGGCCACTGGGTGTGGGGCACGACTTTGTACACTTCGGTTTTGGCGACAGTACTCGGCAAAGCAGCCCTCGTGACAAAGTATGCTATTATAATTTATTCATTTATTTGTTTGTTTATTTATTTGTTTGTTTGTTTATATTATTATTTATACTAATTGCAGTGTATGGACAAAGTATACGTATATTGCAATTCCTGGATCATTTGCGTTTTGGCTCATATTCCTGCCAATTTATGCTACAGCTGCGCCAGCTATAGGCTTTTCCACAGAGTACCGCGGAACTCTACCCTTTCTATATGGCACCCTGCGCTTTTGGGCAATTGTACTAGTTTTACCGGTGCTCTGTCTGCTTCGAGATTTGGCGTGGAAGTATACTCGGCGCATGTACTACCCTGCATCCTACCACCATGTTCAAGAGATACAAAAGTTTAATGTAGCCGATTACCGGCCACGTATGGAACAGTTTCAAAAAGCAATTCGTAAAGTACGGCAGGTGCAGAGGATGCGTAAACAGCGTGGCTTCGCTTTCTCACAAGCTGATGAAGGTCAAGCAAGGATGGTCCGAGCGTATGATACAACACAGAGGCGTGGAAAGTTTGGAGAGCTAAATGCGGGCACAGATGGACTCGTGTCTTGATGACTGACTTTGCAAGGGACAAAGTGGAAAAAAAAACGGAAAAAAAGAAAGAAAGCTGCAAGACAGGCATACGTATGACTTGATTTATCTGTTCCTTTTAATAGAACATGCTTCCTGTTCGCTACGTTATAATTGCAGGCATGCTAGTATGATATTGATTAGATAGCGTTTCACAATATCAGCAGTAAGCTAAACTTGAGTGCGCCTAATGCGACTACGTTGGACTCCAGATCAATACTCGAGCCTTGAAATAGATCAGTATCCGCATAAACCCTGTCTACACATTAAAGCGGGCGCAGCATCATGGTCTGCGACTAGTCCCTAACTAACCCTAACCACGATCTTCTGCCGTCTTTAGCTGAAGTCCGTGCATGTTCCGAATTTCATCTTTAAGAGCATCGTTAACGAGCCGATGCTGAGCGATTAACGGTTTGCCGTTAAACGCACTCGACGCAATATCGATAGCAAACATTGACCCACACCCACCCGAAACGTCTCGCACGTGAAGCCGAGCCGGTGTGAATCGAGTCTGTAGTTTTTGGAACAGCTCTCGTTCTCCGTCCGTATTGAATTCTTGTTGCAGAGAAGAAACAAAACGAGACTGTCCAAATTTTAAAATGCGCGGAAATACGCGAGGTCGTAACTGCGCCCGCGGCAAAAGCCTTGTTGAGATCATTTTGACGCGAATGACGACGAATCAGGTCGACGTTGATTCATATATATTACGAGCAACTATATCAGCATATTAATAATACATATGTATAATAATAGAAATAATAGAAATATAGAAATATAGAAATAACAGAAGCATTTTTCAATTATGTTCTATATATTATTTTGGAATATACGTAATAAAAGATTAGAGCCATACACATTATTATATCATGGATTTGATAAAAAATAAATTTATTGCAAACTAAATTGACAAAAAATCGGTAAACCGAGCATCAGTCCGGTTTCACGCTTGAGCAATGGTACTAAAGTTCCGCTATTTTAAAGCACTTGATTTGTTCTGACTTTAAATGCAGCCACGACGGAAACGGTTTGATAAGCACAATGCGCAAACATTTAACCTAGTCCATCGTTCCCAGCGGGATCCGTTGTACCATGACGCTGAAGCTGGAGAAAGAGTTCTTGTAGCAAAGAACGAGAGGTCAAACGATGGCGCAGAAGGGGGCCAATTAGAGCGTGAATATATGGACAGCGATAATTATGAAAATGAAGGTGAAGACAAGGCCCTGGAGGCCAGCAATTATGGGCTCTTTTTCAGCGATGATTACGATTATATGCAGCATTTGCGTAAAGTCGGAAACGAAAATGCTGTAATGTTAGAGGCAGCTAAACCCAAAAGCAAAGAGCCCTCGTTTGCCTTGCGCGAGGACGAAAAATCAGGATTACATGAAAAAGCAGGAATACCTGCTGAAGCGTTTGCCAGTGATCAGCTGCGGGCTTACGACTACCAGAGCCAGCAAGCTGTTCCCGATGCGATTGCCCGGTTTCAGCCTGATATGGATCCGCGATTGAGAGAAGTCTTGGAGGCTTTAGAGCGGGACGATGAAGAAGAGGAAGAAGCTGGTGGAACAGAAGACGAGTTTGGTGATCTCTTACGCAGCGGAGAGTTGGATGACGGTGTGGATTTTGGTGATGACGGTTCAAGTAACGATTTGAGCGATGATAGTGAAGAGCAAGAAGCGGGTGCCATTTCGGGTGCTAAATTAATGCGGGAATTAAATCAAGATCATGTCAATGACGTAGATTCAGAGGCGAGCGACGATACTGTCCAAGACCAGGGCTGGGAAAAGGAGTTTGCAAAGTTTAAAAAGGCACAAAAGTCACAGAAAGCATCCGAAATAGGTGAGGAGGATGATGATCTGGCGTCACTTGATTCTCGAGTCTATGGAACTGCCAAGACTGGAGCAAGTATGTCGAGCTCTGCTTTATTTCGCAACGAGCATCTTACCCAACTGGACGCCCGTTTTGACCGGATTGAAAGGCAGTATATGCCAGAGTATGAGGGCGATCATGATGAGGAAAATACAGAGTTTATTGGGCGAAGCGATCTGGATGGGATAATGGATGATTTTTTGCAGAATTATACGATCAAGGGGCGGCGGTCTGTAAAGATGGCGAATGGACGTACGGGGAAAGGTGCAATGGGACTCGCACAGTTGGAGGAGTTATCGGCCGAGCTGCGACAGGCTCGGCTCGGCAAATAGGTTTTAGGAACTGCAGCCATAATTATAGCCATCATTTGTCTATGAACTATAGTCAACCCTTTCTCTATTGAATGTAGTTTATCTCTGTAGCTTTTTATTGTACTAGTCCAAGTTTTGTTTAGTTTGCTGGTTCATTCGTCTTTCCCTTAAAACGTTATTTTTGGAAATTAAAATGTATTATGTGAGTCTATATGATTACAATATGCAACATATTTGTTTTGGAACAAGACCCTTTGACAGGTAGTACAGCAACCCGCAAAAAATGAGCACTATCCCTATTCGCGATTCAAGTAAAAATATTAAAATAAATAAAGTACACAAAATCAAGAGGCAAGTGAACGAGACAGCTCCTTGTACTCGATATATACAAAGTGTGAGATATTACTACTATAAAATCAATTACAATATCAATCTACCGCAACGGTCTAAGCTTTCAATGCAAGTCAAGTTCAAGAGCAATTCATTAATAATGCTTGGTAGGAGGTTGAATGATGACCGGACAAATACTTTGTGCACTTGACTGCTTTCGTCTTTAGCAGACTCGTTGGTGCGTAACAGTAAGGTTAATAAATTTGATCGTTTGTTCGGCCACGCAATAAAATCGTGTGCCAACTTTGCATTTCAAGAGTGAGCCATGCACGCATTCACGCGATGGTACCTTTATGATGCAGCGTATCTTTAGGGAATGGCACTGTCATTCATTGCAGGTTTGTTTGCTCATTTACTTGCTGTTGTGGTTAGACAAGCATAGTGCAAAAGTAACTTACGATCTGGCTCTGACCTTTCTGCGCTTTCTCTTAAGGCGTCGCACGCGCTTCTTCCTCCACTTGGCTCGCATGGTTGATGCGTGTAAGGAGTTGTGTATACACAACTTCGTTTATGAGTTGGATGATGCCCGTCACGCATCAAACCCTAATAGGGTTTTAGAGGTTTATGACTACGTGTAGTAAGTAATGTGCAGGCTACTTGGCTTATCGGCACACCATTCAACCCTAAGTTATACATTGAATTCTAATTAATACACTAATTTATACTACCCAAGAAGGCTTACACGTGGGCACACTTCAAAAAGTACGACAGATAATTACTTGGCTCTGGAAACAAGACTAGTTTATTACAATAAAATTTTAACTTTAAAGTATCGATACGTTTCTGGAGACAACAGCAAAAAGAAAGTATGGCGATTACCGTACTTTACGACTATTCAGTAGTAGAAAACCATACATTACTGTGACTCTAAACTAAAGCAATAAATTTAAATTAAATAATGTATGGCAAATAATTTACAAATAATGTAAAAATAATGTATTGACAATATTTATTTTTATTTCGCTATCGCTGATATCATTGTAAAGGCGGTCGCGTCCACTGGCGGAGAACACAGCAAAATGCCGTGCGCCGACTGTGAGCGTACGGCGACCACTAAACTAGCAACGCCAACGTAAGATTGACAAGTTTGGCGGTAAAGTATCAACTAACGTACATGCAGCGTTAAAAGGCCAGATGCCCGGTTTATCGGCGGCACTGGGCCAAAAGAGCGGAAAGTGGGAGAGAGTATGATCGCCAAGGGCAGTGGCGGACTCGCAGCGTCTGCACAGCGGTACAACCCATACTCCTCCTCGTGCAAGGGCTGGTACGGTTACTCAGTTTCTGTACTTTTTTTTTCTTTTCTGTGCTTTTCTGTTCTATTCTGTACGGTTTTTTTTTCTTTTTCTAACCAGCAGTGGCCAGCGCACGAACCATGCCGGTGCCAAATACTGCGCTTCGTGCGCCTTCACTAAAGGCAGGTGCTCTATTTGCGGCAAAAAGCAGATGGATTTGAAGGGCCATAAAGTCAGTAATAAGTGAAGGCCGCTTACACGGGATCTACACCGACTGGACATTAAGGATGCTTTTACGAAGGCAATATTATAAATTACACACATTAGGGACACGTGTGTTTGAGACTGGGCTGATCACGCAATGAATGCGCATACTGCTGCAGTGCGAGAGCCAGGATGAGCTTCCAAACGGACCCAGCTTCATGCTCCGTTGGCAGTTTGGTGCGATTCTGATACAAATTAAACTCAAAATATTTAGAATACACAAACGCGTACAGCACAGGCTTGCAGTGAATAGCAAGCAGTATTTATAAGGACACACTGCGCGAGCAGCATAATGATACAATGTTATACTAGACTAGACTAGACTACCGCCGAGCCAAAACATGCTGTACCTGACGGAAGTATGGGTCGGGCAAAGATTTTTCCAGTTCTTTTCGAGTGAGCCAGGCATACTCTGTGCCCGTCTCGTCTGGTCGTATGTTACCATAAAGTATTTTCGCGCGTAGCAAGAAAGTATTGCTCCCTTCTTCTTTTACAACGCAAGCTGGAGTAGGACTCACGACCCAGTACTTGAAGCTTTGGCCATCCCCGAAAGCGTCCAGGGCTTTTGGTACCAAACTGTGCAGACTCGTCACCGCTTCCATCTGCACTGAAGGCAAACGCCACTCCTGCCCAGCCTTTACCACCAAATAAAGTGACGAGTCGAGGGCCCGGTCCAGTGACCGCAGGTTTTGAGCGTTGTCTGCGGCAGTCTCGCGTGGACGAAACGACTTTGCTTGCTGCTCTACTTCAAGCAATTCCTTTTCCATTGCCGTGAGCACAATACCGGCAGGTGATGTGCCGGTTATAGCCTCGCCTTCTGTACTGCCATTGCTGCCCTCTCCATCTCCCTCTATTTTTGTGCTTTTCTGTTTAAATTGCTCTTTTACCGACATCCATCGCTTCTCTGCTAACGAATCGCGTTTGAAAAATAAATGGCCCGCGAAATGAGCAGCCTGGCGATCGGCGATGGACCGTTGATACGCATAAAACTCTTTTTCAAACTCTGACGGCTGCTGCGTCAGCACGGGTGGCCTTTGTAGAATCACTCCTGCAAAAATTGGAGGCGCAGAGCTGATAGAAAAAGCAGGAGAGGAATCGGCTGCCTCTGCCTCAGTGGTCAGCCTCGCTTTTAATAAGCCGCCTGATTTGTTAGTGCAATTATTAAATGGGTCTTACCTCGTAACCCGCACACGCACGAGCGGTACGCTTGCCGCCGGGACAAAGTGAATGCCGGCCTCATTGATCTTCACAGTTTTTGCTGAAGCAGTTTTTAATTTATATATTTATAAAATACGAGAGAATCGTATTGTTTAGAGTGTATGTATAATGATGCTCTTTATTTAAGTGCAGAAAAACAATTATTAAATTATTTTTTTTATTTATATCTTTGGTATGCGAAATCTATACAACAGAAAATCTAGTGCTATTTTCGTTGACGATCTGGTGTATGTGAATATGAAATATTAAAAACTAAATAAATAATAAATAATAAATAAATAAATAATAAATAAATAAATAAATAAAAATAAAAATAACGGCACGCTATTTACACGTCATTATTATACAACACAGTCTGTTGCACTCGTCCACGATGAGCTCACAGTCCGGCATTAGTGGTAAGTCGCTGCAAAAAACGACGCTGACAAAAAGTTTCGCCCGGTCTGTCGTCGCAATTGGCGCAATTAGTGGAAGACAATGGTCAGCGAGCGATAATTTTGGTTATTGAGCAAGAGCAAGTGCGGTTGGCTAAAGCGGTGCCACGGCAACCCGGTCAAAGCGAGTCCGAAGCCTTTGCGGCGCTCGACGAGGATCTGAGCAGCAGTCCGTGCTATCTGTTTTTCCGGCGCGACGATGACGGCTCATTCACCTTTGTTGACTATGTGCCGGAGACGGCTCGTGTACGCGACAAGATGGTGTACGCGTCCACGCGTAACACTGTGCAACGCGGCTTTCCCGGCCAAGTCTCGTCCTCCGTATACATTACGTCAAAGCAGGAGTTGAAGTCCGCCTTTGAAGGCGAAAAATCTGCCCCTGAAGAGCCGCCGGCCAAAGTCACTTTGGACTATAATCAGACAGTCGTTGCTCCCAAGGCCAATGCTAGTGGCATTGCGTTTCCCTTTACACAAGAAGCAGCGAGTGCTCTACACGAATTTCCTACCGCAGCAAACTATGTAATTCTAGAGATAAATACGGGCGAGGAAATTATTGCATTATCGGCCCAGGGAACTGCATCTCCCAACGACTTGCGATCAAAGCTAGCGGGCAAGTCTCCACGGTACGTCGTCTATCAGTACGCGGAAAAGAGCAATATCTTTTTGTACATTTGCCCTTTAGCCTCCTCCGTGAAGGAGCGAATGCTCTATTCTGCTAATCGTAATTCCGTGTTGGAGCGCGTAACGAAGGAGTTTGGGATTGAATTAGCCGGCCGCTGTGAGACGAGCGATGCTGATGAAATTAATGAGGAAATGATACGTTCAGAGGTTCAGCATGAAGGTCGAACAGCCACGGCAGCACCAAAATTTTCACGGCCACGGGGGCCGCGTCGGCACTGAGCCTGGCCAACGGCATGCAGATTAGACTTTAGGGTTTATAAAATCTATAATATCCAATTATTAGGGTTTAGTGGTTTAGACGATAAAAGTATATTGGCGCCGCATGGCTCTAGCCTAATAAATGACGTGCAATTTGGCGTTTGCCGTAGACTTTGTATGGGCAATTGCGATTTGTAATGCCGCTATACTATTTCAGTACTGACTCGTAGCCCGCAAAGTTTCATGTATAATATGTCTTGATCGTAAATTTTGTTTGCCAATACTCGGGCCACTGGATATAAATGAATACTTATATTGAAATTCTTATTTATTTGCAGCGGCCCTTATATGCGTGTAAATACGGGGCGCATACTCGAACCCGATTATACTCGAACCCGATTATGCTCGTAGCCCAGTAATCCCCATAAAATACGTTGAAAACCATCATGACATAATCAAGTAACCTTCCTCTGCAGACCAACTCTCGAGGCCATACACGTGTATCATTATTGTTATTCTTTTGTTCTTTGTTCATCCGTCTGCAAAACAAAACCATTCATCTTCTACCGCAGCTATTTCGTTTCATGCTAAATTTCTGACTGAACATGGCTCATATACCTCGAACTTTTTTTTTGGCCAATATTGGCAAATTCATAATTAAATATTAATTAAATATATATCAAATATTAATCAAATATTAATCAAATATTAATCAAATAAATAAAATGGTCCATCACATGTCAACTCTATCCGGCCGGACATATCCCGAACAGGGTGTTCTCGCTCTAGCGGAGAGAGTAAACGAAAATGGAAATCTTACCCCACAAAATTATAGGCACACACCTCTCCATATATATATATATAAAGGCGACGTGTCTTTCTTTGTGTCTTGATCGCAGGAATAATTGGGCGAAATTGACGCCATGAAGGGGGCACAGACAAAAGCAGACACGAAGGTTACGAGCCATGGAATGGCTACACACCTTATCGCCGGTGGCTCGGCCGGGCTCATGGAGGTATATTATTTTTAATATTTCAATTTTAATATTTCAGTTTTGATATTTTCAATTTTGATTTTTCAATTTTGTATCTCAATTTAATTCTATCCCCAATCTAAATAGTTTCCTAACGACAACAATCGAATTCCTATTGATCATCTTTGCGATTACGCTGGCTTCCATTAACACGCTCTGCTACTATGAATATTTTATGTTTTTCTCTGACTCTAGGCCCTCGTATGCCACCCCTTGGATACCATTAAAGTTCGAATGCAATTATCACGGCGAGCACGAATGCCCGGCGCCCCTCGGCGAGGCTTCCTTCGCACGGGGCGGGAAATAGTCGCCCGGGAATCACCGCTCGGCCTTTACAAAGGCCTCGGGGCCGTAGTCACCGGGATCGTACCCAAAATGGCTATCCGCTTCTCGTCGTTTGAAATGTACAAGACTCTGCTGGCCGATGCAGTGGGCAATGTATCAACAAGGGCGACTTTTCTTGCCGGTCTTATGGCCGGAGTGACAGAGGCAGTCGCGGTAGTAACGCCAATGGAAGTAGTAAAGATCAGGTTACAAGCGCAGCACCATTCAATGTCAGACCCGCTTGATGTTCCGCGGTACCGTAATGCTGCTCACTGTGCCTACACTGTAGTCCGAGAAGAAGGCGTTGGTGCTTTATATAAGGGCGTCGCTCTCACGGCGATTAGACAGGCTACAAATCAAGCGGTAAACTTTACTGCCTATCAAGAGTTTAGGAAGCGGTTGCAGGATTTACAGCCTGACTTGCAGGGCCAATTGCCCAGCTGGCAATCGTTCCTGATTGGTGGAGTATCCGGGGCAATGGGCCCGCTTTCTAACGCGCCTATTGATACAATAAAGACGCGTATTCAACGTGGCGGCGATTCTATTCCACAGATGAGCAGTGCCCTTCAACGGTTCTCTTTTGTTTCGCGTGAGCTTATCAAGCAGGAGGGTGTTCGTGCCCTGTACAAGGGCATCGGGCCCAGAATTTTGCGAGTAGCACCCGGCCAAGCTGTGACTTTTGCCGTGTATGAAAAGGTAAAGTCCTGGATTGATCGGTTCCAATCCTCTGCTTCACTCTCCAGCATTGCCCGGGGTGCAGATGATTGAGTTTGTTTTATTTAGAATACCGCCAGGTGTTTAATCAACAAAAAAACAGATATTCAAGGGCAGTATGAAGAGGCCGTTCAAGGGGAGAGGATGAATGAAAAGTTAATCTCGATTTATGATGACCATATAAATAAAAGAAATGGATCAAATAATTATTTGTTTCTGCTGCCGTTATAGTACATGTGTAGTAATACCCATAAACTCCCTAGTGTGTATTTTCTCATCAACCGACACTGCCAAACTGCCGTACAGCAAGCACCCATTGAGGGCGGCATTGACGTGAAAATATCGTACCAAATAATCTCGTCCTTAAAACGCAGTCCAGTCATAGGCATATTTCGCTCGATAACATGGCGATAATTAAGCGTCACAAACAAGCCATTTTATCAAGTCATATCGCGTCATACGTGAATCACAAGTACATCGTATAGTACGCTGCAGTATTCGTCGTGATACGTTGCGTATGAGGCAGGTCTCTGTCAAACCTTTTGTGATACGCTTGGCCGTGCTATATGCAAGAAGACAATTGCACAACAACAGCAGAGTGATGACGCTAGTCGTCAAAAAAAGTAGCATTTATATATTTAATGTTATTCACCATTTTTCTGTCCCATTTTACACGTCAAGGCAACCGTCTGCTTTACAGTCTGCTCAATAGCGCTTTGCAACTGGGCAACAGGCACCGCGTCCAGTTTTTCTAACCGTTCTGGCGAGCTGGCTCTTGCCAATGACGGATCGGCCCGACCGTAAAACCGCCGGGAGACAGTTTTATTAATCTCTGTAAACTGCTCCTTTGTAATCTTGCCAGTTCGATAGAAAGGCTTCAGTGAAGCATTGACTGTCATCTCCACCTCGGCTTTGATTCGCCGTGAGAGCATTAATGGCTGTTCTTTAAGACCTTTGTCTTGCACAGTATGGGAGGGTTTCACTTGGCTGGCCCCCACTTGTTCTCCCTGGCTGACCCCCACTTGTTCTCCCTGGCTGACCCCCACCTGCTCTCCCTGGCTGACCCCCACTTTCTGAATATAATTATCTCCCGATGACGGACTTGAAAAACAAGTAGGCGATAAATGGGAAAACGTCGGGGTCGAGCTGCAGCTGGCTGGCGATGACGCTCGGCTTTGCGAAAGCAAAGATGTAATGTTGGAAGGCTTAGAGGGCAAAGTAGAGCTTCCAGTTGCTGGAGAGCCACAAGCAGTAGCGTTAAGTGTCCTTCTCACGGGAGTAGCCAGTTCCGGCATCCCCGTCGCGCTCTGTGGCCTCTTCATTTCCTCTAATAAGTCGCCAAGTAAGCTCGGGCCGGCCGGCAATGGTGACTGGCTCTCACCGCTATTTGCCGGTGTGGCTGCCTCTCTCCGCCGAGGCCGTTTCAGCTTGCGCTCTTCTTCCACAGGTTTGTCTCCTGTGGAGGCTGAAGCAGTATTGCTAGCATTGCCATTGGCACTAGAGACACCACTGGCTTCCCCAGTACGCCGCCGTTTCCTGCCCCTGCTGGAACCCTCTGTCACCATATTCCGAGCATGATCAAATAGCCGCCAAGTACGTGCGTCGCCGGTGACCACACGTTTACCTGAAGGCAATTCTATCCGAATCCCAGAGTCGGCTGATAAAAGGTTTGCCGTTTCAGACTTGGCAAATCCGTTATCGTAACCGTCGGTGGTGTTTTCAATATTATTATCAATATTATTGTCAATATTATTGTCAATATTATCATCAATATTATCGACAATATTATCAACATCAGTATTATTTTCATTGTGGATGATTCGAGTCTGGATAGCGGCTCGACGCAAGGGCACACGGACCCGCTCTGCCCATAATTGCCGCTCTCTCCTTTCCCGCTGCCGTCTACGCTGAGCTTCAGCTGCACTCGTCTCATTCACACTGTCTTCCTGATCAAAGTGGCCAAAATCTCTATCAAGCGCCTCCCACGCCCTCTCACGTAATCTATCCCAGGCTAAATCCCACTGAGATCTGAGGGCCGATGTTTCTGCGGGCCCGGTTCGACGGGTCAATCGGCCATGTAATCGTCCAGTAGCAGCAGCATTTCTTGCTGCTGCTCTTGCAGCTGCTCTCCGTCGGCCAGCAGTTCTAGTAGAGCCCTGACGGCCAATCTGCCTCTCATAAACAAAGAGACAAGTCGGACAGAAAAACGCTCCACTGCCACGTGGCAGCAAAGCACCAGAGCCTAGAGCCTGAGCCGGCAAGCAATGCAAATGGTAGACGTCATCGCACTGATCGCACATGAGCATCGTAGCGCTATGGTTATTATCGCCGTCTTGGTTATCCGCAGTGTTTGGGCCGAGTCCGCAGACTGTACATCGCCTATTTGTTTCCAGCCAAACATCGTAGTCCCCGTCTTCCTCCGGGACAGCTTGTACCCGGTCAGGCACTTCGTATTCCCGGACAAGCGTTGCATCAGGCAACCGTACTTGAACTGCATTGAATTTGGCTCGGCAAGTCGGACAAGTATTGCTCACCTGGCACCAGACGAGTAAGCACGCGTCGTGGAACACGTGCCCGCAAGCGATATGAGCAATCTCCACTTCAGCCTCAGCTTTGATCTTGTTATTGTCACTGCCGGAATTAGTGGTAGAGCTTGACTGAGAAAGTAAAGTGTCTCTGTACTCTGACTTGACTCGTGGCTCTTGCGACTCTTGTTTGATTGAAGGTTCGGATGATTCTGGTTTTACAAGTGTTCCAGTCGACGATTGAGGCTCTGGTTCAAGGTTCGCTTCACTGCCAGCAGCTTCTGTAGATCTTAAAGCAGAACTCTCAGTCAAAGCTGATAGGCAAATAATACACAGCTCAAGCTCCGAATCAGAATCATCTTCTGCCGCCAAAGAGTCCGCCTGATCAATACCTTCTTCCACGATACTGCTCAAGGCAGCTTCTGGCTCCTCTGTCTTCATGCGCAGAAAAATCGAGAGCCAGCACAGTAATGAGCGGGCTAATGTAGATAAAGTATTCCCGCACAGTATCCTGATACTCAGTACCCCGGTACTCTTACAGTACCGCACAGACGCCGCGCCGGTAATCAAACGGCCCGAGATGTAAAAAACTGACGTCTAAACCTGACAGAGTCCGCCAACAGTCCGTTTCATGCGTTCGCTAACGGCGTCTTTAAGCAGCAAGAAATAAAAGGCTTTGCGATATTGCTTCCAATAATAATGCACCCCTTCCTACCACCAATATCTGCACCACACTATCCTCTATGAGCGTGCTGGCTTTACGTGACAACGGACTTGCTCAAACTCCGACCGACACTGAATAAAAGCAGGACAGTTTCCAGTTCAAAGTGCAACGGACCAAACAGCTCTTTCGATAATCTGACACTCCAACAGAACGGTAAAAGACCACAGTGGAAAAATGTCCAAAAGTCAAAGTCTAAAATGCCCAAAGGTCACAGTCTAAAGCTGGCGTGATTTGACAGTGTACTCTGCCCACGAGGCGGTTCGCCTTGCGGCCGTTGTGCGCGTTACCAAAGATTGCAAGATTATCCACCGAGATATTTATTATGGGACGTAGTTATCGGTGAAGATTACATGGTTATTATCATGACTATTATCTTATTCACCAGAATTAATTAAATTAATAAATAAATAAATAAATTAATTAATTATTAGACAACTGGATCACAATACATTTTGCTTTATTATAGAGTATAAATGTCGAGCCTCATGTAATATATAGAAATCGTAGCTCGTGTTACGTAGTGTCATGCATCGCTAGGCTCTACTACGCTCAATGGCACTGCCAGCACGCTTTTTACTGCCGCGTGTAAAGTGCGCCGGCGTGTTACACTCGACTCTGGTAAGACATTTGCATTGAGCTTTACTGATCTCAAAGAGCATCGCAGTAAAGAATGGCCAGAGAGTACATAGGTCGTTTGTCGCCAAGGGCACAATTGGGCCAATTGCTATTGGGAAAACTGGATTGAAGACTGAGGCCAGCCCCTGGCGTATTCACATTGCTCTACATGGCAATAATGTGAGTCGACGGCACGCGAGCACAGGGCCCCTACCGCTCCACGAGAATATATATACACTCCCCAATCTTTTAACTTTGTCCCGACTGTTGGCTACGCCGGTAATTGCGTACGCCTACTTGCATGAAGCACACGTCGCTGCTCTTGGCCTTTTCGTGTATGCGGGTATATCGGACATGCTCGACGGCTGGCTGGCCCGCAAATATAACGCGGGCAGTGTCGTGGGCACTGTTCTTGATCCAATGGCAGATAAGGCTTTGATGACAACCCTAACCCTAACCCTAGCGGCAAAAGGTGTTTTGCCGGGCTGGCTGGCTACGGTTATCGTGGGACGCGATGTTTGTTTAGGACTGGCGGCTTTTTACTACCGGTACACGAGCCTACCGCCGCCACGAACGCTGAAAAGGTACTGGGACTTTTCTCTGCCGAGTGCAGAAGTGCACCCTACTTTTATCAGTAAGGTCAACACTTTGCTGCAGCTCTTGCTTATCGGAGTAAATGTGGCGCAGCCTGTGCTTTTAATACCTTTTGTGGACGAGTACCAGACTATTTTCCAGTGGATGGTTGCTACTACTACCGTTTGGAGCGGCCTTTCGTACGTGTACAGCAAGGACGCTGTCCGTATATTGAACAAACCAAGGTAGTACTTAAAATTAAATATAAAAAGTAGCAAACTATGACCATTAAAGAAGTGTAGCCGTAGATAAAGCGCACGTGTAATTTGCAGATAATCAGATTCTGTAGTGTAATACGACTAGACATTCTTCTGTAATGCCCGCCCAGCCCTTTGTCAACGACAAGCAAACAAAGCAGCACGTAGTCAATGTAGTTCTTACTATCTGGCCCGACTAGAGCAGCCTACTCTTTAAGCGCTTTAACATTTTTTTGTAAAAACTCGGACCATTGCTCTAGGGTCCAGCTCGAGCTAATAGAATTCTCTACAATACCATTTAGCAGTACTGTTGGCGAAACATGGATGCTGTTCTGACGTCCAAATTTGATCTGCAGCTTGAGGTCGTTTGTAATGGCATTTCCTGCGTTTTTAGGTGCGCCTTCTTTAATCTGAAGAAGACTAAACACTTTATCCTCATCGACACCTACAGCCTGGTGCGCAAGTTTTGCCAGACGACGATAAGTTTGCGCCCGTGTTTCCTCATAAACAGGCTCCTTTTAAAATTAGAAGTAATCATAACGGAGCTCTGCGAAAAACTTACGTCATAGAACTCGGAGGATGCGTGAAACAAGTCCTGACTAAACTTCCAAAATTGATTTGGGGACAGTCGCGCTACAGCCAATCCGGCCTCGTGCACTAAAGTACTCGACGGGTGCCAGGGCTGGACTTGATGACGGAAAATAAACGCAACGTCATTCTCATACTTGCTTTCCTTCACAAAAGGGAAAACCTGTTCGTACAATGTCTTAAAGATCTTTGCCGAAAAGGGGCAGACATAATCAACTGCCATTCCGTGTTAGCAACCGCACTTTATACAGGATTGGCTAATTACGAAATAATTCCACTTTAATCGGTGCAGACTGCGAGCCGTAAAACTGTGCTTTAAACTGAGGTGCAAAAGCCATTGCGGTTAATATGGCAGTAAACAATTTAATGGAATTGGAGGCCGCTTGCTTTGCCGTCGGTTATGTAAATTATAGTGAAGGATTCCTCGCCTGGCGTGGACGCAATATGACACAATTATTCGCGTCTCCGCCTCCGTGGGGATGGCATTGCCGAGATTAAGTAATTTGTTCCACCGTACTGTTACTTGTGTTTCGGAGGTTATTCTTTAACATTGCACGCGCGATACTACGTTATACTACTCGAAAATAAGGGCGTCGTGGCTACTTTTAAGAACTCGAATATTAGATACAACTGCAGCGGTGAGAAGCTGGTATTTATGAAAAATCAAAAATAAATATAATAAAATTACATGAAATTAATAATTAATTAATAGAGGGTAAAAGACGGACTGGGCAAAAGTAACGATGATTAGCCACAAAGAAATCTATACAGGAGCCTTTGAAAATGAAATCCGAATTTATTCATGCGATGCCAAACCTCTGGCCAAAATTCAGTGTCGTTGAAGGCGCCTCTTCCGACTCCAAAAGTATTAAGAATTATCCAATAGTACAGACGAGAAACGTGCCCTTCCCACGTCTTCAAAGCTTGAAGAAGTCCTGTGCCGATTCTATATCTTATTCACAACTTCAATGCCATCTTAGCGCTCTTTGAGCGCTTTGTTACGCTTTTCTCGGCGTTTTCTTCGCTCGATGGTCTTGGCGTGAAACTAAAAGATTTAGCGCTTGTTATCTTGCAAAAGAAAAGAGTCGTAGCTTGAAGAGATAAATAAATATATGATTATTAAAAACAAGAACCAAACCTTTTCTGACATCTTTTCTAATCGTTCCTTCTCTTGTTTGCGTTCCCTTCTGTCTTTAATCTTGGCCACCATTGCCTATGATCTATTAGCAATTCGTAGTAAAAGTTAACTAATACATCTTTGGCCCGTTGCCGCTCGTCACGTAAACTCTGTTCTAATTCCTTGACTTCCTTCTGCTGCCTCTCTTTTTCCTTGCGCAATTCAAACGGAGTGCGCTGCGATTCGCTCATGTACGCCCTTTGCTTTGGCATTTTATCTTTTTTCCTTCAAAACGTCAGTGAAATTTCTCGAACGTTTTTACCATTGTTTGCCTAGACAGTTAGCGACAAATAGGCGTGAAAACACATACCAGATTTACGTATTCCCGTAACAACAGGCGCCGTTGTTTCTGATTCTTCGGCTGCCATCAGCGGCCGACAAAAGCAGTTAATATCTTTGTCTAATGAATTTTTAATACACGTGCTATTTTATTCGATTTATTCGCAAAAGAATACTACAATAAAATATGTAAATGATAAAAATAAGGGATAAAGATACTGATAACAACTCGAAAGGAATCACTGTGAATATTATGAATATTGTTGGATCGCACAAAGGAATAAGAAAACAGGCAGACGCTAGCTAACAGCGCTATGTAATGACGGATCAAAAATCGCTGCAAACGAGCAGCTCTGAAGAAGACATCGATATCGAAGCATTTGTGCGGAAACAAGAGGCCTTTGTCGCTCGTTTACGCCTCGACTATGACGCTTTATCTGTTGCCAAAGCACGACTGGAGCACGATATTCAAGAATAGTAAATTAAATGTCTAGATTATGGGAAACTGACAAACCAGCTCAGAATTAAAAGACGCTAAAAAGCCTTCACAATATCCTCTCTTGGCAGAAAATTTATTGCTTCAAGCAGCACCATTACCTGCATGGCATACGGACGCAAATTTGACAGTGGTTGATACCAATGTGGCCGGCATACATTCGGCCTTGACCCCGTCTGAATTAGAAACATTTTTGCCCAAGCGAATAGAGCTCTGTCGACGCCGAATTGAAGGCGTTTTGGCTCAGCAGGAAGCTGTTGAGGCTCACATCGATGCGGCTAATGAGACTCTATCGCAGATTTTGGCGCTACATAATGGAGAAATGAATCGATAAATTTAGAAATTTGCTCTAAAAAGGTAGAAAATTAAAAAAAATAAATAAATAAATAAAAATAAATAAATAAAAAAAACTAAAAAACTAAAAAAGGGCTAAGGATGCCATTTTGTTAAAATTAGACAGTTCAATTTAGTCGACAAGGACGATTCGTCGTATATGTCTTGGCCTAACTCTAGATTTAGTTGTAGGCTTTTGGCACATCTGCTTTGTATCAAGCCTGAATAATTGCATGATCATTTCAGATTGACAGGTAAATCGGTAAATTCTCTGCCGATATTTTGACAGTAGTATGGAAGCATACGGCAACATAATCTGATTGAGTCTCTTGCTCGAGACCTATACATACTGTACTGTCTCTATTAAATTATGCCAATGATCCATATCTTGTGGAGTCTGTATATCATAATGTAGGGAGATCGCCTATAAATAATTTATAATATGGTGTTTATATTTAATAGCATTATTCTATATTTTTTTTTTAATTATTGTCCTTAATTATTGTCCTAGTTCTTGTCTTTAATTTGCAACTAGGTTAAACGCTTTGCTGCCATGGCCGACCAATTGACGCCGACAGCACGAAAAGTGCATGAAGGCTGCTTAGAAAAGCACCCTGGACTCGTGAGCCAAGATGAGCTAATGAAGTTTATGGCCGGCTCGAAAGAACAGCTCAAGGATGTACTGAACTCGTTATTGCGAGCACGCTTATTGGAAACTTTTCAACAGGGGTCTAATGTCTTGTTTCGAGGCATAACTACTGCAGAAGCCGCTCAGTGAGTTTTTCAATTCTTCTACTTGAAACTGAATTAGTTATATGAGCTTGATCTGACCTTCACAGAATGACCGAATTACAGGGTGACGATCAAATCATATACGCAACAATCAAGGCCGCTGGCAACGAGGGTATATGGACAAAGACTCTAAAAGCCAAAACAAACCTTCATCAGAATGTCGTTAGCCGCTGCTTAAAATCCCTTGAATCGAGACAGCTGGTCAAATCTGTGAAATCTGTAAAGCAGCCCGGACGAAAGATTTACATGCTCTACGGTATCACCCCGGCTAGTGAAATTACTGGAGGTGTGTGGTTCACAGATCAGGAACTGGATACGGAGTTTATAAACACTCTTACTACCGGAGTATATCGGTACATTAAATCGCGCTCATTCCCACGTGGCTCCCAGCAGGCTTACCATCCATCGTACGATGGGTACCCTACTATTGCCGACATTACGGAGTGGCTGCAAAAGTCTGGCCTGACTGAAGTGCAACTCGACGAGAGCCATATCACTAGCTTAGTAAATGTTCTCACATTTGACGGAAAGGTTGAACGAGCCGTCCACCAGGCTGGGTTTCGTGCTGTTAAAGACAATGAATCGTACTCCCAGCGTTGCCCGTGGTTTTATACCGCTGGCCGCGAAACAGAGACTGATCCGCAAAATTGCGAGTAAGTGGACCGCGCTTTATTTCTATCCATTTACGCGCTTTGTTTTCATATTGGATGATTCTCTAATCAAAGGTACTTGAACGTCTGGCTGGGGTCATGAGCATTAAAATGACATTCAGCATTTAGCTATTTATTAGTCCTGGAGTTTTACCGAGCTTCGCGTTTGTTCAATACGAGTTTGGAGGATTCAATTGTCACGTTGAATTTCGCACCCAACCTACGTGGTAAACGATGTCGAAGCCCGCAAGTACAATGATTGCTTTTACTGCTCGAGTACCTGTACAGGATTGCGAAAATACAGAAAAACTTGATTCTTATATAATAGAATTGCGTATATGATCCGTAAGCGTGATTGTGTATTATCAAACTCGGTCTTTAATCTTTCGTCCCAAATACGACTCGGCGAATATTGTGGGGGCCTTGACGGTTAAAACGAGTTTACGATCAAGTCATAATGCCCCGGCCGGTAAAGCAGTGCCACAGGCGGCAAAGGTACCGCAGACTGAACGTCTGAAACGATTTCGTGTTTGTTCAAAGGTCCCGGCCTTGAGTCAAGGTAGTATACTATGAGACGAGAATGCATTGCAGAGACACAGGCGTGGATAATAGGCTCATCTGCCTCACGGCCCATTGCCTCTACTTGTGAACGAACATAAGCATCTAAATCATCAGCACCGACATACGCGGCATAGAGCTCAGCGTTTGCTCTCATTTGGCAAGCCGTCACAAAGCGCAGATAAACCACAAACGAGTTTGATCCTTGGGGTTCTTGAAACCGAGAAAGAATCTCGTCATGGGCACCGACCAGATCAGATTCTCCAGAAGCAGCCACCTCTAGAATACCTAAAGCAGCATCTAGAAAGTCTTCGTATGCTAGTTTTTCGTAGCCATTAGCTTCTAGTAAATTCTGTGTGCTGTTGAAGCCCTCGATTGCTTTTCGTCTATCTGCCGGTGGAATAAATAAAAGATTTAGTGTCCATCCACAAGCGAATGCTGCGTTTTGTCAGCAGGTCTCCCTGTAATCGAAAAGGTGTAAAATTTTATGAATTAAATAATCATTGAAAACGATTTGATGTTCAAAAGAGTGATAGAATTGCAGTATAATTAGCGGCCGAAACAAAAAATACATTAAAAAGCATGATAAAAGATAATAAATGTATGGAGGCGTGAATAGTAAGAGATAACAATTGAGCCAGGCTAGCAAAGTCAAAAGAAATGGCAATTTTACCTCTGAAAAAGCAGTTGCCGTCGCCGAGCGATCGATGTAACAATTTATCGCTCAAAGTCTGGGGTAAGTATTCGTGTAGAAGGAATATACGAAAGCGTACTTCTATTTTGGCTCTAACGACTGGTGAGCCATTGGCATATTCGTCACGCAGATCGCTTATGGGCAAAGGTGCCGATACAAGCGGACGCTCGCCATACTCGTCCTGCTTGAGTTTTTCTGTCAGATCGAGGATCTGTTCATCACTCAGCTCGTCAGTCATATTAATTTTTTGGAATTGGTTTTGTGGTAGCATGCAGTAAATGACGTATTAGCGCATTAATATGTAGCCAATAGATGAACGGGTACCCGTCCGCGTATTGACCAGTATTTATTTATTTATTTATTTATTTATTTATCATTATATCAAGTAGCGAAATATTACCACATTATTATTTTTTGTTTGTGGCATAAACTCGTCATTGATCTGCGTGAATCGGATACATGATCACCATCGATGCGTCAAAGTATACGCCATCGCAACTTGCGCTTATGTACCTTCAAGCGGTAATACGTGCGCAGAATACACGTGATGCTCTGTATCGCGAATTTGAAGAGTACGGATTTCTTGAAACTATCTAACCCTCAGCTCTTTTCAATCCTTTCTGCATAAAGATGTCGATGACGATGGTGAGTAGGCCAATTGTTTTCTCGGTTCTCAATTCGGTACTGTGGTTTGCTTTAATTTGTTCAAGGTCTATTTAAAATGTTTTATCGACTTTTTTGTGTCTACACTTTTTGTTTTCCCGTATTTTTGCCTTTTCCCCAAAATTATTATATTTCCACGCCCTTTTTGTATCATTGCACTCTTTAACTTGTAATGCATACTATTGTCCCCTTTTGCCTTTAATTAAACGGCCATTTCATGACTCACGCTTTATCTTTCAACTGCTAATTATCAGAGTACAAGTCTGTTGTACGATTAGTCACACAAGGCTTCCAAGATGTATCGGCCGAAATTCGTGACTTGCAATCGCGACTGCATGACTGCGGCTACGGCGATTACGCAGATGCCGTACAGAAATTGCAGAATGCTGAGCAGGATCGCCTAAAACAAGTACGTTTCTATTGGCTGTATTATCTGTCTTTAATACAATTCAGCTCTATTATCTTATTTATTTATTTATTATGTCTTTATGTTACTAATCTGCAGACGGTTAGGTACCAACAAGAAGAGCTACAGTCGCGTGATGATATTCACGATAATTTATCATCAGCAGAAGCATACGCAGAAAAGTAAGTTCTTTTCATATGTTTATGCTCATGCCAGGCGTGTATCTAATCGAGCTTTAATCGATGAGCAAATGGAAGAAATACGATGTACTGTTGCAGATTTAGCCGAACAGCAGCAGCAGTAGCGATTTAGCAATTGCATCTTTATGATTTTGTATCCGTCGTTTGAATGTGTTATTTTCCTTTGACAATTATAGTCTCTGCATAACAAAATTCTGGCCGATCATGTTGCTCAGCGCAGTTTGATCGTTTCATAAACGCGTTGTATCCCGCTAAAATCTAATATAATCTAAGCAATGCAGTGTTGCTAGATTAAAGATGCAGTTATAAATAGATTACTTTGAAAGAATTATTCTATTTAATATAATTAGTTTTACTAATTCATTAAACAATTTATTAATTGTTTATTTATTTAGTTTTTAGCCGAAGAATTAACTATCTGATCAAATTATTAAATTCGATCATAAATGGTATTGAGTATTGAAGTGTACAACATGATTAATGAGGTTGCAAAGGCACGTCTATAATACAGCGGTCGTGTATATAAAATCAACGCCCTAATCCAAACGAGTCACAAACGGAAAACACGTCGCCGGCTCTCTTTATGTCTCCCTGCACGACAACGGTAGGCCTTCCAGACCCTTTACCAGCGTTGCGAACTTGGCCCTTGAGGATCTTGTTGGCAACACGGTACAAATCGTCTACAGTTATGGCATCAATATGGTCACAGATCTCCTTGGCCGTAGTTCGCACACCACTTTGAACTTGCCGGGCTAAATCTTCCAGCATAATTGATCGTGATTCCAAGTTATACATTAGCGAAGCCTTGAGCAAGTTTTTAGCTCTATTAGCCTCAGTCTGGCTGATGGGCGAACGAAACGCGGGGTCAAGTAGCCTTACAAATTCTTGGCAAATAACAAAGGCCAAATGCTCAGCCGAAGAGCTGTCGCAACTTGCAGATATACCAAAGATTCCACTATCGCTGTACGAATTATTAAACGCAACGCAGCTTTCCATAAACCCGTACTGGTTTAGCACGTGAGTAAATAGTCGGGAGTACATGCCTTTCCCGGGTCCGCCAGCACTAAAACTGCCTCCTCCGCCCAACAAAAATTGCAGTGTAGCCGCCGCATAAATATCTGGATCATTAATCGGCACAGTTTCAAAGGCTATTATCATATGCGTTAGAGGAACACTCGTTCCCGGGGCAATAGCCGCCTCACTCTCTGGTATTTCTACCAGTCCACCCGTGTACTTTGCCACCGGCTGAGCGGGAAAAGGCACACTCGCCGGAGGCATATCTCCATAATACTTTTCTGCTAATTGCAGGGCCTGCTGGGCTGAAATACCGGCAAAGGCTACAATCACCCGGTCCGGGCGGTAAAACATTTGTCTATACTGGAGCACAAGATCCCGATTGATAAAAGGCAATGCCTCTTCGGGGCAGATGAGAGGATTGCCCAGAGTATTATCTCGAAAGGCAGCATAGTGAGCCAGCTCAGGGAGCACTTGATCCGGTTTGTTCCATAGCTCTTGAATCTCGTAGGCAGCAGTAGCCTTGGCCATTTCCACTTCTTCGTCTTGCAGTAATGGGAACCTTACAGTATCGGCAATTATACGTGTTATTTCCTCGACATCGCTGTTGAACACAGCTGCCTGGTACAGCATGGTCTCGCGCGAACTTGAACATAAATAGTTGCCACCCATTTTTTCCAATGCAATAAGAATATCGTCAGAAGATCGGGTCCGTGTTGATTTGAAACCAAGGCGGTCCATTATATGAGAGACACCTCGGAAATGGGCAGACTCGTACCGTGAGCCGGCATCAACGTACGTACCCGCTGCACAAAAATGGCCGGGTACGGGTTCCGTTACTACGCGAATCCCGTTCGGCAGAGTTGTGAGAACGTCTAATTTTCCAGCGTCCTGATGTTAGTGATATGGCTTTGTACGAGAGGGAGAGAATTGATACAGATGATGTATAAACGTAAAGATCCTATCAAAAATTGCAATGAAACTGATAGATTGTGAAATAGATCTGATAGAGGTTTGGTAAGTATCTAACAGAAATCTGACAGAAATCTGACTTGTATCTGACAGATTTCCGAAAGATACTTCATAGAAATCAAACGGACGCATGTGAAATGCAAGGCAGACGTAATATATCCAAAGGCAAACAGCAAGCAAAAACAAAAATTTAATCCTTTGTCCTTACGTACCTTTGCGGGACGAATGTTCACGTTAGTTTGAAGTAACCGGCAGGCAGCCGGCAATTTGCGAGCACACGCGGCGAAATGCCGTCCGGGCGCACAGGCCCGGTTCATTTTCGGCTAGACGAGACGAAGAATTGGTGCAGGAAACAGATGAAGATTTGGGATATACGTAATTCTTAAAGAAAAATAGAAGTATTGGCTAAATGGAAGTTAAAATATTTTAACAAATGCAGAAACAAAAAGGAAAAAAGCCAACGATAGGAAATTGTAAAGTCCGCGCACAATCTGCGATGTCGACAAACACTGCCGGTGCGAATGTTGCAGATTGTAATTTTAAGAAAAGATATTTGAATTTGATAAATTATTTTTAATGCGCTACGTGCTACTGAGTGTATAGAATGTTTTATGTAATGCAGTTCTCTCGTATCTGTATAATAGTATATATATATATTTAAAAGGCCATTTTAATATATAAGCTGCCTCGGGCGATATACATTAATAAAATATATTATTATTTTTCTAATAATATTTTTATTATAGTTATTTTTATTATAGTTATTTTTATTATAATTATTTTTATTATAATTATTTTTATTATAATTATTTTTATAATGATATATGTAAATTATATAGTCATATCATACGCTCTCGGTTTATACTAATATGGCAATCAAACGTTGAACAATAAGTATGAGGATTTATCTTTCAATTGCATGATACTAATGAAATCTTCATAGGCCTGTTTATGTATATCATTCAGGACCAGAATAATGGTTGAATATCGCATTCATTTTCATGGTTTCATTAGTGGGCGCAGTCCTATGATTAATTTCCGTGCAAGTAAAATGACGTTATGTCGTTGTGTATATGGAACCACATTATCATTGCGCGGTCCGACTCATGTATATATAATTGAACGCGCATGATCTGATTAGATCTGATAAAATGGGTCAAAGGAAACCAGTAATACAGAGAGCCAACCAATATATAGGACACGAGATCAGATAAGATCTTTTAATGCTCTTATCATCATGAACGATAGCATCAAGGACATTGCCGTCGGCAGCGTAAGACCAGCTCACCCTATTAATTCCCTTTGTATCATGCTTACAACAGACGGCTGGAGCACTCAGCAAGATCGTAGAGTAAGTGGGGGTTATCGGTATCTATATTAAGACTAGATATCCGTTTGACACTGTCAAAGTCCGACTGCAAACACAGACTTTTGCACGCCCACAGTATGCAGGTCCAGTAGATTGTGCAAAGCAAATCGTCCACAATGAAGGGACAGTCTCGTTATTCCGGGTATGATGCTGATTGCCGACCTTTTTATTTTTTTTAATTTTGTTTTAATTTTTTTTTATTTTTGGTAATTTGATCTTTCCAACTTTACTTTTCGATCAAGGTCTAACAATACTCAAGGGCGTTTCTGCACCGCTGGCAGGCGCAATGGCGGAAAACGCTTCTTTGTTCTTTGCTTACGGAGAGATAAGTTGCCATTTTATGTATTCAATTATCTCTATTCGATTTTTCTTTCCTTAATGTACTTATCCTTGTTTAAGCCAAAAAATGGGCCACGGCCACTTACGGTGCACCGTTAAGCTATACCTCGCTACTTTGCTGCGGAGCTTTTTCAGGGCTTTGTACCTCATTTGTACTTACGCCCTTTGAGTTGGTAAAATGCCAGGCACAAGTTCAGGCTCGGAAGCCGCTCGTAATACTGCGCGATACATTAGCCAGCAATGGGCTAGCCTCGCTTTGGCGAGGTCAAACGGGTACAATGATACGGGAAGTTGGAGGCACAACATCTTGGTTTGGCGCTTATGAAGCGGTTTTGCATTTTTTATCAGCATCTACCCCGCCTCCTATTGACCCAGAGCTTGGAGCTGAACCGGAGGTAGAAACTTGGAAATTGGCAGTAGCAGGAAGTGCTGCAGGTGTTGCGTACCATATTATATTTTTCCCGGCCGACAGTGTAAAATCTAGAGTGCAGGCTCTTCATGGAGCTCTTGATTTTCGAGGAACAGCAAGTGAGATGCTTCAACATGGAGGGATAGCCAGCTTTTATCGTGGACTCGGCATTACATTAGCAAGGGTAGGTTCATGTGCACATATTCCTATTTGCATCTTTAGTTTTAGTTTATTTGACTTTGCTTTGTTTTGCTTCTTCTTCTCCTTTTTCTTTTTTTTTTTTTTTTTTTTTTTTTTTTGGGTGTGTGTGTATGTTTGTTTGTTTGTTAGAAGTATCTAAATAATTTCGGGGCTATTTGCTAAACATTAGGCTGCACCGTCGAGCGCGGTTATTTTTATCGTGTACGAACGGCTCAGAAGATGGGTGGATGGTGTATTTTAGACAGACACGATATATATACAAGCATCACGCGACATATTTTTTGATACTGCCAATGTGTTCAATCTGGCGATCTAAAATATGACTTAGAATTGAATTAGTTAGACATGAGAGAATAAAAAGCTTTGTTTTGAGACCAACGGAGATGAGAAAATAATGCTTGATCGATGTGCATCCAAGTAGCAAAAAGAAACATTAAATAAGGTGAAACTAGTTAGATTCCGTTGAGCATAAGCAAACTATAATGTTTACACTCATAAACATTTTACAAATTGAGAGCGCAAAAAGTCATCGAAAGACAAGACAATTAACACACGCCAAAGGCTAGAATACTTTTATTTCAAAAGGATATCAAAGACTGCATATCATCAATTAAATAGATACATCAAACTAAGTCTGTTTTTTCTTCGGTTTATCCTCGGCTATCTCGACATTATCTAGACTGTTAGACACAAAACTGAAGAAGAAAAAACAAAATGTATAGCCTGAGCCACAAAGCTAATACGGCTGATTAAAGGCAATTAATTCATAAATAAAAACAAATACATGACGCAGTAAAAACGGCCAAATACATAGCGACAGCCATCTCAGAATAGCCAAACTTACCCTCAGGTATTTCCTTAAACTTTTCCACAATAAAGTCGTAAACGTCATCACTAACGTCGCCCTGAATTACAATTTCATCCTGGTTTGCTGCGTTTTTTGAAACACTTGCTCCAGTCGCAAACTTTTGAGCCAACATTTTCGCAGCCTTTTTCAAATCCACATCAAAGGCTTCTAATCCAATGATCGCAGTAACATGTTTACGCTTTGTACGTTCAATGCGACGAATAGTTACTTTACTAGCCAAACGCTTCTTACGCTCACGATCTGCCCGGGCCTCCTGCTTTGCTTGTCGCTTTTCCGCGTCCTTTTGAGCTTTTTCCTTTTCTTCAACGGATAGTTTTGCAGTTTTTTCCGTCAGTGCCGAAGTCGAGTATAGCTGTTCAAACAAATCTGCGTGTGTTGTACTCAACCATTCTTTGCATCGGGTTATTGTACTCCCAAATTCACAATACTGTCACGGGTTAGACCTTTATAAAATCGCCAATCTAATAAGCATACCTCGGGCGGCAAAGAGCAGACTTCAGTATTAGTGTAAGGTTTAAAAAAGATCAAATACCTTCGCAATAAACGACTGTGCGTGGAAGCACAGCTGGAGAAGACTCCTCGCCTACTTCAGCCATTGCCTTCAATATTAATTTAATATTTTTAATATTATATGGCTATCAGCACAAATAAATAACTTCTACTTTATTTGAATTTTCAAGATTACAAAATATATTTGGTAAATATCAGGGTTACTTATGTCAGTTGTAGATATTTGTATATTATTCTTGTATTTATTTATTTATTTATTTATTTATTTATTTATTTATTTATTTATTTATTTATTTATTTATTTATTTATTTATTTATTTATTTATTTATTTATTTATTTATTTATTTATTTATTTATTTATTTATTTATTTATTTATTTATTTATTTATTTTATATTTGCAGTTGATTTGTAACAATTCATTAAGCTAGATTGATTTGATCCAAAAGCTATGTACAATAAGATTTGCCTCCCAACGCCGATTCTCTTAACAAAAACAAAGATATTGAGACCTCTTTGAAAAATTATACAAGTAGCTGTCTGGCATGATTCTCGCACTGATACAAAGTGTTCCTTTTCACCGCTCACATTATTGCTGTGCGCGAGCCCGCTGTAAATATCCAGTAATAGAGAATAGCAAACTGAACCGCCGCGAGTAAAACCAAAACCCCCAGAATCTGAGGCGCCTTCTGTAGCGCAAACTTCAAGACCAGTGGAACCGGAGTATAAGTCGTCTGGACTTTGTCTGCAACAGCTTCGATGATAGCCTTTCGCTCGTTTGCCAATCGAATCTGTATTTCTCGCTCAAGCCCACTTTCAAACAGATTGAAGTTATCGGAAAGCCCTGACTCGTGGATAATGCGCTCCATAAGCTCCTTAAAAGACGAATATTGACGATAAATTTGCTCCTGGTACTTATCATCAAAGGTAGAAAGTAATGCCTGATTATTTGCTTTACTGTCTGTCTCTTGCAAAGGCAAAGTTCCCCTTGCACCTTTTTCTCCAGATGCCTTATGGGTATTCAGTGATTGAGACTTAGTGTCAAGAGTTTGCATTTCAATGCGCGTGGGTGTCTGCGATACCCAGGCGCCTGGAACCGACGCGACAAATGTTCGCTCCGTACTTTCTGTGCGGCTTGGCTTTTTGTCTGAGTTCAATACTTTATTCTTGGAGCCCTTTTCTTTCTCTGTACTGTTTATCTGTGTGCGCTCCGTATTTGCCGCATTGCCTGTTGTCCCTTTATTTTCAATCAAAGTCTTGGCAGCTCCAGAGTCTGTCTCAAATTTTGTCTTGTCTGGGCTCTTTCGTGGTTTCACAGGACTCCTTTTGGTTCGGTCAGGGCTCGCCCGCAGATCTGTAACATTTTCGAAATTTGCGACTCTTTCAACCGCCTTTCCCATTTCCATAAACTGACCCGTTCTTGCTGACTGTGTGCCTCTGCTATTCTCAATTGACGGTGCCCAACTGCCGACTGGTGGGTGACAGTTCTCCTGTTTCGCAGTGTACTGCTTCTTTGCTCCGTTTTCTGATCGCTGGTCCATTGCCAAATAGCTCAAGTTGTTCCCAGACTTAAAAGAGCCTGCTTTATCACTGCCAGCCGGTCTGCTTTTAGCCCGTTCCAATGTCTGATCAAGCCTTCTTACTGGATCACCTGAAATATTGCCATTAGTTTCACCCCTTTCTGCCGCATTATTCCCCCTCTCAAACCTCAGCTCATATTCGCTGTTCAAGGGCGAGGAAGCGTTACTAGTAAACGATATATTGCGACTAAGACGTTGCAGCATTCGGTGAGGACTATCCCCCCGGCTATAATCGTGCAAGCTTCGACGTGAGCTCGATTTCCTCTGCAATGGAGAGGTATTGTCCGACATATCCGAATCAGTTTCTTCGCCTTCTTCTCCTTCTTCTCCTTCTTCTTCTTCTTCATTTCCATTTTCTCCGTCTTCTCCATTTCTGTCTTTTTTTGCCTGCTCCAGCCGTGAATTTTGAGCTGACGATGCGAGGATCGGTGAGACTGCAGCATCAAACGGCACTCTGCCCTCGATTCCTGTCTCGAGCCCACTTGACTCAAACCTGTCTTCAATGGATTGATCATTAATTGTATCGCGTTCGTGATCTAATGCTCTCTCAGGCGACGCCATTTCACGTTCAGCCGGGGCGCGCGCCCGCTGAAAGCGACCGTATGGTCGAGTAGTAAATCCGGGACTTGTTGTCGGCTCAAACATTTGCAGGAATTAATATGTACGATTATTCAAAGCTCACTGTGCATCGAATTGGCGAAAATTTTAGGTCTGGTATTCATCATTTAGACCTTTGTGGACAGAAAAGCATTCGTTTGAGCGCCAATACGCGTCGAGTCAACAGGCAAGCGATCGAATCTTGCCAATTAATTAATAAACAAATAAATTAGTAAATAAACTAATTAATTAATTAATAAATTATATACATTGATTTCCCACTGGACAAAAGATCCAATAAATCATGAAATACACAACTATAATATTATTACCAATGAAAAGTAGAAGTCGCCATAATTTTCTTACGTGCCACATTACATAGAGGCGCAATATAATAGCTTGCTCAAGCTTACCTCATACATAATATTCGCGAGACAAATTTAGCATAATAATACAATCTTGCAGAGTCTGAAAAAAAGACTCTGCCATCAAGCTTACGCGATGGCTTCAACTGCAAATGGGAAAAGCGGCGGTGTCGGCGCAGCGTCGTTTAATGACAAAGAAAAGCCGCAAGAAGTTCGATTCAGTAATATTACGGCAGCCCGCAGGTAGATTGTTATTGGTTTAATATCCTTGTATCCTTTGCTAATGAGAAAGCGTGGCCGATGCTATTCGGACTTCTCTTGGGCCTAAGGGAATGGACAAGATGATCCAGACTGGCAAGGGCGAAGTCATTCTCACAAATGACGGTGCCACTATTCTAAAGCATCTCTCAGTGATGCATCCTGCCGCAAAAATGGTGAGTTTCTGCTTTCAATAGAGCCGTATAACTATCCTCAGGTTCTATCCCTTCAGTTTTTATCCTTCAATTTTTATTTCTTCAATTCTTATCCCCAATTTTCGCCTATATCTAACTTTACAGCTGGTAGATTTGTCTGCGGCTCAGGATGTGGAGGCGGGAGACGGCACTACTTCGGTCGTAGTTCTGGCCGGAAGTTTGCTGGCTGCGTCTGAAAAGCTGCTGGAGATGGGTATTCATCCTACTGTGATTGCAGAGGCTTTCCAGCGTGCGGCCGACGTGGGAGTCAAGGCACTAAAGGCCAACGCGACTCCTGTTGAACTTACAGATCGCAAAGCATTACTCCGTGCAGCTAGCACTTCTCTTAGCTCAAAGGTGCGTTTCAAAATTATGTTTTAATATAGATGTTAAAAGCTTTATGTTTGCCATTTCTTGTCAAGAACTAACATTGTTTTCCTTTCTATTTGTTTGTTTTTTTGTTTTTTTTTTTTTTTTGTTTTTTTTTTTTTGTGAAATTCCATCTTGCTAAAATATGTAATTACAGATCGTTTCGCAATACTCTTCGCTATTGGCTCCGATCGCAGTGGACGCGGTGCTTAATATAATTAAGCCCGATAGTGATAACGTTGATTTGAAAGACATTCGCATTGTGAAGAAAGTCGGAGGTACTATTGACGATACGGAGCTCTCAGATGGTGTCATTCTGACACAGAATGCAATCAAATCGGCCGGTGGACCAACGCGGGTGGAAAAAGCTAAAATTGCTCTATTGCAATTCCAACTGTCCCCCCCAAAGCCTGATGTAAGTCGTGAAATAATTATGATTATAATATAGCAAGACATCAAATTTGAATACGAAATTTGTCGTCTCGAAATTCGGTCCTTTTTATTGAAAAATTAAATCTTTTTAATTTTATTTTTTTTTTTTAGCTTAATTTTATTCAATTCTAATTTCATTTTTATCTTTCTTTAGCTGTATCTTTTCAAAACTTGCTTACCACAATTAGATGGAAAATCAAATCGTGGTCAACGACTACCAACAAATGGACAAGATTCTGAAAGAAGAGCGGCAATATCTGCTCAATATGGTCAAGAAGATCAAGAAAGCTGGAGCTAATGTGCTTCTTATCCAAAAATCTATACTTCGTGACGCTGTTAATGAACTTTCACTCCACTTTTTAGCTAAACTCAAAATCTTGGCAATCAAAGACATTGAACGTGATGAAGTTGAGTTTATATGCAAATCTGTGGGTTGCAAACCGATCGCTGACATTGAATCCTTTACAGAGGATAAGCTTGGATATGCCGATGTGGTTGAGGAAGTTGGTTCCGCAGGAGCTCACTATGTAAAAATCAGTGGTATAAAATCCGAAGCAAAGACTGTTTCCATCCTCTGCCGAGGTGCAAACAATTTGGTTCTGGAGGAAAGTGAAAGATCCCTGCATGACGCGCTCTGTGTAATTCGCTGCCTTGTAAAAGAGCGAGCAATGATTGTTGGAGGAGGAGCTCCAGAGATTTCTGCTTCTCAGGCACTAGCCCGCCATGCACGTACTTTATCGGGGACGGAAAGTATCTGCTTTCAGGCTTTTGCCGAGGCACTGGAGGTCATTCCGTCGACTCTGGCAGAAAATGCCGGTTTAAATAGTATTAAAGTAGTTACAGAATTACGCAGTCGGCACGAACGGGGGGAAAAAACGTGTGGTATAAATGTTCGCAAGGGAACAGTGAGCAACATACTCGATGAGAACGTTATTCAGCCTTTGCTTGTGAGTGTTTCTGCTATGCAGCTCGCAGCAGAGACGGTCAAGATGATTCTTAAAGTTGACGATATTACATTTAGTCGATAGATTAATCTATTTTTTGCCTACAGCAGTTTGTATTAGATTTCACTCTAAACACCAAGTTTGCCGTGTGTGGTAGGGTAGAATGTCTTGGTGCCGTAGTACTTTATTATTATTTATTTATCATTACTTATTGGCTATTGATTATTCGATTCCCTATTCTTTTGAACACTGACGTGTAGACCATCAATTAAGCAGGCTAGCAATGCAAATGCATAATAACAAAGACATCTTTATAAAGAAAAAAAAAGAAAGGCATTAAACCCTCTAGAATACAGAGACTTGGAGGCACAGCCCAGAGCTTTATGCTCCCCTGGCAAACCGATTCTGCCAGACTTCGCCGATTGCGCCCATAACCGCATCAGCAGCTTTACCAAGAAGCATCGAGGACGAAGAAGGACTCGACTGTGCATCGGCAGCTGGTGCTTTATTTTCATGAGGCAAAGAGCCGTGTCCCGGCCTGTCGAATCGTACTTCAGTGTCGCCTCCATCATCATCAGAATAATAAGCATGGCTGATGGGCAGTTTAGGCGCAGATTGCGAGTGCCTGCTCTGTGCAGCCTGACCCACAGAGGCAGACGAGGCAGCAGCAGCAAACAAGTTGTTTGTAGAGGGCCTTCTTACACTCTCTGCCGATCTCAAATAGTCCATATCAATATGAGAATGGGCTTCGTGAGCATTCGCTCGTGGATTTTGGCCTGCAAGCGAACGCTGATTGGCACTGTATCCTCCTCCGTCTCCGTCTCCGTCATAATCCTCTTCGTCGTCATCGTCGTTGGGGTAAAAGTAGCTCTTGTCGCCAGATCCTTCGTCATACTGCCGATCAGAATCGTTGTCGGAATCAAGAAAGTGTGAAGCCGTCTCTGTTGCCTGATCGTCTAGCGAAGAGCTCGGCCCTCGGCCATAAACTGCTCTCTCGTTCTTTGAATGATCATAGTACTTTATAGACCGGCTGGGCGAGTAGGCTGTACTACCTGCTCCGCTTTGTCTCGCGTTTCTTTCGTCTTCCTCTTCCTCGTCCTCGTCCTCATCCTCGTCCTCGTCTCCTTCTTCTTCTTCCTCTGGCTCTTCTTCCGCAGGGTAGCCTCCACTGAACTCATCGTACCCGCTATAGTCGTCATTGTACCCGCCACTGAAATCCACATCCTCAATCAGGGGGCCTTCTTCTTTCAACGTTGTATTTGGCAAAGCCGCCACCATTTCCAAGTGGCGTTGGGAGCCAGCGTCTGATTGATTGCTGTACGAAGGCAAATTAGAGGCTATACTACTAGTCGCTGAATCTCGGCGCAGTCTGGCCTCAAATGACAGAGAAGTATCGTCTTCCTCGTCGTCATCGTCATCGTAAAAGCCCGCTCGCGGCTCATACTCGTACTGCGCTGAAGACGCTTCGTCAGACTGGCCTATTGCCGGAGGGGAATCAATATCGTCATTGTCGTAACCGTAATTGTCTCCAAAATAAGATGTTTCACCTATTGTTAGAAAAATCAATCAATGAAAAACATAATAGTGAATAATAATCAACACAATAAATAATGAACAATAATTGAAAATTAATTATATCATTGAACCATTAATCATTTCAGTCCAATTCCCATTCAGTTTTATAATTAATTACAACTGAAGAGAAACAGGAATTGTATGAAATGACAAGGGAATAGAATAAAGCACATAGCTGAAACTGATTAAACAGCTATTTAATTCCATCATTTTTATATATTCTTTCCCTTTACTTTATCAAATACTTACCCATTCGACTCTCTGCCCGGGGTGTATCCAGAGCAATGCATTGCTGAACTGTATCGTTAAAATGTATGCGGCGACGGTTCGACGTTGTAGAGCTCTCAGTAACGTGAGAAGGATCCGATGCAATCGAGTTCAGACTCACTTCACTGAAATCTGATTGCCCTAAAGACCGATTAAGCTTTGATGCAGCCTCAGACCGACTTTTTGCACTGTTCAATCCCGAGCTATCGCTGTCCGACTGCTCTTGGCCAAGCTTGTCTGTATCATAAGAGTCCCTTCTGGATGGAAGGTGAGATTTGGCAGCGAGCAGCATTACTTCTGATGCAGTACGCTTCTTTAGTATGGGCTTATATGGCTGATCAGCAGTAGCTGATTGAGTGCCTTTGCCAGCGATTGAAGAGTCAGAGCTCATACGGCTCGAAGATTGTGAACTAGGTGCAATCAAGGGCTGTTCACTGGCTCTTGTAGTCGTATGTAAAGGCCCATAGAGCCAGGTAACATCACAATCCTTGAGCCAGTTTAGACTGCGAGGAGATATTGTACGTAAATTACCACGAGATTTAGCCCACGTCCGCCAACTAGCGTTCTCCAATCGATGGGAGTTATCCAGCATTTCCTGCTGGCCTGTAGCGTTTCGAAATTGAGCATTTTCATTACGGTTTTTCTCCTTTGTTACACGACTCCAACTGGCCCATATGTCTTTCTCGTCCCATCTGTGTGACAAATAGTCAACGTGCAGGTTAGCACTGGCCCGCAAATCACTGTCATCGCTGGTTGCTGGGTTCCTTGATTTAAAGAGAAGAGCCAAATCCTCCGTTGAAGCCGTCGACAAGTCCAGCCCGGACCGTTTCGCATCCGAAATTAGTTCATCATGTGCCTTTTTGTCATTTTGCAGAGCTGATATAGCCTCGTCTTTAATAGCTGAAGCGGAGGCCTGTTGAGAAGGAGCTGAAAGTGATGCCTTGTCCCCCGCAACAGAGTGGCCCTGGCTCGTTCGTTGGGTTTGCGAGTCCCTGTGAGATACCTTTTCCGCCTGATCGTACTGCGGGAATAAAACTGTGCTCGAATCTTCGTCGTCACCGTCGTCACGTTTATATTGAACGGCTCCATTATTTTGCAATTTATCCTCCCTTTCCTCTGCTGCCCTTCCTCCTCTACTGCTTACTGCCGACGGCAAAAGACGGCGAGAATGTTCGGGAGAACCCGGAGCACTTGGCGATTCCGGGAGGCCGGCAGCGATACTCGAGGCAGGAGGCAGATTTTCGGGCGGCAGTTTCAGGTACAGAGTCTCTTCAGCTGAGGGTTGGTACCCTGTGGGCTTTACATACGAATCAGAATCGCTCAGTCGGCGAACCAGTCTCGAAGGCCGCTGAGGTCGACGAGCTGATGTTTCCAGCAGAGCATTCTGATCAGTACTATCAGACGGAGCTGAACTGCCGCCTAAATCGCTCCGCCGCTCCGCCGCTCCTCCGCTCCCAAGTGCTATATCACTACTGCCGTCTCCACTATCGGGTTTATTATTCAAATCTTGCTGAGCAAGACCGGCCGCTTTCCCTTCAGACTGATCTCCCCCATCATCCTTCTCCTCATCACCAGCCTGCCAGCCGCTCGGTAAGGGGTTTCCGCTGCCGTGCAAACGGTACGCTCCTGGCGTCGTTTGCTGCTCGGCTAAAGCCATTTGCGCACAAGCGCCCGACAGATCAGGCGCTCAGGAAAAGAAGAAAAGAGGAAACGCAACGGGACCCGGTGTCCTTTATGGAAGCGAAAATTTATACGGACCAGCAAAAGGCAGAGTCAAGTCTCCAAGGCGGCTTTGCCAATTTAAATTGCTGCTTTGCCAACACGCGGTCGAGTTTGTATGGTCTTTCTTGAGTAAAGCAATGGAAACTTGTCCCCGTCGCGAAGCAGGCAGGTTGCTTGTCGATGGAACGGAGATACGCGATCAAGATTGCTAGTCTGCCCACGTTCCGTGCCTGATAAAATGCAGAAACGATGCGAAAATGGTTCTGCGCGTGCTTCAGATTGGTGGTTTATACGCTGCCCATACTGCTTTCTTTTGTATCGCGCTATAACACTAATACCAAGACATTTTGCAATCGGGTTTCAATTGTTTCTTTTATCTTTTTATACTTCTTACATTTCTAATCTTTTTACCTTATTTTTGTTTCATCTTTTTTCTTTTACATTTTTCTTTTACCTTTATTTTTCTTTATATTCCTATTATATCGCTTAATTATTCACCAATTATTCATAATACAGTGCTAATATACTCGAGTGTAATCCTTCCGTTCATATTTCATATCTGGTTTTATACGTAGATTTATCACTGGATTAGTTTTGCCTAACTTTTATCGCAGTATAAAAGCAGTGTATAAGGCCACACAGTATGATTACGCAGGGGCTTTGTGTTACTCAAGGCCATAAAGGCGAATAAGACTGTACAATAAACGTGGCGCTCGCCATAGTTCTAGCCCAGCGGTTAAACGGTCCAGACGCGAAATTTGTGCATGTTTAGATTTAATGTTTATTTAGTATTTAGGTACAAATTTGACACGTGATTTTTTGCGTGTAATGGCTACACAACCGTTTATTTCATGACGGCTTCGGCTTCGACCCGTGTGCGCGTGTATTGGTTTGTCTGTGCACGTACAAGGGCGCAACTACAAGTTTACTTCTTCAACAGTTTCGGAATTTTCATTACAATTTTAATTTGGAGCGTTCGTCTGATTGATAAATGGGCCGCTTATTTGACTTATCAATGGCAAAAATAAGCATAAACTCGCGATTAAATCTGCGAATTTGCGGGGGATCGGAATAAAAGCCAAAAGTGGTCGACTTGAGAAGCCCTCTATTTTGCCTATTCGTCTTTTTCGAGGTCGTAGCAGCTTTCTAATGTTAAAGTAATTCCCTTGTGAAAATAGCCAAGCAATGCTCGAATCATGTAGCGACCAGCCACCGGACCGATGCAATGCAATTGTAATGGAACTAGTAGTGCTATAATTGTAGACGATCAAGTATTAGCGCCAACGGCAAGCAAAGAGAGGGACAATAGCATAGTTGGTTTATTTGGGCATTGAACACGCGTTGTAATAAGCGCATGGGAAATCGGAAGCGTACATTTATTGAGCTTTTTTTCTAGTAATCAAGGGCTACTGTAAATGTATTAAATTTATTTCCTCTTAGATATACACCATATAATACTCCTATTTGTATAGGGCAAGAACGCTTGCTCAGCAAACCAATAAATCATTAAAAGCAAAAGGCATGCAGACTCCAGGCAAAACCATCTACCACCCAAAACGTAGCGCGGAAGGATGAAACACGGGTGGCTGCCAATCCTCCAATCCGGCAGAATCAATTTGCCGCCGGCGTTTCCGTTTCATAGCCTCATACTGCCGCTCAATCGCGTCTGATACTACAATAACGTGCTGTCCCTTGTAGTACTTTAGCATGTTTAAGTTTTGCAATGTATGTAAAATATCCTGAGTGGTCATGCTCGTTTGATTGGCCAGTTCATCGATCGTCGTCTCCACAGAACGCGTCGCCAAAAGACTGATAATCTGCTCTGCCCAATAGGCACGATAAGACAGCAATCCCAAGTCTGATAAAGGTTTCTCTGGTGACCCCAACTTGCCTTCCTTACGAGATAGTTCATATGAAAATTGAATCAAAGCTTTACCAAATCCATGGCGCTGGTATTGCGGCAGTGTAAGGATGCATGCTACATTGTAATTCTCAGCCGACTCTTTTTCCTTGGAAAAATAGCCCACCAAATGATACCCATACTCATCATGCGTACACATACAATAAAACAGGAATGGATCCACGTCGTAATACAGAGTTTTGTGGTCGAGAAACAGCTTTGATAGCAGACACAGATTTCGACACCACTCACGTTGTTTCCGGCCGTCAATTTCAAAAAAAGATATATCGTCGTCCCTATAAATTTCGTTTCCAGGTGGATGCCGTAAAGTACATTTAGCCCGGTGTCTTTCAAAGCGTCGTTCGTCTCCAAAATATTCCAAGCAATACTCACAAATGTAAACTACATCACAATCCGTCAACTCGACGGGGTACGGACTAAAATACCAAGGTTCGATCTCATACTGACCCATCTGGATCTTGTTTAGATTACGAATTCGGGCAACTTCATGAGGGTTTTGGGTCATAGAGCCCTGTGTTCGTAACTTTTCGATCTCAGTTTCCTTTGAAACGGGAGCAGGCTGCGTCTTTTGATCAATATCAAGAACTTCTTCCATGTTTCCGTCCTCGTTTTCATCGTCTTCTTCTTCTTCACCGTCGACCCCTCCTACTGCCTCTGTCTTGACAAGCGCAACATCTTCTTCTTCTTCCTCATCTTCCGCACTGGCAGCTTTGCTGCGCCTGGCTTTTGTCTTTGTCGCTTTGGCCGGTGACTTTGTAGCTTTGCCGTCTTTCTTCGAGGAAGATTTACTCTTAGCTGCCGCCCCACTCGGAGGCTTACGCTTTTCCGGCTTTGGATATTCTATCTCACGCTCGTGATCTACACGCGATATCGGTACCCATTCATCCAGACGCTAATAAGCATTCGTATTAGCAACGAGTACCATTTTGCTTGTATTTGATCTTACCTTGTTGAAATCTTGATAATGCACGTATAATCGCGTTTCAGATCCGTTCTTGCCCAGTTTTATAGAAAGAACTTCGGCTTTACGCAGCTCGCCATCTTTAGTCAGCCAAAGTTTGCACCCTGGAACTATAGATTCTCCGCGCGCTGGTGTCGGCGTGCGCGACGTTTCTGTGCTCATTGTGGTGGTTGGAGTTTGGTCATTTATATTTATATTTATATATATATTTATATATATATTTATATCTATATTTATATTTATATCTATATTTATATCTATATTTATATCTATATTTTTATATTATATTTTTATATATATCTCTATATTATATTTATATCAATTTATTCATACTTCAACTGATAAGCCGTCCGTCAGGACCCACAAAGCAAAATTTATAATCTTTCTTTTTTTTGGTGGCTTTATCTCATCATCGCGGCACATGTCGTCAGCTCGTGCGACACCTCAATTTCTCAAGGAATTGCCAAAGTACTACGATCGTTTTGATTTTTATATTTTCATTCAATTTATTCGGTCCATTACTCTTTCCTTTCTTTCATTAGCTAATCGCAGGTGCGAACATCATATCCATGTCGAAGGCAGTTTAAGCCCAAGTCTTCTATTCACTCTGGCCGAGCGCAATGGCATTTCTTTACCAAATGATATGCCTGGCTTTGAGTCACCCGAAGCTTTGGAAGAAAGGTATACACGATTCTCCGGGCTTGACGATTTTTTGGCCTATTACTTTGTAGGAATGTCGGTGCTATTACACACCGAAGATTTTGAGGATCTGGCCTGGCAATATTTGAAGCGCGCTCACTCGGACGGAGTAAAACATGCAGAAATTTTTTTTGATCCTCAAGCCCATACAGATCGAGGAGTGCCTGTGCAAACTGTCATTGACGGTTTTGGCCGGGCTCTTGATCGGGGCCGCTCAGAGTTAGGGTTAAGTTGCCATTTAATTATGTGCTTTTTAAGACATCTACCAGCATCTAACGCTGCCACTACACTGGCTTCAGCCTCACAAGTCGAATCGTTTAAACAGCAGGTGAAGGGTGTCGGCCTTGATTCGTCAGAAGTGGACTTTCCACCAGAATTGTTCGCTCAGGTATTTGCTCAAGCAGAGGCACTGGGATTACGGAAAACTGCCCATGGCGGCGAAGAAGGCGATCATACTTTTGTAAGCGGAGCCTTGGATTATTTGGGAGTAGAAAGGGTCGACCATGGAATACGCTCACGAGAAAACCCGGGTCTCATGTCGCGACTGGCTAAATCGCACACTCTATTAACCATCTGTCCTTTGAGTTCTGTACGATTGAGGTGCGTGAAAGCAGTCGCTGATTTGCCTATTCGCGAGTTTCTTGATGCAGGTATTCCTTTTTCAATTAACAGCGGTAAGTGTTTGTTGCATGCTATTTAAAACTGTCAATGTATTGTTTTTCTTTCTTTCATAAAATTCTTTTTTCTAATCATAGACGATCCTGCGTACTTTGGTGGCTATATTCTCGACAACTATTTGGCTGTGCAGAAAAGCTTCGGTTTGTCTATTGCCGACTGGGAACGGATCGCTCGAGGTTCAGTAGAGGGAAGTTGGATCGGTGACTCTCGCAAATCTCAGTTGAATGAAGGTATTTCGCAAGTTATAGCCCGGTATTCGGGAGATTAGAGTATTCATGATATGTATTATAGAATATTGTGGGAAGTTTTCTGTTGTCGAGGCGACGAGCCTGTCAGAGATGTATAATTCTGAATTTACAATGTCCTCATGTGATGTCGGAAGCATTTACGTATTTTTTTAAATAATGCTTTTCTTGTAACTATTATTAGTATAAAGACATAACTATCTTGCGACTCTTTACTGCTGCAATTGTGAGCCAATTTTTTGACCGCGGCACTCCCTGGGCTGGGAAAAAAAAGCCCTGTATTGTTTGCAACCAATGATTTTCCCTATGCCGCAAGCTTCTGAGCTTTAAGCCTACTATGCTCTATTTCTAGATACAAAATTCTAGGATATTGAGATCCAATAATGATAGAACGTAAATTATTATTATTACTATTATTATTATTATTATTATTATTATTATTATTATTATACAGTATCTCACGCTGCTCTAGCATGTCATGGACATTGATCCCAACTCCCTGATAGATCAAGCTCGCCGCGATGATTACAACACATTCGAGTTTATAAATTCTTTATTTCGTCCCGGAGACAGCTTAACTGTCTGCCATGAATCGGCCTCTAGCACCTTGACGTCGCTTGAAATTGCTAGTTCAACGGCTTTACAGCAGCTGGAAACATGTGTGGACGAACTTGCTCGAATGAGTGGGCCTCGACTCGAGTACGAAGTCGATGTTTTGCAGGCTGAAGCCCAAAATTTATCAAGTTCAGTGGAAAAATTTTCATATGAGCAAAAGCATTCACGTGTAGCGGAACATGAGGCTTACACTCGTTTAGCAAAATTAGAAACTCAGGCGGCTTTACTCGCACAAACGCAAAAAGTACTACGTGCTGCAAAGGAATGGCCAACAAGCAATTTTGCTGTTGAACATGTGTCAGACCTTTTACGGGAGGGCAATGCTTCTCAGGCACAAGAGCAATTGAGCCTTTGGCAACAATTACTACCCGTCTGGAAGGGCACTCCAGAATGGAAGGATAGAGTTCAAGCTTTAGAGGCGGCTCAGAAGAAGCTGGTAGAGCCGGTGAGTGTGAGAAGCAGTGTGGATGGACTAAGATTCAGATGAGAAAGAGTATTTGCATTCATAATCTAAATCATTGCATTTTATTCTATTCATTAATGCTCGTTTTGTATTTATTATCCAGCTTCATGAGCAATTCTAGCTAAATATTTCTCACTTGAAGGCGGCAAGGCACTCTTCGGCTGTCTTTCCGGGATTGTCAAACTGCCATCGCAAAACAGCGTCCAGCGCTTCTTTCATGGCCGGTCCCGGCTGGGCAATTCCTTCTTTCCGAAGCGTATTACCATCTAGAAGCGGTTTTACAGCGTACGCTTCCTGCAGATTTTCGTGTTTAACCATTTCTGCAAACGCAAAGTATCGCGAAACAATCGAATCGTCTATTCTGTCAAGAGATTGTGCAGTGTGCTCGAGCAATAATTGTGAGAGTAATACCACAGGCCAGCACGGACCGCAATGCCGAATTGTGAACGCTGAATTTAGCAAAATTGCAAACAGATTATCGGTGATGCAATGACACAATCACACAAATGTGTCATAACTTTGTGATTTAAATTTATTTTTCCGATTACATATTTATATCTATTTTGACTTACCCAGTTTTGATCTCGGTGTCGTGTCCTCCAACAAAGACTTTGGCAGGTACGTGCATATTTTTTGCAAACTTTCCAATAAAGAGGCATTGAGTTTCAAGCCCTGGCGAACAACCACAGCGGGAAGATAATATTCGTGCTTACCCACCCGGCCAGTCTCGCTTGCCCAGGGAAGCAATGCAACATTTAGCCAATACAAATGATCTGTATTTATAAAACTGTCTTGTAGTCGGCTAGCCAGCTGATTAGCCAATCGCAAAAGGCGAGCGTAGCCGGCCTTTTCTGTCTCTGGGGTATCAAAGATAGTGCTGATGAGGTCCAGTTCATTCAACAAGGACAGACTTGCAAAGGCAGTTTTACAGAGCATTTTATCAACCTCAATGCCAATTCGTTCCCGGCTTATTTTCGTACGCAGAGCGGCTTTTATCGTACCATCTCGCATAGCCTCGGCCGTTGCATCGTCCAGTGCGAATCCATATCGCGTGGCAAATCTGATCAGTCGTAAAACGCGTAAAGGATCATCGCGAAATGTTTGAAGAGGCGCTAACGGTGTACGTATTATACCGCGTTCCAAGTCGGAAAGGCCTCGACCTGTAAAATCTTCAATAGAGTCTGTTGCTAGGTTGTAGAAAAGTGCATTGATAGTGGCATCACGTCGCAACGCGTCCTCTTCCGCGGTGCCGAATGTCTTTATAAGCGTATTAGTCTTTATTAGAACCGAAACGGTGAAAGAAAATTGAAATAAAAATAAAGCAAATGCTAATCACGAATCACGACGTAGAGAAAAAAAATGAAGCGTAAAATACCATTTGTGGGATACGGCTGTCGTCGGTATACGTCTCGCACCGCAGATTGACAAAATCGAGGTCTAACCCAAATAGCCTCGTCGTGGCAGTTTCTAAATGCTTTGATTTCTCTGGATTTGATTCAATCCTACCGATTGAGGTAATCCCGGGATCGTTACGAAGACTTTTCAAATTTTGTACAGCAAATTCATGAAGACGGCAGGCAAAATCGTACCCGCTCATGGAATCGACTGCGACGTCCACGTCATGGCTGTTCAGGCCAAGCAGCTAAAAGTCAATATTAAGTCTATTCATTCTCCATAGATTTTCAAGATGGAAACCATTTCGTACGCGTGGAATTTGGGTTCCACTGTTGTTGGATCTTTTCTCGTGAGCTATTTATTACCTTATCGCGGACCCATCCTCCAGCGAATCGGACAACCGTTTTGTTGCCATGTACCCAATTCGCTGTAGCCAAACATAATCGCTTCAGCTCTTGTTCCGATTCGTTGAGCTCAATACGTCCAAGAAACGGCGTTCGTACCGTTGCCATTGCCCGTATGGCTCGTTTCATTCAGACGAATGCCTGCATTTGACTAGAGAAGCTTGACTTTTTGCCGATACGAACAATTAATTATTTAATTATTTAATTAATTAATTAATTAATTAATCAATTAGTTTGTTATTTATTTATTATTTAGATTGATTGGACTTTAATAGAGTAGCTTTATTTAACGCGCAGTAAATTCGATGCTGCTATACAAAATCTGCTATATAATCGCCGTGGTCAAAGTATTTATTATAAAATCTAATAAATTATTACACAGCTACAGTATGGCAGAATGGCCTTGAAACTGGTCGTGGGTCCGTTGGTGGCGGCAATTTTGTGCGCAGCAGTCTTTTTATGGTTCCGTCATACTATTATCAACCGTGCGGCGATCAAACGGTCTTCTATTGGTCGCGGCAGTCTACTCGTTTTTGGATTCTTTCATCCCTACTGCAACGCTGGTGGTGGTGGTGAACGCGTATTATGGACGTGTGTAAGGGCAATACTCGAAGAATATGAGGCTGCCTATTGTGTTGTATATAGTGGTGATACCGAGGCATCTCCACAAGAAATTCTTGATCGTGCAAAGGTGAGATAAATATGCTTTACTGCTACCTTCTAGTGGCTCTTGCGTTTTACGTTTCAATAGCTTGTGGCTTTTTTTCTTTTTTTTTTTTTTTTCTTTTTTTTGTTGAGAAAAAACATATTAATTTCAAGGCCTGTTTTGGTATCGAATTGGACCCTCGACGTGTAAGTATCGAGTTTCTGTATCGTCGTCGCTTCGTCGCCCCGGAAACTTGGCCACGTTTCACTCTTATCGGTCAATCCTTGGGTGCTGTACCTTTGGTCATTGAGGCCCTGTATGCCTTTGCACCTGATATCTTTGTTGGTGAGTTTTTAGTATTTAATTGTTTTTAGTGTTTAATTATTTAAGGATTGGTTTCTTTCCTAAACTTTTTCTGTTCAATATTTTGTTCGCAGCTTTTATTCATCATGGACGAAAGCTAACACAATCCCCAGATACAATGGGATATGCCTTTTCTTATCCGATAGTAGCAATGCTGCGTATACCCATAATTGCTTATGTGCATTACCCCACAATCTCAACCGACATGTTGAGCCGCGTGAGTCCGTATAATGTTGCAAAACAGGTATACTGGCGCATTTACGCGATTATTTATGGTTACTGTGGCCGTTGTGCCGACATTGTCCTGTCCAACTCGACCTGGACAAGCCGACATTTAAGGAATTTATGGAAGGAAAATACGATACTCTACCCGCCCTGTGATACACGTGCCCTTCAATCTCTGCCTTTAATAAACAGGGAGCCCATTATCGTAATGGTCTCTCAGTTTCGCCCGGAAAAAAACCATAAATGTGCCATTCTGGCAATGGCCCGAGTGGTTCGTGAGCTGCCTCAGGCACAAATGCGTCTTATTGGAACGGTAAGAGGAGAGGCAGATCGTCAGCGCGTAAGTGAACTGGAAACATTGGTTCGAGACTTGAAACTGCAGGACAATATAAGCCTGTTAACAGATGTGCCCTGGCCTGATGTAGTAAAGTGGTACGGTCGTGCTTCAGTCGGGGCCAATGCTATGCGAGACGAGCATTTTGGGATTGGTGTTGTAGAGTACCAGGCTGCTGGGCTTATCGCAGTAGTGCACGATAGTGCTGGACCTAAACTTGATATTGTAGTTCCTTTTGAAGGGGAGCCCACAGGATTCCATGCTGCTTCCGAGCAAGAGTTTGCAGACAAATTCGTAAAGGCTTTAAATTACAGTGGAATTGATATACGAGAAAGAGCGAGGAAGAATGCTCAGCGGTTTGCAGAGGACGAGTTTGAACGGCAATGGTTGCAGCACGTCGGCCAGGCTATCGCAATAAAGGGCGAGAGGATTTGAGTGGAGGATATATCTAGAGTCATAGAGGCATTTAATGTTACAAATGGACCTGCCCACCCTTGATCTGCAGATATATAACAAATTATTTGGCGTCATTAGTTTATGTATCCGCAATCTTTTATCGCTCGGCTCTGAACGGCTTTATTCCAAAGGCCAATACGCCAACAGATTGCCAAGGATAAGAGCTTTGATGGGATGGCAAAGCTGTCAAGATCTGCCGTGAACAGTCACGGGCCCCGTGACATTATTCTGTTCTCTAGGATTACTTGACATATATGTATCTTGCAACGGTTAATTTCAGGTGAGTTTCTTATATAGGTTTAAAAATAGAACGCTTAATACGCCAATTCAGCTCGTGATCAATATACGTAATTGTTGATCGGGATTCGGTTGTGGAGTGTTGGAGGCATGAGGCTTTTAACAGGGTCGCGGCTGATGGCCCGTGGACCGGGTTTTCTTCATGCCTGGCAGTATCTGCTACCTTTTGTTTTCTTGTTATTTTTTTCCCGCTCGGTATCGGCGCAGGACGAACGCTCGCCGATCGTAACAAGCACTACCTTTGATTATCTGCCTTCAAATTACTTTTACTTTGAAGACAGTCCTGTACGGGTTTAAAATTTGAGCGCACTTTGGCTGATTGCAGGTTATTATTTATCACGATGGACTCGATTTGAACGTGTATCGAAGCGATGACGATGGTAAAACTTGGTCTCTTGTAAAAGAGCTGGCCGGTAATACCGACCAAGTTGTACAGCATCCATACGACAACCAGCAGGTAAACTTTATTTGATTTTTGCTGTTGAAAATAAAAATAAATCCAAATGGGAAAAAAAAAGAGGAAATCAAAGGGAATTAAATCGATCAGCTCCAAAGGCAGAAGGAGACCTTATACTTTTATCTTCCATCTTGATTACCATCTGGACTAAAATTCTGCCTACAATTCTGTCTATATACTTTTTGTTTCTATGTGTTTCATACGATTCCCTTCCTTTCACCCCTTTGAAATACATCAGCCACCTTTCCAAATCATTTCTAATAAAAGGCTTTCCTCCTCGGAAGCGGTACAACGCATTACCGCACATCGAATCAAGGCAAGTCATGGCACAAGTTTGAGACGGAATTCCCGCACGCTCTTGTCGGCCCGTCCATGTCCTTTAGTGCAGCAAAATCGGATTACGCACTATTCTTTGGGCTTGACTGTGAAGTCAAACTGGGGTGGTTCGGGTACGCTTGCAAGCGGCACGCTTACTACACGAAAAACGGCTTTGATAGCATTCACAGTCTGCAGCAGGACGTTCAGCAGTGCATTTTTGCTCGTTCTTCCCCACAGTTTACGGCTACTGACAAGCACCAAATCTTTTGTATCGAGACTGATACGGATATGGGAGCAAGTGTCCCCGACAGTAATCGGCTTGTGACCTCTGATGATTGGTTCAAAACAGACCCCGTTGAAGTCCCTCTGTTGCCCGGACAACGAGTGCGTGGAGTTATTGGAATTGGGGCAGTACAAACACTGCTCGTTGTCGGTGTTCGGGCGCCGTCAACTGACGAAATGTCGCTCTATGTGAGCAGCACTGGCGATTCATGGCAGGCTGCTCAGTTCCCGGAGGATCATGGAGGTGTAAAGCAGGATGCTTATACAATTTTGGAGTCAACTCCCTATAGTCTGAAGCTCGATGCTTTATCCCATCCTTCTTACCTGAACCCGATGGGTACGATTCTCGTTTCCGACACGAATGGAACGCGGTTTACGCGATCACTGGAGCATACTAATCGCAATGGCCGAGGGGTCGTTGATTACGAAAATGTGGCAAACGTACAGGGCATTGCTCTGGCTAATGTTGTGGAGAATTGGAAGGAAATAGAAGGTTCAAACAGGCTGGCAGCCAAACGTGTTCAGTCCCGAATCTCCTTCGACGACGGTCGGTCCTGGCGCCCTTTAACTGCTCCAGCCGATTCTGATTGTGCTGACGATATTATTGATGATAAAAACAGCAAAACTAATACTAATATCAATAACGCAACTGAGTGCAATCTGCATCTTCACTCGCTTACGGAGCAGCACAACACGGGCCGGATATACTCGTCAACTGCTCCCGGAATCCTGATTGGAGTCGGTTCAGTGGGCAGTCATCTGTTACCCTACGATGAGAGCAATGTGTATACTTCTGAGGACGGAGGGCTGACCTGGCGGCTCGCCCTGGTTGGGCCAGCCAAATATGAGATTGGAGATCAAGGCAGTGTAATTGTCGCCATTGCCGATAAATCAGGCGAGGCGACTACTCAAATAAAGTATTCCACAACGTTTGGTCGAGAATGGCAGTCCCTTACTCTGGACCAGGCGATCGTGCCGAAAACCCTGGTTACAGTCCCAGACTCAACGACGTTAAAGTTTACACTAGTAGGGATGGCGGATTCGGATTCGTCTGCCCTTGTTTACTATCTCGATTTCTCCCCCGTCTATAGCCAAAAGTGTAAGCTTGATCCCAAAGACGGAGAAAAAGGCGGAGGCGGAGGCGATTTCGAGAAATGGTACGCTCATGTCGATAGCAAAGGAGAGCCCGCGTGCCTTTTAGGCCACAAGCAGTATTTTTGGAGGAAACGAGGGGACCGTGACTGTTTTGTTGGGGAAGACTACCACGAAATTGGCTCTAACTTTGAGCATTGTGAGTGTGGAGACGCTGATTTCGAGTGTGATTATGGCTTTGCCAGGCAGGAATCTACGGGCGAGTGCCTTCCAGTCGGCAATTCTAATGCTCTGCCAGGCAAACAGGAGCAGTGTCGCTCAGAGGACGACACCTATATGGCTCCCAGTGGCTACCGCCTTATTCCCGGGGACACATGTATCCGGCAAAAAAGCGAACGACAAAAAGACGACCCCGTGGAGGCCAGCTGCCGTGGCCGGGTGCCTGATCCCGAGAGGCCCCGTAACATTACTGTACAGTTTGACACTATTCCCGGGGAGATTAGACAGTTTTACTACTTGGAGCGCTCGGAAACGTCAGCGGGCGATGACGAGACTATTGTCGTGCGAACAGAAGCCGGAGCCATTTATGTGAGCTATGATAATGGCGGTAAATGGGTGCGGCAGCTGCAGGACAGTGTCATTACCTCTGTCTACAGGCACGATTACTTTTATGATTACATGTACTTTTTTACAGACTCGCAAAAGGCATTTTATACACGGGACAGGGCCCGTACTATTGTGCCACTGGCGGAGGAGCTGCCAGGCCGGCCAAACTCGCTTGGGCTCAGCTACCTCAGCTTCCACCCGGACCACCCAGACTGGCTCATCTTCACTTCCAGTCGCGGCTGTACGGATCCCTTTGCAGACGACTGCCATGCAAATGCTCACTATACGCTCGACGGCGGAGAGACGTGGGACGATTTGGCTTCGCATGTAATGCAGTGTGCTTGGGTAAAGAACAAGAAACTGCGGTGTGAAGACGAGCTGATCCTGTGTGAAGTGAGGCAAAAGGACAGAGTGGCCTTAGATGGTCAGCGTAGTGCACAGACAACGTCTCTGTCTGGTACTGCTCTTGTTTCGAGCAGCGATTTCTTTGATACAGAAACAAGTGTGTTTGATTCGATTGTTGGGTTTGCCATCTTTGAAGAGTTTATTATTGTTGCCACTACAGCTACAAACAAAGACAAAGACAACAAAGGCAAAGACAAAGACGACAATGGCAGCAAACAGCCTTCTGAATCATTGGCGCTCTCAGTCTCCGTCAACGGCCGAGACTTTGCCCACGGCCATTTCCCTCCGTTCTTTGATGTGCACCCTCAGCAGGCGTACACTGTCCTCGACTCTGTAACTGCTGCAGTCTTTCTCCACGTAACGACAAACGCGGCAGAGGGTAACGAGTGGGGTTCACTGCTCAAATCCAACTCGAACGGTACCTACTATGTACGGTCAATTGACTATGTGAACCGCAACGCTGCCGGGTTTGTTGATTTCGAAAAGCTGCCTGGACTGGAGGGTGTTGCTGTACTAAACACGGTAGAAAACGCTAAAGAAATTGAGCGCTCTTCCAGCTTTGTGAGGAAACGGTTAAAGACCATGATAACCCATGACGACGGAGCACAGTGGAGTTTTCTTACTCCGCCGACTAAAAAGGCGGCCATTTCCCGGACTTGCTCCCCCAAGAACCTGGCAAAATGCTCCCTCAACCTGCACGGGTACACGGAGCGTCGGGATTTCCGAGACTCGTTGGCCTCCGGTTCCGCTGTCAGCCTTATGCTCGGCGTCGGGAACGTGGGCGCCTACTTGGACACGTACGATAAGGGCAACCTTTACGTGACAAATGACGGAGGCGTTACGTGGCGTGAAGTGGCACAGGGTCCGCACATGTACGAGTATGGCGATCAGGGTTCGATTATGATTGCCGTGCCGGATCTGCAGGCTACAAATTATGTAATATACTCGAGGGACTATGGTGTCACTTGGCAAAAGTACGTATTTTCCGATGGCGAATCATTCATTGTCCACGATGTGGTTACTGTCCCGTCTGACACGAGCCGAAAATTTATTTTATTTGCCAAAAAAAGCGATGAGGAGGGAGTCAAATCTGATTTACAAACAATTCAGATTGATTTCACTCCGCTATCAACTCGTCAATGTATCCTTGACTTGGATTCTCCAGACAAGGACGATTTCGAGCTGTGGAACCCTCAGCACCCCAACGGTATCGGCCGCTGTCTCTTTGGCCACGAGGCGGAATACGTGAGGAAAAAGGTGGACGCAGACTGCTTTGTCGGTCGAAAGCTGCCCCAGCCTTCAAGGATACTTGCAAACTGCCCTTGTTCCCGGGCGGATTACGAGTGCGATTACAACTATGAAAGGGCGGCCGATGGAAGTTGCCAACTGATCCCAGGACTACCGGCTCCTGACCACAAGGCTGTGTGTGAGCAGCCCGGAGTTTACGAATACTTTGAGCCGACCGGGTACAGAAGGATTGCAATGACGACTTGCCAGGGCGGCAAGGAGTTTGACAAGACTTTTCCTCTGCCTTGTCCCGGCAAGGGAGACGAGTTCAATAAGCGTAGACGTGGACTACACGGCTTTGGCCTGTTTGCTGTTATCGTCCTGCCCTGTGCGTTTACCGCCGTCCTGAGTTATGCCGTTTACCAGCGCACTAAAGGGTTAGGGTTAGGGCAAATTCGGCTGGGCGATCAGTCGCTGGAGACGCATGCCATTTTCGGCAGACCCGCTATTGCCTTTGATTCGCTCGCAGTTGCACTTGCACACGTCCCTGCATTTTTTACGCGTCTGTATAGACGCGTCCGTGACGCGTTCCCCTCCACACCGCGTTACACTTCACGTGAGTCGTTTGCGTCTGCACGGTACTCGACACTGGATAACATTGACGACGCTGAATTGCTGGGCGAAGTTGATTCTGACGGGGAGATAGAGTAGGAGATTTGTCTTGTTGCATTTCGTAGATACTGTATATAATTGAGTATTATATATTACTAAATTTTGGTGCTCGGCTTTACCATTTGCAGTTGTATAGCGGATTCGATTCGTGTATTGCTGTTTGCGAGTTGTAATGTTCACACTGCACAGCCGTTTGGGTTTAATTATTGTATTTATTGTATTTATTGTATTTATTGTATTTATTGTATTTATTGTATTTATTGTATTTATTGTATTTATTGTATTTATTGTATTTATTGTATTTATTGTATTTATTGTATTTATTGTATTTATTGTATTTATTGTATTTATTGTATTTATTGTATTTATTGTATTTATTGTATTTATTGTATTTATTGTATTTATTGTATTTATTGTATTTATTGTATTTATTGTATTTATTGTATTTATTGTATTTATTGTATTTATTGTATTTATTGTATTTATTGTATTTATTGTATTTATTGTATTTATTGTATTTATTGTATTTAATTTTTGGCCATAATAATATCGACAGGGTTTTCTACGACTTAACATACTGTAATTACTATATGTTGATCGGCCAACATCGCGGCGAAAAAAGGCTAGAATTAATAGCTAGGTCACGTGGGATAAATGTCACATGAATATCTATTTTTTGAGCGATATGGAATATCAGGATCATAGAACATTGAGGCTATTGCTATTATGAGGCCTTCTTGGATAGCAGTGAAAAGGAGCTCAAGTCCCGATTTGGAGAACGATGAGGACAAATCACTGTTTCCACCAGACTATCAATCGCACGGCTTTGAGGAAGGTACGAGTGCATTTATTGATGCTTACTAACACTCAAAGGTTGCATAGTGGCAGAGCCAGAAACCAGGGACCACGAACGCACACGGCCGCGTAAGCATCTGTCCTTAATTCTTCAGACTATTACTAACTTCTCAGGAGGCTTAGGTCTCAAGGTCATACTCCCGATACTTGTTACCTCTTTTGTTTTGCTTTTGTCGGACTTGGGTCTGGGAGCATTATACAGGGAAAATGTATTGTTGATATCCATTCGGTGGAGTGTAGCTATATTCTTCTCAGCAATTTTATGTATTGTGCTTCGTGAACGAATACCCCTATCGAGGATCCTCCAAGCGGTTGGGGCTTCTGCGTTTGGAGGGCTGGCGGTGGGGGCGATCGCGTCGTACATGGGACGCAGCCAGTATTTGGATTTGGGGGGATCATTCTCGTGCGCTTCAATTTATTTAAATATGTTATATCTTTCGGCGAATGGAAAGCATACGATGGCTTCGTCGGTTAACAACACTCTTATTGCTATTGCATACAATGGGCTTCTTGACAGTCTAAATTACAATTTAAGTACGTTTTTAATCGCTCTTATTGCTATTGCGAACAATGGTATAATCGCTCTAAAGGCCTATTGTGGATACCGACTTGCACGAGAAGCAGAAATTGATGCGCGTATTAGCCAGGGTCTATGGATAAGCAATGCTATTGAGACTATAATCTCTCCTTCGGGCGCGGGAGAGTCTCAAGAGTTGCCAGAAATAAGATCAGGAGATAAAATCAATTTCTAAAGGCTAAACAAAATAAATAAATAAATTAATTAATCAATTTAAAACTTGCAGACAAATGTTTGACCAATTCTTTTCGCGAGGGAATGAAATAAAACAAACTATTCATCATGCTCCTCCCTCCCCGTATGTACAGCTCTAGTAAGGGTATCAATCTCGAGTCCTTTATTGCCACCTTTAAGGCAATACTTCGTTGCCGATTGCCTGCATTCGCAGGATGCCTCCAGTATCATTTGCCGACTCGCTTGTCAAGCCATGTGCCCGGCCCTCGTGGCTCCACACGCTGGAACGTGCAAATAGAGAAGAGCCGCTCTGCTGGAGCAAATCTTGCTCAAATGCACTGATATCTGCCTCGTCAGCTGGTCCCCCCACCGACTGCTGGGCCTGTTCCTCCAGGGCCTGCTGGAGAAGATCGTTTGCTATTGGATCACTCGGAGCGAAAGCGAGAGCTCGGTGTAGGGTCTCGATTGCGGCAGGTCTATCGAGCTTCATCCACAGGACCATAGCCAGGGCAGCGAGAGTATTAGCGTCAGTGGGCACGAGGGCAAGACTGGTATTGAAAGCGGCAATAGCGTTTTCACAGTCCCCCAGTTTACGGTAAACGTGGCCCACGTTTGTCCAGGTAGAGGCCCACGCTCTTTCATCAGCGTCGTTTAGTCTTACTCGCTCAAGAGCTCTATGGAACAAGGAAATTGCTTGAGTATACTCGTGCTTTTGGAAGGCAGCTACTCCCATTTCATTGAGCAGCAGTGGGTCAGTCTGGCACGTTTCGTACGCAGCTTCAAGGTAGACTTCAGCCAGTACTATATTCGAAAGCTGCATATGCTGCATGCCCAGAAACATGTTGGGCAAGTGCGAACCTGGGAACAAACGGCCTGCTGTAGTGTAAGCAGAAACTGCCTGGTCGTGCTCGCCTTCAATCGCAAAAGTATGAGCGAAGCCTATCCACGCCGGCGCAAACCGAGCGTCCATTACGCTGGCTTTGGAGAAGAATCGACGGGCCTCTGCTACTTTGTTTTGCACTAGATAGTACATCGCAACAGCGAGCCAGGCTACTGGCTCTTCGGGGCTCGTCTCCACTAGATCGTGGCTCAGCACAAAAAGTTCATTGCTTAGATTCAGCTCGTGCAAGCACGCAAGATGAATAGGCATTATGCTGAATTTGTACCTGTCACGAGAGAGAATCCTGTACCGTTAGATTGTGGTAGATGAATATAAAATGTATATATACATATATATATATATATATATGTACATATGGTCTTGGATACCTCTTTGTTGTCTCCAAGCACTGCTTGAATTTTCCCTGTGCAAATAGTGTCTCGGCCTGGCACCGCAAGATTTCGAGACACTCCTCTCCCAGCGCGTACTTCGTCTCCAACTCATTTTGTAGGGAAATAAGAGAGACAGGATCACGCATTTTATTGAGACGCGTTGAGTACATTAACCGCATAAAGTCTCCATCTTTTGGGGTGCCGACTGCAGCAAAATCTAGACTGTCCAGCAAGTCGCATTCTATATATCAGTATTGAAACAGACAACAGCATTATATATAAAATGTAAAATAAACTGTTTCAAAACTTTGATATAGAATAGACTTGAGATCAAGTAAGGAGGTATTTTACGAGCAACGCCCGAGAAATAGTCTGTAACTCCCTTATCAACTCACCTTCTTGCGGCGTGAGCATGTTGTCCGCCATAAGGCGGTCAAGCGCCTCGAAGCATTTCACATCGACATGCAATGCGTCCACAAAACTCTCTTTAGCATGCTCAAACTTGTTGAGATTTGAATACGCTACACCCCGCAAATATGATAATGTAGCCTCCAGTTCAATACCGCCATCCCCGTTTGCAGAAGAACCTGTTTTTTCACGTTGCCGCCGTCGCTGTTGAGGCGCGGAAGGCATTGATATTTCGCCAATAAGGTCAATTACCTGCTTCCATTCCATCATTCCAATCTAAGGTTAGCATTATGATCGTAATTTATCATTGCAGGTTCTTATTATATTGTTTTTTCTTTGCTTTTTCTTTTCTTTTTCCATTGTTTTTATATTTATTTTGTCATTTTCTTCCAATTTTTTCAAGATTTCATTGATTTCCTCTTGTTCCTTTTTTATTAATTCTTTTGCCAGACACATACCAGGCATCTTGCTAAGAGACAGCAGCATACACTACTGGTCTGTGCAAGTCCATCGCGCTCAAGTAAAGCTTTTGCCCTTGCATACATGCTCATAGAATAGTAGACCTGTGCTAGCCAAAAGGCATCGTTGCTGTCCTCTAAACGTAAGAAATTGTGCTCCTTTTCTTTTCTTCATTTTTTTTATATGATTTTCCTTCCGTAGTATTTTTGTTTTTTTTTTTAATACTCGTCTTTGCCACTACTTACCTGTAAGGGCGAGCACAGTTTCACCAACAAATGACGCGGTTTCAAACTGGTGTTGCATTAGAGCATCATGTCGCCACAATCGCCACGCGTCAACAAGCGAGTACGGAGTCTTGAACGGCTTCCCACCTAGACTGCTCCGAAGTTCACGTGGTGAGGAGACAGGGTTCCCGTCGCGAGAGCCCCCACGCTCAGTCGCAGAGTACAGTGGGCTCGACGAGGGCATTGGGCTTATTGAAAGTAGCGAGTGCCCAGACAAGTCTGCGCCAGGCGATGCCGACAGAAAACTGAGGCGCCGATCCATCAGAGGCAACTTCAAAGTCTATGATAGAAAGCTTCTGCCACGCAGAGCCGCGCTGCTTCAAGTAGCCGTTTTGTCGGTACAATGCTTGACAAGACTTTAATGGTTTATTGTCGCCATAATATTACGATTATTGGCGTTCGATAAGGCCAGTTTCAACCATACAGAAAGATAACCCTAATATTGACATTAGCAGTATAATTATAAACCCTAACTGCTGTAGCTATGCAACGACTAAACCAGGGATTGTATATAATACACGACGGCTTTCCAGCGTAATGGCTAAATCTGATCTACAAATAGGAATTATTACGACCAGAGAATTGGAAGCCAATGATTTGGAAATCGTCTCTACAACGAAACAAAACGAAACAAACGAAACGAGACGAGACGGACAGCTGTGCAGGATGATTACGTGCATTGGCAAATGTTTTTGCCTTGTTTGCTTTTGAGCTAAAATTCGATAATGATCAAATCGCAAAATAATTTAATTCTTTATAATCTCTGTCGTTCGGGAGGTCTACCAGAATTACTGCGCGTTCGCGCTACCCGTTACTTTGAAAAGGAGATGGCCATTACTGCTTTCTCTGACTTTGTAATTTTTGGGTACGAGTCTTTACGCGTTTGCAATTGATGTAGAAAGAAAGCACTGCAAAATGAATACCGTCTAAGCCGCAGCCACTACATGTGCGCTGAGCGCACTGTGTTGGAGAGGGTATATTTTTCAAGGAACAATACCTGCTCTCGGCCGCTTTGATTTTGATAGCATTAAATTTGTACTGCCAAAATCATTGTATTACGATTGCTGCTATAACGTGCTAAACAAGTACCTCACAAATCTAAGAGCGAGTCTGTGTCTCGTTAAAGTTGTTGGCATTACCTCCAACTGCCTGTGAGCCAGGAGAGATGAGACTGGATTGGTTGATTTGCGTATCTAATCCTGAAGATTCCAGTACCGGACTTAAGTGACTGCTATCGTCTTTCGAGGGCAATTTCTCTGCTGAGGAGGCGTCATGGTACGTGCCCGGACGATACGTTCCAAGCCACGGTGTGCGAAGGACACCGTCAGAGACTGCAACGTCTTGAGTTCCAGAGACTTCCGTGTAGTCAAGTGCCTTGAGAGCGATATAAAGGCCAACGGCAAGGAGTGAGCCGATCAAAGGGCCCACCACAATAAATCCAGTGCTCGTGGGGGAAATGGTGTGCTACTACCGGTGGTCCGAGTGAGCGGGCTGGATTAACTCCGCACCCAGTCCGTAGGACACAGATCATATGGATTAGAATGAGAGTAATGCCGATCGGAATAGGAGCCACAAAAGTGGCTTTTTGCTTTTCTGCTGCTGTCATGCGTACACAAAAGCAGAGAGCGAAAGTGCCAAATGCTTTCAATGAAGAGACCTTGGTGAATTTTAATCTACACTTTAATTATTGGAAGACCAATTGCTAAAACGAAAATGAAAGTAAAATATGTGAACCAAGCATCGATTCGTTAAATAAGTAGCAAAAATCAGCGATAGCGAACTGACCACAGTTTTTCTGATAGGCCAGACTACTCGCAGCAATATCATGTCACCCGACTAACCCTAACCCTGCATGTAATATTTAAATTTTAAATTTTTCTATTTTAATATATTTATTTTTGGCCATAATAATATCGACAGGGTTTTCTACGACTTAACATAATGTAATTACTATATGTTGATCGGCCAACATCGCGGCGAAAAAGGGATAGAAACAATAGCTAGGTCACGTGGGATAAATGTCACATGCAAATCTATTTTTTGAGCGATATGGAATATCAGCATCATAGAACATTGAGGCTATTGCTATTATGAGGCCTTCTTGGATAGCAGTGAAAAGGAGCTCAAGTCCCGATTTGGAGAACGATGAGGACAAATCACTGTTTCCACCAGACTATCAATCGCACGGCTTTGAGGAAGGTACGAGTGCATTTATTGATGCTTACTAACACTCAAAGGTTGCATAGTGGCAGAGCCAGAAACCAGGGACCACGAACGCACACGGCCGCGTAAGCATCTGTCCTTAATTCTTCAGACTATTACTAACTTCTCAGGAGGCTTAGGTCTCAAGGTCATACTCCCGATACTTGTTACCTCTTTTGTTTTGCTTTTGTCGGACGTAGTTCTGGGAGCAATATACCGGGAAAACGTAGCGTTGATATCCGTTCGGTGCTGTATAGCGATATTCTTTTCGGCAATTTTATGTCTAGTGCTTCGTGAGCTAATACCCCAATCGAGGATCCTCCAAGCGGTTGGGGCTTCTATGTTTGGAGGGCTGTCGGTGGGGGCGATCGCGTCGTACGTGGGACGCAGCCAGTATTTGGATTTGGGGGGATCATTCTCGTGCGCTTCAATTTATTTAAATATGCTATATCTTTCGGCGACAGGAAAGCATACGATGGCTTCGTCGGTTAACAACCTTCTTATTGCTATTGCGTACAATCGGCTTCTTGACAGTCTAATTTACGTTGTAATTGCTCTAAAGGCCGATTGTGGATACCGACTTGCACGAGAAGCAGAAATTGATGCGCGTATTAGCCAGGGTCTATGGATAAGCAATGCTATTGAGACTATAAGCTCTCCCTCGGGCGCGGGAGAGTCTCAAGAGTTGCCAGAAATAAGATCAGGATTTTCGATCGGAGGCGAAGGTCAGAACTTATCTGAAATACCAAGTCCACGTCGCTCTCCAAGACTTGCCGCTCAATCAAGTTGATAGAATTTAGAATTTTTAGCATTAGTTGAATTTTGGAGTTTTTAACTAGCAGTAAATATTTTGTGCTTGCTCTTTGACCATTTCTCAGTTTCATGTAAAGTCGCGGGTTGGGTCGGATAGGTTGCAGTGAGGAAGAAGGCAAAGCAGAGAGAGGGATAAAATAAAATAAAGGGGAAAAGAAGGGGAAGAAAAAAGAGAATGGAAATGTATGTAGAAAGCAAGAAGGAAAAGTGAAAGGAAGGCAAAAAGTAAAAGGAAAGCAAAACGATGAAAAGGGGGCAAAAGGATACAGGCTGAAAGACGCGTATAGAGCGCAAATGTAATGCAAAGCATACACGAATATGAATAGATTCAAAGTGCACAGTATGAGCGGACTGGAATAAACGAGTTAATTAATTCAGAATACACAATTCAGAATATGTTTATGGTTCTAATTATTATAATTGTATTGTATTTATTGTATTTATTGTATTTATTGTATTTATTGTATTTATTGTATTTATTGTATTTATTGTATTTATTGTATTTATTGTATTTATTGTATTTATTGTATTTATTGTATTTATTATATTTATTGTATTTATTGTATTTATTGTATTTATTGTATTTATTTTGTCATTCTAATCAGCCTCCATTCTTCCTTTCTTTGACACTGCAGTCTGGATCCATCGTATATCTACGATCCACCACCACCACCACCATCGGCAGATGCGCAGAATAATCCGTCTAAATTAGTAGGCCGGCCGGCCTTTCAGTCACGCTCCAGAGGTCGTGGTCGAGGCCGTGGCTGGAAGGCTTCAGGTGGGAAACGATCTTCACAAAGTATAGATCAAGTACTACAACCAGGCACGCAGTATGGACACTCTTGCTAATCAGGAATAATTTGTTTAATTTAAATTTTTGCTTTCACAATTTTATTGTTATTTTTATTTATTTTTTAATTTTTAATTTTTAATTTTTAATTTTTAATTTTTAATTTTTCTTTATTTATCTTTTTTACTAATCCAAGAACCAACTTGACTGGGACGAATATAAACCTACAGACAGACCAAGATATTGCGCAATGGATAGCAGAGCGGAAGAAACGGTGGCCGACTCGAGAAAATTTGGAGCGAAGGGCCGCTGAGCAGGCAAAAAATATTGAGAGAAATGATGCAACTAAAGAGCCGTCTGTACAAAATAGCCAAGAAAATATTGGCCAAGCTCAATCGCGCGAAATAGTGTCGCAAACAGAAAACCCTGAGACCATTGAATTTCTAGAGGCTCCAGAGGAAACAAGTATCACTGCTCCAACTATTACACCACTCAATCAGCCAGCCAAAAGCATTTGCAAGTACTTTCGGCGTGGAAAATGTAACAAAGGCAGTAATTGCCGTTATGCACATGTCAGTGAAGGGAAACGGAGGTCAGAACGAGCAGATCGGTCCGGGTTCAGGAGACAGCGGCGATCTTTGTATGGGACAATGGTGGAGACGGACATGGAAAGGCAGAATATCATATTGTTGCAAGTCATTAACGCTCTACGGGACAAGGGGGTTTTATAAAGCTTGCACGGGTTATAAATAAAGTCAAATTGGAACAAAAGCAGAGTCTGCAGTACGCTCTTTGCGCGACGGCTATTTGTCGAGTGCTCGGGCTCTCGTACTGGCAGGTGCATGTCATTAAAATCTAAAAAGAATCACAAAAGAGATAAACGCCAATACTCTGATTATGTAAACCCTCTATGAAAATAGTGCTCTGTCAACCCGGTCGGATGCAGTCTCACTTCCCATCCACTTTTGCCCGTTTTTGAGCCTTCCAATTCTTTGCACGTTCTTTACTTTTCCGCTTCCTTGCGTTAGGCAGCTGAGCAGCCGGAGCTGCACGCTGACCTTCAATAGGTACTGCTGTAGACGGCATTTTTCCCGCCTTTTCCTTTGTAGCCTTGGCAGTACCTGCTTTGGCAGCACCTGCTTTGCCCATAAGTCGGCGTTCTCGGCCCTTAATCCTCGGCCCCTTGGACTGAGCTTTGCCCTTAGCTTTTGCCAACTTTTTTGTGCTTTTTGCTGGAGAAACACGCAGCTTTCTCGCCCGTTCTGCCGGCACTCCAGAGACTTGTTTCCCGTCCAGCAAAAGCGCCGCTTCCACATCGGCCGCGTCATAATACTGAATGTAAGCGAAGCCCTTGCCGATATTTGTCGCAGCATCACGGACGATACGAACGTATTCGATTCTGCCAGCAGAGCCGAAATGCCGCCAGAGCTCTTCCTCCTCTGAATCAAACGAAAGATTGCCCACAAAAACGCATCGCCGAACCTCTTGCTTGGCAGGATGCGCAACAGAATCAACACGTAAATGCCTGTCCATAAACTTTTGTCCATTTAGCTCGAGAGCGCGATTGACTCCGGATCTTTCTGCGAATACGATATACGCATTAACAGTTGAACGGCCTTCATGAAACTTTTTCTCCATAAAAGCAGCTTTGCGAGGAAGCATCTCGGAGAAGGCGATACTGCGAAAACGGATAGACTCGATGCGCCCGCTTTTGGCGGAGAAAAAAGATTTAAATTGAACGTATTCTGATTTCACTGTAATTACACTCACAGGCACGTTCCCCACAAACACAGTTCTCTGTGCTTTTTCCACTTCCTCGTCCTGTTTCCGTGCTCGTTCGCTATAAGTTTCTTGGTTTGAATGACTCCGCTTCCGTTTAGCACTCTTCCCGTCTGGACTTGAACCGTATACTTTAGCCTCCGATTTTTCAGGGCTTTCACTTTCGCGTTCAGACGTCTCGCTCTCAGAGTCTGAGGACTGCTCAACTGCTTTGCTCGATTTTTTAGGCTTCGCTGACGAGTCTGTTACATTGTCACTGCTCGCCTTCTCATTCAAGGCGGAATCTGATTGCACCGTTGTCGTCTGCCGTTTTGCTACCTTGCATGAATTAGACTATTAAATTATTGCTTCTAGTTTTGTTTAATTTTTCTTTTTTGTTTATTTCTTTTTATTTCTTTTTTATTTCTTTTTTATTTCTTTTTTTTTCTCCTTTTTTCCATTTGATTTTCATTTTTATTTGTATTTTTGTATCTTGTCTCGCTTCTTTTTATCGTTCTTTTCGCTCAGTTGTTTTGTAGTTTCTCTTACCTCATTCTGGCTACCAAAAAGCGCGCCCAGGTGCGAAAGTACATGGCCCGCGCCAGTAGCAGATACGATCGCCGCCGCGAGCGAACCTCGTGGCTCTTCTGACGGCATCAATTTCAGCCGGGAATCTATGCTTTGACAAGATTGCTGAATTTGCGAGTCGTTGACGAGTGGGATTTAATTTTTATTTATTCTGTGCTCTACTAGAATATTATATTTCAAAAATTATTGCAGTAGAAAACGATATATTATTTCAGAATATACGATATATTATTTCAGAAGTGATATATTATTGCAGTATAGAACGATATATTATCACTGCAGCATCTTTTTCATAGTCGGCAGCAGCAGCGGTAATTTGAGGAATAATTAATCAAACCGTATTCATCACGATGATTATCGATCGCAAAATCGCCATACACACCCGTCCTCGCGATGGGCTTAGTATACACAAACATCATTCACGGAAAAACATTAATCATAAATATCTATAAATGTTTATAAATTTTGCAATATTTAGTTTACATTATCAGGTTTAGTTCAATGATTGGGTCAATAAATTTATTTATAACAATATTAAATTTAAGATCATTTGGTTTGCCGATTTGCACACGACTACCAAGTAACGTTACCGGCAGCGACATTGTGCGCTCGCATTTACTCGCGCAGGGCCCATGTAATCTTAACCGCAGAATGTGAGTGTGCTACTTCCGCGCATCGCCAAGTAAGCTAGAGCGCAGTCTGAGAGGTAAAAGACCGGACCGGAAATATATATAATTGTCAAGTCACTCGTCACTGTTGGCCTTTTGCAACGAAACAGAGCAATCGCGGCCACAGCAATCGAGGCGAATTTCGTACAGTGAGAGCCAAGTCATTTTTGTAGGGTTTCTGGCAGTTTAGGGTTTTTTGATTTCTTGTGCTGTTGTTGGCAGCAGCAGTGTGTAATTTGCCTCGCAAACAGCACTCGGCGCCGCGACAAGTGGCAGACAGTACGCGGCAGAGTCTCGTACAGATCCTTCTGCAAACTTGGAGCTAATAATTGCCACTTTTCCTCAGCTGATCGCGTCAAAAGTATATGGAAAGTGACTGCCTCCGCCGAGTCTACCACAAAGTCGCCGCGCTCTAAAGGAATCGGCTTGTGAGATTGACGTGTTGCAGAGCCGTCCCGTCTTGTCCAGTCTTGTCTTGATTACCATTTCTGCCATTTGGGTGGTACGTCATTTTTACGTGTTTGTCTGGCTCTTCTCGGTGGCCTGTCTACCGTCTGCGTAGCCTGTTTGCCTTTTGATTATTTTGGCTTTCGTTTCTTTTCTTGCAACCTATCCCGTCCCCAGTCGCGTACTCGTTTCCAGTTTATTTTTATTTTTATTCTTAATTGGTCCACGACACTTGGATTTTGCGGCCAAATTGGGGGAGAAGTATAGAGCTACGTGTCTGCAATGGCTTCGGGTTCGTCGCGAAGGCGACGGAATATGGCGGCGGCCAACGCTTTGAGAAACGGCAGAGCCCCTCAGCAGGAGGACTCTCGTTTTACCGCTCAGAGTTTTGCAGCGAAGCACAATGGCTACAGCTCCACGGCCGGCAGCGGGGTTGATAGCGTCGGGGAAAGTGGAACTGAATCTGTTGATCGGAACCTGGACAGCGATGGCTTGTCCACTCTTTCAGACGTGGACGATTCCGAGGCAGAAACAGAGAGATTGGCTCGATCACAGGACGCAAATTTCAATGCAGAGAGCAATTCATTGCCGTCTTCTCCTGTAGCAGCAGTCGCACCTGGAAGAAAACGTAAATTGAGCTCCTCGAGTACCGGAGAGGCAAGTGCTTCTAAACTACATCGACCCTTGAGAAACGGGGTTGCCGGCCGACGTTCAGTCACGGCAGATATGGGACAGGTAAAGCAGGAGGCTTCGTACCTTGAAGAGGATCAGAATATCCAGGAGGATACGGAGAATATGAGGGAAAAGGAGCAGTCAGCCCTTGGCGTGGCCTTGCAGTTTGCTGAGCAAGACCGGCTTCAGGGTCAAAGCCTAAGCACACGAAATGATGGCGATGAGCAATTTGAAGCGGGCGAGAATGAGCAAGGAGGACGAGATAAAGGTGGGAAACAACACGATGAGAATGAGCCTGACGAGGAATTGAAGAGCAAGGATCAAAGTGGAAACGAAAACGGAGACGAGTCCAATGAGGGTCCGCCGACTAACGATCAAGAAGCGTCGGAACAAGTTTCTGAAGGAGATTTGGCTGAAAAGGAAGAAGCCGAAGCCAATGGAGAAGAATCCGAGTCGGCGGCATCTGGAGAAGGAGGAAAAAAGGAAGAAGAGGAAGAGGCTGAAGCTGACGATGCTGAGGCTGAAGCTGAAGAAGCTGACGAAGCTGAAGCTGAAGAAGCTGTTGAAGAAGCTGCAGAGGACGAGGCTGAAGACGAAGCAGAGGAAGAAGAGGAATTGGCTGCTGAACAAAGCGATGAGGGAGAAGGCAATGTACATGAAAGTAAGTCTCTAGATTAGCTTATATTTCGTCGACACTGACTGTAAAGATGACGAGGAGAAAGTTTTGCGCAAAGAAGCGATGGAGTCAATTACAGAAATTGAGATTGGGTTTGCTCGTCTCCGCGATAAACTGTTTAGCGAAAAGTCGGAAGAATTGGAACGCGAATCGCAAATGATACAAAAAGGCACACATCCTGAATTGCGCAGTTTGATGGAAAAAATTACAGAACAAAAACAGAAGCGTGTCGAGTTTGCTGAGCGAATGCGTCGATTACGTGAGCAGGAAGTACGCGAGCGGCATTTTGCGGTTCGCTACCAGCTTCATTATCAGTTACTGGTAAGGTTTTCCTATAGTCTTTTTATACAGAGATGGCTAGTGTAAAGGTCAGAGTTTATCAGATGTTGGTCCGATCGCTCAGTCTTTCTCCTGTTCCGTGTCCAGTTCATATACTAATCCCAGTTTGACAAGCGCCAGCTGCGTAAAGAGCTCCTTGAGCGTGTAAGCCGCCGGTGGTTCCAGCTGCACCGTGAACGGCGCAAGCTCGATATGACGGTCCCCGAGTTTGGGTACACTGTGCCCCTCAGGCGCTCTGTGCAATTACGAGACCGCCGGCGGGTTGAGTATGAGGTTGCATTGCTATCTGGAATAAAAGCCTTTATTGGTTTTCCAGCAGCACCGGATATCCCACAGGCAACAGAGGACGAAATGCAGAATGATTTGGCGGCAATGGGCATTCTGAACGCTAAACAACGTAAATCCAAACCTGCTCAAGAAGAAGATTTAGGGCAGCAGCAACTGGAGCCTGAGAAACAGCAGTATATGCAATCAGTCCCAGACCAATTAATGGCAGCAAGCTCGTTTCCGACGGGCAACAATAACCCAACTGCGCCCTTCCCAAAACTGTCAAAGCTCAGTGTTTACGGCGACTATGGCCATCAAGCAATGCAGCCCAGGCAGGTTGAAGTTATGGGCGGTGATTTGTCGGGCGGGTTTGCATAGATTGTCTTTTTAAGGTTTTGGATTAGGGATGCGTAAGGGCATAATTGATTTATTGTTTAAATGATACGGCCAGAGTGAGTGCTGTATACCCGTCCGATCATTCTGCTCGTGATGTCTGTAGGCTACAGTGATATTATTTTTGATGTTTTACCCTCTATTTACTGCTATAATTATTGATATAATTCTTTATTTTTGATATAACCCTATATTAATTCCCTATTTATTGCTATAATTCCCTAATTATTGCTATAATTCCCTAATTATTGCTATAATTCCCTATTTATTGCTATAATTCCCTAATTATTGCTATAATTCCCTAATTATTGCTATAATTCCCTATATATTGCTATAATACTTTTTTTTTTTTTTTTTTTCAATATTTTTTTCTTATAATATAATTATTATAATATAATATTTATAATAATACGACAAAGCATGAAAATTACAGTACGACCGTATGTGCAACAGCCATATTTCCATAAATAATTAAAGTGTTGGAGAATAAAGCAGATTAAACATTGACTGGATTTTCAATAAAAAGGCAGAGAAAGGCAGTTGACTGTCCATTAAAAGACAGTGCACACTATATCAAGTGAGTGTGATCGTCACTTGTAAAGCAGAGTAGTTTCGTGTACTTTATACTTTGCGTCTGCACTAAAGACTATAATAGCCACAGATTTCGTGGCACCAAGTGCCACGGTCTTTTTGGTATGGCGGACAAGGACAAAGGTGAAGCACAAACTCAGCAGCGCAATGAAATCGTCCAGCGTCTCGGCGGGCCTCGGCGCGCTATGCCGTACGATCGAGTGCCGAATGCTCCGTGGAAGTATAATCTACGGACGCGGCCAACTCAGTTCTCGAGACGCGTGGGAGGATCTGCTCGTCTGGCAGTAGCAGGTAAGTTTACGTCTACTAAATAATCGTGTTTTTGCGCAACACTAACGTCTAGTCACTACAGCCTATATGGTACTGTTTATGGACACGGGTGGTGGGCCGTCGGTGTTTGATCCTATTCGCGGATTCGTATTTGGCCAAGTGGATCAATTGAAGGAGTCAATCATTGAAAAGGGACGGCAGCAGTAGGATTACTGATTCAGTAGTGGGGATGCTTTGTTATATACGCCGACAAACTGAGGCTCGATCGGAGTTTGGACTGTATATAAAGTCAAGTGCTGCGAGTCTTGTCCGCTTTATCTGGAGGTTTGTCGATCTGCAAATCTTGCGCTGGCGCGGATACTCTATACGTTTACGTCTGTCCGGTTTGGGCAAAAGATTCTTTTTGATTCTTTCTGATGCTTGCGTCCCTTTACCAATCGGCACTTGTGCCTATTGAACGCCGAAACCTATGTCAATAGAGCCGGAGACGATGAGATGGATGGTGTTGTTAATCAGTCAAGGCTGATAAACGGCTTTAATTGATATCTCTATGGGCTCTGCATGGCACAACGCTTTACTCGTGATGACTGCATTCTGAAATGCATTGCAGTTGGGACTGTAATGCAGCCAATCCCGCGTCGTTTCACACGGCACGGAAATGTCTATCGTACATTTTCTTGGACACTAGAGACTTTGGCTGGGATGTCTGACTGTATAGTGATTGTGTAGTATGAATTAGCGTCTTTGTGTATATTGTAGATGTTTAATCTACTGAACGGTTATGATAGTGTTTAATCGCTGGTCGCTACTAGAGACTGTATATTGCTTTTTTTATTTATTATTTATTATTTATTATTTATTTATTTATTTATTTATTTATTTATTTATTTATTTATTTATTTATTTATTTATTTATTTATTTATTCAATTCTCTTATTTTTCCATGTTGGGATTTCACTTTAAACTCAACAATTCCACCATAGTATATCAACCAACTATCGGAGCATTTAATTTACCATTTTCCAACGATCAGCGATGCGCTGAATGCCTATCGACGGAGCGCTAGACACAGCGCAATTTGAGGTAACACTCTGCCTTATCGATATAGCTGACGTCAGTCTAAATTTGCCCGACTTGATCCGGCACTTATCGCGGCCGTCGTCAATGACGTCGGAGACGAAGAGAAGGCGACCGAGCTTTTACTCGCTTTGAACAATGAAACAGACGACGCAGCAGTTCAGAGCGAGCGCGATTCAGAACGAGCGCTTCTAACTTCACTGCAAGAGTCTGAGCAGATTTACAAGCAGGCAGAGCCCAATGACAATGGCGAGTCATTATTTGCCGACGCTGGGGACGATATTAATTTCCTTAAAGTCGCCTTCCCCACGCTGGCCAGGCACCGACTCGAGTCTGCGCTGGCCAAAAATGGGGGCAATGTGGAGGCCAGTGTAGACGATCTACTGAGTTTCCAAGTTATACACAGCGAGCGTAGAGCAAACAGCGAGGGAGCAGTAGACGCCTTTTTCATAGACAATGGCAATTATGTCAATTCGGGTCCGGGATCCGGTCGGAGACGGCCCGATAGCCGCCGTCGTCAGCGCAGGAAAAATGATAAAATTAGCGGGGCTGGAGGAGAGTATGCAGACGATGGATTTGGCTCTGCTCCGTCTTCGCAATGGGATCAAATGGCAGTGTTGTGTGATACTTTAGCCGAATGGTTCGGCCTTCCGGCTGCTAAAGTACAGTCTGCGTACCATGAACACGGAGGCAATTTGGCGGGTATGGTTAATGGGCTGGTTAGGCGTGTTTCAGTGCCGGCAGAAGCGCTGCACGACTTTCGCAGCCGGCCGGACTATGCCTCGTTTATGGATCAATTACAGAAATGTGCAGTCAATGTGGAAGAAGAATCTTTGGAAAAGATTGGTGCCCTGAGCCACGGCGAAATTGACCGGGCACGGTTCATTGCCCGGTTAATGCCGAGCCTGGCGCAGTTGATGCGGCAAGACGCAGAGTGCCAAAACAATGAAAAAATTAACTCTAAACCCATAACTAACCCTAACCCTAATTCAAATATTGATGTCAACCCTAATATTACGAATAGTGCTAGTTCTTCCGGTGGCCACGCGTCAGTACAAAAGGCTTCAGTCATGCGTGAGCTTGCACAAGACTATCGAGCACGGAGGGACATGGCCTACCGTAAAGCAGCTGCTGCCTTTCGTACGCGCGAAGGGGGCGGAGCAATTGCTGCAGTTTATGCGCAACAGGGCCATGATTTAGATTTACGGATGAGACGATGGGACCAGCTGGCTGCACAGGCTTCTGCACTAAACAGTAGCTGGGTCCTCTCTAATGTTTATCATGTAGATTTACACGGGTTTACAGTCAAAGAAGCTTTGGCAATTGCGCGAGAGAAGCTTTCGGCCTGGTGGGCTCGAGAAATGATTCACACTGATCCAGGGACCAAACAGGCCGTAAAGCCTCTAGTCATTGTCACGGGACGTGGTAGTAATAGTGCTAATGGCATTGCTAAACTCGAGCCGGCAATAGCCCGGCTTTTAGCCCAGCAACACTGGCTGCATACTCACGGTAATGGTGCTTTTACAGTCACGGGGTTGGGCAATGGTTGATTGGACGTGTAGCATTGTACATATGTTTTGTATTTTAATAAGATTTGTTTATATTACTATTGTAAGATTTCTAATATTGTAATGTTGTTGAACATTTATTGATTTTATTAATTTATTTATTTATTTATTTATTTATTTATTTATTTCATATTTTCGTATTTACTATATATATCACTAGTACATCTCAACGCCAAAGCAAACAACTTTAATGTATATACCAAGCGCTAACTGAAACATCCCAAAATCTTAATCTTTATCTCATCAAGGATTGGCAAGTCGCCCTGTTTGCATAGAGTATGCTTGCACCAAAATGTGTACGTCTCTCAGCACAATATGGCAAACGGTCTGTGAGAAGAAATTGGCGGCAAAGCTCATAAAGTTTTCTATACGAAACTGCAGCTGAGCATTGATTTCGGTATCCCTGTCAACCTGCGTAGCAATTGCCTCCATTACTTGTGCACTAACAAAAAGCTGCTCTATCGCAGCCGGGTATGATAGACGCGCCTGCGCGTCTGTTCCAGCTAGTAATCCAGCGTGCAGAGAACGTAGACGCTGTGGGCTGCTGTTAATGTATTGCGGATTTAACCCTTCTCCACTATAGTTTTGATGCTGACTGGAAAAGGCATTATTGCCATGGCCATTGTTGCCACGTCGGCCGAGTCCCTTGAGCAGAAATTTCTTAAAGAACCCGTCGCCACGAGTGTTGTTGGTATTGTTATTAGTACTGCTGTAATTGTTATAATTATAATGAGCAGAATTAGCGGCAAGGCTGCCAGTATCATTCGGTCCTAGAGGACTGGTATGAATAGAAGAATCGCTGCTTTTTCTGCCTCTCGCAGTCGCCAGCTGCGACCAGGACTGCAGTTTCAGTTTACGCAAAAGTCTTTGCGAGACTGTTTCCATTTTATGTCCAAACTCCTCCAGTTTACTGTGCAAGTCACGTAAATCTCCACGTGAGTAAGCAGTAATAATGTTCAGTGCACTGGTGAGTGTGTGAAAGGCTTCTACTTTTGCCTCCAAATCGTTCAGAGTAGAGGAACAAAGGCTCCATGCTTCAGACGGCAGGAAAAGCCGGCGAGTTAGATAAGCTCCACGCAGGGCCCCGGGAGTGTTTGCCGTTGCAGCTGCCACGGATCCTGGGTGCATTGATTTAAGGATTAAGCGCATAAACTGGTAAACCCTGACCGACGGGTCCGAGGCAGCTGTGGCGAGAGCAGAGGCAGACTTCTCCTGAATAAAAGAGCCCGAGAAAGGTGGGGGTTCAGCGAAAAAGTCGTACTGGTCTGCCGGGTAAAAGTTGCCCAACCCGTCGAACAATGTACTGCCATCGGACGAAGTGGTAGTATAACTCGCGTCCCGCGTCAGTGTATACTCTTCCGAGGCAAATCGGCTTCTTTGTCCGGGCGAACCAGTCGCAGAGCCATTAACAGAGGCAAAACAAGGCGGTGTTCGTAATGCAAAGGAGGGGGACGCTGTAGCGAGAGACACAATGGAATTGCGAACCTGTCGTTGTGGTGTTTGTAACGGGTTCGAATCCGGCTTTTGTTCCGGATTTCTCTCCGCGATCGCGGCTGCTGTTGCCGGTCTCCAGTCCGGATGGGAGTTGCGATCGGATCTGCCTTCCGGTGTGGTGTATACGCTTTTTATGTGTGCATTACTTTCATTTTGCCTGTCAAACACTGTACTCTCTCCTCGGGCTTTACTCCGGGGCGAGGGCGAAGGCGGATCGCCTTCCGACCCGGAAGGAAGAGCCGGTGGAAGTGTCGATGGAGGCGCTCGTGATCCCTTTCCACGCATTGGCGACTTTGCGCCTGCTATTACTTGAGCAGGCTCCTGGCCAAAGGCAAGTTGGGCGTTTTTGGCGGCCATTTCTTGCTCCCTCGTCAGCTCTTCTTTCCAGTCAAAAAGAGACGCCGAAGGTGATCCCGTTAAGAGGCCCATACTCGTTTGCGGCCGAGGTGGTGGCGGTACTCGTAATGTGTCCAGTTTGCTTGGGCGTTGAGACGTTGCAACATTCGCGTCTGTAGAAGCCAAACTGCCCGACCGCTCGTGCCTTGAACCAAGACTCGTAGCCCGTCCAGCCTCAATGCCGGGCTGTAAACTGCCGTCCAAATTGCTATCACTCCGGTAGCCTTTCAGTAATTCGATGCGATCAGCATAAGTCTTGTACTGCGTCGGGTTAGAGCCGTTACAGATGGCAAAGACGTTGGCGTTATGTGATAAACCGGAAACGTTTGGAACAAGAAAGAAAAGACAAAAGAATGCCAAAGCAAAACCACAAGCACAAGCACAAAAGAAATGAAATGAAGCGAGAACGGCAATACAAAAAAATGAAGGAGAGAAGAAGCAATAAAGGTTCGAAAAAAGACAGTTATCCAGCAATGGAGAAAGAAGAAATTAATGCTCGAACCAAACAAAAAGTGTAAAAGACACAGCGGATTGCAGAGTGTTATTGAACAGACAAAAACAACAATCGAGCAAAGGTTGACGGAAAAATAAATCGAACAGAATAGGCAGAGTAAATCCAAAAATTAAACTGTAAATTACATATAACGCTGAATCAAATTGAAAATGAACGACTCTTGCACCTACGATCTTATGTATTTTCAATCTGTCCTCATTTTCGGCTGCGTTGGTGGCAATATCAAAGAGCAGTGCACACGCTTCTTCATACTGAACGGTAGCTAAAGTCGTCAGTTCTCGCCTTTGCAAAAGACAATGAAATAGCACGTGAATCGAGATAAATGTACAAGTAACATTAAAGCAAACTTAACCATAATGGTCGGTTTGCAAAACCAATAAAGCTCGAATCTAAAAAAATAACAACAAGTAACATTGCATGCAATTTTGTAAAAACAAAGTAATACTGTAACAATATAAGCCGTTAACCGCAATATACGCCAAAAGGGGTATACACAAGCACGGCAATAATAATAATAATGTAATAATAATGATTATAATAATAATAATGATTATAATAATAATAATGATTATAATAATAATTATTATTATTACTATAACCGACGCCAAACAGGGGCAAAGTATTTGAGGTTCGATCGTTTACAAAACAGGTAAACGGCAAAGATACAGAGTGTGTTGAAAATAGAAAATCAAGCATTAAACGAACAGAACCCGCAAATGTTTCAAACTCCGTGTAAAGAGGCAAACAACACGCTGACGCGCTAAACTGTGAACGACGGCAAGAGTCGTAATAACTGCAAATATACACAAGTAATGCAACTGGAAACTTTAGAGCCCGGGCTCGACAAAAACCAGTAAGGAAAAAGAACAAGTAACACAATGCACGCATGAAATTAAAAAGTGAGACATTTCGTACCGGCATTAAATTGATTAGCGGAGTCCAGGGCGACAGCAAAGCGCGCTTTACGAAGAGCCATTGTAAGCTTCTAGAGTTAGTATGAATAGTAAAAGCAGCCCAAATGATGTATAATTGACTAAATAATCAGTGCATAGATCATTGTTGCGATCTAGTGTAGATAGCGATCGTGATAGTGGTGGGGACCGAACGTTGATACTGGAGAAAACTTACCAAATCGCGGTAATTAGACTTCTTCTCAGTCGGCGCTCGAGACGATTCATCGTGTTGAGCCTCTTCTTCAATGTCCATCAATGCGGGTTTGTCATGGTCGACGATATCATTCAGTGCGATTTGAGCATGTGAGCGCCTTAGAGGCGATATAAGGTTCGGCTGAGTAACAGTACACTCGGCCAGCGAGCCGTTGGCCACAGATGCTGCCATCAAAGCGTAATCTTATCGGCCGCCGCCGTTGTTGCCGTTGATCCAGATTTGCTCGCAGTCCGCGACGCTGAATGCCGAGCAGTCTTGAGCCTGTATAGACCACAATCTCTGGTGCTGTTGGAAAATTAGTAATAATTATACTTTGGTAGTGATTAAAGAAAAATAATAGATGCAGGTCTTACGGGAAGCCAGCAAACTAAACCCTAAATTTGTCCATCAGAGGAATAGACTTGTTTCGGATTTCAAGTATTTGTCGGTTAACAAGTAACTGTTCCTGCAATCACATAATGCTGCTTCGTGAACCGTTTCTTTGCCGGTTTATAGTAAGTAGCGATACTGAGCCGTACAAATCTACTTAGAGCTAAAATGAAAAAAGCAGATATTAGAAAGGTGAAAGCCGCGCCCGTTCATTAATGAAATGGAAGTACTATAATGATGGCGCACGAGACAGTGTGTCTATTTGGAATCAAAATTGAGCCACAAACCGTCAAATTTCTAAATAAACAACATTACCTGAGGAGGCGGAGACGTTATATAAGTATAAATAAGATTAGTAAGTCGGTTAAATTGGGCTAAAGTAACGCTGCGTGCCGCACCGGGAGTCCGGTTGGGGTGCAGTAAACGAAAAAGTTTGAAAGATTAGCGGACTAGTTTGCGCGAAATCCTTTCATACTACTATAGAATTTGGAGTCGCCGAGACGACGGCAATTAAGACTTTAGTGATAGTGGGGACATACGAAAAATCAGCCCTGTCAGCAATGCTCGGGAGTCTATATACTGATATACGCACTCAAAGAGCTTTGGAATTGTATTCAATTATAAGAAGCGCGGTGTGGTGCATGACGCGATCACATCGTGCCTTTAAAACAAAATATGAAAAGCAACAAATAATTTGAAGATCTTAAGATTAAACCTCAAATAAAAGAGTAAGCAAATTGGAAGAAGGGTGATTAAAAGAGCGACTAGAAGTTTTAAGTTGTAAAGTAAAATGAACAAATGATTTAATCATTTGGAAGCCCGTTCGGTACGAAAAAGTTGGAAAATGGGAAGGTTAAAGCATCAAAGTGTCCTTCACCACCTATCTGTTAGCCTTGAAACCAGTTAATTTCTCCGCGTCCAACGATCGTTAGGCTTCATCGGAGACTCTTCAATCAATTATTCGAAGCACGATCTCGTTCAATAATTTCTTCTGGGGTTAGGCCCGTGGTACGGCGGGGCGGTTTTGGTGCCGAGGGCTTGATATGAGGGCGAGGCACGTCGTATTGAGGAGCAGGATTGTATTGAGGAGTAGGATTGTATTGATAAAGAGGATTGTGTTGAGAAGTAGGATTGTATTGAGTAGGATTGCCAGGCACATCGTATTGGTTAGACGTACCAGGCACATCGTATTGGTTAGACGTACCTTGCCCTCTGCCAATGGTCTCATAAAAGTGATTCAAAGCAGCAGCAGCTTCTAAATCTAGTGTAGGAATGGGCTGGTTTGGATTCGGCATATTTACGTGCTTGCCCGGCTTGCTAGGTTTGTTGTATTTGCCTTTCTTTCCAGGCTTTCCATATCTCCCCGGTGGAGGAGAACTTGGCCTAGAGGCAGAAGGAATCGGCGGGAGCGGTCGACGGTTATTAGGGTTCGATAGCGGATTTTGGTTATAAGGATACGGAAGGGCTCTAGCGTAATGCCGGTTCCCCTTTTTATTTTGCGCAACTTCTTCCTGGTCTTGGTCTTCCGAAAGCTTGTAAAGTGCATCTGTTATGGCCTCGTTGCCCTGTCTGAGGTCTTCAAATTGCGGGTATAGAAGATCCGCAACTGATTGAGCAACTGCAGCGGTGTTTTGAGTTTGTCGAACATTGTTAATTGCGCCAAGTATACCACCGTTTCCGTCGGATCCAGTAATACCATTAATAACGGCCTCCTTCACTCCCCCGTTGCCTCTATTAGGTTTCCCTCTCGATGGTCTTCCTCTCAAAATTGAAAATCTCGATGTCTTTTCTCGACTCGGGTTTCGAGATTGCCCATTCGAGGGCTTGCTGCCCTTACCACGCCCGCTGAATAATCCACGTTTTACAAGGATCTCTCCACCGTCTGGCTGAACCAGTCTTTTGGCATCGCCTACAGAGATCGGACTCTCGTCAGCCCAAACGCTGGCCTGCTCTGAGGCAGAGATTTCATCACTGGGAATGGTTTCAGGTGTGGGTGCTGCTGATACCAGGCATCGGGAGACAGAGAGAGCAAGAAGGACCTTGTAGAGTTGCATATTGAACTCGTTCAATAGGATACACTGACATGATGAGGCCAAAAGCGTTGGCTTTATATGCTTCCATGGTTCGGTGGTTCGAGGGCACTGGAGGCATGGGCCTTACGGTTAATGGCCAGGAAAGTCACGACGGCCAGTTAATAACCCAGCCCGCCTAGCTGTTCGCGCCGGAGGTTTTCAAGAGAGGAGTGGGGTCTCATTGTTTCACTCGGATTCAAGGCACAAGCTAAGACTGGGGCTAATTCGCAAAGGGTTACGCGTAACCTTAGACGCTGGGAGTGCTCAAAGTTGCGCTTGTGCAATATTATTTGCAGACAAGATCAGATAAGATTGATTGATTATATTATATTATATTATATATTGTTCTGCGCTTAACAGCCTAATAAGCATTCCATATTGTTACTTGAAAGCGTCTACTTTGTATGGGGTAAGACGATATCAATATTACACTGCCAAAATTGTGGGTAAACCGATCACGGCAGGAAAGGCTAAAAGGCAAGAAGCGCTGAAAATACTGCAAACCCGGTGACAATGGCAGCGATTGCGTAATATTGGCCGCTAGCGATGTAATTAGAACTACCTGCAGCAGCGTTTTTGTGTGTAGGTGCAGTATCAGTGCGCGTGGTTGTAACCGGATTAGTTGGGTTTGCTGCGGGGTTAGTGCCTGAAGACTTTGTGGTTGTGTTAGTGCGCTCGCTGTGCGTCGTACTTGTTGAAGTCAATTTTACTCTGAGGATATAATTAATCGACACTTGCTGAAGAGGAAAAATGCCTGTCTCTGATGCATTTGCCGGCAGAATGGGGACCAGTGCCTGTACGGGTATGGTGGACTCGTAGTCTGCTCGATTAGAATGGATAATGGAAATCAAAAACGCTTTTAGAATAAAATGCTGAAAAGCCGGAAGCAAACGACGTTTTTAATGAAAGGTTAATGCCATCGTTAATTGAGTTGAGAATGAATTGCGGCTTTTTTACCTCGCTCCACAGCAAACACTGCCCCGACAACAGTATCGTCGTGCGCGTTTACGAGCGAACCGGAAACCTCATTGGCATTTCGAAATTCGCGTTTCAAAATAATTGTGCCCTGTGTATCTTGCACTTGTCTGGTAACAGAAACTGTTGTCCCGGCAACCGAGAGTTTGATGGCTCGAATTTGGCATTCCGGGTTTGTATGCCATGCAAGCACATTTGCCTCAGTGTTGGACCAGGTACCGTTCTGTGTCAAGAGCTTGAGCTCACCACAGCTTGCACTGCACAGCGCTGTAAGCATGGCCATGGCCAGTAAGTATGGCAACTTCATTGTTGGCTTTCTATTGCGCAATGATATCGGTTTTTGAATGTCTACTTTTTATCTCTAACTTGTCCCTTGTCTTTATAAACTGGCGGGGCACTTGTATCTTGTGTCAGTAAATAATTGTGAGTCTTTTCGGCGGACTCAAGGTCCCGTCGTTTGTGAATTGTACATACGGCATGACGGCTTTCACTAGAGCATTACTGTATCAAGCAGATATCTGGGAACTTTGTAATTAAAGAATTTAATTTTTTTGGTTAAACACTGTAATTAATTATTACATTGAATTAGCAATTACATTGTGTAGTATGGATTATAGCCATTATAACGGTTTTCTATTTCTATTGTATCGGCTTTCGTCGTTCATCATTTGACCTTTTCCCCTATTCGTCTTAATTCACTTAATCATTTATTTTGTCGTGCTGTGGAATTGGCACCTTTGAGGCGATGCATTTGTTTCTTAGTAGTATATACGACTATAAGCCTTTGATATTCGACAATGTTCAATCTATTTCATAACGATGTATAGCAATGTACCTGAATATTTGCATTCATCATAATATATAGATTATCATAGCTCACTTTTAATAATTGAAGATAAATATTCAGATCTACCCAAGACAAGGGTGCACTATTTCTCACGCAATCTTGGTAAAGCTTATTATTAACGTTGTTCTCTTCTCCCACACTAAGCATCGATATCTCAAGCATTCTCGACGAGACCGCAGTACCGACAAGCGGGCCGCGCTCGTACATTTTGACTTTTCTAGATTGGAGAGGGCCAGAGTCTATCGATTAAATGAAGGATGAGACTCTGTAAATTAATATAGCACCAAAATGCTGTGAGGCCAGAAAACATGTATAAATATAAGTCCGATTACAATAACGTCATAAGCAAAGCGCAAATTCTTAAGGTGCCATTTGCTCGATTCTAGAGAATAGCGGATTATACGAGAATAATCAATAATGTTTTATTTTAAATTCGGCTCAGAATATATTTCAGGCACGCTTCATTCGAGTCCGAATTTATGCGAAATTTAGCGAAATGGACAACAATTGTTTAATTAAATGTTTGTGATTTGATAAATTATCAGATTTTTGCTATTATGAAGGGTGCACCGTAGAAGGGTTTTCACTGATTCATTGTCTGCAAATTCATTATTTTGACTCTGTTTCTCTATTATTTTGGAAAATATGTAGTCAAATTCATAATGTTGATATTTGAGACCAACGTACCCGTCGATCTTTATTCTTATAATATACAAACAGTGAAATTTGGTGCGCATAGTGTCGAAAAATTATACAAAGACTGAAATTAAAGATTTAGGAAGAGTAGGATGGCAATCCGCATTGCTCTGTTATCTGCCAAAATGAGTTGACGATTATTGAATATAATTTACGAGCTTCTCGGTTATATTATAATTATTTATTTACTTTTCATGTGCAAATTATATTAGTCTATCTCGTGTTGTTTGCTGCCTTACACAATTCTCGTGTTTATTTTGCTATTAATTTTCAATATGTTAATTTACCATTAAATTAGATTATTATTATATTATTATTATTATTATATTTATTTATTTTTATTATTATTATAAAAATTGTTATTATTACTGGGAAATCGACCGATTAGATAACCAATTAGATATAAACTAGAAATTTGGTAGAATAAACAGTGTTTACGAGTGAACGCGCACGCGAATCTCCCAAGAGAAAGGCACGTCAATATCTCCTATTCGCGGGAATTGGACGGTCAATTTGATTTCTTTCGGCGGTCTGGTAGACTGAAATTTCCCGTTTGCGCGTCATACTCCTTGACTTACCTGAAGTTTCTTGAAATACTTATTCTCCGTGGTCTGGTGTTCCATCTGAATTCTTTAGCCGAATTTCGCACCTGCATAGCAATACGTCCTCCAAGTGCTCAATATAACTGTTTTATTTCTTGTTTGAACATTAATTCAATTTGGGTGAAATGAGATTTTGATCGGACGGTCGGTGTATGCATCTTAAATTTAATACATAAAACAGCTAACGGGTGACTAAAAGCTTTCAAAACCAAAGGGAAATCTTGACTGGAAAACTACGGAGAGAGATATTTATCAACTTTTTATTATCTTATCGCAGGAAGCAAAAGGGTACTTGTTGCCGTCGAGTCTTTAAGACTATTGGCGCATTATCTAAATATCCCAAAAGAGCTTTAGCGGGATTAATCTGGATTTAAGACTTTATTTAGTGTGTACTTTCTCTTTTATTTGTTTTTGTTGACGCGAATAAACAAAAGGGGGGTGGAGGACTGAAAGCGCGACGTGCAATTTAATGAGCACTGATGTTGAAGCTGCACTCTCTGTCATACGAATTTCTATCACCAAAAGCTTTGGGCCCCGAAACAATTTAAACTAGGAAATCTTTTCACGATTAAAGAAAGATCGCATTACTTCCCACAATTGCGCGACGAGTTTGGGGGACCTGGTAAGCCTACGGTTACCACGTTACCGGGCGGCTACTCTAGAACAATTCAATTCTATCTTTGCGATTTCGAAAACTTTACATCCCTAGAATTGGATTCGTTCGTCTCCTTTTTACAGTGCTTTTGCGTTTGTTTGCTGGAATTGCGCGTCGAATATTTTGACGTGGCGAGACTTGAATCGCGCAAGTGCTGCGGGTGATATACGTTGATATCAGCTTCACTTTGGGCAGATAGATATATTTATTACTGTTCAGCCCTATTATAACTCGACTTTTTGTTGTTGTTTTTTTTTTTTTGAAATATTTTGCCTTTTGATGCAAATAATTCTGCATACTCCAGTCATTTAACTTGCATAATTTCGCGGCATTTGAGCTATTTCGTCTCGGTTGCATATCAGGCTACAAACTGCGTGTTTCTCAATTGACTAAAGGTATTCTACTCTCCTATTTTGCCATTGAGCGATTTTCGTATCGCGCAAAGATGTCACTTGCAGCTCTTCAATTTCATTACCATTGCATTCGTTTCTGTGTATAAAGGATTACGCATTCATTCATTCATCCTATATACACTTTAATGCTTGTTTGTATTGGTGTCATTTACTAATCGGCCAGCTTTTTTCGATAACCAATTGTTATTGTTTTATTAATTTTGAATCTATCTGCGACTACTTGTATCATGAAAGGCATGGAGGCTCCCAGTCTTTGAGGAGAGAGGGCGAGCACAGGTACACGCAAGTTTTGCCAGACTACAGCTTACCGGAGGGCAAAAGACTTCGTACATTTGCTTTCGCGTTTTGTTTTGTTTTCCGGATTTGCCCAAGTGTAAAATTGATACCCCCTTTCCCGCCATTATTGCCGTTGACCTTTGAATTCATATCTTTTTCTGCTTGTTTATCGTTAACAAATCTGTTATCATTACTGGTACTCCAATATTATTCTTATCATGTCGAATGCAAAAGGTGAAGGGTCTTTAGAAGAGCAGGCGGAAGAAGACCCGTCAAATTACCCTGTAATTGAATCATCTACACCTCTCAGATCGCCTCGGAGGCAATATAGCACCTCACAGCAATTACCGTCGGCCGATTTTAATGCTTACCAAACATTTGTATCCTCAATGGAACGATCGGCACAACAGCCGCTGTCGCATTTAACTCGGGTCCCACAAATGAGTGAGGCTTCATCGCTTTCTAGGCCGATTCGGTTTGCACAACTGCCTCCAGACTTAGCAACGGACCCGTCCCTGTACTATTCTCAGCATGAACCTCTTTCTCACCATACAAATCTGCTGCGTCAACATGAATTGCAGCAGCGTGCAACTTATGCAAGACAGAATCGTATACCTTCTTCTAATATCACCTCGTCCGCCACCGCTCAACCTCTACAAAATCCTACCGCAGTGTCGCTGACTCCCCCTACTCCCACTTCTACATCCCACCAGCCGTCAGGTACGGGTCAGTCGCATTTCGCGCAGCAAAGAGTGACGACGATGCTTTGGCAGGAAGAAGGCACACTTTGCTACCAAGTAGAATATCGCGGGATAAATATAGCGCGTCGGGAGGATAATGATATGATAAACGGGACAAAGCTGTTAAATGCTACGGGCATGAGCCGAGGCAAAAGGGACGGTCTCTTGAAGAACGAGGCAGTTAGACACGTTGTGAAACTTGGAGCAATGAGCCTGAAAGGCGTTTGGATCCCTTTAGAAAGAGCTTTGGCTTATGCCCGTCGGGAAAACATGGACAGTATGCTGTTCCCGCTCTTTGTGGACGATATTAAAGGATACATTTACTCTGACATGCAGACCCGATCGCAACCCCCACAATCAGGGCCCACACCCCAACCCCCACATGGTCATGTGGGGGTTGGGCCACAAGGAGAAAAAGGTAAAACTAGGGCGACGACAGCAAGTCCGGAAAAGACGCCTCCACGCAAGCATCAATCAAGGCCAAGTAATGTTGCTGTTCCCGGTGCAGAGCCGGACTATATGGCATTGAATCTGCCCTCAGCGTCAATGCCTTACAGTGCATTCGCCTCTAAACCTCAGCAGCCAATTGAACAGTCGATAGAGCAGCCGGTAGAGCCTACTTCATCTCCAACGGAAGAAAGTGGCTCAGCTCGGAAAAGGTTCCGAAGTGGATCTTCTAGTGCAGCTACAGAAGAAGGAAACATTGCACCTTCTTCACACTTTCATTCCCCGTATAGAAGAGGCAGGAAAGGTTCGGTTTCACAGGGCGCAAGAGCTGGACAAGGATCAGCTTATACGCCTTCCTTCCGTGTTCGTGTCGGCCATCGACGATACGATTCAACTTCAAGCACGGCCTCTTTAAATGTGGGATTTGGCCATTTGCGCACAAAGAGCCAGAGCTCTGCTCGAGACTTCGAGGAGACAAGGACCCCATTTACTGGAGAAATGCCTTTTACTTTTCAGCAGCCTGAGCTCGAGTACAATCAGCCCTCTAACTACTCTTATTCTAATTACCCTTCTTCTAATCTTCCTTCTGGATTTCCTCCCTATTCTGCCTTTCCTTCCTCAAACCAGTCGAGCCAGAATGAAGGAGCAATGCAGCGAGGTCCGTTAGAGAGTCCATTCCACTACCACGCAGAGCTGGCACCAGCAAGCCCGGCGAATAATAGAGGCAGTGGGTTTATTGAGCAAGAAACGAATGAACTTTATCCTCAATCCATAGTGGGATTAGGACTGCGTGATCAGAACAGAGAAGAAGGCTCTGCTTTAGGCTCTTCTTCAGGTGCTTCAGCTTGGCAGTATAGCAGACTGCCTTCTCAATCACATGCAGAAAAGCGTAATCCGCTAACGTTTACTGAGTCTTTTTCAGGGCGAGAACTTGGAACAAGAGATATAGCGGATATACGCGAGGAAGGCGGGGAAAGGGTTGGCAAAGAGCGCTTTAGAGAGGGTATAAGAAGCACAGGAGATAGATCATTGCCTCCAGAGGGAGTGCCTGCCACTGCTCATCAATGGCAGGCTTTGGCCTTGGCCGGACACGAAGAGCCATCGGCATCGTACAGTATACCTCACCAGCAGCAATCTGCCTCTTCTTCAACGCTGCGCTCAACGGCACACTCTCCCGCAAGAAGACGAGGGTTCCATGCTGAGCGGACAGTAAAGCCTTCCAATATCGATTCAAGTCTGCGGGACGAAGGCGAAGAGAGTTCTCGGCCCACACAGAGCCCAGAGAGATGATCGCTGAAGGCGGGTAGAAGGTAAAGGGAGGGACGGATTAAAAGGAAAAAATAATAGCAATTAATCGGCAGAGCTAATAGTGCGACTGTAGGCAGCGGAAGGCCTTGTTGCAATAGATGGAATCAAATTGCCATCCTGTCCTTCTGAGAACGATATGTTTGTTCGACATTGGCAGAAATTTAGAGAATACGGTAGCAAAACGGGAAAAGGCAGGCAGTGCTTGATTTAAAATTAAAAGAAACCAATTATATTCGCAACACTCAGAACGAACAGTACGAACAGTACGATCATGCATTGAGCATACTTTCTAGAGTTAGACACTGCTTTACAATTGATATTATCAACGCTCTGAAATGGACGCAGTTTTCGCTATTTTCAGCAATTTTCCTGTACGCAGACAAATCGGTCCTACGCGAGCCGAGTCGGTAATTTGATTCTCGGAAAGGAGCGACAAACTGAATACTTGATACGACTTTCTTTTTTATTTATTTTCTCAGCCTTTGCTCCGTTCTAATATAGTCGCGGAGCGTCTTTAATTAATATCTTTTGGCTCAGTCTAGCCTGCTTTCATTTCCCACGGTACAGGATACATCGATTTGTAAATAAAAACGTGTCTGCCATTTTTGATTAAACTTAATCGTTTGCCTACTCAAATCCATTTGTTTGTGATATCGTGGTGCTGACTCGACTGTATGATAGCCGCCGCCGCGGTTACATGATACAAATAAATTATTTTAAATGAACAGCGAATTTTTGAATTTGTAATTGGATAGAGTAATTGTATAGAGGAAATAAATACGAGCTTGCAAACATTGAGATGCCTCAGCTCCTAAATTGCATGTGCAGGACGAATGGCTGTACATATATATAGGCCGTCTACTAGATTTGCAGCAATCTCTTATAGCGCTGCACTGTCAATAATAATAATAATAATAATAATAATAATAATAATAATAATAATAATAATAATAATAATAATAATAATAATAATAATAATAATAATAATAATAATAATAATAATAATAATAATAATAATAATAATAATAATAATAATAATAATAATAATAATAATAATAATAATAATAATAATAATAATAATAATAATAATAATAATAATAATAATAATAATATATATATATATATATATATTATTATTATTATTATTATTATCAGATCCAATTAGTGTCGATGGCCGACGACGATGACGACTTGAGGAGAGCAATTGCTCTTTCACTTCAACAAGGCGGCCAAGATGTCGTTGATAACACGATTGACCTTGTTAGTGAAAGTAGTGATAAGGACAGTGACGTAACTGTCGACAATGGATCGGCATCGAATAAGTCAATTAAGGAAAACGCAGCAATGAGTATGCGTGAGCATATACGACAGGCGCGAATGCGAGCATTTACGCAGAATAAGAAACGGCCTCGCGAGGAAGATGGCAATATCCAAGGCAACCATTTCCCAGCTGGAAAAAGGAGCATTGATGAAAAAAATGAAAATCTATTGAGCTCTAGTAACCAACTGCAATCCAAATCCCGGTCAACTAATAAAGAAACCAAAGCTGGAATCGAATATCCCGACGGAATCGTCAAACTAACAGCGGTAGAGGGTTATGAGGTCCTTCCGATTCACATAAAGATTGAGCAAGTGCTACAAAAGGCTACTCTTAAAGTTGCAGTTCTTTCTTCTTTTGTTTTTGAATTGGATTGGCTTTTCAGTAAAATAAACATTGAGGACACTGATGTTTTTCTCGTTCGCGAAGCCAAAACTCCAGAGGCTCGAGTCGTACCGAATTTACCTCGTCGTTGTCGGTGCATTATTCCAGACATGACTTTGGCTGCCTGTATGCATTCAAAGGTTAGACACCACCGACATTTAATCAAAAATCTTTCTATTATTTATTTATTGCTTAAATATTGATGCCAACTTGATACAGTTACAACTGCTATTTCATGCAGACCACGTGCGAGTGTGTATTCCATCGGTAAGCTCTATTCTGGTCTATGATGGTACTTATTTTTAAACAGGCCAACCTTGTCAGCTATGATTGGGGCGAGACGGGTACAATGGAGAATGTAAGGCTCTACGCAACAGCTAACCGTGATATATAACATATTAATTTATTAATTTGTCTTTTTTAATTTTAATTTTGATTTTGATTTTGATTTTTTTTGGGTACCTTTTGCTACATTTTCTATTTTGGTTTGTTTTTGTATTTCTACGGCATTGATATGCTTTTCCCCCGCTTTGACATTTCTTTTAATTTGTAGAGCATATACATCCACGATTTTCCTCGTTTAAAAAGCGGTGGTAAAGACAATACTTCGCTGCGTGAATCTGAGTTTGCGAAAGAATTATTTTATTATTGTGAAAGCCAATCTTTCCCGGCAAGCGGTAATTCGTTCTTGCTTTTTATTAATAAACTAACACAAATTGCAGTCTTATCTCGTTTAAGGGAGTACGATTTTTCTCGCACACAGAATGTGAGACTGGTGCATTCTGTAGCCAATATGAATATGGGAGTTGATCGGGCATTGCGCACAGGTCTTCCTGCACTGAGTAAAGCAGTTTCTGACTTTAAATTCTGTCCAGGACAACTCCAAGTTGATTTCATTGTACGTGGCTTTTTCTCTCTCATTTATTTGTCGTTTGTTTATTCATTTATCTATTATAAAAAATCTTTTTTCTCATTTTCTTCTAAACAAAATTTAGACTTCCAGCCTGGGCAAACTTGAGCCGTCTTTCATTATGCGCTTGTGGGACAGTTGTAGCGGTAAACCTCCAATTGTTCCCACAACAGCATCGCGGGCTCCACAGATAGATGCTAGTCTTTTCCAACAAATTTTGCCGCGTATTCGAATCAGATTTCCAACGGCTGAGACGGTAGCAAACAGCCGGTCCGGAGTAAGTGTCGTATTTTTGTTTAAATCACTCGCTAAAAGATAGATTGCTGGAACGATATTTTTCCAAAGGGAGTACTTTGAAGATAAAAGTTTCCCTCGCGAGATCCTGTACGAACTGCATTCGAAGCATAAAGGCTGCTTGATGCATAACAAGGTAGTAATATCTTGGCTTTTAGTTCAAGTAAACCCTAACCATATAAATAGATTATATTAATGCGTGATACCGAGAATCCCGGCAGCGGCCTGGCTTATGTTGGATCAGCAAACTGCTCACGATCCGCGTGGGGCGATCGTATTATATACGGGGCGAAAAACCAAAAAGTCCATGCTTTTGTTCGCAATTGGGAGTGTGGAGTCTTATTGCCAGAACAAATGGTCTCGGATAGACTGCCGTTTGTTGAGAGAACGGTCCACAATACATCGCCTTACTTTATCAGAGAGGCAATGACTGCGCTGATGAAGGCGCGCATGCGTTAATACGAGCTTGGTTACTAAACGTTTTGATTTTTATTGCAAGGTTTGTTTAATATGTTTTTACAAAGGTCGAATGGACTGATGGCGTCTCTTTGAATACGGAATTATAAAACATTGTATTTATTTTTTTTCATGAATGTTGTAAAAAAAGACTTGTTTTATTGGTCAACAATGACGCGCGCTATACGGATGGGTACCCGTGCGTAAATTTAATTAATCATAAATAAAGTAGTGATTGATTATTGAAGTGGGCTCTCAAGTCCTTGAGTACGGGTCTGTATTTGCGCTGTATGCCCTTGTTTCGTCAATAAGCAATCTCTTCTCTTTCCAATCGGTCTGGATAGATCCTACATGTAAATCAAGCGGGGCAATCAACCGAAGTTTGCCTTTATAAACTCATCAAACGTGCACGGGTACCCGCCTGCCTTTTGGAATTACCATTATAATTATTTCGTGCAATTATTTATTTATATCATGATAATTTTTTAGCCAATAATATTGTGGTCATGCGACATTTAATAACAATACTGTGCACGCGAGCCGCCATTGTCAAATACAACGTTCTCATTGGCTGATTGCACTTGCCAGATAATCATATAATATTTGTAGCAAGTTTTGGTGAGACTATGGTCGCATACGTTATCGCTCATACTTTGATAAAATGAGGTTTTGGTATGCATTTAAATAATCGCGCATAAACCGCCTATCCATGTCCAAAATTCGCATTTTATAAAAAGCGTAGTGTATCTTTAATACGTACTTTGGCAATAATTACATACACATACCGCTTTATAAACACGTAACAAAGCCCAAAAATAGTCGTATAAAAATTCCATTAAAACCTTGCGGATCGGCCGCAAAAAAGCCTAGTTTCACCCTATACAACTCACCCAAGTGTCTGAGCGCATAGGCTGCCATAGTCAGTGCGTAATATTGCGTCTATTGCGTACTCTGCTTCATTGCTGGCAGCACGTTACGCCTGGAAAAGACTTCAATTAGAGTAGAAAAATTTGAGAGCCTAGAGGGAAAGAATCCTTTGCCCGAAACTCACCTAAATCGCCTCCCCGAACTCGTTGAACAATGTCACGGGAAGACGAGTACGATTTTTTGTTCAAAGTTGTTTTGATTGGTGACTCAGGTGTCGGCAAATCTAACTTGCTGAGCCGATTCACCCGCAACGAGTTTAATCTGGAAAGCAAGAGCACTATTGGCGTTGAGTTTGCTACGCGGAGCATTTCTGTCGATACGAAAACAATTAAAGCACAGATATGGGACACTGCGGGACAGGAAAGGTATCGAGCAATTACCTCGGCTTACTATCGAGGCGCAGTTGGAGCGTTACTTGTCTATGATATCGCGAAGCAGCAGTCCTTTGAGAATGTTACGCGTTGGCTGCGTGAGCTCAGAGACCACGCGGACAGCAATATTGTTATTATGCTTGTCGGGAACAAATCGGATTTACGTCATTTGCGTGCTGTCCCTACTGAAGAAGCAAAGGCTTTTGCAACGGAGAATGGGCTGAGTTTTATTGAGACTTCCGCACTAGATGCGAGCAACGTGGAAGCCGCTTTTGAAACAATATTGACGGAAATTTATCGTATAGTGTCGAGCAAGCAGCTGGATTCGGGAGACGGTGCTACTGCGCCTTCCAGTGGTCAGCCTATTAATATAACGCCCAGCTCGGGTGCTGATACAGGCAAAGGCTCGAGCAAGTGCTGTTGATTTGGGACTGGATTTCTCTGCTTTTTCGTAATAATCTTTATACAATGTATGCTATTACTTGTCGCCCGCTGATCTCAATCTATAAAGTACTAGTTTTGTACGTTTTTGTTTACGTTTAATTTGGAATAAGAAGTCATAAAATACGATTGTTATCTTGCCGATTTTGACATTGAGCTTGACCCATTTTTCAATTGCTTTCAGCTGCAATTAATTGCGTCCATCAGGCTCGTTTGATTGCTCTTTCTAATATTTTAGACCGTTTGAGTATGGTCAATTTTGTTTGTCTACACTTTGATGATACGTTTCCTACTTGGTCCCGCCCAATTTCATTATTCATTTGTTATTACAGTTTGGATGGCTCATTTATTATATTTCCGTCCTTACTGTATTGTCCTGGGTATTGTAAATTTTTTGTGCATACTTCACCACTGCTCCGGTCGTTTACTTTCGAATTTTGCTTATTCACGTCTTTTCTCTTCTAATCCTGCTTGACCCTCATTCACTTTGTTTTGTGTATTATTTGATAATGTTTAACTCATTATTTATCCATACTACTAATTTTTTTATTTCTTTTATCTATTTCTTTAATTTTTCTTATCTTTTTGATTGGTTACGTTTCCTTAATTCCCGCAACATGCATTTAGTGGGTCGCATTTCTAGCTTTCATCACACGTAATATACCATAACGAACCGTAGATCAACGATTTTGGAGCTGTGGATTTGGCCGTTTATTAGCGCCAAACGTAACGTCCACTAGCCCCTCGGCTTTTGAGTCTCGATTCTATTGTAGAAACAGCGGTATCATTCTTGTATGGTTGCCACAAGACAGGAATTATATTAAATTTACGAGATGAAAAGCAAAGACAAGAGCAAGAATTAGAAAATGAAAATGCAAGGGGAGGGGACTAATGTTAAAGTGATACGCATTAGTAGTCTTTTACAGTAGATATTAGCCGTTTGAAAAGCAATCCTATGTAATTTTCTTCAAGGCTTCAATATTCTAACTGGACTGGCTATATTGGTATTTACAGAGCCAGTATGGACTCGCTCGTCTCCAGCGTAGAAGTCTTTGTACGCGACGCGATGAAGGCAAATGATGTGTCTCACGACTATTTACACGTAGATCGCGTAACACGCATGGGTAAGTTGATACGTCGTTCTTATTTTGGACAATTCGTTTTTCAATTTCCTTTATTTTCTAAAATGAAAGCCAAACCGAGGATAAGGCCAAGTTAAACGAACAGCTCTACGGATTGCTCATGAACTTAACGATCCAAAGATTGATACTTCACTCGTCCATCTTGCAGCTTTATTGCATGACGTATTTGATCACAAGTATGTCGGCGCAGATGAGACGCTTTTACTTACGCTTCTGCACGGGAATGGCATGAAGCGTGACGCCACGACGCGTCTTTTACGCGTCATTAAGTCTGTAAGCTATAGCACGGAGAAAAATACGCGTAAACTCGCTGCCGAGGGCAATTCTGACGCCATTCGGCAATTGCAATGGATGCAGGAATGCCGAGAATTACACTGCGTACAAGACGCAGACAGATTAGACGCGATGGGGGCTATTGGCGTTTTACGGGCCGCTGCATATTCAAGTGCAATTGGAAACTCGTTACATTTGGCAGGTGAGGGCGATCGGGTTCCGGGCGCATCTTGTATGGCTCATTTTGATGACAAGCTGTTGCATTTATTGCCTTTATTGAAAACCGAGCCGGGAAGGCGATTTGGCGAGAAAAGACATCGATTTTGCAGTGAATTTAAATGGCAAATTGAATCAGAAGAAGGGGAGCTTGCTCCTGTGTAATGTATGGTATCAAATTAATAAATTATTAATTTAATTAATTAAATTATTTATTTACTATTCATTCAATGTTCAATGTTCATAATTTACAATTTATAGGGTATCACTCATCTTCCTCGTCGCTCGCCACAAATGTGGGCAAATCGCCCGCTACAAGAAGAGACGGAAGAGATCCGCAAAGTATAAAAGGATGGACTAGTGCCATACGGGCCGACGGTCTCTGCTTGGGATCAACTTGCAAAAGAGACAAGATAAAATCGTTCAGTAGAGGATCGGCCGTATGCGCAAGAGCAGCGGATAAACTGCACTCATGATCAGATGTGAGCAGAGCGTAATCTGACTTCCAAAACTTGCCATTGCTGAAGCATCTAAGGGGCCCTAGCACCGAGGCCATTTTCGCCACGACATTATCTCTTTTTGATTCATTAGAGCGGAATAGTGGGCAGTACTCTGGGTCGGACGGCGGCTGTGATTGAAGCAATAATTCCGCCAGCACAACGCCCAGACTGAACAAGTCAATCTTCTCGTCAAAGGCACAGCCCAGTAGAACTTCGGGTGCACGGTAGTACAGGCTTTGGATATCAAAGGCTTCATAGTAAGCATCCCTGAGCCGTAAGGGCACAGCGTTACTTAGGTCGATAATGCGAACGTGCAAGTCCCGCACCATTAGATTCTCGGGTTTAATGTCCCCGTGTAAGAGATGAGCCTGCTCGTGAAGCACGAAAAGGGCAGATAAAACGCTTTGTGCCAGTGACCGTAATACTCGATGCCTTTCACGGCTCTTCAAAAGATTAGTAGCACTCGAATTTTTGGCAGACGGTAAAGAGGCAAACGAGTCCATCGCTTCCATCGCGATACAGAAATGCGATCCGTGAAAGAAATACTTTATCGGACGAACAATACACGCGTCAAACGGCACTTGGGCTGCTGCGGTTGCTGCTTTTCGTAAATATCTCCATTCCTGTAAGCCTTGCGCCTCCATGTGCGGCCGCATTACTTTAATTGCTACTTGCTCTCCGTCAAAAGTGCTGCAGCGATACGTGGAGCAAAAGTAGCCTGAGCCGGCAAAGGAGTCTACTAGAAAACGCCCGTCAAGAACGTCGCCAATTCGGACTTTTTGTGGCTTCAAATAAGTATCACCGTCCGCCTCTAGCATTTCTGCACGTTTTATTGGCCGCTTTATTGATCGCGATGGCGTGAAACTGCATACTGCTAATGTGTGTAAACGGCCTTTCTCGGTACTTTGTTTGGAGTCGCCTCATTCGATAGCGAATTAATAGATCTTATTTTTTTGCTTGTTTTTTTTTTTTTTGCTGTATTGTGTGTATCGCGTATAACGCGTATATTTCAACCGTCTGTATTTTTATATACGAGATACATAATCTGTGGTTTTCAAGAGTGGGATTTGATTGTTTACTGTAATACTAGAAGAGTTTTGGTATGAAAATCCCAGACATTGGGTCTTTATTACTACTTATGATGCATTTTGACACGAATGCGATGTTGATAGTAATATGAACGGCATCGTTGGTTGATCTGGACTATTAGAGTTTCTACCATTAGCATTTATGATTATTAGTAGTTATCATTGAGCTGCCTTTATTATCTCTGTGTGCTTGGTAAGGTAGTAGTAGTCCTACCATTGTTTACTCGGTGCCTGTTACCTTGCATGGACAAGGCAGAACCAATGTCGAGGTCGCTGGAATACCTGTGAGACCAACAGACATTAGTGCTGCTACTACAGAAACGGATGGAATATCAGGTTTTAAGGTTATCGTAAGTCAAATGATATACTCTGTTATTCCAAATTTAACCATTCCAATAACCGTCAACCGCACCTTCGTGTATACCAATTTTATTGCTACGGCGACTGAATGCTCAGCCTAAATTTATGAATTGAATGCCCATAATATTGACTACAAACAAATTTGCTCTTGCTGTTCATAATGCCGTTTGATGTTTTCAGTGTCCATTCATACAAACAGAGCTGTCGGAGCCTTTACTCTCGCGAACGAAATTGCCAATGTCAAATAAATATCGACCAATCAAATCAATCGTCCACACATTACAATATACTAGACACAGACCATACTTATTTTCTGCAAAACATGACGACAATTGTTTTTGTAACTTTTATACTTTTCGTTTGTACATTTAATAGTCTGTACAGCCTGCACATTTAATATCTGCACATTTAATAGTCTGCACATTTAATAGTCTGCACATTTAATAGTCTACATATTATTATGGAGAAAAAGCTATACGTTTGCACATGACATCTGTTGTAATATCATCTTTTATAATATCTTTAATATTATCTTTTAGAATATTATCTTTTAGAATATTATCTTGAATATTATACTATCATTAATATTAATTCGCTAGTGCCACAACCAAAGCTGGCATCGATGGAGGACGCGCGCTTGGCGCCGCCACCGCCGCCACGGCCCTTGGGCCGCGTAAACAGCTCGGCTGGAGCACCGCCGGCGGCCGCTCAAGACCTGCCACCGAGCGATCGGCTACAGGACGAGAGCCAGATCGATACGCAGCCGTTAGTGGACAAACTGCTCTCTCGGTGTGCCGTCTTCCGAGTCCTCATTGTCGGCAATGCCGGCCGCAAGTCGGAAATGCTGCGCACCGTCTTTGGCGTGGACGCCATTAAAGTATCCCGCCAGAATCGGCAGCGGAAAAGCGTACACGACTATGTCTATGCCGCGCGCAATACGCGTTTTATTGCTCACACCGCGCCGCTCACGTGCCCGGAAGATTTGGACGAAATTGAACAGTTTTTACGCGACCGGAGGTACGCGCCCGACAGCGCGGAACGCGTCCACTGTGTATGGTATGTGGCGGCAGCGGACGCGTTTGATACTGCCGAAGCGAGCGCGCTTCTTTCCCGATTAGGTCCACTGGCAACACCCATCGTTACCGTGGTAACCAAGTTTGGCGAGATGGTAGAGAGGGCAGAGCGCGTCGGAGCGGCTCGGCGGCGTCTGCTCGCCGATACTGCAGTTGCCGTTGCTGCTGCCGCTGCCGCTGCTCCGGACAGCGGACCGCAGAGTAGTTTGGACGCGTCTGTTGACAGCGGCAGCCAGGGGCTGGCAACAGACGGGGATGAGCTGCTGGCGGATACGCTGGCGCTGCAAGATGCCATGCAGAGTATGAGCTTGCTGGGCGGCAACAGCTTCACTACGCCAGTATACCAAGTTCGGGACAACGACTATAGGGATCTGGTGTCCACCACACTGTCCGTCCTTATCGACGAGCATATTAGATTTGTATTCATAGTAGCCCAGCACATTGACGCAGATGCGAAATTCCACGAGTCCCTGCGGGTTGGCATGTCCCAGTTTATACTGGGAACGGCCGGGGCCAGCAACCCGCTGCCCATCCCTGCCATTGGGGCTGTCGCCGGGCTTACTGCCAATAAACTGATCCGTAGAGATATCTGCGCAGTCTGGAACCTCTACGATCCGGATGAAATTGCCTCTGATACAATCGCCACCTGGTCTACTACCCTGTGGAATGTCGGCACCGGAGTTCCTCTTACAATTCTGTATACAGTTGTACCCCCAATCGGCGTTTTCAAGGGATTTTGGGAAGGTCCCAGGGCCGCCAGGACACTGAGTATATGTATAGCCGACATGACGCTCATGCTCGAGCGACTCTGGCAGGTGCAGAGGGCCGGCGGAGAGTTGAGCAAGGACGTCTGCCAGTTTTATTTTAATAGATACATGACCGCAGTAAGGCCAAAGGTGAAGGAAGAGCTGGAACAGTACTTTACTACAGAGGGGTTTTGGCGGTCGTTCCAACGAGAACAGGCTCAGGATGCCGCGACTTTGATCATTCAAAAGTACCGACCGAGTATGTCTTGATTGCTTTTTTTTTGTTTATTTTTTATTTATTTATTTATTTTTTATTTTTTATTTTTTTTATCATTTTTCTGTTTATCACAAATGGCAGTGCCGTTTCTTGTTGATGGGTCGCTTGTCCCTTTTAGTCCGGTGTTCTCGAATGGCGTTTTGCCCATTTCTGTTTTGACCAACAAACCAACCAACCAATTAATAATTTTTTTTCTACATTTTATTTTTTATTTCAATTAATTGATTTTTCTATTGATTTTGTAGTTTGGGGCAGAGGCCCTTATTATCGTTTATTTTGACATTTTCATCTTTTAGAATATCTTTATCCTTGAAGTCAAGATACCCTTATTCTCACACGACTTTACGTGTTTCTTGTTACCATGACATTCATTTTTCAAAGGTTACATTGTTCTATTGTGACTACTATACCGTCGCGTCTTGTCTCTAGGTCATACAATGCTAATATGACAGAAGGACTTTCCTAGGCCGAGGCACGGCAAGGCACCGTATAACACGTCATGTGATTTTCCCAGAATCCGTTTCGACCATGAGCGGTGCCATGCTATAAAATCCCTTTTATCTTTTATGTATCGAACAGAGTAATAAAGATCAGCATAGGGAATAAAGCAAATCAAACCGGTATGGCTTCAGCGACAGAAGGAGCTCAGCAATGGTGGGAGAACACTCAGAGGTCAGAGGGCAGTTGGAACGGGCCGTACCGTAAAGCTGCAGAAGTGGCTACGGTCACACTAGTGCTGCTAACAAATGTTGTGGTTATGGCTCTGACGGGTATGCTGGTCGAGACCAACAGCACTGCGAGTAAAATCCTTTTGTTCTGGACGGCATTTTCGTTTTTGGTTTCAATTTATGCTCATTTTGCCCGGCGGACAGCACCACAGTACTACAAAAGAGCTGCTGTTAATGCACTGAAGGCCTGTATGGCTCTCTTATGGCTATGTTATTTTTTGGCTCTGTTTTTTGTCACCAAAAAATTTCGTAGACCTATTTGGGGAGCTGTTCATGGTCTGATTTTTTTGCTTAGCACTCTCTTCCTGGCGAGCCTGGCCTTTACAGTGTTTCCGCCGTTACTCCTGCCTGAAGATGGCAGTCAAACAGCATGATGATGATGACTATAAAATGAATTTAGTCTTTAAAATTCTATTTTCAATTTAATTTAATCAAGTTTGGCTTTTTTGGCCTTTTCCTGAGCCACTAGTGCTTGAGGAAAGACATTGCTTGCGTTAAAGCAGTGAACAGGGAATTTGATACCATTTACGGGGTACAAGGGCGGAGACATTTATAAATTATAGATTGAATTATTTTTTTCACATCTTTTGGACCATAACTGTACAAGTATGATTACATAGTGCTCTGAACAAATTTGTATGAGGGGGAATTAACCACGCGTGGGAAAATTCATCGTCGCCTGCAAATTCTTAGGGCTGTCACTACTGTGCTACTACGTTGCCACACTCCTCTGCAAATTGACCTTGGTACTAGTGACAGGAATGCATGTGCTTTAGTAGGGGAACGCACATAGCAATTTGACCGTAACAAAACCTATTTTATCAAGAAATTTCTCCTACAATGTACTCACAAGATTATTAAAACTCGTCGTGTGAATATGCCATTTGTTTACAACGGCCAGTTACAAACACGCCCTTATCTACTCACGTGATCGTAGTAGGGAAAATAAACAAATATTGATCAGCGCTCAACAATAATATATCTGCGTCTCGCCGCGCGTGTTATTTTGCCCGCTGTTGCGCGCCTTTGTTTCGGAAGAGTCCATAGTTAATCTGCTTTGACAGACAAACTAAGCACGTCTCAACGTATCGCACCGAATACCGGAAAATATGCACTGCCACAATTAGCTAAACGTGCATTCCAACGACTGGAACGCGGCTAGAAAACGCGTACAACACGTAAATAAAAATAATAAATATATACGACACGTAAACTGCGCTAATCTGTTGCGTTACTTAATGTCCCGAAATGAAACCCAATAGAATAACATAATCATCGAGCGGCTTGCTGCCTCTTTCTCTGTCGCGCCCTTTCATACGGTTTGCAGAAAAATCCGTAATCATTATGTGAAAGCACGTTGGCACAGTCAAAAACTTTACACTAAAATTGTATCGTGTTGTATCGTGTGGTCGGTCAGTTAGTATTTATTCGGTATAATGCCCCTTAACATTATCGCCCACATTCTCTTTTCTGCAAAAAAATAATATAGTGACGTCACGCATTGGAGTAAAATAATGAGCAATAAAATCTAACAATAACAATAAAGTCTAACAACAGATAACGACTGGCAATTTTGTGAAGGATCCACGTGAAAGTCGTCGACCTTTTCTAAAAATAATCCGATACCCTGTTTTGAGAATTCTCAGGTCGGCCAATAGTGGAAACGAAGAAACATTTTGACCTACGATCCTGACAATTTTGTGTGCGGGGATCGCTGTGCAACTCTGGAAGCCACGCGATCCTCAATATAGGCAACCGCTTGTCGTGGAAGAAAATTAACTCTAATTAGGAATCAGAAAAAGAAGAATGGAAAAATGTGCTAGGGGCGTGCGCATGCCGATCAACTCTCCAATAACAAGTGAGTAAATCCCTGCGCCGCTAACCGCGCTTACCTTAAGCCGCATTGGGTAAACATAAACAACAGTCCGCGTTGCAACAAGGAGTACATATTCCAGCCCAAATTGACCACCCACTTGGGACAAGTGGCGCAGAGCGTAAGTTTCTATAAATAAAAATAAAATTATATTGGCTGTAGGATGAACTCTATACCGCTTTCGGCTGTTTATTTCATTGTTTATTAACAGACTACTCGTTGCCATATCCCATAATAGAAGCTAATTCGCGGAATTACTTGCTAAACGCTAGGATCAATCATAGCCAATGCTTAATATTACCACTACATCTACCGTGGATTGACCGCCTCTGGAATGCGGCTGCGGCGCCGACACGACACGACTGCATTCGTCGAATTACTTGCTCAAATATGTAGCTAAAAGAAATTAAAAGAAGAAATATTATACGACAAATTTTATTACTTGCGCTTATGTTGATTTTAACGACTTTGATACGGGAGCCTTGGCCGCACCGTATAAATAGGGGCCCAGTTCCCCCTTCCGCCTTTTCCCTTCACCAAACAGTTCGTTTCCGTACGTGATACTCTTGACCTCAGGTTTCGTGTCCGTCCCACCTTTGACACTCGTTTAAATAACTTTTTTACACGGTTCTCGTAACTTTTCAGCAAACTTCTTCACCTTCTACATCAAACATGCAATTGATCAACGCTCTGCCTGTTGTTGCCCTCGCGGCCGCCGTTAAGGCCAGCTACATCAACAGCTCGAACTCGACTGGTGTCAGCACTGTTACTTTCCAGACCACTCTCACGGACTTGGTTACCGCCACCACTGTGTGCGAGACTGCTACCACCTACAGCTGCCCCAACGGCTCTATGATCACTGCCACTCCCGGTGGAACTTATACCATCACCTCTGTGGCCACCCGTGTGATCACCACTAGCACTGTGACCGAGTGCCCATGCACTCTGATGACCGGTACCTCTGGCCCAGGTGCTACTGGTACTCCCAGCTGGAACGGCACCACCCCTGGTGGCCCTGGCAGCAACATGTCTACTGGTGGTCTGCCACCTTCCTCCGCTGCTGCCCCCAAGGCCGCTGCTGGTTTGGGAGCTATCGTCGGTCTGGCTGGCCTCGTTGCTGCTCTTCTGTAAGCGGTTTACGGTCTAAAATAATCGACTTTGGGGACATGATTGTTCTTTTCGCAATGCAGTCTTGTGGCTTTCGGTGTGATATATACTTTTATTAATCGGAATTTAATCATACATTTTAATTATTCTTCTCTTCGACTCTTCATCTATTGATGATTACACTATTTCTCCATTTCAATTGTGCGGTGGGTGCAGCAATTGTTCAATGCTCCCGGCGTGCACTATCGTTATTTCTTATATGGATTGGGTTAGCAGTTGGTAAAGGAATATCTGCCTCAAGACATTGTATCATTGCATTTGATTTCTTGCTGGATATGTTTCTTTCCGATGATTCCGAGAAAAATTCTTTTCCGATCCCCGCCTTTTAATTCTCGTTTCGGATCTGTTTAGAAATACGAAATACTGTGCGGGTTTTTTTTGTTTAATATTGCGGTGTTTCAACGGTTATTTGAAGTTGAAAGGCTTGGCAGGCATATAAATTCTTGTCTTTGATGAAGCATAATCTTTTTGGGTCATTGGCCGTTTTATGTTTTTGAGAATGGAAATTGAAATATGTATTACATACTTTGGTTCCAGTCTCGTTTTTTGATACTTGGGGATAGTTATCCGATGGATGGCTACCTCAGGTGCCAAAGGGCAACAGCCTCGTCGACAATAGGAATCAAGATTTATTCTTTGATTTGTATCTTATTGTTCTTGATAGGCAGAGCAAGTGAAATTCTAATAGTTTCTTGCTTTTTGTATAGTGTTAACTATTATTTTCCAAAAAGAAGTTTTAATATGAATATTAGTTTGAAAATTTTTTCTTTCGAATATTATTTTATGATAAGTAAATTAAATTGCAGGTGTATAGTGACGTCATTATAAATTGGCTTGAGATCGTGTATTTTTAGATTCTTATTTGGTTGAGAATCCCATAATTGTGGCGTGAAAAGGTATCTTTGCACACTCATAGCAACCAACAATTTCATCGGGTTGGATTACTTGTGTGTAAGTAGTGTTATTTTGGGAGACGACGTGCTTCTTCCTGCCGGTAGGATTGCTTGTACAAAACAATGAAAATAAACGTGAAGAGAACGTCTATAAAATCAATTTATTGACGTTTACAACTATTATGCCTTTAGATAGCAGCATTAAGATAGAACCATTCTTCTTGTCATGATATCAACCGATATTTCACGCATTAAGTGGAAGCCATTTGAGTTTTGAAAGACATTTTTCATTGTTGGAGATATCGCTTTGCTCAAATATTTCGAGATAGAACACATAATACTTTATTGATATGACGTCATATCTTGAGGATACAACAATAAATGTATATACCGAACGGATTCTATTGAATTTTATAATCGATATTTTGAATGAGCTGTTATAGATCCTACGAAACAAATATAGAGATTTACCGATTATTTTCAAACTTCAATTTCGACTGATTAATATCGATTGACCCAATATTTCTGCTCGTATCTTGTAAAAAGAAGGCTAATCAGCGCCAACATCATTGTTTTAGCTACTCTAATTGCTAGTGTCAGTGTCTTGATTTCAATTTAATTAGTGCCCATCAATAGTGAAACGTTTGAATAATCAGCCTTTAATTTTTAAATATCAATTAAACCGTATAATCGTCAATTCTTTATATTAAACAAATCAATTTATTTTACAAACTCAATTGACCAATTTTAAAAAGTTTACTTCAATTAGTTATTCATTTTATATTTCTGGTCAATTTCATAACCGATTATTTCAGTAAGTGTTTTCCGCACTGACGCTCCAAATCTCCGCTCGGTCTTCTACCAAATCCGGATCTTGTTCATCTCCGGCTTGCGTGTCTCCGCGTAACGCGAGTCGACGGTCACGTGCCGACGCGGCTAAGCGAACAGCTACGCGACGCGCATAATCGCCGACAGCACGCGACTTTTGCTCTTCGCCTTGCGACTGTAGCTCGGAGCAAATCGTGTCAACGTGCGCTAGTCCGTCTGCCTCGACGCGTAAAACAGCGAGAAAAGCCGACTCTGCTGCTAATTTTACGGGAACAATCGGAGTTCTCACATTAGCGAATAATGCCAGTACTATTCGGGAATCGATTAAATCGTGTTGCTGAGCAATTACCCTCAAAGCCACAAGAGCGAGTCTCTTCGTATCCGGAGAAGAAGAGCTTGAGGCCTCTAAAATTGAAGGTAAAAGAGTAGGCTTATATGTTTCGTACTGTAACAATAGCAGTTTAGCCGCTGCCAAAACGGAGTTTGTGGAAATTGATTCCATACTGCTCTCAACTCCGTTCGCAATAAGCTCCGTTATCGCCGAGAGTGTAGCAGGCTCTAATGCTAACAGAGCCTCGCCGGATTCCGTTAGTAGCGCGTTTATTACAAGCATATCGCCGACGGAGAGGCTCTCAGGGCTATTGTACTGCACATTTTCCCGAACAAACTCTTCCCTTATCTCCGGAGAATCAAGCTTGCAAAGTAATGCTCCCGCCACTCGGGCGCTGGTCACATCTGCCGGCCGTGTTGCCTGTAATAAATCCATTACAAGTTTCTTGGACGATTCGCTTATACCAGTACGGCGAACTACTTCGTACAGCGCTCGGAGCATAGCCCGGCGAATGCCGGAGTCGGCGATACGAGCTCCCGCCACTAACTCCGAAACTAAAGCATCCACCCGTGTGTTTAACTCGATTAAAGAGCCGAGAGCCGTTGCCGCCCGTAATCTTACGGACTCACTCTGGTCTGTAAGGGCCTTTGCGAAAATTCGTTGCAATTGAGGAACGAACGGCCTTACGAACATCGGTATTTTTCGGAGCAATTTATCCAACGTTTCAAGTATTGCCGCTCGGACATCACTACTGAATCGTTCGCCGATAGTCCGGATCAGCGGGCCCGTAATTTGTGTAACGTACGGCTTTAACATACTCGGCTCGGCTTTACTGAGTATTTCTCCCAAGCCAATTGCCGCTTGTTCACGTGAATCTCCACTACCGTACATTAGAGACTGTAAAAGAATGGGCAAGACCGAGTTAATTCCGTTGTTCTTAGCTCCGCCCCGATTGAACGCCGGCAACGGAGTTCCTTCTACTCCGGTGTTCTGCAGAGCCAGAGTCAGCGGCCTTACTAGACTCTCCATTTCGCTCTTGTTGATGCTCTGTGTAAGAGCGTTCTGAGCCTCCCAAGCAGCTTCCACAACTTTCTCGTCTGGATCGGCAAAGCAATGAACTAAAGCCGTGACAAGATCTGGTAAATGCCTCAGAACCGGAGAGTTTTCTCCGAAAAGAAGAGCAAGTTGCTCACAAGCAAGAGCTCGGCGTTTAGGATCAGCATCGCGGACAAGTGTAAGCATGTGTGATACTAAGAGTTCGGCACCGTCGCCCTCAACGCTCTGCATGACCGAGCGTAAAGCGTTACGAGACTCGGTTTCGGCGTTAACACTATCTCCGTCGGCGATAACATTCTTATCTCCGTCAAGAATGGCGGCAAAAAGAGCATCAACAATAGTGTCAAGACGGCGATTAACAGAAGGTCCAGCAACCTGCACTAATCCACCCAAAGCCCGAGCGTGGAACGCTGTCATTGGCTGCTTTAGCAGAGTCGGCATTATTATAGGGAAAACGACTTGACTACGTTTCACCATAATCTCTCTCAGAGCCAAAAGAGCAGCCTCTGCAGAAGTTTCCTGCTGAAGCTGAAGAAGTAATGACGGAATTATCGTGTTTACCACAACTGCAGCTCCGAAAACATCATGTAAACGATCAAATGCATCGGCCGCAGCTTCACGGACTCTATCATCTTTATCCATAATTGCCTCATTAACAGCAAAAACAAGTGAATCCCGATAAGGCTCCAGATCCTCTGAAGCAGATGACATTAATTCCTGGAGAGCAATGCAAACGCCGACACGGTGACCTGGCTCTTGCTCCGACTCCAAGCCCTTCTGCAGTTCGGGGATAAGAGTTTGTAACGCACTTTCACCCATTTTCCGAACCAATTCTCCTAAAGTCCGAACACAAACTCCGCGAATGTCTGGAGCACGTGCACTCAAATGCGAAATCAAAATGTCCACAATCGTTGAGAGAATCTCCCGAATTGTTCTCGGAGTATTACCTACCACCGACGTCCATACGCTTATCGCCGAGACTCTTACGGAATGTACAACATCCTGCCGGATTATGTATATACCAGCCAATACACGGTCCCTCCGGCTTTGTCCGAGGGTCTCCAATAGAGCCTTTCCGCCAATAGACTTTTCTCTACTAGGCTCAAACTCGGAGGAATCATGACCATCTTCATGATAACTATTATTATTATCATTATTGCTAATTCCTGCGACCTTGTATAAAAGATCCCCGACAAGCTGCACGGAGCTAGACCGAATCCGCCAGTCGGCGTTAAACATTCCTCGTTCTAACTCCGGAAGTAGCAAATCAACGGCTTTAGAAGCGTAACCAGTAACAATCATACGTCCCGCCCGGAGAGAGGCCTCTCTAACGTCATCGTTCTCATCAGCTAAGCCAGCAAGGATCGGAGGAATTGACTGGGCCAGGTAAGGCTGGTACCGTGCTCCGAAAGTGGCCGGGAGATAGATTAATAGAGATAAATAGCCGCCTCGGATATAAGCGTACTCGGACCGGGTTTGCTTTAGAATATCAGGCAGCGTTTCCTCCAGCCTGACAAGTCCGAGACCGGCAAGGACTTCGGCCAGACCTTGAGCTGCACCTTGCCTGTCAACTCCACTGACATCGGACTTTAGTGTAGTAAAAAGATCGGAGATAAGGTGAGGGAACCTCGTTTCTCCCAATTTTTCCATCAGTAACCCTAAGGAACGAGCGGCTATAGCTCGGGACTCAGGTACTGGGTCGACCAGCACCTGGTAATGTGCCGGCATTAGCCGTGGCAGGTACGGGGCAAAATCATCTGGCTCTGTAAGATTCGCCAGTAATCCAAAAATTTTGGCTGCTTCCTGTTTGGTAGAGGCATTTCTCTCCCTCAAACCCCGATGCACAATCGGCATAACGAGAGCCAACGAGGGCGAGTCTATATAATGCACAAAGTAGGTCCGTAGCAATGCCGCTAACGCCGAGTCGGTTTCCTTATTGGGATCGCTTAAAGCCCGGAGCAGCGTCGGCACTAGCGATTGAACTTCAGGATTTTCGATCACCTCTCCAAAACGCAAAAGGGCCTTGTTAGCTGTAGCGCGTACCTGAGCATGAGAATCCGTGAGCACCTGCGTGAGCTTCGGCACAATAACAGGCAGGGAAACGGAGAGTTGACGTGGAGCCATAAAAGCCATTTGGCCGAGAATTTCAACGGCCGCTCGCTTCGGCCTCCACTGCGAATCCTGAGCAAGCGTCTCCAGCAGCGAAGGCAAGATCAGTTTTACACAGAACCCTGATATTCGGCTCATGACTTGCCGGGAAGCTTCAAGAGTTGCTTCACGGACATCACTAGCACTATCGCCAAAGGCGGTCAGCAATAAGGGAATCATTGCCGGAACGTACGGCTCAAAGAGCGATTCAAGTATCTGTGAAAATGATTGAATCAGAAACAGAGCTCCGCGACGGCCGACCGAGTTTTTGTTATCGCCGATCGCCCACTGGAGCATCGGCGTTATTCCAAAATCCTTGAACGAACGAATACCTCGGCCCCGAACGAGTCCAGCGATGAAATAAGCGGCTCCTTTTTGTACGGCAAATGAGCCCTCGCGTAACTGCGGAAGCAATTGCATATAATAAACGTGAGCATCTGTCTTCATTTTGCGAACAAGGGGGAAAAGGCATTCGGCAATTGCAATCTGAACACTCTCTGAAGGAATTGACATCGCTTCCCGTAATTTGTCTATTATGACTGTGATTCTTTCATCTCCAGCAGTAAAATATTTGGCAGTTGCTCCCAATAGGATTATAATTCCCTCCTTGTAACGATCAGTGGCCTCCACTAGCCGAGCCTGTAGTAGAGCAGAAAGCGGTTCTACGATATGACGGCCATGGCAATCTATAACAGAGAGAGCTGCCTCCAGCATCAACCGCCGGACCGTCTCGTTTGAATCGCTTAACGGCACCTGCTGGTCGCTGTCCCATTCAGTGATAAATTTCAGCGTATCAAGAGCAAAGTCGCCCACTAGAAACGGAGATAAGGCTCCGAGAGCAGAAGCAGAGCCGGCTCTCGGTTGCCAGACGTCGACTTTTTCATACCTTGACGAGGCACTTGTGTCAAAGTTCTTATTATTTTCTAATGCAATATTGCCAAAAATTGCATCAAGCGCAGGAGCCTGTACGGCATTTTTTTTATACAATTCAACAATTCTTTGCCAAACACTGTCAAGCACCGGGTCTTCCCTTTTATCGCTCCGAGATTCCACCGCTGCAGCCAATGATCTTGCTGCAATTGCACGAACAAAGGTCTCAGCGGATTCTAAATAAGGATAAATTTCCGATATTAAATGCTCCGGAAAATTTAGCCCATTTTCTAGTAATATTCCAATCGCGAGCTCGGAGATTTGCTCATCGACGTCATTGGCAGAAAGAAACAGTTCGATGGGAAACGGATCTGGCGCAATTCTTAACGGTTGCATTGCTTGTAAGATACAAGTACGCACACCGACTTCAGAGCAAGTAACAAGAGCATTCAGAAGAATATTAAGCTCCGCATTAGTAATCATGCCAGCGGTAACAGAAGCAGCGGCAATTTGTGCTGCTGCATCTAACAGACAAGTCCGTGTTTCCTGATACTGTGCAGGATACTTGACCAAGAGCATAACTAGACACTTTAGAATTTGCTCTCGAGGCGATGTGGCTGATTGAAGCCTCTCCGAGTTCAGGGATACAAAATCTGTGCAGAGAATTAGTATTTCCGTCTTGTCCTCGGCAGAAACAGATTTCAGTAGCGGCAGCGCTTCCATACTGGCAATTACAATAGTAATCGCACTCAAAAAGTCGACTAAAACAAGTGCAGAACTATCGGATATAAACCTCAACCGATGAAGCACTTTCTGTACTAGAGCTAAATCGAATGTGTTGGCCAGCGTATCGGCATTTTTATTCGGATTTTTACTTTCATTTTCATTGTCAATGCTCCATAGCGTAGACAGGGCAGCGAACAGTGCGTAGGCCATAGAGTTTAAACTGCCATCCGCTGTATTGAACAGACCGATCAATGTATCCTGCAAAATGTGTGAATCTTTGCCAAAAAGCAGTTGTGCATTGCTGTAAAAATCACGGGTCAAAGTACGCAAGGCTGCGGAAAGCCAAGTTTCTACTTCGAAAGAAACAGTATTACATAGACTCTGTATTATTCGCAGGCCAGTATCCACACGCATATAAAGCGCTTCCATCTCAGATCTCACAACACTTTCCAATGCCAATTGAGCATCAACAGCTGCCTGATCGTGTTTATTCAACGCCTTTTTCTGGTAAGCTCCACCGGCTGCTGCTTTTTGTTGAGCATGTTTTCTGACTTGAGCTTCCCATTGAGCAGTTTCATCATTTATATTTCTGGTGCCAGACTCGCTTTCCTTCTTTTTTGCCAATACATTATTATACAGATTGCCCTCTGGAGTCTGCCAAATGGCAATGGACTCGGTATGCACACGTGACCAAGGAACATTTGAAAGCAATCGGGTAAAAAGCCGGCAAATTGACGGAGTGGAAGTCTGCGGATTATAGAAATTAAGCTGCCCAACTGCCCTTAACGCCGCCGGCCGTCGCTTATCTTCACGGTCATAGATAAAAGATTCAATGTATTTCAGAATTGAATCCGTATTTGCTTCAACAAAGGCAGCTGGATCTGTCTGCAAGGCCTGGCAACACCGAACCCACCAGTTAACACGGCCTTGTAAGTGAATATCGTTGGAAAAAATCAATAGTTTTTGCAAAAATAATTTTTTTTCCGTTAAGGCTGCTTTATTTTCAATTAAGTTTGGATCTTTCACAAGGCGGCCCACCAGTTTAACGAGAGTCTGTACACGCAAATCTTCAGATCCGACAGCAGCAGAGTCGGAAGGTGCACAGGAAGCTGGATAAATTTGCTCGTAAAAGGCTTCAATCAAAAGAGGCAAAAGCAGCCGACGTTGAACAAGCAGATCACAGACTGCGTCAAGCATAGTTTGCACATCCTCACGGGACCCGTGTCTGCACAAAAGGTATAAAACTGCTCTCAAAACGCCGCCATCATAAAGCTCAGAATCCTGTAAGTATTGATGCTCACTACCGGCCAAAGCACAAATTGCCCTCAAAGACCATACTATATCCCGAGTATCAGTGAGCCGTGTATATACACGGTCAGATAAGCAAAAGTCTTTTGCCGACTGACGGTCCAGCATTTCCGGCTCATTTTTTGCTTGATAATATACGCAAAAGTACTCGGCAATTATGCCTCCATTGCCGACGTAGGGAAGCGGGGATTTCTGGATCTCTTGGGTCTGTACTAGAATAGTTTGCCGATACTTTTCCCATGCTTCTTGAGGGCGAAACGGTTGGATTTTTTGCGAATTTTCTTTTATTTCTCCGCCCTGCACAGCTAAAGACGCTAGAGTATCTTGCCAGTAACGACGAACTGCCACTCTTTTGTCCGCCAAAGCTTTTGGTAAAATAGATAGCAAAATAGACGAGTCTATACTATTATTGTCAGCAGTTGCACCATTTTCCTGTCTTGAAAGCATTTTCAAAAACTCGACTAGCAACTTGGAAATTTGCAATACAGCAGAATCGTTATTCTCTTTATTGTACAAATTTCCGACGACTGTCAAGTACTTTACAAAATCATTTGCCGGCAATTGAGCGATGCTGCCTACAAGTACAGCAGCTACTTTGAAAATGTCTCCACGTTGATCAGCGTTAGGGACACGATTAAGTGCAAGTGGCTCCAAGAGCAATGCCAAAATCTCGTTCGCTGAACTCGTTACACGTGAAACAAGGCCCTGAAGAGTCGCCAAGGCGGAAAGCCGTACTGCCGATTGTGTGCTTTTCAAGCAGTTTAGAAGCGAAGGCAGCAAAACGCCAGCAATTCCCGAAAGATCAAATTTACATGCTTCGAACAAGTAAATTAATGCGCGGTCCAAGACGACTAGAGGCGAACGGAGTAACGATTTTTGTATAGTTGGGAGCACGAGCCGCTCGACTGCTTTAAAATCTAAAAATTCCCTAAATGTTGCAATAAGTCCTGCCTGCACATGATACGGTACTGGCTTGGTAGCACCACATACAGTCTCTGTGTAATATGTAATTAGGCTGTCCGACTGCTCCAGTACATTTGCAGCCTTTTTCAGACGGATAGCAACTTCACACACAACTCCAAGAAGACATACATTTTCCGCTCGTTTTACAGATAAAAGAGGCTTGAAATAAATGTCAACGTCCGCGCTGCGTAGAACCTTTCGTACAGAGCGTCGTGTACTTCGAGTAGCAGAGAGCTTTATGCTCCTATGCGCACCAAGCACCTGTTCGTATAATGTAGACTGTAAAGCTACAAAGTCTTTGGCCGTCGCGGGGCCAACGCTACTCAAGGACAAGCTGATACTGCAGTTTACAAGCTCAACAAGGTTGAATACTATCGATGGAGCCAATTGGTGATGCTGACTTCTACGTACCTGCTTGATTAAAGCTGCAGCAAAAACGTCTTTGCCGTTAGTTTCTTTAGCACAATAAGCAGCGATCAAAGACGGAAGCAGACGCTGAATGGCAATCCGTGAAGATCTATCCACATAGATGTATGAAGTGTGCACGATTGCTGCAAGAACGGCGTCCAGTGGTAGATCTGCTGGGTGAGACAAGGACACATAAAGGTAGGATAAATTTCAGAGTAAAAAATTTAATTAATTACCGGCCGATTTAGCTGCAAGTAAAGGTTCCAATTCATTTTTAATATACGCAATGCGCTTCTTGGTCGAAGGCTGGCCAAGTCCCCAATCAATGTCGCCCATGAAGACGATGTGGTCAATTTTGCACTTTTGACGTGCACATTTATTTTTATTTTAATAACTTGCAAGTTTTACACGGATCGTATGTATTATATTCTGCTGGGTCCCAAGCTCGTACTATAAATGTGACAATACGTTGGCACATTATCTCGTCTCTGCTCTGTAACTCTACTCTCTAATGTACGACTGTGTGTTGTTATGCAAGGAAAAAGAAAACCACTGTGCCTATCTGCAAAATTGTACCCACGTTCAACCATACAATTATCAACTTTGCAGAATAACTTTTCTGAAAAACATTTCAACATTGACTCTTCCAACGTTATAACCCTGTAACATTGTCATAGATAAAATTTCCCAACGTTATCACTGACTCTACGTGTTATCTCCACAGTGTGGCATACTCCTGTTGTGGGGTCCATATGGTGAAGATCGTGTCGTGGAACGTGGCCAGTCTTCGCACATTGCCTGCAAAATTAGTATCAGTAGACGCGGGCGGTGTGCGGAGTCGTACCACTAAAGCAGAACATGCGCTAAGTGCTCTTTTTACCCAGTTTGATGCGGATATAGTATGCTTGCAAGAAACTAAATTTGCCGACTGGACTAAAGTAGGCCGGGAACACGCTTGCGTACCCGGCTATGACTCGTACTGGAGCCACTCTGGAAAGGGGCATGCTGGTGTAGTAACTTTTGCTCGGCATGGCAGTACCCGCGTCTTTTCTAATGATATTTTTAGGGACGACGAAGGCGGGTTCCGTGAAGCTTCAGCGCAGGAAGAATTAGTACGTGGCCGATGTGTGCTCACGGATCACGGTACATTCATCGTCCTTAATCTTTACGCAATTAATGGTGGTCGCGGAGCAGAATGGGTAGAAGCTAAAATGCGGTTTTACCGAGGCGTACTTGATTGTGCTCAACGCTGGCTTGCACGGGGTCGGGCAGTTATATTATGTGGAGACATTAATACTGCCCACAGGGATATCGATATATATAATCCTCGAAAGTTTGAAGGCTCTACTGGGTTCCTGCCGCGTGAGCGCGAATGGATTACGCGTTATTTGGACGTGACGGATAGCGTAGACGCGTTTCGCGCTTGCCATCCTGATCAGCGAGGCGCGTATTCTTTTTGGGATCAAATGCGAGGGTTAAGAAAGCACAATTACGGCTGGCGAATAGACGTGTTTTACGTTACGCGTCCACTGGCCGATGAGATTGTGGATTGTAGTGTTCATCAGGATATTTTGGGATCAGACCATTGTCCGATTTCTTTGCAAGTGAATCAAGGAATTGCGACTAATTTCAAGACACCCAACGGTGCGGGTAATTTACGCGCACAGTTTACGCGCGCTGGTACGATTAATAGTATGTTTATGTCACATAAACGAAAGAGACCAGAGCCGGACCAAGAGGCAGAGGGCAAGCCAGCAGGAAGAGATTTGGACGACGGTAATGGGAATGGGAAAGAGGAAACGAGGGATGAGAAACATGATGCATTAGAAATCAAGATTACAGAGCCAGAAAAGAGTATAAGCACCAAACTCGAAAAGGAAGATGGAACGAAACGACCTAGAAATACAGAGACGGAGGGGAAAGGATGAGACTTGTTTTATTTGATGGAGAATGTTTAAAGATTTTGTTGAATATATATATATATATATATTGACTTTTTGAAATTATCCCGAGTCCTTGTCTCTACCGAGATAAAGAAAAGTTGGGCAGACATACGAATACTACAATAGTATGATAGTGGCAGCAATTAAATCGGAAGGCTAAGGGAGATACTAGTTAAGAATTTTTTGATTCGAAAACAAATCATTGTGGCTCTGATTTTTTGAGTTCTTTGTTACATACAATTCCCTTTTCGTTTCAGTGATGATAACGCACTGAACGATAAACGGGCTCACGGCAAATTATATGATTGTGGTTTCCTTGGGTTTTTTCTGGATAACATATGAATAATTCTCCATATATTGCCGGCTACGCTTGAAATTGCAAATTAGACATTATTATCAAAACACATCATTTAATCGTCGTCACACTAATTCAGTTTGATTTGGATTCCGTTTTGTTTTGCAAATTCATTTCGCACGCGAATTCCATAAGTCATTTTCATCTCATTTTCATTTTCATTTTCATTTTTGAATTTCATTTCATATCAATTTTTTAGAATCTTTTACGTGCATACAATCACAGCCCACGCTACCGCTTAGTGAGCAAGACGACGTCTCGTCCCGACAGAGTTTGGAGCAAAATTATCGACTGGCAGAGCAGTTAATGACTCACTACCAAAAGAGCGACGACGTAATCGCCGAGCAGCCCCTTGCAAGCTTGGGGGAACACTAATATTACCACACTGAGGAGCATCAAGGTCAGGGAAAGTGTCTGTCAGCCAAATCAAAACTCCGTTACTCCATCCAAACCCGGGAACAACTTCATATTCGCCTCCAGAACCAGCAGCATCGGTCGCATTATCAGCATACTTCTCAAACATGGTTCCGTTCGCACTAGCAGAAATGTTTGCGAGTCTGGGCTGAGACTCTGTGGCCCCGCCGGTCGATCTCCAAGTGCAAAATGCGCTTGTCAAGTAGCGCGTGGCTACCTGGCGAGCCAAGGACGTGATTGGCCGAATATTTCCGGTATTATTACTGGCCAGCCGCTCGATATTACGGAGACCCTGCACGATAATGTACTGCAATGGTGGCCAAACATTTGGTTCGTCCCTATGGTTAGGGTTAGTAAATAAAAAACAAACAAGGGTTAGTATTAATTAATTCATAAATTAATTTAATTAAAAGCACTCACCATTGCTGCCCACTCTCAAAATCGGTGGCGGGAACCCCACCGCGGTCTTGTGCCAGTAAAGATCTTACGGCACTGTAAGATTGGGCAGCGGCAGTAGCGTTGCGCAGAATACTGTCCGGCACAGCTCCGGCCCAGAAAGGATACAATTGGCTGACGGAAAACAGTGGCTGGGTCCCCGAGCCTGTATCATTGGGCAGGCGTGTTACTTGAGCGTGTGCCGTAATATTGTAGTCGTAGTAAGCGTTCAGCGAAGTGTTGTAAAACACGTTATACATTGCAGTTTTACGCGCCTCTGCTCTCGTACTCCAAGCGAGACTCAACAGCTCTGCCTGGAAGGCGAGAGTATCATTTGCATTATCACTCGTCCAATTATAAAAGGCGGCCATTGTTGCCTCGTTCATGTACATTATAGAGTTTAGATCCACAGGCACAATTGTGCGGACACGAATGTTCCTCAGTGGGAACTGTGCCGAAGTATTCAGGTTTTGTATCCATCGCGACGAGAAATCCCAGCCTGACTCTGCAGCGGAAGCCAAATCAGAGTAGGTACTTTGTATTTGAATGCTGCTCAGCGACGTCTCGTTGTGAGTAGTCTCATAGTCCTCCACGTAACCTTCCGGCCGCGGCTGGTTATTAGGCACAGCGTACCGCTGGAAAAGGTACGTGGCATTTTTGCCCTGGATGCGGGCGGAAACGGGTACGGAACGGTGGGTGTACCACCACAAAAGTTCGCGTTCCAGCAGCGGCAAAGCTCGGCGCAGAAGGGAGTAGTCGTGTGTGTACTCTGTATAGATCCGTACCATCTGGACGAGCAACGGTGGCTGAGAGCGGTTCAGGTAGTATACTCGGGCGCCGTTGGGGACAAAGCCGTAGACGCGTACGAGATCGAGAAAGTTTTCGATAATGTTCCGTGCCAAATGCTGGTAAACTGGGCCGGAGCGTAAAAGGCCCTCGATAATGAAAAAGGAGTCCCAATAATAAGGCTCATGGTACCGTCCACCCGCCACCAAAAACGTTCGGTTAAGTGGTATAAACGAGGAGACACATCCAGTGCAATTGTTCTGTGGCACATACCGCCTCGTAAGTTCGGGCCAGTAATCTACAACTTGGCTCACGAAATCTCGCAGAGTCGAGTTGGTTACGTTGCGCAGAAACTGAGCATCAGTAGTAAGGTTTGCGTCAATGCCGTCCCGGACGGGGACGACTTCGCTGCCGGATTCTCCAAAGTTTCTGTTTATAAAGGCGTGTAAACGGCTATCGTTCCTCACTACATAACCCTCGTTTGATCCGTTGGTGTGGCGGCTAGTGTTGGACCGAAATTCTTGCTCAAATTCGCGTAGAATCTGCCATACTGGCCGTCGCGTCGGCTGGTCTACAAACGTTTTCGAGTCAGTGTAAGGCTGAGCCAGCTGGATCGCTCGGAGCAGAGGCCCGTAACAGTATATGGGCGAATCGCAGGGGGCAATTACGTAGGCGGGGCAGCGGTTGCTGGCTGACTGGCCCGTACTGTTTGTGGATAGGGTAAGGTTCGAATGTGCCGTTGTCGCGTTCAGCAAGTACGGCACTGACGCGTTTGAACAGACATCTCCTACAAAGAGAGCGCTAGTACTCGCAGCGGCCGCCGCAAGTACGGCTACTTGGACAAACATTGTCTCGTGGATCTGTGGGTTTGCGTTTAGCGACGCTCGGCAGCGTCAGTACATTGATATATATATATTTTCCACTTTATTCCCCATTGCAAAAGGCCGTTGTGGGGTCGAATCTGTCAAATCGTTTGCTGTTTTCGGCGATGATATCATAACGGTCGGGTTGGAAAAGAATTAAATTTGCCCCGATTTGGTTGGAATCCACGTTATTCGTCACAATAGTGTGTCGCCAATTCGTGCACGTAGTTAATATGGCGCATTAATTGTTCGTTTCGCGCCATACATTAGATTTTCAAGGAATACATGTGCTGGAAATACGTAAAATTTACGTCTGTCGGGAGGACGGTAATTACAATTTCGTAGTAATTTCAGTTTCGGAATGTTCGGTCGCTTGTGCAAAAGTGGGCGCCGGGTTCTTTTAATTAATAGCCTACATTACCGGGATGGGGCGGACGGGGAAAATCTTGGCACTGATTTACGCGCTTCCCTCCGAGCTCGGTGAGTATATTTAACGTTTTTGCTGTACCATTCATTCTCCGCTGCAGTACTATTTTGGTACTGTGGGCGATACATAGTAATGGCTTGGCCATAGTTTGTTCAAGTGATATAGCGCCATATGAACTAAACAATGTTGATTGGTAATAAAGTATATGTTATATACACACAAAACACAAACATACAGAACACAAACATACAGTATACAAGCATCAGTACAATAGAATTCTGAATGTATACTCGCCACTATGATACTGATTGACCCTCCGTGTCGAGTCGTCCTAGCGTGAATAGAAAATCTGCACGAACCACTTTATTTTGGCACACCGGATAAATCTGCACTTTTTGAATTGGCAGACACGCTAGACTATAGAGTGTTTTATGGGCCAATCGAATTAATTACACATAATTAATTTCCCTTTGTTCACGTTGACTCCGTGTCTGCGTCTATCTACACAATGGAAATGCCCTGTGCTGCCGTACTTGCGTGGTTATAACTTTTGCGAGCGATGGACACATCAATCGTTGATACAAGTGCGCACTCAACATCTCAAGTTTGCAGTGAGCATATTAAAAGCTTTTCATTATCAAAAGCACCATACTTTTTGAGTAAATTACAGTCCAGACTAGCAATTATTCTCTCCCTTGGACTATACACACTAATCTTGCCCTCTACACTAATGAAGGGAAAGGTTGATTCGTGGCACAGCTTAGCTTGTGTAAACTCGAAACGGCTGACGTATGTAAGAGGAAACAAAGTTGATTATCTTCCTGTATAAGTTTCGTCGGTAATCCAGGCCCGCGGGGTTGGCGGGTGTGATTGAGGTCCTCGTGGGCGTCAATACAAATCACACTTTGTAACGAGAGACGTGATCATTTCTCATTTCGGTCCTCGAACTTGCCCGTAAAATATACACTAGTATGCGATATGGCCGACACGGTCTAGTCTCAACTATTTCTCTTTTCGGAGTATATTTATATTTTTACGCACATAAAGTCCCACGGCGGTCGGTTCGAATGGGCGACGGAGCACAGATAATTACTTGTGATAATCTCCGAGACCGCGTTGGCTAGTACGGGCATTACGTAACTTGAAATTATGGCGGCGGCACTCACTCAAAAAGGTGACTTGTCGTCACCTCATTGTCTGAGCTGAAAGCCGATCCTTTTGGGTTGCGCCAGTTCGGTTATTTTATTTTATTAATTTTATGCCTTTTTGTAATCATATGGACAATTTCTATAGATTTTTTGGTTACTACTTGTCGGTTTGGGGAACACGCTGATTCATCGCGGAAGATGATGCGCTAAACTAAACAAAAATAGAGTGTATTAGGGTGCAACGCATTTTATCAAATTCCTGTTGTCTGCCATTCGGGGTTACGCAATCAGATATATATGCCTAATGATCTTGTCCCTTTAGAGCCAAGCGACTGGGCTCGGTTGCACGCTCCCTTGTACCAACGCGATAATCAGCGCGCTGATTAACTCGAACAGGATTTAATTTGCACGCTTAGTGATAGAGCATGATAGAACCTTATTTTTGTCGCGAATATTATCCAGAGTTTTGGCTGTCGTGCAGAGTTACGCAGCACACTGGGCCAGATTAATGTTATTATTTTGTATTTAATATGAGTGGAGACAGAATGTAAATCTGATAGCGGAAAAGGCTACGTTATTTCTGACAGAGATCGATAGATTCACAACTTGCATACGCCGGTTTTCAAAGTATTTTATACTAGGTATTCTGGCGACTTACACTCTGCAATCCAAAGCTACTGGAAAAACAATTGTAATTATATGTCTAAAGTATCAATACCATATACAATAGCAAGCTATTTTTTTTTATATATACAAATAACATTAGAACTCTCTCTTATAGACCCAATTATTTAGAGCCGTGTAAGGATTACTCGCAAGGGGCACTAGGGCCATTGAGGGCTATCTACGACCGCTGCTTCTGAAGACCTGCGGTCGCCAGCTATGCAGGCCAAGGCTCAGCTATATCGACTCGTTGTTCTCGGCGAAGGTGGCGTTGGCAAGGTATAGATTTTCCGACAACCGCTCAGATGCCGGCAGGCTACGACGAGACGGCATTTTGTTTGTTTCTCTTTCTCCGCTTTCCAAACTGCACTCCTCCTCTCTCAATGATAAAACAATTTAGATTTGCAGCAGCTTACTAACGCATTCAACAGACGGCTCTCACCATTCAGGTACTAATGCTTTTTATCGGTTTGATTGCATTTGACTAATCATTTTTTATCCGTATGGGTTACGCGTTTAGCTCTGCCTAAATCATTTTGTTGGTAAGCGATCACCTGTCGACAATAAAACCACTAACTGAATCTGCAGAGGTACCAAAGACGCAAGAGCGTTAACGAGCTTACCCTTTAGACATACGACCCCACAATCGAAGATTCATATAGGAAACAAGTGTTTATCGATGGCCGGGCATCAATGTTGGAGGTGCTCGATACCGCGGGACAAGGTTCGTCTCTTAATTTGAATTAAACTCGTTGGCTTTTTTTTATCTTGATTTCTTTATCTTGATTTCGTCAATACTAAGCCATCTACAGAGGAGTACATGGCGTTACGCGACCAGTGGATCCGAGACGGTGAAGGTTTCCTCGTAGTATACTCTATATCCGACCGCAAAACTTTTAGCAAAGTCCGCGAGTATCGCGATCATATCAACCGGGTTAAAGACGCGCTAGTTGTGCCCATGATATTGGTCGGAAACAAGGCTGATAAGTCGCTGGAGCGTCAGGTAAGCACAGCAGAGGCTGCTGCGCTTGCCCGCAGTCTTAATATGATGTTCATTGAGGCAAGTGCGAAAATGTCTACCAATGTTGAGGAGGCATTTTTCCAGGTTGTTCGTGCTATTCGGCGGAATCGAGAACCGGAGACCATAGCGCCTACTCAAAAGAATCGAAAACGTTCCAAGGCCAACAATTTGGGCTCTGGTAACCCTGGATCTGTCTCGTCCAAGAACGGGTCAAAATCCTCAAAATGTATAATTTGCTAAACCTGGTTTTTCCTCAATGGCAATGTAATTTCGTTCGAGGGAGAGGGGAAGGGTACTTCACAGCAACAAATACCAAATAAGCATGAACCGAATTCTCAAATAAAAGCAAAGGAACTGGGGTTTCGAGAAAGCTATTACCTATGTTTTGGATAATTGATTGGGAGAAAAGCATATGTTATTTACCTGGCTCCGTGTATATTTTACTTTTCGCTAAAAAATCTCTGTTTCATTTCTCTCTGTTTCATTTCTTTTGGTTCACGTTCTATAACAACGTGAAGCTCTTTTCTGATCAGGAATGAAATAGATATTGGAATATAGAGCAACACAGGAGAATTGCTTGCATGAAAAGTTTTGTCGTGCCAGTGCAAGTGATAACTATTCAACATTTATCTCAGTTTGTCATTTATTTAAATTCAGTATCTACTCAAAGTTTACCTGTTTTATTCTATGCTTATATATACTATTTTTTTCTTGTCATTTTTTTATTTAACCATCTTTCTCTTTTTTCCTAAAAATTTCAAAGATCGTCATGGGATTTTCTGCACAAAGCTTATCATTATATATCTGACCCCTCTGACCTTCTTTTGTATGCTTCACTGGGGCATTATATTGTTCTATTTGTTTTAATGCAATGCGCAGTAAAAATTTTTTTTGTTTGGTATAAGAGGGAGGGGAGCGTTCTTCTTTTTTTATTGCTTTGTCTTGCCTTTTCTTTGTTTCCTTTCAATTTTGATCTCCCTCTAAATTTAATCGCTTTCGCCTTTTTCTTTTGAATTGATTTTTTCCTTTTGTTTTGCTGTACTTTTTCTTTTCGACGCGTTGAACGTTGGTATACAGATTTTTACGGCGCTCAAAAATATAAGCGCTCAGAGCCGGTTGTGGGAGTTGATTGGGAAAGGACGACTGGGAAACAGACTCAGAAAAACGGAAAACCGTAAAATACTGAAACCAGATTTTAGAGGGGTCGTGTTGATGGCGGGACCAGCGCGGGCATAAGGAGAGTTTCAACGATAGACAATCGAGTGACTGCAATGAGCCCATCACACCTAGAATAGTTGATACAAATTTATTTTTCAAGCATAACAAGCAGTACGATAATCACGTAGATTTGTACTCCACGAGTACTAGATCTATAAATTGTCTATGAAGTTCAGGGCTAGGGTTAATCTGCTACATATAATGGACTGACATTATCTGATATCACGGCTCGAGCACGAAGAATTATATAATAAATTTAACCCTAATTAACCCTAATTAATAGACGTATTCCAAACAAATACAATGACGGAAACGCGACGGGCGATACGCGTACAGCCCTAATCAATGACCAGCATGAATAAGCAAGCATGGCAAGCGATCAAAGTTTAGAGCAATTGCTGCTCACAGTCAAGACACTTCCAGATGCTGTCCTAAAAAGTACGACACTAATTGGCTCAAACTGTACTAAGAACTTCAAGTTCAGGCTCAGTACGACGAGAAAGTTCATGCATTACAGAACGAACTGGAGCAGCTTAAAACGCGTTTGGAGGAAGCACAAGCCAGAGAAAGAAGCAACGCCCTTGAGGTAAGAATACCAAAACAAACGGTCTTTTGTTAAATCTGCTTAATCTAATTAATTTAATTAATCTAATTGACTCTAATAAACTAATTATTTTTTATTTCTTCCGTCTGTCAATTATGAATTTTAATTAGCGTCGACTAACAATGAGACTTCTCAACTGAATGATGCAGCCGCGCACTGGCGCAACAAGTATATTGGTGCCCGTGAAAAATACGCTTTTCTACGTACGCAAACTTGCATTGATTCTTTTCTTACCTAAAACAAGCTAAAATTACATCTACTGGCGATCTTTCAAAGACAGAACTGCTTGGTCTGCACGCACAACTGCTAGACAGGTACTTGGTCCTGCAGAAAAAGTACAGTGAGCGGAGACAGAGTGATTATGCGCCTATCGATGAGGCAATAGGCGCTTTCAGCAACGAGCAAGGAATGAATAGTGTGTCTTTGACAGCTCAGAGCAATGGAACCCGTTCAAAAAGCAATTCTGATATTACTGAATATGTTCCGGCAAACATGTCGGAAACGAGCCTTATTGGAGGTGAAACACAGCTGGCTGCAAGAGATCCAGAAGATCTTGCTATGCAAAGAGACACATTTGTGCCTGATTCTGCTTCTGTTTCCTCTGCAGACGAAGACGAACTTGCTTCAGTCCGTGATCCTCCTGTGTCTTCTCCACCTTCGTCTTCTTCAACCACAGTTGGACCTTCGTCCAGTCAACCGTTGCACCAAGGAAGATCTCGTCTGGCTGATTTTTCTGTTAATCCTGCTGCAAATGAAGGCCGAACTTTTGTGTTTAACGACGACGTTCCTGTCCGCGGGAAACATGCAAATCGGGCACGTTTACTGCCTTGTGTTCACGATGGTCATGGTGCTTGTGATTGTAAAAATGTGCGATTACTCTTATTCATATTTTTTTTTTTCATTTTGCAATTGATTAATTAAGGGCCTTTTTTCTTCAAGTTTGTTTCAATTACCTCTATTTTCGGCGACGGTTGGATAGACAGATGTATATGTCCGTGTATCTCGTGACATACCTTTTTTTTTTTTTTTTTCAAATTTTATCTAATCTGCCATTTAATCTAATATATTCTTTTATTGTTAAGGTTCTTTGTATCATTTCAATATCCTAATGTCCAGTTCTACCGCATCCTAGAACAAAATGAAAATACTGAAAAAACCAATATACGGCAGCAAGTATCGCGGCATCGTGAACGATGGCCTGGAGCATCGGAAGCAGGCAGGAGATCACCGCCTGGGTTCTGGGATGCGAACGAAACAGACGCGGACCGTGAGCGGCAGTATCGGGCTGAAGCGGAGCGCGAGAGGCAGATACATTTACAGCACAGAATCGAAGAGGCGTCAAAGCCTAATGGCCGATGGCGTCTAGCAAAGCAGGACAAAAAGTGACGGGGGTCTAGAAAATCTAGAAAAAAATCATTAAGCAAACTAATTAATCAAAAGCCTTTATTTATTAGTTTGTCACTTGACCTACAGCAAAGGATTCAGATTGAACGAGAGAAAGGCGGGAAGAACTTGGATCGGGCAGATCATAAACACAGAATAAATCATATTAGTTCTGTTTTGTCTCTGCATACTCGACATGATCGATTTGCTCCTTCTTGGCTACGTCCATGCTATTTATGGATTTTAGTTCATCTTCAGCAGCGGCAGCAGAAGCTTCAGCCTCATAATCCAAATTGGCGCCAAATTCTGCTCGGAAATGCTGGCTAAGTTTGCGCGACTCTATGCCGACGCGGTACCATGGCTTGTTGAACACTTGGTGCATATACTCGAGAGGAATTCCCGAAGTCTCGGGTAAAAAGATGCGAATCCAGACTGCCGGCAGTTAGATCAAATAATAGTACTAGAAATAATAGTCTAGAAATAATAGTACTAGAAATAATAATGCTAGAAATAATCGCACTAGAAATAATAGAAATAATAGTTAAACAATTTAATAAATGTAAATCGAGTATGTAAATATAAAACTGCTTTTCAACTTACCCAACGCCAGCAAGCAGACGACGGCGAAAAAAAGCATAGAGCCAAAAGGCGTGATTCCTCCGTCAGAAACGCTGAGCAGCATTCGCGGCAGGGCTTTGCTATTGCCGTACTGATTGGCAAAATGGACGCACATAACGAGACTGGTGCTGATTGCACGCAGATAAAGTGGAAATATTTCGGCCACCATTGAATACTGAATCGCGTTGAAGCCGAGAGCCCAGCCAATCCCGTTCAGGTAAATCATGGCAATCCCACCAGTTGCGGCCCGTACAGTGCTCGGTTCATCTTGATCTGTTGCAATGTCCGGCTTAACGCCGAGGAGAATGGCAATGTAGAGCATAGAGAGCGTCTGAAGCCCAACGCCGAGATACACTGAGCGTTTACGGCCAATTCTGTCGATCAAAAACAGAGCACAAATCAGTGACGAAACAAACTTGACAACTCCGAGAATGGCGGTGGCCAACAGACCCTCTTGATTTCCCGAAACTCCGAGCAGAGCGAAAAAAGTAGGACTATATATAGTGATCGCATTGGCACCAGACCACTGGCCTAGCAACTGGACCATGACGCCGACCATAAGGCGGTAACGGTTACCCCCGTCGGTGACAAGATCCCGGAGTTTGATAAAGAGAGTCTTGCCTTTGCCAGACTCTTTTTCCTCCTGCGTCATTTCCTCTATGAGTTTGAATTCTTTCATTACATATTGGCTTGACAGTGGGAGACCTCGCAACTTTTCAAGAGCCTTTATCGCTTCATCACGGCGACCGCGTTTAAGAAGCATTCGTGGGCTTTCCGTACAAAACAATGATGCGATAATTGTGACCCTTGCCGTTAATATTCTCGAAATAATTATTGGAAATAATGGCCTTTGAACAAAGACGAGATATGGAGTGCTCAACGGCTGATTAACAAAATAACCAGAACGCACGAGTAATTAACAAAATTAATCAAGTTTGAAATGAAATAAATGGCCTAGCTGACATACCCTGCAAATATTATCTGTACAGTGAGCGGAGTAATCCAACGTCGTCGGCCCGTCAAGTGGATCGATGAACCCCAGTCTTTTAATTAGCTCGCATTATTAGCAGACGCTTACTTGCAAAATAAGAAATCATGATGCCGAGATAAACGCTGCCCGAAAATGCACAAGAAACCATCCCGCGGATCTCTGAGGGCGCAGTTTCAGCGAGGTACGCTGGCCCAATGACAGCACTTTGACCAATTGCGAGTCCGGCAACAATTCGACCTTTTAATGTCAGCTACATTCATGCCTAGTCGAAACTTATGACTTAATCATCGGGTATTTTTCTTGTCATAGTTTTTTAATTACTTTTCAATCCTTGACTTTCTCGGTTTGTCTGATTCTTCTCTTTAATGTTGGTTCTTTTGATTCTTATTTGCATCCCTTCTTTTTGTTTTGTTTTCTTCTTTTACTTCTTTTTTTTTTTCCTTTTTTTTAAAAAATTCTTACCAATATATAGCTGTCCAATCGTTGTCGAGGTGACTTCAATAACAACTCCGACAATCCAGACAACACACAATTCACGCAGAGCCCAAATACGGCCAATTCGATCGACGATAAGAAAAGCAAAAAGGGCGCCAGCAATAGAAAGCAGCTGGACCATCGCTGAAATATTGCCTTGGCGTTCCGCATTAGCCTGTGGACTGTTGAGCTGAAGAAATGTTGCCTCAAAAGCCGGAGAAGACTCCATTCCCGAGACGGCACCTTCATCGAGTCCACGCGCGGCACCTAATAGACCAAAGGCTAAAATGCAGGCACCTAATTGCCAATTAAAGATTTCTGGGGGCGCATTGCCTTTGTCAAAGAGCTTAATTCCATACATTATTGCCAACGGCTGTATAGAATTCTATAAGCAATTGAGAGCCAAGGATCAAAAGTCGCATGTACGCCAATTCAGGCGTTTGGGTTGTGACGAGTAGTGATCCGTGCTATTTATTGTGCAACCAACGAATGCGGGGAACATGTGCACCGAATCAAATGGCGGCGCTTATTTGCCGAGGATCTGTCTACAGGAGAAATCGTATGTGAAAATTTAAGAGTTTATCTGTTACTTTCCCCACAAGATTCATATCTGCCGATCGTTGTTAAAACTGCTGTTTGCGCGCCGGCATTAGGCGGGATGCTGCACTTTTGCCTATTATGGGGCTAATAAGCGAAACTTGTGGGGATTCGAGATTTACCGAAGGAAAGGGGAATATCTTTGGCGGAGGTTATTACCATTTTTATTACATAGTATACACTTACTTTTATCATACTCGATATTAAATAAGGCCAATTTACATACAATTCATCCCGCCTTCAACGAGATTCACACTGGTATGACCGTTTATGGTATATGATTTCCGAATATCGTTCGGGCTGCACTTATCGCGATTTGGAGACTCGCAAAGATTATTCGCAAAAATTATACTTCGGCGGGCGATAGACTTTTCTTGGCAAAGGTGTTGGAATGTTCAAGACTACGGAACAAAAACAATAAACACTATTTGGCCGATAAGCTGATCAAAAGCTTGTGTTACTGCCCTGCGGCCGGCGCTGAACTTTAACCAGCAATAATATAGAGTTCCAACTAAATAATAAGCAATGGTAAAGGATAGGAAGATAGAAAAGCGTTGCTGAATATGAGAGCACGGGCGCGTATTAAACAGTTTTGTGAAATGGCAGCAGTAAAGCAATCAGGCTGATGAGAAACATGGGCAGTGCAAGCGATACAGCTACACCAATCGGCTGCAGCTTAAAAGCCTCTGAAACACATTCACCCAGTGGCAAGCACCTGCTTGCTTGCACATGCTGGCTTTCTAAGCCTACCTGCCGCACACACCATTGCTTACCATCTCACAGAAGGTAAACTGGTCATAAGGGTTAGGGTTTAAGTTAATTTGACAGTGTGAATAATCACAGACTGGAGCATTACGTGAAATCAGAGGAGTACTCCAGGCTACTTGGCCTTTTTTATTTATTTATTTTGAAGTATTGCTTCGTATAAACTCGTAACCGTCAGACTATCCTCTATCTGCGCACCCTTTTGGCGTATTGTCGTATAATTCAGATTCCGGGGTCAAAGGCGACGGTATAAAGCACAATGGCAGTTGTCCCTTGTAGCAGCGTCCTTAGTAGCAGCGTCCTTAGTAGCAGCGGTTACAATGGACGCACCACCACCATACGGCTACGCGATTGGCGGGACTGATCCTCTGCCGCCAGTGGCAACGGAGAATGGCGACGGTAATTTGTATGCCAATCGTCATACGGCAAAACCATCGGCGCCGCTCTCACAATTAGACGGAAGGCCTTCGCCTCGAGACAGACGGCCGATCGTTATCCCACAGGGCTCGTACGGATTCTCACAAGTTTACGCGCCCGTTCTTGAAGACTATGGGCTATCAAAACAGGACTTTGCCGTTATTCTGGCAGAGTTGGGCGGCAGTGGCAGTGGCAGACAGATCGGGCCTTGTAACAATTTCGATAGTGTCCTTTCCGGACGTGGCGGCCGCAGAGCGGGATTAGTACGGCCAATCAGTCTGCTGTGGGGTATTGGCTCCAGTCTTGTTGGCGTGGGACGGGCCGCTGCTACTGATACAATGACCAACAAAATGGCCCGACTGAATCGGGCCGTGTTGCAGCCACGTGGGCTGTACGCACGTACCGTGGGAACGTTAGAGTTGGAGACTCTTGTGCTGCAATTGCCGAGGGGAACTTTAAGCGATGTCTTTTACGGCAGTTCAGCAGAGGCGGCTGTTGAGCAATTGCCGATGCTGCTGGGCACTAACGTAGCCCCGCTCGTGCCCGTGGCCAATGAAGCCCTGTCGCGGCTGCAGTGGAGGTACGAACGGGATATACTGAATCTGGATCGGAGAGAAGAACGGCAAATGCTACGTCACACGCCGGGTCAGCCGTGGCGGGGGCGTTTCCATGACGATCATACGCTGTTGCGCATCAATTACGAACGTGAGCGCCTTCAAAACAACTACGATAGACACATGTGCCGTCATCAGTGTAGATCAGGGCGCCAGGGCCAAGGGGTGGGAGCAACTGTTACACAGTGGTTGGTCATCGAGTGCTTGTAGGTACAGTGTGATTTGTATCGTATATTACAACAACAACGACGTGCTTGTGCGGTCGATTGGTTTGGGAAATGAGGATCAGTCTCGTTCTACATCAGTTCGTTTCAAGCTTTACTTCAACCACTATTAGGTTAGTTAGGGTTAGTTAGGGTTATTACTTTTGATCACTCTTTTCGACATGCCGCTAATAATGATAAACGGTAATAAAGACACAGTAATAAAGACAACAGTAATAAAGACAACAGTAATAAAGACAACAGTAATAAAGACAACAGTAAAATAAAGCTGTTATTTCTATAGTAAATAGAAAATAGTAATTATTAATTATAATTAATTATATGGCCCAAAAGTCAATGGCTAATACGAAAACGAGATAAGCGCTTGCCGTGATGGAGCGACTCCGAAATCTTGGTAAGCATTACGAGCCTGCATCTTACCAATTAAAGGTCATTTGGAAAGGTACTCGTCTACGCGCTACAGTCTCGGGTTCTACTATAACGTGGCGGTAACGGCAACTTTTGAAGTTCCTGAAACGAGTACAAATGTAATCCGCGCCGTCATTTGTAACGCGTGCGCTGCCATAACTGCGGACGAACCTAATCTTGGCATTGTAGTGGACTGCGCGGATACAGGTCCCGATTTTTATACGCGCTTGCCGTCAATTCGTACTGCCAGCGCCATAAAATTTATCGATATTTGCGAAAAAGATTCGTTTTCAGAGTCGCGAGAGCTCGATGCCTTTCTGGAAAGGGCTCACAATGAGCCTTTTGAACCCTTTGCAGAGTCGCCTTTTTTCCGCCTTTATGTCCTGCTGGATTCGCACTTGAATAAACACACTTTTTTCCGTGCAGTTTTTGTTTTCCACCACGCAATCGGAGACGGCCGCTCGGGCTTGATCTTCCACTCAAGGCTAGATAAGGAGATTGACAAACTGCTAAACTCTGCGAATGATAAGGGTGGGGGTCACAATGGTTTGCAGACAGATACTGCGAATTCGGAAACAGTAGATTTGAATTCATCTACACTACACAGCCGAACGGACTCACTATTGGCAGACTTGAAAGTCCCAGAGTACCTGCCAGTGTGTACTCGTCCCATATCTCCCAGCTTGGAGCAAATGTACTATTTACCATATACTTGGTGGTTCGTTGCACGCGCTCTTTTCAAGCCCCGTGGTAAGATATGGACGGGTGGTGCTGTCAGCAGTGTGGAGCAAAAACATTCGAGTTATCGTCATATTGTAATTCAGGGCTCCTCACTGCTGGCCGCTCGCTGTCGCTCACGGCAGATTACAGTGGGCAGTTTGATACAGACTTTGACTGCCAAATTGCTGGCAAATTACGTGGATCCTCATGACTTTAATGCGTTTGTAATAGACTCAGCGGTCGATTGCCGGCGCTGGCTGAATGGCCAACAGGGATTTGGTGTATTTGTATGTAATCACGTGGCCACAACTACAAGAGAGCTATTACAAACGTCGGGATCGGTATCCGCAACGGGCCCTGAGACTGATAAAGTCGGGACTGAGCCGAGCCTGACTTTGTCTAGATCGAAATCAAGCTTGTCTAAATCAAATTCAAATCTGTCAACTTTAACTTCCGATAAATTCCCATGGCACGAGGCACAGCGTTTGCGCCAACAGACTCTTGATTTTGTCAAGAGTGGAGGGAAAAATTCTCCTACTGCTCTTCTGAAATTCCTTCCAAATCTAAAAAATTATCTTTTATCAGCAGTTGGTAAACCTCGATCAGCTAGTTTTTCCTTCTCTAATCTAGGCTCCTTTAATGCTGGCCATAATACGCATATAAAACATCTAGTTTTTAGTCAATCGGCTGGTCATTCGGGACACCCGTTCGAGCTGTCGTGTGTCAGCAATTGGAGCGAGGGCGAGAGTGAATTTGATACCCTTACAATCGGCTTGTCTAGCCCAGCTGGAGGCATTGGCCCAGACTTGCTGGACAATCTGATTCACAATTTAAAGCAAGAGCTGGAGGCTATTGTGCGGGGAGTTTAGCGCTCTGGATTTGTATAGAATTTATAATAGATAGAATTAATTGCTAATCAAACGAATCAACCGCGTCTAGCGAACGGTGACAGCTCTGTCTGGATATAGGTTTACATGTACAAAACGTGTATATAAATATCTATACATATCTTTACAAATATCAATGTCTATAATATCTACAATATCTACAATATCCACAAAATCTATACGACATGATTTTCTCAAAATGGGTCGAAATAGGTATTACCAGATTCATCCACAGATAACGCTTATAAAACGGATACAAAAGTAGGGTTTTTGTAGAGGAGGACGAATGAAATGAATGAGAATTACAATGTAACACACACATATACTAAGAATGCGCAAAGCTAAAGGTCTTTATCGAATTGCGCCTGCAAGATCCAACGACAATTAATGCCCGCAAAACACACAGATCGTACCTTGAGATGGACGATGGCGCGTGGCAAAATATAAATTCGATCAAATCATATGTTAATCGTCGAATCGTTGTACAAGCAATGAATGAATGAAGGAATAAATAAATAAATAACTGACTGAAAATTACCAGTATGCCAAGCGTGCAGCCTGGACTATACTGTAACTATGTCAAGTAACGCTGCCTGCACAAATCTTCAAACCCAAATCTGCACACCAGTCTCCACTTTTCCTCGCCCCTAATTTAATCAGTCGTTCGCCATTTTAAATCGTCTGAAGCGCACAATGATGGGATTGTTTTCAACATTACCGCTCACCTATCCGGTCGCCAGCCTTGAGGGCAAAAGGAACAATTAAAACGGTCTTTAAAGTGCTCATCTACCATTTTTTCTGTGCGCTTTTGTTTGGCTCTTTGTTTACGAATTGAAATTTGAAGCGCCAATTGCTGTCAGCCAGATTGAAGCTATACTACGTGCCTCTTTTGACGATGGATCAGACAGTAATGGAAGCCATCGTGGTCCCGCTCGGTCAGCCGCGACTATTTAAATCGAGCGAGTTCCTGCCACACCATATTACTCCACAAGATATAGAGGCGGCGCGCTCCCTGCGTCTACAGAAAGTGACCAGCCTTCAAGGGTTTGCTCACTCCACGTTTTCTACACGAGCTCGCTTGGGAGCCAATGGTACATTTGCACTCCTCTATCTTTACTTTAATTCCTTTGTTTTATTATTGATTGTACTGCTTTTGCCGGTCAGCAGCCAAATAGTTTCTGGCCAGACTGTTGTGCTTCGTACCCTAAGCTAAAGAGTGATCGAGAAAGCTGTTGGGAATTTGCATGGCCGAGAAATTTAAGTTTGGTCCTATTTTTTGGGTTTGACTTGGCTGGGCTGCGTTACACAACACTTGTGCGTGCTTAATGGCCATGTGTCACAGGACCTGCCTGTGCCGACTCGTCCTAGTTTTGCTTTAATGCTATCAGCACTTTTGTTTTTCACCTTTAACAATTCTCACTAACTCTCAGCTTCGCCTGTAGCGACACCACACAAACCAGCATCGGCTAATACTACGCGCAAGTACAAATCATATTCCTGCAGTATGTATTTAATGTTTCGCTTTAGTTTTCGCTTAATTTTCGGCTAACGTGTCTAGCATTTTGTAGAAAGCGCAAAATTCGTTGTGTCCGAGACGAGAACACTGGCTTGGAGAATAGACCTTGTCAAAAATGCCGTGAACTAAATCGTGTATGTATTTACGAGGAAAGGGCGCCCTCAAACGTTCAAAGTACCTCGCCCACTATGGCAGATCAGGCACTATCAAAGCTCATGTCTGTGTTATCGATAGAAAACAGCGGAAAAGGTATGGCAATTAGAAGGGAAGAAATTAGAGGAGAATACAAATGACAAAAGAGCTAGAACCATTCACATATATGAAAGTTAGTAATGCAAAACTAACAATACTAGCGTCGTACAAAGATTTGCAGACGCCGGTAGAAACGAGAAAGGGCGGCGTCTTTGATTACTTGCAGCTAGGCGAGGATATTTGCACTCGTCTTCTTGACCAGTATTTTACGTACTTCCATTCTTTTACTCCGATCGTGAATGAACAGTGGTTTCGTCGCACTTGGGACCAAAATCCACAAGATGTACCTATTTGGCTTGTTGTAAACGTGCTCGCGGTGGCCGCCATGATTGAAACAAACAATTTCTACCAGGAAAGTTCCGTGATACAGCTACAAAAGGCGAAATTACTTAAACAACTGAGCGTTGGTAAGATTAGATTTAGTTTGCATTTTTTATTTTATTTTCTTCTAACAAACAGGTTTGAGCAAAGAATACTTTTCATGCCGATCTTTACACTCGCTGCAAGGCGGAATATTACACTTTCATCTCGTCGACACAGACAAAAGAGAGGCGCGTAATTTCGAGCTGTGGATCCTTCTCTCTATCTTGATAGAAGTCGCTCAAGAAATTGGATGCTGTGACGTGCTAAGCTCCCGACTGGACGCAGACGATTACGACTCTGCATTAAACTGCTGGCGGGCGTTAATGGTGAAAGAGTTAGTATGTAACATTCCCGTTGGCCGAGCGTTTAGACAGCGCATTGAAGACTTTCATCTCTGCTACTTCAGCCTGAAAGACCATGAGACAGTTGAGAATATTGCGCCTCTTTATATGGCGGGAATTTACAAGTATCTGGACCTACTGCGCTTGGGCTCTGCTAATGTGGAAACTTCAAAGACAGAAAGTATTTCTTTTTTCTCCAAAATGATTTTGCTTTTGGACGGTATAGAATCCAAGATGCCCTCACATGTGCGCGCCCGGTTTCCTCATGACTGTCCTGAACAGAAACCCGAAATTGCCTGTATCGCGACTGGATTTTGTGAATTGGCAACGCTGACAGCCAGACGGCTTGTAATGCAGCCGTTTTTCTCGCTGGCAGGGTTTTCCACAACTTTTTCCCAGTCTAGATTGTTTTATATGTACAGCACGATTCAGCACACACTTTGGCTTTGCCAAGCAATGGTGGAGAAATGGGGGTTTGGTGTTTTCCGGCTGCATACTTCCCGAGGATATTACCTGCTGTACGCTATCAACGGTGTACTGCAATTATTATACTCTTTCCGTGAGAACATCCCGTCTGTCGTGGCCTCTAGATCGGCTATCCAAGCTCTTATTGGTGGACTTGCGGATTTTTTGCTGCAAGTTATAACGTTTGTAGAGCTCGACTCGGGGGATTCCTCGCTCGCTCGGTACAAGCAGATCATTGCTGTTTTATGCGACCAGGGTGATACGTCTCAGCCGCAGTCGATTGCAGAGACGCCGGTGCGTTCTGTTTAGACCGGGGTATTACAATATTTTATTATTATATTATTATATTGTCTCATTGTTTCATTGTTTCATTGTTTCATTGTTTCATTGTTTCATTGTCTCATTGTTTCATTGTTTCATTGTTTCATTGTTTCATTGTTTCATTGTTTCATTGTTTCATTGTTTCATTGTTTCATTGTTTCATTGTTTCATTGTTTCATTGTTTCATTGTTTCATTGTTTCATTGTTTCATTGTTTCATTGTTTCATTGTTTCATTGTCTCAATGTTTCATGTTTCCATATTTTATTATTTTAATGTTTTATTTTTTGTTTTGTGTATATGAATCGTTTGCAATAGTATGTAAATAGTGTAATCATGAGCCGAGTAAAGACGGGTTAAATTGAGGCTGAAAAGGCGGAGTAGAACAGAGAGTACGAGAAGAGTAGAATTAAATGTGAATAAAACAGAGAATTTCAACTGCGCCTTGCCGCCGTATATATAAGTACAAAGGTTTGCAGATAATCGTTATACATACAGCTGTACATTCACACTCGTACGGCACTAAGCTTACTGATTTAAGGCTTACTGATTTAATGCTTATTGATTGCGTGTGCTCGTGTAATATTAGCGTCAACTAATCTGCCAAGTTTACTTGTATTTACAAAAAAACTAGAGCCAAACGTTTACGCGTCCAACATGTGCATACCCCGGATTCGTGCGTCATCCCTGCGGGACAGAGTACGAATGAACGTGACGCTTAAAACACTTGAAACACAGAGAGAAAACCTGAGCTGGAGCATTGCAATTTCCATAAATACATTGCAATTTCCATAAATAAATTGCAATTTCCATAACTACTACATTGCAATTTCCATAAATACATTGCAATTTCCATACCTCATTGCAATTATCCATAACTACTACATTGCAATTTCCATACCACATTGCAATTTCCATAATTACTATATTGCAATTTCCATAACTACTACATTGCAATTTCCATACCTACTAGCCACCTGTCTATCTATCCCATATAGCAACCATCAATGCCATATGATCATATAATATCATCACGAAGCGCCTTCAGCGACAGACTGCCACTGAGCGAGACTACCAGTCCCGTGCCAGTAAAGCCGTGAATCAGCCGCCTGCCTTTTGTGCACAGTCGCGTCACTAGCGCACCCGTATCCGCCTCCGCCCGGAGTGCAGACGACGATTCTGTCGCCCGCGTCCATGAGCACGGCATTCTTGCCGCCCAGGTTTATAGTAATCGGCTCGGCACCCGCCCGCTCCGGCCGCCGGATCCACAGGTTCTGGCCGGCAGCTCCTTCCGTGCCACCAGCGAGCCCGTACGGCCGATGCACTCGCCGCTCGCTCAGTATAGCGACCGAGAGTGGGATACGGAACTCTATATCCCGCACTACTCCCATCCCACCATTGTACTGTCCTATCCCACCAGAGTTGGCTCGGAGCTGGAAGGAGTGCAGCCGGACCGGGTACCGGCGCTCAAGGATTTCCGGGTCAGTTATCCGAGTATTTGTCATGTGCGTATGCACACCGGAGGCTCCGTGCCACCCGGGACCGGCTCCCGCTCCGCCGGCAATTGTCTCATAGTAGCCAAAGCCCCGGGTATAAGTTTTCGACACATGGTCGTACCCGCCTCGGCCAAAGACGAGGTTATTGCAGTCGCCCTGTGAGGCAGCACAGGCAGCAAAGGCTCGCAAAACTACGTCAGTGACCCGCTGGCTCGTACAGACATTGCCCGCTACAACGGCGGCCCCGGGGAGAGGGCTCAGTAAAGAGGCAGGTGGGATTTTTACGGTAATGGGTTTGAGGCAGCCCTGGTTGAGGGGCACATCCTGCTGGATCAGGCAGCGAAGGCAGTATATAATGGCACTGTACGTGACTGCCTCGGGCGCATTTAAATTGCCATACATTTGCGGAGACGTTCCCGCAAAATCAAACGTTGCCGATCCGGAATCGGTTATATCCACCCGGAGCCGAATAGCCGATCCGTCGTCCATAAAATCCTGAGCGGATAAACGCGCTCCAAATTTGTGTTTAGCCTTCTTCAAAAGCTCTCGGACTTGAGTGTCTGCATTGTCCTGAATGGCTTTCATGTAAAAGAGGGTAACTGCCTCACCGTACTCCTCCATCAGCTGCTCAATCAGCACAATGCCCTTTTTGTTTGCCGAAACTTGCGCTTTCAAATCGCTCAAGTTATCCGCCAGGTTTCGAGTGCCAGAGCAGTTTGGGTACTTTGAGGGCTCCTCCAGCAGCAATTGCCGCATCCTCTCCTCATTGAACTTGCCCCGGCTGACCAGTTTTTCACTGTGGATCATGGCTCCTTCCTCGTACAGGTGCTTGGACAAGGGCGGCATTGAGCCGGCAGTTATCCCACCAATATCCGAATGGTGGCCTCGGGAGGCCACGTAAAACAGGATCCGGCCGGCATAGAAAGCCGGTGTGATTGTCGTTATATCCGGCAGGTGGGTTCCACCAGTGGCGGGATGGTTACATACTACAACATCGCCGGGCTCCAAATTGCCCCTCCAAATATCCGCCTGAGTGCGTACAGCAGTGGACATACTGCCCAGGTGCACTGGCAAATGTGGGGCATTTGCCACCAGTCCGCCTTCAGCATCAAACATGGCACATGAAAAGTCGAGTCTTTCTTTTACGTTTGTGGATACGGCTGTTCGCTGTAGCGCACGGCCCATTTGCTCGGCAATTGCCATGAACCGATGGCCAAATATACTCAGCAAGATCGGATCTACTTGCTCCAACTGCCGAGCCTCTGTCTCTTTTTGACTACTGCCTTTTAGCTTTGCTCCAGTCTGCAGCTCGATTACAATATGCATTGGCAGTATTTTAGCCTCTGCATTCTCTGCCACTACTACCGTCTGCGTGTCGTCTATAATCATTGCCGGGCCGGTTACCACGTGGCCAGGCTCGAGCTGCCCGAGACTGTAGACTGCCGTTGCCTTCTGCCAGCCTCCCGACTCAAAGTAGACCGGACGGCGGGCGTACACGTGCTCCTCACTGACAGGTTTTGGCTGGAAGTTGGCAAGCTGAGCGTCCAGCGGGCTGCCCAGATCGGCTCCGCTCTTGCCCACTCCACGGACCCTTACGTCATCGACAAGGACGGGTCTGTTGTCCAGAGTGAAGCCAAACTCTTGCTCATGCTGCCTCACAAACTTGGCCGCAAAATCCCAGTCACGCTCCGGCCGCCGTACCATTATCGCCGTGTCTGTGCCCTTGTACCGCATGTTTAGATACAGCTCACACTCTACACGGTCCTCGGGGAAACCCTGTGCACAGAGCTCTTTTCGCGATTTGGCTTCAAGCGCCAATAGCCGCGACTTGAACTCGGACAGTGTTGCAGAGTCGAACGGTTGAGAACTGGGTTCTTGTACCTCGTGCACTACGTCCGCCAGTGCCTGTCGTACGTTAAATAAATGAATTGAAATGAAATGAAATGAAATGAAATGAAATGAAATGAAATGAAATGAAATTAAATGAAATGAAATGAAATGAAATGAAATGAAATGAAATTAAATGAAATTAAATTAAATTAAATGAAATGAAATTAAATTAAATTAAATTAAATTAAATTAAATTAAATTAAATTAAATTAAATTAAATTAAATTAAATTAAATTAAATTAAATTAAATTAAATTAAATGAAATGAAATTAAATGAAATTAAAAACACAGATATACAGATGAATATAATTGATTCAAATCAATATCCATCTCTCCTTACCATGCCATATGCAGACAACACTGAAGAGTACTTGTGGATAATCACAGTCCGAATTCCGAGCGACTCGGCTACCGCACACGCGTGCTGTCCTCCAGCGCCTCCAAAACTGGCCAGACGATGTTTGGATACGTCGTGGCCTCGGGCCTCTGTAAGAGCACGAATAGGGCGGCACATTGACTCGTTGGCCACCTTGATAAACCCCAAGGCTACTTCGCTAGCTGTCATTTGCTTTTCCTTGGGGAGAGTCTCGTTAATTTCTGCCGTTAATTGGTCAAATTTCTGTTTTGTCGCCTCAATGTCCAAGCCCTCGTTCTCGTTTTTGCCGAAAATCTGGGGGAAGACTTCGGGGACAAGACGGCCAAGTAAAAGATTGGCATCCGTTACCGTCAGAGGACCTCCTTTCTGGTATTGTTAGTCAGATTATACCAAAGTAAATAATAAAACTATAAAACTATAAACAATAAACTAGCGAAACAATAAAATAAAAGTCAAGGAGCCATTAAACACTTTTTTCAGTAGAGACTTACGCGATAGCACGCGGGTCCTGGATGGGCAGAAGCGCTCTCAGGACCAGCCTGAAACATGCCGTTCTTGAAGAAAAGCATAGAGCCTCCACCAGCAGCCACAGTATTGATATCCAGCTGAGGGCTCTGTATAGTTACGCCGGCTGTTGTTGTCTCAAAAACGTGCTCATACTGGCCGTCGAACCGACTCACGTCGGTAGAAGTGCCTCCCATGTCGAATCCGATGACGGGGATCCGTGTATTCGGATCAAAACTGGTAAGAGCATAGCCAACAACTCCGCCCGCCTGTAATTAGCATAAAGAATAGCAAAAAGAATAGAAATTGAAGGTTCAAGTGATTTAAACTCGACTAGTTTAAATAATCAATTTAAATAAAATGCATGTAGAGCATTATTGAATATAGAGATTATGGCTTACAGGTCCAGACAAAATAGCCTTCAACCCCGAAAATCGTTTCATATCAACCAGCCCGCCATCACTTTGCATGAACTCGCAACGTGCTCCACGGCCACCTTGCAAGTCAGTGTCTCCCAGCCCACCTTCAAACCCGGAACAGAAGCCGTCAATATACTTTTGTATTACAGGCGTGAGGTAAGCGTCTGCGGTGGAGGAAGTGCCCCTTGAAACAATTTTAATCATAGGCATCAGCTGGGAGGATAGACTCACGTGAGTGAACCCCAGGCTTTTTGCAATTTCTCCAACAGCTATTTCGTGCTCCGGGAAAGTGTAAGAGTGCACAAGACAGACGGCCACACTACGAATCCCCGTGTCGTAAAGTGCCTGTAACTGTTTCCGCACAGCCTCACGGTCGATACGTTTAAGTATGCGCACAACTTCACCAGATATGCCCTTAACCAAGTCGGGGTCTCCCTCGATATTCACAGGTTGGGGGTCTGGATCTTCTGCGTACTCCTCCAGGGTCACACGCTCATCGATCTCCACAACAGAATCGTGAAGCACATCTGGCTTTGAGATGGAAAGATCGAAAATCCGAGGCCGTGACTGATTCCCGATATTGAGCAAATCACGGAAACCTCGAGTAGTGATAAACGCGCAACGCTCACCTTTCCGCTCGAGTAAAGCATTCGTGGCTACAGTTGTGCCCATTCGTATACTCTCAATTGGCCGCGTATCTATTTTATCTTGGCGCGCAAGCGAGCGGGAAAGAAACTTTTCCAGTATACGTCGAATACCTTCTCTTGGAGCATCCTCATAGTTTCCCGGATCAACTGATAAAAGCTTTATTACAATATCTTCTTCGCCGTCACAGTAACCCACACAGTCGGTAAACGTACCTGACTCGTTAGCATAAAGTGGCCTTTAATGTTGCCAATTGCCTACCGCCGCGATCAATAGCAATGCGAATCTGTTTGGCCGCCATACCGATAGTGGTGTGCCGTTGACGTAGTCGCGACGGCGTTTAGATAACTAATACACACAAAGAATAAAGTATGGGGTACGTTACCCACCGTACCTTGCGCAGAGACTATGACATACGTTGGGATAAGTAACAGTACCTATATTTTAGTCTCGTACTTTATAAAACTTATAAAAGTAGGCTACAGTCTGATAATGTGTGGTAATGATTTAAACGTTTGATAAGCAGTACAATCTAAAAGTGGCACGAGGTGCTACTGTGCTCGGCGCTCAGCCTTAAAGTCGGTCAATGTTACTCTGAAACCGTATATTAACGTAATGTATGGCAAAAAAGGTTAGAACTTGATGATATATTATGGTGATTATAACATGGGGATGCATGACAAAGTTACTACTATCTATCAATCAACATGTTAATATGACATTAATCGTAGTTATTCCTCCTAGGCTCTCCTCCTAGACTCTACCAATCAGTCACAATGCTAACGAACGTGAGGTTGCGACCTTGGCGCGCGGCGTCGTACCTCAGGACGGCGCCGCAGCTACCGCAACGTCTAGCCTCGGGGTTCGCTGCTTCTCAGGAAAAAGTAAGGTTTACTAGAAAGTGATGGTCGAGATCTAACTGAGTAAGGTGCTGTCAGTGCCTTTGCAAAACGAGGATCTTCAGATCTATGCAGTAGTGCAGAACGAGATCAAACGACAAAAGCAGTCTATAAATTTGATTCCGTCTGAGAATTTTACCTCGCGCGCAGTGATGGACGCGCTTGGCTCGCCCATGCAGAACAAGTATTCTGAAGGTTACCCGGGCGCTCGCTACTATGGCGGGAACGAATTCATTGACCAGGCAGAATTGCTTTGCCAGAAACGTGCAATCGAACTTTTTGGACTGCAGTCCGATGCTTGGGGAGTTAACGTTCAGGGTATACATCATCATTATTTTCTACTAATTTATTTGTTAAATTTAGATATTTATTATATTTATTTTTAGTTCTTGGGTTTTCTTTATAGCATCCCTTTCACGCTGTACTGGAAAATGCCCTTTTTTACAAGCTCAATTTAATTTTTGTTTGAATGAGAATACCCCTCAATTTTGTGTGTGCTTACATCCAGCTCTCTCCGGATCGCCTGCTAATCTGCACGTGTACTATGCACTTTTGAAACCTCACGAACGCTTAATGGGTCTGGATCTGCCCTCGGGTGGGCACTTGTCACATGGCTATGCCACACCAACGAAAAACATTTCTGCTGTCTCCACTTACTTTGATAATCTGCCGTATCGTGTAAACCCGTCAACGGGAATAATCGATTATGACGAGCTGGAAATGCTGGCTCAGCGGTTTCGGCCCAAAATTATTATCGCAGGAACAAGCGCTTACTCGCGAAAACTCGACTATGCTCGATTTAGACGAATAGCAGATTCAGTCAATGCATATCTTATGGTAGATATGGCTCATATTTCTGGTCTTGTAGCTGCTCGCGTACTGCCTTCGCCCTTTGAGTACGCTGATGTTGTTACTACGACGACGCATAAATCTTTGGTACTTGAAAATTGTTAACTTTACATGTTATTCAAATTATTTCAGCTTTAATTTATTATTCATTTATTTTTTCATAATTTTTAAGTTTTTAAATTCTCGTTTATTCATTAGCCATAATATTATTGTGATATGGGTGCTAATTTATAGCGGGGACCACGTGGGGCGATGATATTTTTCCGTAAAGGCGTACGCTCAGTCGACAAGAAGGGGAATGGTAAGCAATATAGATTTTTCAATACACGATTTAAGAAAAATGTTTATGTATGCTCTAACAAATTCGTCAAGAAATCCCGTATGACCTTGAAGGCCCAATCAATTTTTCAGTATTTCCTGGTCACCAAGGTGGCCCACACAACCATACGATAACTGCACTTGCAGTCGCACTAGGACAGGCAATGAAACCCGAATTTCGCGAGTATCAGAAACAAGTTATTAAAAATGCTGAAGCTATGTCTGATGCGTTCATTGAGCGGGGATACGATGTTGTATCTGGAGGCACAGATAACCATCTGATTTTGGTGGATCTAACAAACAAGGTATGATCAATTTTATTTTCTCCCCGTCTAACTACTAAATAGGGAATCGACGGTGCTCGGGTAGAGAGGGTATTAGAGCTGGTGAATATCGCGGCCAACAAAAACACTGTCCCTGGAGATAAATCAGCCTTGATCCCTCACGGCCTTCGACTGGGGGCGCCGGCAATGACCACTCGTGGACTCACGGAACCAAAATTCAAAGAGATTGTGGAATTTATTGATCAGGCAATTAACCTGACTATCAATATAAACAAGCAAGTTCCGGGAAAGAAGTTGCGAGACTTTAAAGAGCATCTTGGTAATGGTGAAAATGTACCGGAAATTTCTGTTTTGAAGCAGTTAGTAGTCGAGTTTGCTGATGCTTTTTACTGCCCTCATTAGGGATGATATCCTAGGCATACTAAATAAAGTTTTGCAAGTTTGGAATGACAAGTCAATATAAGTAGAAAGCAGTCAGAGGCTTTAACAGAAAAAAGCACGGAATCTAGAGACAGAAAGAAAAGGTCTATCAACTGCTTCGTAAATTGTGGCAAAGCATGTTGCCCTTTAATATTCTGGAGTTCTTGTGCAAATTTTATAGTTGCGAGTTGTAGAAGACGACTATCTGCTATTTATTTCCAAAGCCAGATATGAATATATAGTTTCATAACGCTGTACATAGATGGCAATTAACCCTAACCCTCTAAGTATACCTCATATTAAGAACTTACAATTCAATTAATAATAATAGAAATGAAATATTGATTTACTCTGCAAATTAATTTGTTTTCCATTATACCGCCTAAAGATTTTTGACAGGTAAAAGGCAGATGGTCCTGAACATAAGCAAAGATTTGATTAAAAATCGATTTAGTTGAAAATTCGTTGCGCGCTGGCCGCTATGGCGCCAGCAGTGCATTTCCAGGAAGCTTCAAGTGAAAAGGTACTATTGTATTAATTTCCTAAGAACAGTTCTAACAAGTGCCATAGAAGCCCAGGTCCAAATCACGATCGCAGGGCGACTCTTTCAACGCCCTGCTCAATCCTATATACAAGGGCAAAGCCTTGACAGATTCCGTTGATACGGTCAAGGTAACCTTATTGTATTTAAATCTTTTTATTTATCACTTATAGGACAAATGGAACTTGCTACCGGCCTTTCTCAAAGTCAAAGGCCTGGTCAAACAGCACCTCGACTCCTTCAACTACTTTGTGGACGTTGAGCTTAAAAAAATTGTCAGGGCAAACCAGGTGGTAACAAGCGATGTTGAGCCCTGGTTCAGGCTTCGGTACACTGATATCTATGTCGGAAGGCCTACTCGAACTGACGCTGATTCTGTGAACCACAGTATCACTCCGCAAGAGTGTCGGCTTCGAGATCTAACTTACTCTGCCCCAGTCTTCGTGGACATTGAGTACACTAGGGGCAAAGTAATTGTACGTAAACGCGGAGTCTCTATCGGCCGTATTCCCATAATGTTACGCAGTAACAAGTGTGTGCTTTCGCAGGAACCGGCGTACAGGAAAACGTATGAGCAGCATATGGCAGAGCTTGGTGAATGCCCTCTCGACCCGGGGGGGTATTTTATAGTTAAGGGTACGGAAAAGGTCATTCTTGTCCAAGAGCAGTTGTCAAAGAACCGAATAATCGTGGAGGCAGAGCCTAAAAAAGCGTATGTGCAAGCATCCGTAACCTCATCCACTCACGAACGCAAATCCAAGACTTATGTGCTTACGAAGAACGGAAAGCTTTACCTCAAGCACAATAGTATAACAGAAGATTTGCCTATAGTTCTTGTGCTAAAGGCAATGGGAATGCAAGCAGATCAAGAAATTTTCCAGATTGTATGTGGGTCCGATGCAGTTTACCAGGATCTTTTTGCTGTAAATATCGAAGAATGTGCAAAAGTCGGTGTCTTTACTCAGCAGCAGGCTCTCGAGTACATTGGCGCAAGGGTCAAGGTCAATAGACGATCTGGGTTCCAGCGTCGGCCGCCTCAGGAAGAAGCTCTGGAGTTATTAGCTGCTATTATTTTGGCACATGTCCCGGTAAACGATTTAGATTTCCGACCAAAACTGGTTTATGTGGCAATAATGACCCGTCGTGTCCTCATGGCAATGGCCAATCCTCAAATGGTGGATGATCGGGATTACGTGGGCAATAAACGTCTTGAATTAGCGGGCCAATTGCTCTCTCTACTTTTTGAAGACTTATTTAAAAAATTTAATTCCGATTTGAAAACAAACATAGACAAGGTGCTTAAAAAGCCCAATCGAACTCAAGAGTTTGATGCCTATAATCAAATTGCCCTGCACGATAATCATATAACACAGGGCATGATTAGAGCGATTTCTACGGGAAATTGGTCACTGAAACGGTTCAAAATGGAGAGGGCTGGTGTCACTCACGTGCTGTCACGCTTAAGCTACATCTCTGCTCTCGGCATGATGACCCGAATTTCCTCACAGTTTGAAAAGACCCGCAAAGTGTCGGGTCCACGAGCATTGCAGCCTTCACAGTTTGGTATGCTCTGTCCCTCAGATACACCAGAGGGAGAGGCATGCGGCCTCGTCAAGAATTTGGCCCTAATGACTCATATTACTACGGATGATGAGGAGGAGCCGATTATAAGAATTGCCTTTTCCCTCGGTGCGGAAGACGTTCGGCTCTTGTCTGGCCACGAGCTTCACTCTCCGGGTGCTTATGTAATCTATTTGAACGGAGTCATTCTCGGGATCACCGCGTATCCGACCCGGTTTGTCGGCATGTTTAGAGAATTGCGGAGAAGCCGATGCATTTCCGAGTTTGTTGGAATCTATGTGAATCACCACCATCGAGCTGTGCAGATCGCATCCGACGGCGGTCGGGTTTGCCGACCGCTTATTATAGTGCGGAATGGCAAGTCGCTGGTCACGGCTCGGCACATCCGATCACTGAAACTGGGCCGCATGACGTTTGACGATTTTCTGGCTCGAGGCCTTATAGAATACCTCGATGTCAATGAGGAAAACGATGCTTATATTGCTATTTATGATTCCCAAATTACGGCAATGACCACCCATGTGGAGATTGAGCCTTTTACCGTGCTTGGAGCCGTTGCCGGCCTTATCCCTTATCCGCATCACAATCAATCGCCTCGAAACACTTATCAGTGTGCAATGGGAAAACAAGCAATCGGAGCAATTGCTTACAATCAGCTGAATCGCATCGATACGCTGCTATACTTGATGGTCTACCCGCAACAGCCGATGGTTAAAACGAGGACGATTGAGCTGATTGGGTACAACAAACTGCCGGCCGGACAAAACGCTGTAGTCGCTGTAATGAGTTATTCCGGTTATGATATTGAGGATGCACTTGTTTTGAACAAGGCCTCAGTGGACCGCGGGTTCGGAAGGTGTCAGGTTATGCGGAAGCATACTACGGTTCTGCGCAAGTACGCGAACGGCACTTTTGATCGGCTCGGCGATCCGGTAATGGAGAATACAAATGTTTCAAACAATAATACGAATGATAAAGCAAAACCTGTTAAAACGTGGAAGCATCGAGCACTAGACGACGATGGACTCGCATTTCCCGGTGAACGTATGGAGTCGGGCCAAGTCTGTGTGAATAAGCAGTCGCCCATAAACGCAACCGACAACAGTCTACCCGTCCGTGGACAGTCAAACGTTAACCCTAGCCCTAACCCTAACCAGAGCGGTTCGTTAGGGTTTAAGTCTACGGCTTTGAGCTACAAGTCACCAGAGCAGGGCTATGTGGACAAGGTTATGCTGACCACATCGGACAGGGACGAGACCCTGATTAAAGTGTTGATGCGGCAAACCCGACGGCCGGAGCTCGGCGATAAGTTTTCCAGCCGGCATGGTCAAAAGGGAGTTTGTGGAATCATTGTGCAGCAGGAAGATATGCCGTTTGATCAGAACGGAGTTGTTCCCGATATCATTATGAATCCGCACGGATTCCCATCCCGAATGACTGTGGGTAAAATGATTGAGTTGCTGGCGGGTAAAGCGGGAGTGCTTTCCGGAAACTTGCAGTACGGAACTGCCTTTGGTGGCAGCAGGGTTCAAGACATGTCAGAGATCCTGATCGCCAATGGCTACTCGTACTCTGGCAAGGATATGCTTACGAGCGGAATAACTGGTGAATCACTCGAGTCTTATATTTTTTTCGGGCCGATTTATTATCAAAAGCTGAAGCATATGGTCTTGGACAAAATGCACGCAAGAGCGCGTGGACCTCGGGCTGTCTTGACCCGACAGCCCACGGAAGGCAGGTCGCGTGACGGAGGATTGAGGTTGGGAGAGATGGAGCGCGACTGCTTAATTGCCTATGGTGCATCTCATCTTTTACTGGAGCGTTTGATGTTGTCCAGTGATAAATTCGACGTTGATGTATGTGAAACTTGTGGCCTGTTGGGATATAATGGCTGGTGTGGTCGCTGCCAATCTGCTGCTGGGATTGTGAAAATGACGATTCCTTACGCAGCCAAACTGCTTTTCCAGGAACTCATGAGTATGAATATTGTGCCAAAATTGGTGCTGGAAGATGATATGTAGTGAACTTTTTATATAGACTGCTTTGTGCAGAATGTTTAATGGTGGGACCTGTGATTCAAACGAATAGATAGACAAAAATGTATATATATGTATCGTTTTGTGTATATTTCAGACAGTGCTGCTTTATTTGTCTCCTAGTCTGTTTGACATTTTTGAAACCATCAGTCTCGATTATTGTACAGAATGTACTTATAAAGGTATACACTGTACGCTGAAGGTCCCCATCCGCTTATAATAAATTGATCACGATTAATTTCGACTATTCATTATATACGATATTTTGCCGCCATTACTATGTTATTCTCAAACTGCTATACATATTGCTCTCAGTAATATCGTATGCACAGTTTCTCATCCGTGTCGTGGACCCTGAATTACGTAATAATCTACAGAGCTGGGGATCAAGAGATATTTCAGCCAATGAGACGCGCCGGCACAGCACCAAAAGCCGATAGGGCAATTAATTGTAAGCACGCATGAGGACGAGCATTTGTACAGTAAATTGCTGGTGAACACGGCAATTGAGCAGTTCTGTTTTACTTTTGCTTTTATTTTGTTTTAATTCAAGTGTAGAAATTAGTCTCGAATAGTTTGATTTATTTTTAGACAAAATTTGTGTGTATTTCGGTTTTCTTCATGCATACCGCCGATCTGTACGGCAAACATGCCGCTGCGTTACTATTTTACAGCTCTTGAACCCTGGTAAAAATAGAATTGTCTAGCAGAAATTAGACTTTTGCAAAACATATATAGCAGTGAGACTGCAAATGGATTATTAACGTGCTGGCTGCGGATAAGTCGGCAATGAGTACGAACTCTAAATGCCGCTCAGGTCTGGCGATTGTGACTTCTTTTTACTCTGAGCAATATATTGTGTATATCGATGAAATATACAAAAATAAAGGCATGTATTTGCTAGAGATTTACTAGATTTTGCAAGCAGTAGTAACGTAAAGTAACCAAAATTCTGCTTCTATAGTGAAAAGCGCGTCCAGTATAATGCATTGTATTTGACCGATTCCAACGAGCACCTGCAATGTATCGATCGGTATGCCGATGTTATTGTTTGACGGTAAGTGGAATTCAGCAATATCGGCAGTTTGGTGTGCGATGCACGGCAAATGTCGCAGGGATAGAATGGTAAATGGTGAAAATATTTATCTATTTTTGTATATCTATTAATAAATTATGCGACTACTCAGCCCAAAACTGCCGAAACGAACAAACAGGGCGTGTGTGGGCGAGCAACAGGAAGGCGTAGGGACTAGAAAAATAAATGATATAAATGACAATGAACCAGAGCAACATCAACAAGGTACGTTGAGTCGACAGACACAAATTTGGTATACAAATGTGGGTCAAAAAATGTGGGTCACAAATGTGGGTCACAAATGTGGACACACACATGTACAAACGTGGTTCCCAGACTGAAATAAGACATGTAAAGAATGGTTGCTTAGGGACAGACGGGCAGAATCTGTGGCGGATCATTGATCAATCAAATGATTAATGTAGCACAGTGATTCTTGTCTGACACAATCCCCGTCCCTAACCATACGTTACGCACTAGCAACCTCAGCTCTATGTAATGCTATAGTAAATTTATGTACTGACTGACGGTTTAAGCTTGCGGCGCAGCTTAAACTTTCGACCTGACTCATTCAACATTGGCCCTGATTGTTAGCCACTTTAGATCTTGGTCTCTAGCCACATTACATGTGGGCAGACTAATCGCGCCAGCAGGCCATGCCATATGGCATCTACGGCATACTACTCTATAGCATAAAACACTATACCCCATACTCAGACCTTTTAGAGTTCAATAAAGAGAGTTGGTAGTGCTATACTTGTCGCTCCATTAAACGCCTATACAACAGTTCAGCGGTAGGGATCGAAGATTAATCCGCATGTAACGTCCCTGAGGGGTACGGCAAACATGCCAGAGTACAGCGGCAAACATAAAACAAAAATTCCCATTAGCAGAATAGGCACTCGCACTGATCAAGATCGGTCGCATTGCCGCCCGTACTCTATACAAAAGTGAAAATTTAATCTATCCATCTATCCGTCCGTCGATGCTCTGTCCAAATGTAACAGTCTCGAGTATTTTGTGATACTTCTCGAATACGGGGCTAAATACGATTTACTCACGCATGACAAATCATATGAAAACCCCAATGTTCCGCCGTGTGAATCACAGACACACAATGTTTTGCAATTATTAAAGTAAGCATGATTTCCCATGATCAAAGTCTAATACCCACGATACCACGTAATAATTATAATAAAATACACGTCTGTATATAATATTAACGCAAAACTGCCTCTTTTTAACTTTACCTTAAACCTTTGCACGACTCTTTGTCCTCTGAACGCGTGCTGAGCGATCGACTTTTACATTCACAACCCTAACGTCTCCCGTTGCAGTACTGCCGTTTTAGCTGCCTGCAGTCGGGCTTTGCCGACGTCTCTTTCTGCCTTTGCCCGCGCCACGTTGGCCGTGGATCGCGTTATAAAGTACAAGCATACACTACCACACCTCTTTACTCGAGCCTTTCCTTTTGCTCTCTTTTCACTTTTACGTACAGTCTGCTCCGCATTGACGGCAGTCGGGCCGGTGGAGTGCGTTTGGCTGGCAAATCTTGCCGTGACTGTGCAAACTGACCAGTCTCGAATCACATTTGCCTCCTAAAAAGTCGGTACTCCGAGCTTGTGCCGGGCTGTTTTGAGACTAGCGACGTGGCCGTAATCAGCAGTCTGGCTGCCGATTACTACTCGCTCTACTGATTGCGTCTATAGTCGGCCCGTCGTGCTGACAGAGCTGATACTTTGGCCTCTGCTCTTACACTTTTAACTCTGCACCTTCTTACCTGGCAGGCATTTTTGCCGCGGCTAATTGTCTCAGACGACTGTCTCTGTCTCGCCACTTGTCCAATCCTGTCTGCCCTAACACGTACACTTGCGGCCGTCAGATTTTGTGTTACGTCGCGTGCGTGCGTTTAGCCTGTCTTGCTCTTGCGCAAATCAGGTTTGATTTTGATTCATTCACTGATTCACTGATTGATTGCAAAACAAGAGTGGCAAAAGAGTATACGGAAACTGTTTGGAACAAGTGCACACGCAAAAGACTGCAATACTGCTTGACAATCTCGACAGATATATATAGCCTTGCTAAAGCCTTTCTGGTTTATGAATACCCTTCTCTGAACCCGGAAACTAGCAACTGGACTAGTGAGCTTGTGTACGAGAACAACTACACACTGTACATTTTGTCTATACTTTCTACCAGCAACAAACATTTTAACAATATTGATCTTTGAGCAGCAATGACTCCTCGACGCGAACAGCCGTTTGCTAGTGACTCTGCTGAGCCTGTGGCTCCTTTTGCTCGCAGCAACTTTGATTACGAACTGCCAGAGTCAGGCAGTGGCACCAATCGCTGCTCCAAGGTTGGCAGCCATTTTGATTTCAGGCCGAGTCCTATTCTACCAACAACTCCGCCCGGCCAGCAGCATAGAATGGGCTCAGTAGGATCTGGATTCTTTTTTCAAGAACAGCAGCAACAACAACAGAATCCAGAACTGAATCAGCAGCCATATCAAACCCAATACCGACCGGCTCCAGTCCCGGCTTTACCGCTTGACAAATGGTTAAACTACCCTCACTCTGACCTGGCTGCCACGCCAGCGTTCCCCCCTTCTTTGACGGCTACTCGTGGCCATCATTCACCACCGTTAAGCCCTACTCGCACGGCAATTCAGTCGCCTTTTGCACTTGACAATCCCCTGTCAATGTCGCCTTCTTCAGGGAAGCAGCTCACTCCGCCTTACGGCAGCAGTGTGCAGGTAAGTGACGTGAAAAGCCGAGAAGACTATGGATTCTTTCCAAGACCAGGCTTGCCAGAGCAAAGCAAGAATGATGGTAAGCGTGATCCTTCTTCGCTGCTCGCATCCGTGGACAAACTGAGCCTTTTCGATCGGGTTCATGAGGAGAATGATTACCTTTCTGCCAAACCATGCTCCACGGCAATGGACAACATGCCTCCTTCACTGTCTCTGCCAGGAGCGAGGCCATCAGGCTCAGTGATCAGCGGCCAATCTCGTCAGTTTGCTCACACTGTCGTCCAGCAGCCTAAACATATTCTCTTCCCACAGAGTTCAGGTGCCAATTCCGGACCGGCAAGAGACTCTCCAGATCAGAGCAGTATGTTTATGCAGATGGCAACAACGGACGGCCAGTTTCCCGTTCTCGTCAGGAACGCAAACGGCAAGAATAACGAGAGCAATAGTGCAAACAACCCTACAAGCATTAGCAACAGCATTAGCAATAGCAACAGTAATAGCAATAGCAATTTTGTGAGCCATTCTTCCGCTGTTACGGGTTCGATTCCGGCAGCGAACCTTCCGCCACCGGTGCTTGGCTCTCAAGAGGGAGAAAGGGACGCTTTCCCCATGTCTCCCGCACTAAACTGCAGCGATACAGAAAAGTCGAGGCTCTTGCTCGCTCGGGAACCGCCGCTGTTCTCTTCGCCACATCTTTCCCGCAAACTGTCAGCGCCTGTGCACGTGTCGGGATCATTGGGACTCGCTGATCGACAAGGGACTGAGTGTATTCCTCAGGGCAGTGTTGTACGCACCAGCGAAGGGCCTTTTGCCTACTCGGCTGTTGCAACTCCGCAGCTTGCCAATTCGCCTTTTCTCGTCTCCTCACAGTCTCAGACACAGCCACAGCCACAGAATGTTACCCCACACGGTGCCTTTACACGTCGCAGCACTGAGCCCAATCCTCCAGGGTTTTCCAAGGCAAAGTCTCCTGGCAAGATGGCTTTGCCAGGAGAGTCTATAAGGCCAGGAGAGTCTATAAGGTTCCGGCAGGGAGCTGCAAACTCAAACCCTACTGGTCTGGGAGCAGCAGCAGCAGCAAATCCGGTGGCAGTTGGCACAGGCAGTGGCAAAGAGGATTCTGCTCTCTCTGCAGACCACAATCTGGGACAGTTCCCACTCGAGAAGCACGTAGGCCGAATCCACGAGCTTTGCCGTGACCAGCATGGCTGCAGGTACTTGCAAAAGCAGCTGGACGAGTGTGAGCCAGAGTATACACGTATCGTGTTCAATGAGACGATTGATCAGATAAGCGATCTGATGGTTGATTCCTTTGGAAACTACCTTTGCCAAAAGCTGTTTGAGCACTGTACGGATGCTCAGAGAGTCGCTATCCTGAGAAAGATTGCTCCTGACCTGGTCAAGATCTCGCTCAATACTCACGGCACTCGAGCAGTGCAAAAGATAATAGAGAATCTGAGTACGAACGAGATGGTTAAAATATTTGAGGATTGCACTGCTCGGCACGTTGTCACGCTGATCAAGGACTTGAATGGGAACCATGTAATCCAGAAATGCCTGAACCAGCTGTGTGGCGGAGGCATTCAGTTTATAATTGACGCCTGTGCCTACCAGTGTGTTGCTGTAGGCACTCACCGGCACGGCTGCTGTGTCATTCAGAGGTGCCTGGACCATGCAAATGGAGCACAGAGGCAGCTCTTGATCTCCAAGATTATAGAGAATGCCCTCGGCCTAGTGCAGAATGCCTATGGCAACTATGTAGTGCAGTACATCCTGGACTTGGAGGAGGATGCCATCAACACGGACGTTTGCCGGCGGTTCAGTGGGAGTATCAGCTCGCTGTCTGTGCAAAAGTTTTCCTCAAATGTCATTGAAAAGTGCATCCGCGTCTCCAGTCCGGCAGTGAGAGCCGAGATTATCGACGAGCTCATGTCGGGAGACCGACTGGACCGGATTATCCGTGATTCCTTTGGCAACTATGTCGTGCAAACGTCACTGGAACAAGCTTGCCCTCAGCAGAAACGGCAGCTGTGCCAGCTGATTATGCCTCTTGTGCCCTCGATCAGGCACAATCCACACGGGCGCCGTGTCGCCAGCAGAGTGGTCAATATGTACAACAGATCGATGGACAGGTACGCAAGAAGCAATAATGGAGCTGCTTTTGTTGGCGAACTGTCTCCTTTAAACTCAAACAGACCACAGCTTAACCCGAGCGCTGCTGCTGCTGCTATCGCTCATGCATCGCTGCAAACATCCGCCGCCCAGGATGAAAGAAGACGGGGGTTCGGGTCTGGGAAGCAACAGAATCCAGAACTGTTTGCTGCTTTTGCTGGGGAACGGTCTGCTGTTGCTCCTTCTTCTTCTGTTTCTGCTGTTTCTGCTGCTCCTCAGAGTAACAATAGGCTCGGCGAGAAACAGGCGGCTGCTTCCCTGCCGCTTACCCGCCGGTCTTATTCCTTTGTCGCCAAAAACGAGGGCGTCAGCGATAGGGAGGCTGCTCTGACCGATTTCGAGCTGGGTTCGCGTATGGACTACCTTCCTCACGGCATTTTTGCCGACGGGGAAACCTCTTCAGTTTACAGTAGCCGATACGAGTAAGCGAGTGCTGCCGATTGTATACGGATTTAATTCAGTGCTGTTTTTTTTTTATTCTTTTGTTACACTGACTGCCGGCGCAGTTGTTGTGCAGCATTTGACACGATTTTGTATTGTGCAAAACAGACTTGGATTTGAGAGTTGGGTTATTGTTGCCTGCTTGCTCAATATATATATATATTTATATATATATTTATTTATATTTATATATTTTTACATTATTTATTTCACATGTTATTCTATACATTTCATTCCCAAGAGCGGGGTTAGGGTTAAAATTATTTTATGAGAGTTATCTTCCTTTCTTCTAAAGTGCGTTGTTTATTGATCACCTCTTCTTACACTATACATATATTATACTTTTTCTTCTTGCGTGCGGTCCTTTTGGAGAATAAAGGGTACGGTGCTTGTGAAACTTTAATGTACGTCATTGCCTCTTGTCATTGTTCTAATGGTACGAACTGTTTATACGCACACATGAGTATCGGCCATTAGTGTTTAAAAGCTCGCGATATATAGGCGGACTGAAAAGCCAGCTTTACGGGAAAATGTGTGCCGATACATCGTTGTGTTGCGCGATATTTGTTTGGGCAATCTCACCTGGTTCTGAGATATTTTGCATGTATATACGTTATCTTACACTCATGTTGGCTTTATTCATTATACATTATAATGTTTCGGATATGTTTTAATTGTTGTACTTGTACACTCTTTGAAACATGTGGTATATATTATGTTTTTAGTTCTGTCTTTATCAAATAATACATAGTTGAATTCAATTATACTTTTCAATTGCTCACTAGAGCGAACAAACGGTAGTCGTTCCTCGTAATTTTGCATGATTTTGTTTGGTTGCTTACAGACAGACGTAATTAGTAAATTTGTTCTGAACAATTTGTTCTACATTTAAACAATCACAATGTCTATTTATATTTTAACATTTAAATAATCATTATATTCTAAAATTAAATAGTTAAACAAAATACAAACAGCTTCTTATGGTCCACATTAGAAGCATTCGCTCAATCATGTTTGCCATAGATTTGATATGGATTTATGGCTTTACTAAACGCAAAGACTGAACAAGTTCCCAGCCACACTGTTCTTAGAATGAATGCCAATATATATATATATATATAAAATACTAAATTCCTTTACTCTGTTGGATCATATTAATGAATATATAGATATACAATGGCGATCTGTTTAATATTGGGCAATGCAATAGAGCCAAAGTTAACGCTAAACAGAATTTCTATATACAATTCCCTTCCCAAAACAAACGCTTTTCCCCCTCACGACCCATTGCCAGAATCAGGTTCCTGAACTCTGACTGAATTATTCTGCAAATTTAAAGACTTGTTCACAATTGATTGAGCGGTATGAACGAGTGAAGAATCTTCTTTTGAGCGATAGAGTGCCGTATAAAGCTGCGACAAATTTCTGCGGGCGGCACAGTACTTGAAAGGCTGATCAACAGGACCCGGAAGATGAGCATTTCCGCAAATTAAACAGCGCTGGATCGGTAACAAGCGTATTGGACACGATCCAGGATTGTGCACGTTATTGCACAGTTTGCACTTTTTAGCATTGGGATAGTTTGCAGTTTCTTTTGCCTTTTGAGCAACAAACTCTACCCAATAATTGTTGCTTGTGGCAGCCAGACTCGTCTGCAAGTTGTTCACATCCAAGTTTGATTTATCATGAACCAAGTTTTGATTAATAGAACCCAAATTTGGGTTTATAGAATCCAAATGCGATTCATCCGACACAAGAACCGGATTGGTCGAGGGTTGGATATGCCTATTAGAATTTAGAGGTGCGCTATTTGCATCCACGTCATTTCCCAAACTCACGCCTGGTTCATTCAAATTCGAATCAGGCTTATGCAGATTCGTGTTTGCTGGTACTTTTGCGGGAAAAGAACCAATCGAGTTCGATGACAAATGAGGTGGATTAGGAGCAAAAGCAGTCTCTGGACGAGACACAGGATAGGAAGTCAGAGCATACGGACGAGAATTGAGTCTAGACTTTTGCAAATGATCCCAATCAAAACTGCCAATCGGATGTGTTGGAATAAGACGGGAATTGCTGCCGGCCTCTTGAGAGGGTAACAAGTAAGCAGGATTTGAAAGTGGTCCGGCAAAGTTGATATTAAGTCCTGCAGGAGTATGTGTGAATCCCGGCGGATTGGACTGTAGATTCTGCTGAATATTAATATCCTCCAAAATCTGTAAATCTTCGTTCCCAGCTTCTTCTACGGTCGAGCTTTCTTCAGACTGTTTGTCTGACGCATCAGGCTGGAAATCTTGATCATCATCGAATGCTCCACCTCGAGAATCGGCAGTCTCTGCTTCCGCACTGTCTTTAGCCTTCTTTTTGCTCTTTTTATTCCTATGGTCCTCCACGAAATCAAATTCATTGTAATTCACTCGTTTTCTCTGCCTTTTTGTAGCTAAATGCTCAGCTTCCAATTGCTCTTCGTTATAGAGCTGCCTTTCCTGCAGCATTTTCTGCCAAAAGTCATTGTCCTCTACATCCTGAGCCTCGCTCAATGATTGGTCGTTCACGAGATCCAGTCTTGCGCCGGTCTGCTGTTGCTCGGTCATCCAGACTTTGGAGAAGGCAAACGCGTTTGCCTCTTCACTGTCCTCGTTGTCTCCTTCTTTTTCTACACCTTCGTCCTCTTCTCCCCGGCGGGATAAAAGGCGAATGATCTCCGTTTCAGTGTACCGTATGTCCCGAGAGTTATCGCCTTCAAAGAGCGCTTTGGCCCCAAATCGCAAGAGCGAAGGCAAATCCAATTCTTCCTCCGTATTCTGCTCCATTCCACCCATAACAACTCGGTCCAGGATCAGCTTCTTTTTCGCCATTTCCACTGTCTTTTCCTCCACTGTGCCAATAGTCATCAGGGACATTACCAACACCGGTCTTTCCTGTCCAATTCTATGCACCCGTGAAATTGCCTGAATATCCTGGTGAGGATTGAAATCTGGATCGTAGATAATTACTGTATCAGCAGCAGTTAAATTGATACCTACTCCACCGGCTCTTGTGCTCAGCAGCATTATAAATATCTCTGGCTTCGAGTTGTATTCGTCAATCAGCTCAAGGCGCTTATCCGCTGCCACTGATCCGTCTATCCTTCGGTACTGATAGCCCTCGTGGTCGAACCAGTCGCCCAGAATATCAAGCGTATCAAGAAACTGAGCAAAAATCAGGACCTTGTGCCCGCCGCCATCTGACTCTTTCAGTTTGGGCAAAACCATCGACAAAAACATGGTTTTAGTACACGCGTTTACCAGTGTTTGCATGGCCTCCTGCTTTTCCAATTTGCGATCTTCTATTTGTACGTCATAAGTGAATGGGTGGGAAAGCAGGCGTCGCAAGGACATAAATATATTAGACAGCGAGGTTTTCGAGCTGTGCATCTCGTTTCCCACCGCTTTTATATTGCCCAAAAGCCGGAAATTTCGGCTCAATATACTCTTGTATATTTCTTTCTGTAAGCTGACCATTGATAAGGGCACAATTATCTCTTTTTTAGGAGGTAAATTTTTCAAAGCGTGTTTTTTAACCCTTCGTAACGTCAGTGGCCTTAACTTGTCGTGCAGTGTTTTTATTTTCTCCTTATCGAATTCCGTAGTAATATCCGCATAGTACTCCTGTAGGCTCGAAGCATCAAGCCCTGGCTCACAGAACCGCATCAGGTTCAACAACTCTCTCAGATTATTCTGCAGCGGAGTCCCTGTCAGGAGAAGGGAGAAGGTATAACGCAGCCTCATTAATTTTGTAAATAAGCTTGTTTTATCGTTTTTTAGCCGCTGACCTTCGTCAACGATTAAAGCGTTCCACGAGTGCGTATTAAACATCGAAAAATCCGAGTCAAGTAGCTGGTAAGTAGTGATAATTGCATGAGTTTTCAGGGAATGATCCGTGTTGTATATATTATATTTCTTAATCATATTCCGCTGCCGTTTGCTGCCCGTATAATAACAAGCAACAAAGCTGGCAGGCGCCCATTTTCTCCATTCGCGAATCCAATTGTAAATGGTGGAATTGGGAACAACCACTAAGAAAGGCGCTACATTATGCCTTTCGAAAATAACGCTTAAAAACACAATTGTTTGTATAGTTTTGCCCAAGCCCATATCATCTGCCAAAATGCAGCCCGACCGAGAGCTTTGAGGAGCAGTAAACCACTTGTAATACAACCAATTTATTCCGTCCATCTGATGATTGAGCAATTGCAAGTCTTTCCCAAGATAAGAAGGCGCCTCTTTGATCTCCAAATCGGCAAATTGCTTTACAGTTTCGGGTTTCTTTGTTTGCTTTGCACTAACACGCGTATGCTTTGTACGCACATAGTGTGCGAAAGCCTGCCGAAGCGATTCTTCGTACTCTGCATCGCGAGCATGATCTTGATCGTGCTGCAGGATTTCTACTGTCGCGTCCTCGTAGGGTAAATGTGCCCATTTGACTAGACACTCTGATATTTCATTAAAAGCCTTAATTTCAGATTCGTAGTTTCTATATTGGGCAATGGATTTTGACCTGCTATTGCCAGCCAGTGTATCCTGTCCATAGGTAACGTCCAATAACTGTTCTGCCAGACAGTATTGAGGAGGAACAGCGTCTTTCATGTTCTTTATTGGCAGAGTCTTCAGTTCATCAAAATTCCGCTTTTTGGTTGTAGATTTTGCGTACAAAAGTGTTCCAGAAAACCATTCGGTTTTACGGTAAGACAAATTGTGCAACTTGCAGACGTATCGCCGGCAATATAACAATTTTTCACGCTCGTCAAGAACTCTTTCAACGGCTTTATTATTCCACTGTTGCCATCCCAGTATTGTTTCAACTTCGTTTAGGCCCATTCTGCACTCATCACACGTCCAATGTTCGAGAAAATGTTTTTCCGATGTTGATGAGGGGGAATTGGCTATTAATTTATCCCACAAAGCACCGCGGGAGCACTCCCTGCACCGGAACAACAGGCGATTGTGCTTGTTTAAATACAGGGTTTTTTCTGGCGGTAGATTGCCTGCCGGTTCGTCTAATGTGTTTGCAGCCGTGTTTTCAACCGGTTTCTCTGACCTCTCTGCCAAATCAGAATTTGTATCCGGTGCCTTTGTAATTTTGTCCGTTTCTGGCTCTTCCTTCAAACCTTTTTCGTCGGTTGGTAACGGCAGCTCCCTCAAAGTCGAGTCTTTGACCGTAGACAGGGATTCACTACCGCTTTTGCTCTGCGATGTGTCTATAAATATAATTTCTTGGTCGTCTTTATCTTTGCCTTCGTCTACAGAATTTTGATTCTCGTCCTTTTCTGTACTTGGCAGCTTTGGCTCAGAACTGTCAGCTACAGAGTCCAAAGTGCTACTATTTTCTTGTTCGCTTTGTTGTTCGGAGACCCGGGAATCATGATCCAAAAGTTCTGCAAGAGACCGGCAATTTGGGCCCCGTAGAGCAGATATGAAACAGTATAGAAAGGGCCATTTCAACCCCCTTCCAACGCACGAAGGACACCTCCATAAAATTTGTCCGTTTTCCCCTTCTTCAATCTCGCCTCGAACAGTTCTACTGTCAGCTGGAGCAACACATGTTTCATAATGGAAAGCGATAGAGCAGCCCTGACATAGAATAAGGGGCCCACGAGACTGTTGATCACAGAAAGAGCACCAGCTGTGATGATACTTTATGAATTTTGCATTATATTTGTATAAGAACGCAGAGGGAACGGGACGATTTAACCTTTTTCTCCTTCCAAAATGATAAATCTCACTTTCGTCACTTGATTCGTCGCTTTGCAGCTCAACTTCTCCACCCTCACTCGACTCTGAAGTCGCAGTGGAAAAGCTTCTGTCGTCAAGAAGATCAATCGTTTTGGTCTTGAGCGTTTTGAACTCCGACGCGTCCTCTTCATCGTCCTCATCACTAACAAGAGTTCGAACTTTTCGTGCCTTGGCTCCACTTGGCCGAAATGGTGTTTCAAGCAAGATATCAGACGAATCGCTTCCATCAAATTCCTTGCTCGGAGATGTTGCTACATCAGCAGCCGAAGGATCAATTAATGAAGGCGGCCATGTTTTGGCGGTCTCTAATAACCTCGCTCGCTCGGGATCTGATGTGTCGATCTCCACAGAGAACATGAAGTCGCTCAGTGAGGCATACGCAATCACGCAAAGTCTTCAAAGAACAATTCTTCGACTAATGGTATTAGGGTTAATGATCAAGGCGCCGAGAGCCGATTCGCGTCAGGGTGACAAAGGGCTCGCCGAGTCTTTGCAAAGCGTCTTTTGTACTTGTACTGTTTGAATTTTTAGATATTGTCTATTGGAATATCCTTATCAATATCAATAACAAGTGTTTTACGTATGTAACCCTTTTAATGGATTTTATTTATTTTCATGGTCCACACATATTATTGATAGTCCACCGTACATTGTTATGCCCCATACAATAAGCATAAAAATACTTGTCATACTGCCTATAATTAAGTCATATATTGTCCACAGATTTATAATGCTAATATATTACAAATTAAACACAATATAAAAGATTACACTGGACGAGCTTTAATACTCTTAAGACATAGTATTGTATGCAAACCTTCAAAGTTTTAGTTACGTCAATCAGTGCAAGAGTAAAGAAGAGAAATTTGCTTCAATTGTGCGAGATTGAATCAAAATAAGCAATGTCCACCATGCTATCAATTCTAAACTACCGTACTAATTGATGAACTCTTCCAGAGTAAAGCAGAGCGGCAAATCAATCAAAACAGAACGAATCGAGCACAGCGAGTAACTATTGCTATCCGACTTTGCTTGAGCCGTTTTTCCGCGTCTATTTCGCATTTTCCGGTTTCTTTTGAGACGGGTGAGTTAATGTTCGATTACCACACAACATTCAAAGTAAGCTGAATGGATTCTCTGTAAATTGGAGGCGCAGTGGCAGCCCCTCATTAACGCGGCTATGATATTACTTTAGTAAAGCTCCAGCTGAAGAATAAGACCGAGTACTCTGTACATGTGAATGGCATTAGTAGTATCCGATCTCTGACGCGCTCCGTCGCGTAACGCATAAGCCCATGTTTACGCGACAGACCGTGCCTTTAACCTAGTAACTGCACACCCAATCAGAATCTTGACAGGTTTTTGATAGTTTCCCAATCAGGAAGCGCTATTACCCGGAGCCTTGCGTGGGCTCGTCTCCTTGACAGCGCGTTAACAGGCCATGAGAGCTTACAAACCGATATGCAACGGACCATTTGTAGCCAAGTGAGACAAGCTAAGATGACAGTGAGACATTTAGATTTACAGCCTTTTGCAAAATGGAAATTCAGTATTGACAGCACCATTGTATATATTAAACGGATACAATTTCAAGATTAGATATGAGCGAGGCAATAAGCACAGCCAAGACATCTTTACGATATGTGCCGGCGCGTGTTGCGGCTCCGTTCATTAGTCAATCTTTTCCATTTTTTTTTTCATTTATCTTTGTCAAAGGGAAACTGGCGCTGTATGTCTCTAACGTGGGGGCTGGCATGTACATACATTAACCCAATCGGGAATGTACCCGCCATTTCGCGTGGCTCGAATGTCTGGCTTCGGCTCGTATAGCAAGCATCCTTATATAAAAGTCGCGGCTCTCGCTCGTTTTTCAATCTCGGCCTTGAGCTGATTGACAAATTTTGAGCATCAACCATCCATCACCTTTGCCGGAAATTGACCGGCTCAACGAGACTCGAGTCGGGCTCAAGTCGCTTCAACGCTGACCGAATCTAATATTATTTGATTAAATTGAACTAATTTAAATTGACTGCTATGAGGGCAATCGCAATTACCGGCCTGGCCTGCTTGGCCGCCTTCGTCTCTGGCCGCCATTTGCGGAGGGATGTTGTGTACGAGACCGTTTACAGCACAGACTATGAGACTATTGACCCTGAGCCTGTATACGTGACGGAAACAGCGTACACTACGGCAACGCAAACTCAAGAGACTATAGAGCATATTGTTTACGTGACGGAAACTGTCTTTGCCGATGATTGTGAGGCTACTTTAACCGCGGCCACGGCAGCGAGCCCGACTCAAACTCAAGCTGCTGTTCAGGCGACAATAACACAAGAAGCAGAAGCAGCCGGCGCGTCAATTCAAGCTTCAAAGCAAGAGATTGTCAATGTTAGAATTGAGCAAATAATTGTGACTGTAACCGTCACCATTGGCAACAAAGTTACAGCCAGGCCGACTACGCTTTACTCGACGGTAACGGAAACCGTTACCGTGACTGGCGCTGCGTCGGCGGTGAGAACGAGTACTGTAACCTCTACAATAACCGCCGGCAGCAGCGGTGGCAGCTATAATAATGGCAACGAGCCGGAAATGCTTCCCGAGGGAGCGGCAATCGTACAGCGATCGGTAATGATTCCGGCGACTACATCCGTGTATGAGGGCACTACAGTCATTGTTGATAGGCAAACAATTTATTACTCGACACTCGTGTACACATCAACTGTATATTCTACACAAAACGCAGCTGATATCGCAACAACTTCTGTATCTTACAGCAATACTACTGCTACCAGTCGTCCCGTCGTACCAACAATGACTGTGGTTGGCAACGGAACCGGACCCCGCACTCAATTGCCCACATTCACGCGCCTAGTCCGGTCTGCAAAATCGACTCTCACTGCCTCGTCTACCAGTCTGACTGCCAATACGAGCCTTGCCACTTTGCCTGTAGCTTCTTTAGCTGCCTTGGAATCTTCTCAATCTTCTATTGCTGCGTCCTCAATTGTTACGAATTCATCTACCACGTCTTCAGTTGCTGCGTCTTCAAGTGCTACGCCTTTACCTGTCACGTCTTCAAATATCACGTCTTCAGATATTACGCCTTCACCTGTTACGTCTTCAAGTACTACGTCTTCACCTGTTACGTCTTCAAGTACTACGTCTTCACCTGTTACGTCTTCAAGTACTACGTCTTCACCTGTTACGTCTTCAAGTACTACGTCTTCACCTGTTACGTCTTCAAGTACTACGTCTTCACCTGTCACATCTTCAAGAACTACGTCTTCACCTGTCACATCTTCAAGTACTACGTCTTCAGTTGTTACGTATTCAGATACTACGTCTTCACCTGTTACGTCTTCAAGTACTACGTCTTCACCTGTTACGTCTTCAAGTACTACGTCTTCACCTGTCACATCTTCAAGAACTACGTCTTCACCTGTCACATCTTCAAGTACTACGTCTTCAGTTGTTACGTATTCAGATACTACGCCTTCACCTGTCGCGACTTCAGATACTACGCCTTCACCTGTCGCGACTTCAAGTGCATCTTCACGTTCACGTAGGCGTTCACGTGCGCCTTCACCTGTTACGTCTTCAAGTACTACGTTTTCTACGTCTTCACCTGTCACATCTTCAAGTACTACGTCTTCAGCTGTTGAGTCTTCATTTGTTGCGTCTCCACCTGCTGCGTCTTCAACAGCACAGCCTTCTTTGCAACCTTCGAGCACAGTGGGTGCTGATGCCCCTGATACGACGGTCGAAGCATCATCAATCACTACACAAGGCTCAAAGTTCGTCAGCAATATTCTGGACGAGCACAACAGGCTTCGAAATTTATCCGGGACTCCTCCGCTCGCTTGGAGCAATGAATTGTCAAGAAACGCTGCTCTACTAGCTGGAGTTTGTGTATTCCAGCATATGTACCAAAACGGCTTTGGCCAAAATTTAGCCACTGGCAGCTATTCCAACCCGGCGTTTTACATATTCACGTGGTACGACGAGCATCGGCAGTATGATTTCAACAATCCTGGATTCAATTCTAGAACGGGTCATTTTACCCAGGTCGAATGGAGATCGACGACACAGGTTGGATGTGCAATGGCAAGGGGATGCTTCAACAATACGGGATACGATTATTACCTGGTGTGTGAGTATAATCCAGCAGGAAATATTATCGGCAGCTTTGGCTCAGAAGTTTCTGAACCCACCAGTTCAATCGATGCTCCTCCTTTGATGACTAATACTTAATTTTAAAAGGGAATCATAATGAAAATAGAGACGGAAAGAAAAACAAGTTAAAACTAGGTAAAAAAGGATATATAAAAGGCACGAATAATAAGGATGAAAAATTGGAGTACTTATCGCGTTGAGCAGGTTTCGGACGAGATAAATGATGACATTCTTAAAACGAAAATTGAAAGAATAGACTTGCAAAGGAACATGGTTTTGATAAATGGCTTTTTTTTTAATTTTGTAGTAATGATGAGGCAGGCGAACTGATATGAATATTTGATTTTCTATTATACTCGTTTCTTAAAAATGATTCTTCTTGCATTCAGTATCGCTATATCATAATCGTGAACGGCGTTATGTTGTATCACCCCGCGCTTAAACTGTACGCCGTACAACACCAAACAGACGTCACACCGTAAACTTACTCTTCGGACATTCAACAGCCTGTGCCAATACTAAGTGCTTGAGGACAGTCCATAGAGTAAGAAAGGATTATTTGTGCAGCGTTTAATCGATGGCGATGCTGCTTAGCATAAATACCCGTCAAATACCTCCTTACGCGTGCATGTCCATAACGGTTGTCTGACCCGTATCAAATAGCATTGCAAATACATTATCAAGATTATTGGGGAACATGAATGCGATCAAAAGAGTAAGCGTCAAGAGAAGGATCTATACCGTTGTATTTGCGATATAATAGCTCCTGAAGGTTTCGGCCCTTTGGCCGAGGATGATCACGTTCATACAAATAATACGACCATGTGCCTGTGAAAAGTGCAAGAGTCCGATCGCCCCACCTTTGAAATTAGAAAGATTTAGCTTTGAATTGAGTTACTTTGACAAAAGGTATCGGTTTTTCATTCCGTTTTGCGGTTCGATGGGGAGCAAACGGTTGGATGGATATTGCTGACTAAAAGATTAGTCAACTGCTCATAAAGCAGGTTTTGTATTGAATGAATATCTTATTACCGTAGATCAGGTTCGGCTGTGGAAAACAGCCATTTGGTGTTTTTATATATTCAAATATTAATTTACTATGTATAAAATATATACATACTTTATTTGCATACTCCAATTGTCATGGTTAACATGTTGTATACAATGCTACAATTGAGAGGGTTGGCTTAGGGTTAGGGTTGGTATCCGTTGCTACGTACAAAACGCGCTTGCAGCCAAAGCTCAACATTGTCAAATGAATATTATTACTATGAATATTGATATTATGATATTAATATACACAGTATCATCAAGGCATCGAAAATTAAAGCACATAATTAATATTAGAGCTTCCTGGGTATCTACCTTCGCCGCCTCTCAGAATGCCCATCACCATACCGACTATAGGTTTGGCCGTGCTGTCGGCGACTTGAAGAGCCGTGTCGATCCGGTCGGCCGGGAGACCGTTCACGCTCCCGAGAATCGCCTCGCCTTGAACGGTAATATCCTTCTCTGCGACCAGGATCTCGGTGATCGCTGTGTCTCTCGGGAATATATGTATCTCCCTCTGTCGAATGATGGTGCCTGCTTTCCTCTCTATCTCGCCTTGAACGCCTTTCTCGGCTGTGTCTTCTTGGCTTTTCATATTTGCTCCTTCCTTGCTCTTCATCGTCTGCAAAGATATAATCGTGCCGATGGCCATTAGGCCCATAATCGCGACGAGACTCGGCAACTCGGCCACGAGTACTATCATGATGATCGCCTCTCGGTTTGTGTAAATTAACTTTGAGCGGATCAAACCGATCCTTCCAATTACGAACAATGCCTTGACTAAAATCAACATGTATACGACGGTCATCAACCAAAACATCCTGCATTTTAAAGTAAGCTTGTTCACAGGCTTCTTTTTCCTCAAACTCAATAAAAGCATATTGCAGACTGTCCCCTGTAACCTTGTCGTGGATTATCTGACAGCTAAGGATCCTACCGAACCGTGAAAAAATAAGCTCCAAGTCTTCTTCCGTAGTTACAGGATTTAGTTTACAAACAAAGAGTACATTTTCAGGAGGTTTCATTTCAGCAAAGGGTAAATCGCCCACCATTTCAAGTGTGAGCGCCTGTGCCCGGGCTTCGCGTTCCCTTCGTCGTTGCTCTGCCGTTTCCTCATCCACATCTTCATCAAGCGCTTCGTCCTCACCAATTCGTACAGTTGCCAGCTGAGCTTTTGTAGGTACTGGACTCTCTGGCGGTTCCACCATTCCGGGTGCTTCACGTTAGTATAATCAGAGAAAAAAAGAATTAAAAAATTAAAAAATTAAAAATAAAAGAATAGTTAGACCTAGACGTACGATCAGGAAATGGGTCTTCCAGCACTATTGTATGCTTTATGCGGATGTCCTTGAAAGGCTGACCATTTCGGTCACAAAATGCACTGTTGATAGTGTCCAAAGTTTCGAATCCTTCAGCCACGCGTCCAAAAACAGTGTGCTTTCCATCCAGAATATCAACGTCGTCACCCAAAGTTACAAGAAACTGACTTGCACACTCACTGTCTTCTTCACCGCTCGCAATCATCGACACAGTACCGCGCTCCCTGTGTTTCAAGTCATTTTTCTCAGCGGAAAAGTAACGGGGACCCGTGCCTAACAAGCCCCAGACAGAGGTGCCACCGTCGCCAGTGGGTCCAATGGGATCACCTGTTTGCATGGAAAACCCTTGCTGTACATTGAAAACAGGGCTGAAATTGTAATACTTGAGTTTGCACAGTTTGAGAAAGTTTAGACATGTTTTCGGAGCTGCTTCAGTAAAGAGATCAATCACTATATCTCCCGCTGTCGTGTCGAGAAGAACGCTCATTGACGCTTTATCTGTTGAATTGATATAAATTGTGTCAAACAAATATTCGTACTACAACAATTGTACCAAATCTTGGACATTATAGATCAATTTTATTTATTTATTTATTTATTTATTTATTTATTTATTTATTTATTTATTTATCTATGAGTCATAATATTCAATTTATAGGCAAACGCATATGTGAACTGGATCATTTCTGAAGTCAGTCGTTTGGCACTATATGGCAGTCTGAGTACAGCTTTACTGAACAGCCAACCCTTTCACCGTTCTGCAACAGTCATTTGCGTTTGAGATATATATATAGACGAATAATGGCTCTGCGCGTTGTACGGTCGTCGGCAACAGCCGTCGAATTTATGTGCGAACGCGACAATGGAAGCTTCTTCGTCTACATCCTAAGGCTCTTGGTTTTTTGCGTTTCGCGATTACTGCTTACTGTTGCTCCCCTGTTATTTCTTCGCAATAGTCACTTTCCTATGGCAATTGTCTTTACCGTGTTTATGGCTCTGTTGGTCTACGAGCTGGGCCCGTCGGCTCCGTATAGTAAGTTTGACTGATGAATGAATGGATATGCTAAATGCTTCGCTAGAAGAGTCGCTGCTGGTACTGCGACAAGTCGGAATCCAAATAAACACTTTTTATCTATTCACCAGCTCAACAAAGTTTATTCCTCTCCAAGACATCCAAGAGGTCATTATCCACGAGGGATTCTTTGGCCTTCAGGTCAAATTTTACCTGGCTGTCATCGTAAGCCAGGACCGCGAGCTTCATATTGCATTTCGCAGCCTTATGCCGCGGCGAAAAGAGCTGCAATTAGTATGGCGCACGGTTCATGGCATGCTGTACCTTTAAAGATTAAATTTTGCTGGCAATTGCCTTCCAATGAAGCAAGATGTTGCGGGTACAGGGCTTTTAATTTTGGCCGCCTACACATTAATTTTGCTCAAACTTTAATGTGTAAATGTTCGTTACTACAATTCTATTGACAATTCATACATTCGTAATTTGACCATTTCAAGTCAACTTTAAAATTTAACTTGCTCGGTGACTTGTTTTACGTTCAAAAACTCACGAAATCCGTGCTCGCTGAGGTTAATACCGAACCCAGATCGCTTCCACGGGACCCAAGGCGCTTCAACAAAAGTGGGCTGCGAGCAATTCTCCCATACGATACCCGCTTCAATTTCATTTGCAAATTTAGTTCTTCGCTCAGCACTAGTCGAAACAACTGCCGCTCCCAATCCGTACTCAGTATCGTTGGCAAGAGCAATGGCCTCTTCATCCGTCTCAAAAGCCTGCATCACCAGCACTGGTCCAAAGACCTCCTCTTTCCAGATACGCATGTTGTGGTTAACGTTACCGATAATCGTGGGCTTGACGAAAAATCCTGACCGGGAAGAATCAACTCCTCCAGTCAGAATTTTAGCGCCCTCTTTGACGGCTCCATCGATGAACGATTTGACTTTTTCAAATTGTGTTTTGCTCACAATTGGACCCATTTTAGTGTCCTTTTCAAGTCCATCTCCGACTTTTGTTGTCTCTGCAACTCCGATAAGAGCCTCAAGCAATTTATTTTCAATGCTTTTATGTACGAGCAGACGACTAGTTGCCGAACAGACTTCGCCCTGGTTGAACCAGATTCCCATTTCAACAGCGTCTTTTGCCACGTTCAAATCTGCATCGTCACACACAACAATCGGAGATTTTCCTCCGAGCTCAAGCGTTACGGGGACCAGATTTTCGGCCGCTGCTTTCATTATACGGCGGCCAGTTGGAGCACTGCCAGTAAATGAGATACAGTCAACATACGGGCTTTCTGCAATTGCTTGACCCGTCTCAGCTCCCTGTTGATTAGAATAGTTAAATAGACAAACAAGTAGACGAAAAGTATTGTTGATGTATTGATATATATCTTACATATCCAGGCAGAACGCTCAGTACTCCACGAGGAAGTCCGGCTTCTTCTGCAATATGGGCAAACTCAAGCGCCGAAGATGGACTGTATTCCGAAGGTTTGAGGATGACATGGCAGCCAGCTGCAAGGGCGGGTACAAACTTCCATGCTGCCATAAGCAGAGGATAGTTCCAGGGGACAATAGCTCCGACCACGCTTGATATTAGCACCTGCTCAAAGATGAAAGGAAAACCAGCACGAAAAAAAGCGTTTAACAAAGGTGATAAAAAGGAAAACGGTACGGAATTGTGTGGAATTTTAGCTGCTTTATTTCTTATACATACCCCTTGGGCCAGAGTTCTTCTTTCGAGACAAACCCTTCAGCGGCCAGTGGAACCTGCCGTGTATACTTGATCTCCTGTGAGAGTTGGATATAGTATTTAAAGCAAGCAACACAGTCTTCCAGATCCATTATGGCTTCAGCGAGAGGCTTGCCCATTTCCAGAGTATCCAGTTTAGCCAGCCGCTCCTTTTGTGCATCAACTGCGCTGGAGACCCGCTCAAGTATCTCTGCACGCTTGGCAGGAGTCAATCGGCTCCATACGCCCGACTTGAACGCGGCTTTACTCGCCTTGGCTGCCTTTTCCACGTCTTGAGCACTAGCTGCTGCGCAAGTGCCCTGTACCTTGCCCGTAGCAGGGTTCACCAGCTCGATAGCCCGTCCGTTGCCCTTAATCCATTCGCCGGCAGCGTAGATCTGACCTTGAGGTGCTTTGCGTAATTGCTCCATGATTCGTTGAGGCAAAAGATGGTTGGAAAATCTGGTTACGTCGTCCTATATGGGTCCGTTAAAATAGACGGCAGATTTTACCGCCCTCCTATCAGTGCGGTCGGAGCCACTCGCAGCGTGGGATTATCGGATATATACCAATAAAAGGAAAGAGTGTATTATTACATACATAGTTTGACGCTTGTACTTTGATTGGCAGAGCCATTTTACCGCTTATCCACGGGTATAACCCTAACCCTGATTGAGGGGTCCAGTTACTGTCAAGCTCACCCGGATTTTTGTTCCTTGCCTTTCTCAACAGGGCCGAGCCTGTCTCAGGCAGCGGTGCGTATTAAAGTTGGGCTGGTATTCCCTTGGATTTATTGTTAATTCATTGTGAATTTATTGTTGAACAAAAAGTGGGTAAGAGAGAGACTATTCAGGGAGAAACGGTCTCTCGTTTGGGTTCACATTGGCCACTTGACAGACAATAGCGAAGCAGCCTTTTACGCCTACCTTACATACAGGTCTATTAAATCCATCTTTAAAAGTATGTAATATACAAAAATATTACTACAAAATATACGCAGTAGCAACGCCAGAAAGGCCCTGTTTTCTCAGTACAATAATTTGTATGACTTCTCCATTACAATGATCTGGATACTATATTCCGAGCAGTACTTGTTCACGTATTATACTTTCGACAAGATTTTTCCGTTTTGATTTTCTCATATATTAAATGTAGCTGTCTCCCTCTACAATGTCCGGCGCATAGTACAAAATTGGAATAAAGTCAATAAATCACCAATCGATCCAGCGACGCGTAACTGGAAACTCGGAAACTTTATTTGATTGAGGGCAGCGGCTATGTGCAACAACGTACCGTTATAATGCCGTTATAATGCCGTTATGGCGACTGCCGACGAACACGAACCAGATCTAAACGGCCGAGATGGAGCACGTCGCAGCAAAAAGCAGAATGCTTCCTCGATAGGAGCGCCTTCGTAAGTAGACCAGCTTAAAATTCTTTCATTTATTTTTTTTTCGTCTGCTCGACTGTATTAATCAGTCGTTATTTACTATGTCTTTAAGGTTTTGTTCCGTTTAATTTAGGTTCATTGAATCATTAATTTATTTGGATATTGATTGATTGATTGAATTTAATTTAATTTTCATTTGTATATTCTTCTTATTTTAAGGCTCCTTGACTATTCATTGCGTCATTGATTTTGATTAAATCTTTCTAACTCAATAGGGCTCTCGCACGGTCAGCGATCAACCAAGTAGGAGACCTGTCAAGTCGAATTGAATAACTAACAATAGATATTTGCCTTTTACATTCGTGTGCCATTAAAACTGTTCCGCCCAACTCGTTTCGACTACCTTTCGGTTGCACGTGCAATTCACCCTAAAGCTCTAGCCGGAGAAACATGGTCATGGCATACTTCAAGCCCAGGTCTTTTGGCGCATGCTATACGGCTGCATGGCTGGTCTTTTATACCAAAGCAAGGTACACAAAATATGTTATATTGCAGGCAAAAATATGTTAATTATCACAAACTTGGCTGGCACTTAATCTTGCGCTGAAAATTTGTTCTGTTCGACATCGGCTTGCAGTTCAAAACTCTTTTCCTCCATCTTTATTTTGTTTAATTCTTTTTGGCTACTATATTTATGTCGTTTTTTTTCCTGCTTCAGCTTTTACTAATGACAAGTTTTACCTCCTTTCCTGGCAAACTCTACGGTCGGAATCGTATTGTATACAACTTATATCGAAACACTTTCCGCCTTTTATCCCAGTCCCTTCCATGCAATGTCGGCAAGCGACTTGGATGCAGCCAGGTACAGGCCTCCAGTCAAGGCCGTCTTTGCCGCAGGAGCCTGTGCCGGCCTGGCTCAGGCTGCAGTTTCACAGCCTTTAGATGCTTTAATTTTACGTTTCAATATAAACGATTTGCTTCATGATCATCGGTCCATGTGGCATTACTCTGCTTCCTTATTCAGGGCCATGAGCTTTCGCAGTATGACGGCAGGATTTACACTGAGTGCACTCAAGGAAAGTGTTAGTTATGGGGTTTTCTTTGCTGCTTTTGAATTTGTGAAAAATCAGGGCATGTTTGCCTGTTTACGAATTCTTTACGGGTCCGATGCTCGATCGGTTAAAGCTCATTTCGCTATCGATCCCGCGTTTACTGTCCTCGGCGGGATTGCTGCTTCCATTGCTTATCAGCTGCCGAGCTATCCTCTGCAAAAAGTACAAAAGCTCTACCGCCACTGCCTTGTGGAAAAGTTACCCGGTCCACCAAAAGTAGCGAGGGGCACGACGGTGCTGCGTGATACAGTACAATGGTACTCTGACCTGTACCGGCAAACTTTCCGGACACTCATTAAACAGGCACGTATAACTGGCGGGCTTGGCACGTACCTTTATCGTGGGTTTGTTACAACTTGTATCGGTAGTATTCCCTCAACAAGCGCAGGCCTTGTCGTTTTTGATATTTTTCGTCGCCGCTATGGCGATGCGTACGTTAAACGCATCACCAGTCTAGACGACTCGGACCACTATGCCGACAATGATACCCGAGATGAGTTTGCTAATGATCAGGCTAGAGACTGGCCTTAGAATGTATATAGATAAATGAATAAATGAATAAATGAATAAATGAATAAATAAATAAATGAATAAATAAATAAATAAATAAATAAATAAATAAATAAATAAATAAATAAATAAATAAATAAATAAATAAATAAATAAATCAATCAATCAATCAATCAATCAATCAATCAATCAATCAATCAATCAATCAATCAATCAATCAATCAATCAATCAATCAATCAATCAATCAATCAATCAATCAATCAATCAATCAATCAATCAATCAATCAATCAATCAATCAATCAATCAATCAATCAATCAATCAATCAATCAATCAATCAATCAATGGGTGAATAAAATGGATTGGCTTCAATACAAAAGTAAATCAACATTCCAGTACCTTACAACTACAATCCTAAAATTTGCTACAATTTAGTGCCATCTTTATCTCTTAATCATCAAATTATGAAGACAAGCTCCACCATACACATACAATGCTCCACACCCAATCATAATCGTAAATGCAAAACTCCATGTAACCTCCACTCCTAGGCCATTCTACTTCCACCATTAGACATCAAGACCAGCTTCTTTGGCTTCTTCTTGCCCCGTTTCCGACTAAACGCCTGGCCGCCTTCAATAGTATGTTGCTCTAATTGAGCAGATAGATCTTGCTGCAAGATGCGGTCCCATTCATCCAGTTCCTCATGAGAATCCCTCGTATGCACAGCCGGTGTCCCCCAAACAGTAGTCTTATGATTAGCCTCGCTTTCATCACTTTCCCCAGCTTGGTGAGACTCGTCGGCATTCGTGGACAGCTCGGGCAACTCCTCCATACTAACTCCGTCTCGATGGTAGTGAGACCCGTGATCGGTGTCGTTTATATACTGATCCAAATGGCCTCCGCCAGATGCAACGGCGTACCCTGTACGCTGATGGCCCTGTGCTGTTTGCCAAAGCTTGCGTTCCTCTTCCAAAAGCGCCATCTTTCTCTGACGCTCTTCTCTCCGGTTTTTTTCAGCCCGGTTCTTGCTCCGCTTCGCCAGTTCTACTCCATATTTTGCCTTTGCTTCGGGAGTAATGGCTTCATGCAGAGTCCAATCGCACTCTAGAAAACTGACTTCACACCCGACAGGAAGATGGCCCAGGTACTTTACTCGCTTTCGCAAAGCATCATCCACCACGTGACCAGCAGACACAGATTCAACAGTCACTAATAGACTTGCAGGAAAAGCAGTGAAGGAGCCAAACGAATCACGGAGCACCCGAACATCCAGAGGCGACAAGTAGTGGTGAGTACCAGTCTCTGGCTGGTAAAAGCGGAACAGTTCTTCTTCTTCTTGGCTGTTTTTATTATTATTTATAATATTTGATTCTCCCAAGCTCAGTGATTCTGAAGCCTCGAGCTGAGAATAAATCTCCATACTGGCCTCTATATCACACACAGCAGTATCGTACCACTTCCCATCGTCCTCAAACATCACCTGATCGTACCGTTTAGCTTCTTGCAGGTCTTCAATCTCACGAATTGCCTCTGCCAGCATATAGTCACTGGAGGCCTTAGCTATCCGTCCAAATTCTACGAGCCGACGGTCGTTGCTGCAGGGCACATGTGTGGAATTCCCAGCCAAATGTGGAGGCAGTGCCAGTGTAGTTCCGGGCTGCCTTACCACGAGACGCATTGCAAGTGTATCGCCCACACTAATATCCTTAATACTCTCTTTTCCCGCAGCCATCGGTACAAAAGGACGCATATCAGCCAGCTTGAAATGATCTCCACAAACAGGGCACTCTTTCCACGTTCTTTGCTGCTCAACGGGGAGAGTAGCCCCTGGAACAATCGAGCTAGTCTTTACAACCGGCTCTGGAGCGTGCAAGAAGCGCTGAGCACAGGGCAGGCAAAAGACGTGGCCACATTTGGCAATTCTAGGTGCTGAGGGCTCTTCAGATAAACAGATGGGGCACTGGTTAGGAGAAGCGCAAGAGGCAGGAGGGCCCACTACCTGTAAAACTTGATCCCAAGGCACCAGCATATCCGGGTTACTAATCTGAGCAGAATAATCCCCACTAGGATCAACCATAAATCGGAAATTGGCATTAATGAACTTCATCTTGTCCATCGGATGATGGCCCGATCCCAGGCCAAAAGTTCGAGCCCGATTTCGAGCCATTACGGCAGCACGTGAATCGTACACTGAACCGCTTGATTCCTGCCGAGGGGGCATAGAAAAGTTCAACAAATGGTTCAAATTCTGTTTACGTCCTTTTGAACGGTACAAGTCTTCAGCATCATATTCCATATCGTCCTCAAACCCTAATGATCTGGGCGAGTTCCGTTCCGGTTTACGATGGTTCCTGTGCTCCCGTTTACAAGACTGTGCTTGTGTATTGCGTGGACGTGCTCCGCGGCCTGCCGTGTCAGTGTCACGTTAAAAGGACTAGAGTGTAATACGCTGAGGACGACTAGCCAAGATCTAGCTAAGATCTATCCTCAACAGCATACCAAACCCCACCAAAACTTACCCTGAGACTTGCTCGTGTCTGTGCGAGGCGCACTAGACCCAATACTCCCTGTGGGACCGGCGCCCGTACCGGCGTACGCCGAGACAAAAGCCGGAGTTGTTGTGTTTGTAAGCTTCCCGCTTTTGCTCATAGCTGGCGCCTGGACGAGGCAAAAGAGCAGGAAAGTTCTTGGCTTCCAGAAACGATAAATGTACTAGAGCCAGGCGGCGGCCTCTAAACTTTCTAGACTAGTCTCTCAACGGCCACGTCGTCCTCAAAGGCACTCGGGCTTCTGAGGCTTCTCCCCGCGAGGTGAGCTTGAGTCTTGTTACTATACCGCACGTACGCTCTGCGTGTAGGCTTACTTGGTTTGTGGAAGTAGTAATATTTATTTATTTATATATTTTTTATATTCTATATATTCTGGTAATACCATCGTGACATTATGTATGTAATATCTGAACAACAGTATCTAGATCGAGACACTTGATACCACTCTATATGGAATCATGTTTGGTGTTATGATTAGGGTTAGGATTAACATTGCCGTTTGATACCCCATACTTTACAATCATCTATACAGTGAGTGGCCGTAGAAGGCGACACAGCGATAGCAAACAGCGGTATTGAGGATAGTTGAGCACCGGAAAAGGCAGAACAGCAACCACACCGAGCGCAAGAGCAGTGTTAAAAGACGTATATCTGGACCAGAAACTTCCCAATACTGTGCTTGACCGTTGGGGCCAAAGATCCTGTGCATTTCTGATAGTATATGTTACGGCACACACGTTATGGAGACACTGCCGCTCGTGAGGCTGCCGCTGCCGGCCGTACTGTTTCCTAATCTCACTATGCGCTTCAGCGTAGACGCTGAGACTTTCCATCGCCTAGAGACAGCTCCGCTGTGTGCCTGTGTCCCGAACGCGGGGAACAAGACAGAGGAACTGTTCCATACGGGCTGTGTAGCCCGAGTCTTGCGCGTGGAAAAGGCAGAGGAGTACAGTGTCGCTGTGCAAGGTAAGAGTATGGTTTGAGGATCAGCTAATGACGGTGTACAGGAAAGTACAGAGCAGAGATTGAAGCGGAGAAGGACGGTGAAGTATCTGTCCTGCCGGTAAAAGACGGTACGTTTGATATTGGTGGTTTGTCTACAGTCAAACGCTGCGACCGAGTACTCTCAGGTGCAGTCTTGACGGGCTTATTTATTTTCTCTGCTTTAGTTTTTTCTGTTTTGGTTTTATTTGCCAAATTAATCACAACAGACGCAAGCGATGTTTCTGCAGCAGTGCGGGATTTATTGGAACAGTTTCGTCGAATTATTCGTATTCTTGTCCTCGTGGACAGAACCCATGCTTCCGCACTGTCACGCATCGACGCACTCATCTCGCGTGCGAGTAGAGATGAACTGACTGGCTACATTGATTTGCTTGTCAGCGTAATGGAGATTGATTACAAGGACAAATTGTGGTTCTTGGGAGAGCCGAGTCTGCTTGAGCGGATTGTTCGAGGTAAAGATCTCTTGGCCGCTCAGCTGGATAAGTACCAGCTGTCTGCTTTTGATAAGGCGCCCAGGGAAAAACGTTTGAGGTCTTCTTTATCGCCTCAGTTTAAACTCGCCTCAGACAGAGAAGAAGACGATGAAGACGATCTCGATTCACTACTGCTCAGACTGGAGAATGCCAAGTTGCCTCCACAGATTGAGACAATGGCGCGCAAGGAGTTTAAGCGGTTAAAGAGAATGCAGCCATCACAGGCAGAATATAATGTTATTCGCACTTACCTCGAGACACTGGCAGAAGTCCCTTTTACCCCGTCAGACACGGCAACCGTGGACCAGGCGTCTATACAAAGGGCCAGGGAAATACTGGACAATGATCATTATGGACTAGAGAAGGTAAAGCGCCGATTGATTGAGTACTTGGCCGTACTGCGCTTGAAACAACAGCAGGTTCCTGCAAAATTATGAATGACAAGGCTTTTAAATCTCAAATCCAGCTAGCTCGTGCTTTATAAGCTTTGATTTATCGTTCGATGTGGTTTGTCTATTTTTTGTGTATCATTTGATCGCCGGTGTGTACAATCTGTCTGTTTGTCGACTTCATTTTGTAATATTTTGGCTACGGCCGATAAAGCGGCATATACCTCGTACTAGTGGCAGTCTACAGCAATGCATTAACATTAAATCATGCTACAGATAACATTAAATCATGCTACACCTGCATTGGCACAGATACACACACAAGTATTACAAAGCGCCTCGCTCATCCAACGGAATAGCGCTCTGTCAATATAATTTTCTATTGCTGATCATTGTGAAAATTCCCTCGTCCACGGCCGGGAGCGCCTCGACCCCGTCCACCGCGGTCCCCTCGACCCCTTGAAGCCCCTCTGCCACCTTTGATATAAGTATAAGCATCCTTACATGTAGATCTTTGTCAAAATTTAAAACAATAGTCATAAAGAGTTATAGTAGGAGCACATTCGCAGCCGAATAATGATAATGATAAAGGCAATGGCACTCACCTCGCATATTTCCGCGAGCCGCACGCTCGGCGCGCTGCTGCTGCTGCTGTTTGGCAACAATATCCAAAACTTCGTCTTGAATTCGTAGATACTTTATATTGTTCCCGCGAATATAACACTCTTTTAATTCAAAAAATCGGTCGCCATCCTGAGAAATGAGCACGGCGCTAAATAGCTGCATACCGCTGAGGTCTGAATGACCTGCTTGAGCGTAAGATTCATGTAATTGTCGCATTTGTCTAAATGCCCGTTGTACGTTTCGCCATTTTTAAGCTCAACCAGCTGGACGATGATTAGTTTTGTAGGCCTACAGACAGTTCTACCATTGGCCGGCCTTGTGCGGCCGTAAGAAGCGAGAGCGGTAACTAATACGTCAGCCCAACGACGTCAAAGGCGCTTACCATAACACTCTCGATGGTATTTGTCGATTTTGCCTATGATTGACAAATACATACACTAACTTTGAACTGTAATATATAAATTATCATTACTGCTATAATCACAAAGAAAATGGATAACCGTGTATAATATTACAATGAGCAGGATAATATACATAAAATGCGTATTATATGAGGGGTAGCATAGTAGTTGTATATAGTGGAAAATAGAGCCATACTGAATATCTACTTGAAACAACTCCATTTTAATCTCTATTTTATCTACATTAAAATCTCTAATTAAAATCTATTTTAAAGCATATAACCAGTGCCATATAATAATTGCGAATTAATTGTCGATAACTGCTTCGGCGGCCCACCTTATAATATACGAGACTTTAATTGAAATTAAACTTGTACTCAAATTTTTATACAACATTTTTATATAGACACATTTAATATATAAATATATTCAGTTCCTATAATAAAAAAGAAGCCGACTGCACGAGACCATCCTTGGCTTTCATGACGCTGACAGCGTAACGCGGTGTTGAGGCTTCATTCATTTTCTCGTCAGTTTTTGGTTTGCATTTTAAAAGGCAGAACGTTATACATGTACTAGCTTCTGCAATAGAATCTCTGTCAACTATCCGGTTAGCGCGTATTACTAAAGCTCTGTCACATACTTTTTGTTTGCCGTATGAGCGGGGAAAACGAGGGATTAGTCGCCTTCCAGCAGATCCCTGCACAGGACACTCACTGGCCAGCTTCTGAAAGTGTGGCTCAGCATGTCGGCTATGATTACCGGCCATACAAATATCAGGTAATGAAGTATTGGCGGTCTGCAATTTTGCAAAATTTATTTTATTGTACACATCTACTTGGTCCCTGCCTTGTAAATATTTTTGCTTACAATCAACTCTTGCCTGTGGGGTTTACCTGCCAATTTGAAATGAGATTTAGTATAGCATTTTACAAATTTTGCTGTTTGACGAGTATCATCAATTTTTTGCTAACCTTGCAGTTGCCGTGGTGCTCTTATGGAAACGCACACTTTCCACGACGACGGCGGCGACGCCGTCGGGCACTAAATGGAAAACTTGCTCCTCAAAAGCTGTCAAAAGGCGAACCAGCGATTCATGGCAATCCAGTAATCGGGAGAGATGGAGGGCAACTACACGAGAATCAAACTATAGAAGAAAATGTCCAGTCTGCAGCCGTAAAACAGCCAGTCAGAAACTGGTCTGATCTGGTTAAATCAGGTCTCTCACAAAATGGTCATTCTCGGTCTGTTTCAAAAACTGTACAGCCTTCGGTTTCGCAAGACTCGGATAAGGCTGGTGGCCTTTACGATTTAGGCGAGCTTTTGCTAGAACTTGAACAGGAAGGAATCTCCTCACAAAGGGCGCCTCTGGTCCGGCCACGGGGTCTTGTTAATACAGGCAATATGTGTTTTATGAATGCTATATTACAAGCAATGATTTTTTGCCCTAGTGTATTTAATCTTCTACACACAATCGGAAGCCGTGCTATACACAGTTTTACGGATTCTACACCTCTTTTAGACGCAATGTATGTCGTTTGTTCCCTTGGTCTCCTTTTTGATATGTTGTAATATTCGTTTTCATTGGGAGTTTCTCTAATATTGGCTCTTACGATATGGATCTTTTATCTTTTCTTTTTTTGGGAATGCTTTAGCATCATCTTTATTGCTTTTTTATATCCCGCTTTTTGTTTTGAATAATAACTAAAGTACTAGGATTATGTTACAGAGAGAGTACAGAATACAGAACGATCGTTACGAAGAAGGTCAATCTACATATGCAAGTGAATACGACGAGCCATTTATCCCCGAGATTGTTTATGATGCCATGCACGGCAGTCAGCGCTTCCGTTCCATGCAGGTATCTTACTCTAAATATATATATTCAGCCATATTTTTGGTCTCTTTAAAATTTTTACTCTGCTATGAAAGCCTTTTACTCTGCTCCGGAAGAGCTTTCTGTTCTCATCATTATTACTTGATCTTTATTCAGCCCAATGTTTTAAGATATTATCGTTTAGTTCACGTTTTCTTCACATTAGCAATTACTAATTGAGTAGCGCGGCCATCAACAGGATGCAGAGGAATTTTTAGGTTTCCTACTCGACGGCCTTCACGAAGAGCTTGTACATGTTTATAAAAAGTACCATTCCAAAATAAATGCCAACGTCAATGGTGATAAGTTTCACAAGCAGGACGACCGAAATACCTCTGAATCAGACGGCGGTTGGATGGAAGTTGGCAAGAAACAAAAGCTTGCAAATACCCGTAATGCACAGATCACTGAATCCGCAATTACTCGACTCTTTGGTGGGGAATTAAGGTCTGTTGTCAGTGTTCCCGGGCAAAAAGACTCTATAATATTAGAACCATATCTGTCTCTACAACTAGATATTCAAGCCGAAAATGTGCATACAATAGCAGACGCTCTTCGCAATATTCCTGAACCTGAGACTTTAGGCGAGTTTCGTACTAGTAAGGGGTCTCCCTTGACAACAGCGACAAAACAAGTTTATATCGAAAGCATGCCCGAGATTTTGGTGCTACATTTAAAGAGATTCATATACGATAGTATCGGAGGAGTTCAAAAGTTTTGGAAAGTTGTGGGGTATCCGTTGGAACTGGAAATACCGGCATCCGCAATATCTCCGTCACGGAGATCGTCCACTGCGAATAAAGTCTATCGACTACGTGCTGTTATCTACCATCATGGCATGTCGGCCTCTGGTGGTCATTATACGGCAGACATTCTGAGGCAGGATAATGCGAGCTGGCTTAATATAGACGATACATTTATCCGGCCAACAAGCGCTGAGCATGTTGGTATTGACGTTGCCAAAGCTGATGCGGAATCGCGTCGACGCTATGAGACATCGGACCGAATTGCGTACATTCTTTTCTACGAGCTAGTTCACCGGTGAATAGTGGGTAATGCACATTGAGGTTTTATTAAATATTCAAGAAATTGCATTCAGAGCGGAGCTTGAACTGGACGGCGAAGGCGAGATTTCTGGTTTTTCTTAGTGTGTGCGCTTTGGAAGGAGAGAGGAATTAACGTGTGTACATATTCTTATGAAGGAGAAGGTTTGAAAGATATTTGAGGAATAGACGAAAGCGAGGAGTAAATGTAAAAGTGGAAGCAGAGCATAAAAGAGACAAGTCAAAGAGTTTACACAAAACTGAATTATGCCAAATCATGTCTTTAAAACGGCAAAGCTATTTTCCTAGTGATTGAATATGATAGTGTGCAAACGGACCAATTAGACAATTGGAAATCACCTTAACGGCCTCAATGGCCATATAATATCGTCACCATATGGATTGTAAATAAAATATTGATTAGTATCGGTTTTTCTGGCTTACTTGGTCTGTATGATAAGCATAGTAAGTCGGATTTGGGATGAGTGGCTATTTTAGATCTATATTTGTATCATCAGCCATTATTATTGTTTATACTATTTATACTATTTATACATATATATTTTTTTACTTTTTTGGTTATTATTACTTTTTATATATTTTGTTTCCTATTTTATTAATATAATATCTGCACAGTTTCTCATACTTTTCCTATTAAATCATAAATTTTCCTGTAAATAAGTACAGACCTATCAATCCACCGGCAATAAACAACACGTTTGAACTGCCCAATCACACTGAGGATTGTGCTTTGACTGACCTGTCAATGGCGGTGAGAACGCGTTCAGTCAAAGAGCCGCGCACGCGGAATGCACAGCCCGATCTGACACCGATCCCCGAAACGCCAAGACGATCAAGTCGCGTTCGTAAGCAGGCAGCACAAAATGCAGTTTCTGCCAACGATTCTACCAATGGAATCGTGAACAGTATCGGTGAGCGAAGCTCACAAAAACCGTTTGTTTTGCCTCCTAAATTAGACTCAGTTGAACAAGGCACTTTTGCTTTGCCCAATGGTTCATCGACCAGGGAAGAACCCAAAATGCTGGCGTCTCATGATTCGGCAGAGCGTCCAATAACAACCGACGAGTTTGGCGGGCCAATTGGCAATATTGCCATTATTATTTTTTCTCCTACTCTGATTTATTATCTGTGGTACTGCGCTACTTTTAATGACGGACAGATATTCCTGCCGTCCTCCTCCCTCTCACTCCAGCAATGGGCTGCTACTATTGCCCAGCATATTGTAGAGCACGCTTTCCCGCACGCCAAAGCCTGGGCTATTTTTCTGACTTTTGTTGTGTGGCAAGCAGTCATGTATGTGTACATGCCGGGCATTTACGCAAAAGGACTGCCTCTTGGAAATGGAATGCGATTGGATTATTATTGCAGTGCTATTTGGAGCTATTACGCTACAATAGCCGTGGAGCTGGCTCTCCATTTCTCCTCCATTTTTAAACTTTACACTATTATCGATGAGTTTGGGTCAATTATCTCCGTGTCTATTATTTTCTCTTTTGCCGTTAGTGTCGGCATTTACGCTTGTGGCCGGATTTTCAAGTGCGAGTATAGGCCCAGTGGCAATGTTATCCACGATTTTTTCATGGGGACCATCTTGAACCCACGAATTGGGAAATGGCTGGACTTGAAAATGTTTGCTGAAGTTCGGTTTCCTTGGTACGTGCTTAGTACTTTGGCTATTGCCACTGCTCTGAAGCAATATGACGTTTATGGTGAAGTCTCGCCTCAAGTCTATTTCATCGTTCTCGCCACGTTCTTGTACGCAAATGCCTGTTCTAAGGGCGAAGAGTGTATCATTCCGACGTGGGATATGTATCGTGAGAAATGGGGGTTCATGCTCATCTTTTGGAATTTTGCCGGTGTCCCTTTCTCTTATTGTCACTCGATCATTTTCTTGGCGTACCATGATCCTGCGACTTACAACTGGCCTTGGTACTATAATGCTGGTTGCCTGATTTTGCTGTTGGGTGCTTACTTTGTGTTTGATACTTGCAACAGCCAAAAGAACTGCTTTCGTCAGCAAATGTTTGGTACTTATTCACCACGCAAGGCGTTTCCGCCACTGCCTTGGCTCGTCGTTAAAAATCCTACTTTTATAAAATGCGCAAATGGTGGAACACTATTAACTAGCGGATGGTGTACGTTATATTCCTATGCGAATTCTTTTGTTTTCTTGATTTGTTTTTTTCTATTTAATTTCGTTATTTTGTTGTGTCTTATTAATTTTTCTATTCTCATTGTTTATTTAATTCTAACTTTTAGACCGCTACGCTCGTAAAATTCACTACTCTGCAGACCAATTGCAATGTCTTTCTTGGAGTCTCATTACAGGGTTTTCATCACCTATTGCATACTTTTATCCCGTGTTCTTTTTTGTCATGGTCCTTCACCGTGCATCGCGCGACATCAGCCGCTGCAAGGAAAAGTATGGAAAGGACTGGGACGAGTATTGTCGCATTTGTCCGTACTTGTTTATTCCGGTAAGCTGAGCTTTTTTGACTTTGCTTCAAACTAACCTTTTTTCACAGTATATATTCTAGACGTATGCTAAGCCGTGTGGCTTGAGTAAAAGAGCAAGAGCAGAAAAAGGGCCTAGACTTTTGTACAGGGATTCTGCGACAATCTACCTTTATAATCAACGGGTCCTGTATTGTTTAAAAGAAAAAATTTTATTTGTCTCTCATAGAGAAGTTTGGGAGTAGCATGAAAAAGGCTGGGCATGAACAATGGTAGTTTTAATTTTGCACAAAAAGACAAACTTATTATTTTCATGCACAGTACATTTCCTGCATATTTTTGTTATCAACATCTATTATAATTCATTACTAAAATCACATGGCACTAGTGCCTCATTAATTAATTTCGTTTCAGCTTCCGGTTCTTTTTCTTCTTTGCCAATTTTTCAGCCTTGTAAGCATCTAGGAAACTACCACTGGCTTTTAAACGTTTTGTTTTTTTGCCAACCGAACCTTTGCCCTCGTACTCCTCGTCTTCGCTGGATGAAGAATGCTCGTTCCGTTCTTGAACAACCGGCTTTTCTATTGTAGAACGTATGCGTTTTTGCAGTGTTGGATTTAGCGATGCGTATGCCTTGTTTGCCGGAAATTTTTGCGACGAGGAGGCTACGTTCCCCAGTCCTGCAGCTTGTATTTTCTTCAAGCTCGCATCTTCTTCTTGCTCGCCCTCGCTCTCAGATCCCTGTGCAATCCATGAAGAGACGATACTTCTTGTTACGCTCAACGACGCATCAATTTGTGCAGAGACTTTACAATTAGTTGAAGCTGTCAAAAAAGGCTTTATTCGTACTTTTCTTTGATTCTTCATAGTCGATCCTGGCGGCCATATACGCCGACAACCAAGATGAATTATTATGAATTATTATGAATTAAATTATGAATTAAATTATGAATATATTATGAATATATTATTACATTATGTAAAGCGTTTGCGTCGATATAAAAATCACCATTACGTATACTAAATAACCGTTCAGGATGACTTGTAAATAAGAATAGTATAGTGCCCTTATATAATATACTACAATAAAAAGTTTATGGTATATAGTAAACGAAAAAATGGTAATATAATAAATTATTGTACACGGCGCGCGCGTTCCCACGTTTTAGTGAAAATCTTAATGCAATTAGCTTACGCATTTTAAATAATTGTGGGTTGCTTATGTAATAAATACATTTCAAATTTATAGAGGTCCAAACCTTTACAGCACAGATGGCCTTTTATTTATACCCATGATTTCGTGAGGCAGTTATGCCGCCGGGGCAATGTATTCGGCGTTAGGCGTTACCGCAAAAAATTGCTTAAATCCGCGTTGTGTATTCGCGCCGATTAAAGATGCGGTCAAATCGTAGTCATACTAGTTTTAACACCAAGCAATTTACGCCGGCTTTAGGGCATTATAAATTAGAACGTTTCGGAGTTAAGAGCTGGCGTCCCCTAACGCCGCTCGAGAAATACGAAGCTGTGCGCAGTCACGTCTGGCCCGCGCTACGTATGACGGGCGAATCAAGAGCCGATCTAGAGCACTCACACCAGCGGCGACTTATGGCCGGGAGTGAAATGGTGTGCAACGAATATATACTCAGCCACGGGCTCAAGATTGTTCAAGATCTACGACAGCTGGAGAGCATCCACATAATCGCGCACTAATAAACTTAGCGTCGGTCCCCATGAATTATTTTCCAGTGAGATTTTGTCAGTGCGCGTATAAGGAAGGGTATCTCGCTCTGCCTTATCGGCAGATGAAGTCCGAAGACTGCACCCAATCGGGCATATCTTCTTGGTCCTCCAAGGAGCTGCTGCTACATAGGGATTCTCTGGAATAAACACGAGCACCTTACGGTTGAGCCGATTGGCCGCTGTAACTGTTGACTGGGTCAACTGAGCTGGCGCTACGTATGACGGGTAAACCAAGGGCCGATTTTAAAGTATGGCCGGCGCTATGCATGACAGGAACATCAGGGGCCGATCTAAAGCCCTAGCACCAGCGGCGATATACCGCCGGAAGTGAAGTGGTGCAACGGCTTTACACTCAGCTACGGGCTCAAGAGAATTCAAGACCTACGACAGCTGGAGCGCGTTCATATAATCGCGCACTCTGTGAATCTTTCCTTCGTGTACTGTGAAAAACCAAACATAATCCAAAACTTTTGGCTCACCGCTCGGTACGCTGGTATGGTGGCCCGTTGCCTCAACAATTATTTCGTTGCCAATGGTACGTGCGATCACGGGCTCAAACGACCCGAATTTGACAAAAGTGGGAAGTTTCTCCATGTAGCTGCTTATGGCCTGCTTGCCCTCCAACTTCGTGGGCATGCCCTCTGGAGCAAACGGAAATTCATGCACCGCATCATCCGCGTATAAATCAACATAGGCAGAGATGTCGTTGGACTGCAAGGCCTTGCGCATCTCCTCAAGCAGAGGTGGGAGTTGCTGAGAGGTGGACATTTTGGATAAGTCTGGAAAATCCACAAGCCTATGAGTGCGTTTTCATTTAAATAGTCTAGAGCTCGGTATAATCGGTCGGGCTTCGGCTTTGAATTCCCCCCGATTCCGAAATATAAGAGCGTCGGTCCCTATGAATTATTTGCCAGAGTGAGATTTTGTGAGAGCGCGCAGGGGTCTCCCTCTGCCTTATCGCCGATAAAGCCCGAAGGCTGCCCAGTCGGGAGCAATTTTAAAGTTACGAATAAATATCGTTGGTCTTCCCAAGGGGCTGCGGTTATATAGGGTTTTCCCTGGACAAAAACGCCTTAGGGTTGTCGGGCAGATTGGCTGCTGCAACTGTTGACCGGGTCGGGTCGATCGACTGAGCTTGCTGGTAGCGCAGCCTCAGTGGGGCTTCGAACTTGACGATTTTGGCAAAACCAAAATCGACAAGCATCTGCTAGTCAGTTTCCAAGAATTTAGGCTTGACAAAAGAGCAAGTTAGAAGACCGAGAAGCAACTTTTCTGTTTACATTCTGTCGTCCGGTAGAATTAGCATTAGCGAGCTGAACGAGGCACACGTGGACCTCGTTGCAAAAGCTTTTCGCGAGATCACCGCAGAAGATTAGGTGGATTCTCTTAATATATCCCAGTTCTAGCTATTGGGGCCTCTGTTTCGCATTTTCAATAGATATGCTATCTGACGTCATTTCATTGTATGCCGCGATAATTATCTCGAAAATATGGACACAGGTGCTAGAGCCCAATTCCTAACAAAACTCGGCCTCAGTCTCTATTTGCGCTGTCTTTGCGCGACATTCACCTTTTTGACGGCTCCATAATGTACCGCTCCTGGCATGCAGCCGCAATTACCCTGCTTCAGGCCACTTCTCGTTCCGCGTTATGACCAATCTATGTTTCGTGCACACGTCACCTCGGCCCTACCCATCTCAAACTCCTAGTACTTGGTAGACACGTAATTCTAATAGCGATCCTCTCCATTGTCACTACGGTCGTCCAAAATATGAATATCCGCTATAAATCATGGACTTTGCCACCTTTATACGCTCATCAAGGTCCTCTTCCGACAGTCCGAGCACTTCATTATCGAGCCTGTCGTCATATCTCGAATCCCCATTGGGAAAGAACACACGGCTATACATTCCCTGAACAAAATTAATTTCATTTCAGTTTACGGTTCTTTTTCTTCTTTGCCAATTTTTCAGCCTTGTAAGCATCTAGGAAACTACCACTGGCTTTTAAACGTTTTGCCTTTTTGCCAACCGAACCTTTGCCCTCGTACTCCTCGTCTTCGCTGGATGAAGAATGCTCGTTCCGTTCTTGAACAACCGGCTTTTCTATTGTAGAACGTATGCGTTTTTGCAGTGTTGGATTTAGCGATGCGTATGCCTTGTTTGCCGGATATTTGCTCGCCCTCGCTGTCAGATCCCTGTGCAATCCATGAAGAGACGATACTTCTTGTTACGCTCAACGACGCATCAATTTGTGCAGAGACTTTACAATTAGTTGAAGCTGTCAAAAAAGGCTTTATTCGTACTTTTCTTTGATTCTTCATAGTCGATCCTGGCGGCCATATACGCCGACAACCAAGATGAATTATTATGAATTATTATGAATTAAATTATGAATTAAATTATGAATATATTATGAATATATTATGAATATATTATGAATATATTATTACATTATGTAAGGCGTTTGCGTCGATATAAAAATCACCATTACGTATACCAAATAACCGTTCAGGATGACTTGTAAATAAGAATAGTATAGTGCCCTTATATAATATACTACAATAAAAAGTTTACGGTATATAGTAAACGAAAAAATGGTAATATAATAAATTATTGTACACGGCGCGCGCGTTCCCGCGTTTTAGTGAAAATCTTAGTGCAATTAGTTTACGCATTTTTACTTTGAAATAATTCTGGGTTGCTTAATGTAATAAATACATTTCAAATTTATAGAGGTCCAAACCTTTACAGCACAGATCCTTTCTTCGCGCGGATCCTTTCTACGCGCGCGCTATGAGTCAGGAGGCGGTGATCGATAAAGACGCCTTTTACCGGCGCACGAAACTATTTCAAGATGCGCTCAAGGTGTGAAATTTGAAACTGCCGTAACCTCCTCTGACTTTTTTAGGGCGAAAGCCAACGCGACTCTGAACGCGTACTCGCCGGTGTGGACGGAGTGCTGGTGATTATCGACCAGTCTAATGAAGAAAATCCGTATACCAAATCAGCCGCGTTGCATGTAAGCATCTATTTGGTTATGTTTCGATATTTTGACACCCGTAGAATTGGTTCCTAGGCTACGAGTTCCCGCGTACAATAATGTACGTGTCGAAGGACAAGGTTTGCTTCCTCAGCAGCCCGAAAAAGAGTATGTGTCTCTATAGAAAAGATCGATTTGGAGTGTCACTAACTTTTCCAAAGTTGCCGTGCTTGAAGCACTGAAAAACGGGCCTGTTGACATTGAACTTTATACCCGTACAAAAGACGCGGACCACAATGATCAACAGTACGAAAGTTTACTGCAGGTTATTGCTGGCCAAGGTGTAGGTGTTGCATGGGGTTTTATTGCTTGTGTTTTGAGATCATCTTTGCTCTACTCTTTCGGCGTTTGTTTGATTCTTGTTGCGCATGGAATCATAGGACTATATACTGTTTTAGGCCAAGTTTCCGTTTGACTTTGTTGGCTTTTCCGTGTTTTATAAATTTATTAATGCGCTTTTATGTATTTTTGATGTTTTCTCCTAAATTCTTTAGCTCTCGCTCTATCTGTTTATTTTTTAATTGCCCTCTTATCCTTATGGAGTCTAACTGATCAGAAACGTGTTGGTATATTTCCAAAAGATCAGGCGGTGGGTGCCATGTATGAGGAATGGAAGCCGCTGTACGAAAAGAAAGGATTCGAAGAGTCCGACGTCGGTCTCGGCGTAGCTGCACTTTTTGCTGTAAAAGACGAAGAAGAAGATAAGTGTGTGCGACAGGCGGCCAAGGCGACTTCCTTTATGCTCACGAAGCCCTTTGTCAATGAAATGTCTCGTATTATTGACGATGGCAAGCGAGTCACTCATGCTTCCCTGTCAGAGACGATTGAGAGCAAACTGGAATCCCCCAATATCTTCTCTTCAAAATCGTTTAAGCCTGAGCCAGGTTTCGATTCTTCTGTACTGGATTGGTGCTACACACCTATTGTACAAAGCGGTGGAGTATACGATCTCAAACCTTCAGCTGCCTCTGATGAACGAAATTTACACAATGGTGTAATTGTAGCTGAATTGGGTCTTCGCTACAAATCATACTGTTCAAATATAGGCCGAACGTACCTGATTGACCCAAATTCGCACCAGGAGAAAACGTACGAGTTTCTGCTTTCGTTGCAAAAGAAAGTCGTCGAGTCGATGACTGATGGTGCAATTATCAGTGATATTTACAGTGGAGCATTGGGACAAATTCGTGCTAAAAAGCCCGAGTTGGAAGGCAATTTTGTAAAAAATATCGGTTCAGCAATCGGCATCGAGTTTCGTGAAACGAGTCTTAACTTGAATGCCAAAAATGCGCGTAGCTTAAAGGCCGGCATGACTTTTACTTTGAGCCTCGGGTTTCAGGGAATCACGAACGCAAAGCCGCAAGACGCAAAGAGCAAAACGTACAGTTTGCTTCTAATTGACACTGTGGAAATCAGGAAAGACGGACCTGCCGCGCTTCTCACAGACTCTCCAAAGCAGCTCGGAGAGATTTCGTTCTGGTTCAACGAGGATGAGGAGGAAGAAGAGGAAGACGATGAAGTAGAGGACTTCAAGGACACTAGCCGAAGGGCCAGTGGCCGGGCAGATCGTTCAGCGTCTGTAATAACAACGGGAAAACGTACAAGAAACGCGGAGAAAAAAGTAGATGAGTCGTCAGAGCAGCGAAGACGTGAGCACCAAAACGAGCTTGCAGCCAAAGTGCAGGAGGAAGGTATGAAAAGGTTTGAGAATGGTTCAACAGTCAGTAAAAGTGCGGAGACTCCAGTGTTCAAAAAGTACGAGTCTTATCGCCGGGAGACGCAGCTGCCCTCTGCGATTGCAGAGCTGCAAATCCTGATTGATAACAAGGCCCAGTCGGTCATATTACCGATTGAGGGTCGCCCAGTTCCCTTCCACATTTCAACGCTAAAAAACGTGAGCAAAAACGATGAGGGTGATTTTGTATTTTTACGATTTAATTTCGTATCGCCCGGTCAAGGGGTTGTCAAAAAAGACGAGCAGCTGTTTGATGATCCTAACGCCTCGTTTATCCGCAGTCTTACGTACAGAAGCCCCGATGTCGGCAGGGCGTCACACATATTCAGCGCCATTCAAGAGATGAAAAAGCTGGCTACAAAACGCGAAGCAGAGCGCAGAGAAATGGCGGATATTGTTGAGCAAGATAATCTGACCGAGATCAAAAACAGAAGGCCGCTAACCCTGACTGATGTCTATGCTAGGCCTGGCCTTGACGGGAAGCGGGTACCCGGCCAATTAGAAATCCATCAGAATGGTGTCCGTTACCAATCGCCATTGCGCTCAGACCACAGGATCGATATCCTGTTTAGCAATATGCGTCACCTGTTTTATCAGCCCTGTGATCATGAGCTAATTGTCATTATTCATATACATCTAAAGACACCCATACTTGTGGGCAAACGTAAAACTTACGATGTCCAAGTGTACAGGGAGGCCTCGGATGTGCAGTATGATGAGACGGGCAACAGAAAGCGTAAATACAGGTACGGAGACGAAGATGAATTGGAACAAGAACAGGAAGAGCGGAGACGCAGAGCGCAGCTAAACAAAGAGTTTCGTAATTTTAGTGAGAAAATTGCTGAAGCTTCTGATGGCAAAGTTGATGTGGATATTCCGTTTCGTGAATTGGCGTTTTCTGGAGTTCCTTTCCGTGGAAACGTATTGCTCCAGCCGACCACAGAGTGCCTTGTCCAGCTTGTCGATCCGCCTTTCACTGTAATCACACTGGGCGAAGTTGAAATAGCTCATCTGGAACGTGTGCAGTTTGGTTTGAAAAACTTTGATCTCGTCTTTATCCTCAAGGATTACAAAAAGCCTCCCATTCACGTAAATACTATCCCGGTTCAGCAGCTGGAAAGTGTCAAAGATTGGCTGGATTCTGTGGATATTCCCTTCTCTGAGGGCCCCTTGAACTTGAACTGGACTCTTATTATGAAGACAGTGAATGAAGATCCCGCCGAGTTTTTCCGTGGTGGAGGCTGGGAGTTTCTGTCCAGTAACTCTGAGCAGAATAGTGAAGACAGTGAAGAGGCAGAGAGCGAGTTTGAGGCAAGTGGCAGCGATTTTGCCGATGAAAGCAGTGATGACGACGGGAGCGCTTTTGATGAAGGCGCTAGTGACGATTCTGGGTCCGGGTTCGACGAGGATGAAGAGTCTGGTGAAGATTGGGACGAATTGGAGGCAAAGGCGAAGAAGGGTAAGTTAATTCACTCTAGAAGAATACAAGGAACATTAAAAGGGTTCAAGGTTCGTATTTGCTAACATTTGTATAGCTGATTCTCGACAAGCGGATGAAGATCGGCCAAAGAAGCGTCGGAAGTAGAAAAGTACTATGCCAGCGTACGTGACTGAATGAAGCTTATTGTATTCAATTATTTGTTTATTACATGTCTGCTTGCTGCCTAAAACAAGACGTCTAATTAGACGTGTATGGAAAAAAGGTATATAGGAGCCCAGCTTGTACCGTAGTATGACACATGCATCTCTGGTAGGATGCGTGGCTTACAAGGCATCGAGTAACACTGATAATTTATATAAAACGGTATTGCAATTGTAAAACAATCGATTCTGTCGCTGCAGCCTTAGTCCACACGCGTAGCTAATCTTCGACATTATGGCGCTGTACGTAAATCACAATCCGCAAAAAAATTTATATCTAGATTTTCTGCACCACAATTCAAGCGTACCTTACACGCATCTTTTAACCCTAACCCTAACATTAGCCTAACTCTGATCTATCCACAATTCTACTAACCCTAATTATATTGTATCCTCAGCACAAGCCTCGTCAGTTACACGAATTACTTGAACCGCGCCTATTAACTGTCGCATTCTTTACACCGAGTGCGACGTGTCGGGGCCGGAGGGTTACTTGTGTGCCTCGTGCCGCGCTCGATACGGTAAGCGAGAGTATATAACACGCGATCCCATCCGACGGCGATGACGCGCTCCGTAAAGTGGACTGGAAGCGACTCTGTCAGAAATGCCGCCTTACCAGGTGAAAGAAGGTACGAGCCGGTTTTTTAAAGTATCCTGCGGCTAATATGCAAAGGTCTTCCGGACGGTTGGATTGCCCAGGTAACTATTTAATCCTTTTCATTTCGAAAAAATGATGGGACGAGATGAAGTTTGATAAACGGATCTGATAATGTTTTACTACAATATGCGAGTCGCTAACACGGCAATGTAGTGGGAACCAACACACCAAACGTACTTTTACGTGAACGAGAAATCGGCCGACAAAAAATCACAATGGGACCATCCTGGAGGTAAGCGCTCTTTTATGGTTATTCTTGTGCTCACCACCCTGTAAAGGACCCAGCGGGAAAGTTCCTCCTCCGCCTTATAACGCGCAGCCGCCTCCAAATCAGCAGCGGTACCCTCCTCAACAGCAAGGCCCTTATCAACAAGGACCTTATCAACAAGGTCCCTACCCGTCAGGCCAGCAGCCTTATCCTCAGCAGTACCAGCAGTACCCTCAGCAGTACCAGCAGTACCCTCAGCAGTATCAGCAGTACCCTCAGGCTGCCCAAAACAATCCTGGACGTGGCCGTTTTGGTGGTGGAGGTATGGGAGGTATGGGAATGGGTGTGCCTCTGGCTCTTGGTGGAGGTCTTTTGGCGGGCGGCCTTCTTGGCTCTGCCATGGAAAGCCACCACGACGACTACAATGACGGGTATGGTGCCGGGTACGATGACGGTGCAAACAATGATGGCGGCTATGACGGTGGTGGGGGCGATTTCGGTGGGGGCGACTTTTAGTGAGGCGACTACCGTTTGATCTGATTTCTTTCCGCAATGTACATTGTAGCTCGCGCTATCGATGTGCATTGTTTACAAGCACCAATCATCAACGGTGCGCGACCAATTCGACGATTGGTGTGTATTGTTTGCCTCTGATTGACGGCAAACAGAGTCGCTAATACTGTATATTAATTGTATATTGTATGTATGTGCATGTCCGTATTATTTCATATATTATTGTATATTCCATATATTATACGATATTCCATATATTATACGATATTCCATTTATTATTGTATATTGTATTATCCATATATTAATCATCATGGCTGAATAAATTCAACTTGGCACGTAAAAATTGCATTAATGAATCGTACTCCACATATTAATTATCCAGAGAGGATTTATAATCTCCTTTTCATGGAGTGGTAATGTGCATAATTTATCGTATATAACACAAACCGTATAGAAAAGCACCGTATACGAAATATTATTAATTTGATTTAAAATACTTCTTTCCACGTATGGCCCGTCGGTTTTGTGTGTACATCTGTTTTACTTTAAAATAATAAATCTCAAACGGAGCCAATAGCGCAAAGAAAGGCATCGGCTCTCGTGTTTGTGGGAACAGCACGCGGCTAATACGCAATTAGTACTTTGCCGCGCTCGCTTCCACTCACGACAAATATGGTGGAAAAGTCGCGTCAGCCGGTAAGTCTAGCTCCGCTTTTCGCTGTGCAGGACTGCTCTTCTTTCTCAAGATCTGCGGCCTCCGCCGGCACAAGCCAGCCCTTGCATATTAGCATATACTAACCTCAATAGCCCAATACTGCATTCAGGCAGCAGCGTCTCAAAGCATGGCAGCCTATCTTGACGCCTCGATCCGTGCTTCCTCTGCTTTTTGCTCTTGGCGTGATATTTGCGCCGCTCGGAGGCGGGCTCCTCTTTGCCAGTAGACAGGTTGGTGACTTGACAAGATTGTAGAGGCCTCTACACTATGGAGCCGATGAGCGACAGATGACAAAAATTTCGTTAAATAATAAATTGCCTCTACTATCTTTTCCACACAGTTTGTTGTTTATTTACCTAATGCCCAGGTTCAAGAGATTACTATCGACTACTCGCGCTGCGCCCAGCTGGCTACTGCCGACTACGAATCAATCCCGACTAATCTGGTCACGTACAATTTCCATACAAATACAAGTTCGAATCAGCAACCGGCAGTTTCATGGAGAACGCAGACCAACGAGACCACGGGTCGTCCTGTATGTTCTCTCATGTTTACGATCCCGACCGACCTGCACCCAACTGTGTTTTTGTACTACAAACTGACCAACTTCTACCAAAACCACCGTCGCTATGTCAATAGTATCTGGGAGGATCAGCTGGGTGGACAGGCTGTTCCTCCAAACGAGCTTACTGGTCAGGACCGGTGCGATCCTTTGGCCATTGCTCCGAGTGGACGAGCGTACTATCCTTGCGGGCTTATCGCCAACTCTTTATTCAATGGTAAGATAGACAATTATATATACCTTTATTTATTTTTATTATTTATCTTTTTTTTTAATTCTATTCTATTTTGCTTTACTCTACTTTACTTTACTTTAGCATTTGTCATTGCTAATTTCAGACACCTTCCACCCTCCACGGCTTTTGAACGCGCGTGGGAGCTCAGGCTCGGCTATCACTTACAACATGACTGATCGAAATATCGCCTGGGCAAGCGATTTGACGCGTTTCCAAAGGACTCAGTATACCGCTTCTCAAATTGAACCGCCTCCGAATTGGGCGCTCAAGTATCCAAACGGGTACACTGACGACAATATACCCAATTTGCATGAATGGGAGGCTTTGATGAATTGGATGCGGACAGCTGGCCTGCCGACATTCAGCAAATTAGCGTTGCGTAACGATAACGAAATTATGGCTGCGGGAACTTATTCCATGGACATTGAAGACAGTAAGTTTTGTCAATGTGAAGGGCTAATTTAATTCAAGACTTTAACGTTTTATCATACGACGGCACAAAGTCTATACTCATCTCGACCGTTACAGTTATCGGTGGGAGAAACGACTTTTTGGGTGTTGCTTATATCGTTGTTGGTGGGCTTTGTGTAGTCTTGGGACTCGTTTTCCTTCTGAGGCACGTGATCAAGCCTCGGAAACTCGGAGACCATCGTTACCTTACATGGAACGAAAACAGTACGCCTGGACGGCGAAAGAGCTCAACCGTTCCCTCGATCGAACGGCCTAGTTAGTTGTGGGGTTTGTATAATGAATTGGATGGAGTGCTTCTAGTAATATAACTTGAATATAAAATGGTGCGGGTGCAATGCTCTGGACTATAATGCAGCTGTGCCAATACACTCCCAGGACTCTAGTTGAACAGGCTCAGGAGCGGGTAATACTCCCAGCTCTAAGAGACAGCAGGCCAGTAAATGCATACATGTGTGAGGCATTTCTTCCCGTGAGACTCCGCCAAATATTGTACAGCTGCCATCGTAGAATACCTGTTCTTCATCAACTGGCAAACTGCCGTCTGCGCACGTACAATGCCACGCGTTAACGCGTACCTGCAATTCTGAACGATCCGTCAAAGACGCGTTGCCCCGACGACGCGGCAAAGTCACATTGTAGAGGTGCGTCGGCTCGCCTGCTACAAGGACTCGTCTGGCAGCTTCACGGTCGATCAAGTCCAGTGCGGATAGTAGAACATTGCCAAATAAATCGTGCAGCGAAAGGTACAAGTCGCGCTCTTTGGCCGTGTCATGCTCTGATAGACGGGACAGAATCAAATCTACCATTCGCCTCATATCAAAAGGCAATAAATAGATCGAAGTGGTCCAATACACTCGTTCCCATAGCGTGTCTACTGTCTTTTTAGCGGCTCTTGCTGGCGTTTGGCAGTCAGTATCGGCAAACCAATGGTTGAGTGAAACAATGGTGAACAGAATTAACAATATGTTTAATTGATTGTCTGTTCAATCGTTGCGTAATCGTCTCGTCTGTCGCCTCTAGAAATGACGACGTTTATACTAATCGACATAATAATATAATAATAATAATAATAATAATAATAATGATAATAATAATGGCATATTAGTCATGTAATGAGTATCATGCACGCGTTTGCTAAGTGGCCCACAGTTTTTATTTATTTTATATATAAAGAGGAACGTAAACAATACACTTTTATCGAGATTTAAGGACGCGTGGTTGATAGTGCAAAGACGCACGGAACGCTAACAGCACTTCAAAAGTCTCTTTGTGTGCTCAAGTCTAAAGGCCATTGATAAAAAAGATCGAAAAAAAGATGGACGACTATCAGCGTATCGAGAAGATTGGCGAAGGTAGGGAACCGTGTTGACTGCACAAAAAAAGCCTTTATAGCAATGTTCTCACAAGGTATAGGAACGTATGGTGTAGTATACAAGGCAAAGCAGCGTACGACTGGCCGTATTGTTGCTATGAAAAAGATTCGTCTAGAAGACGAGAGCGAAGGTGTTCCGAGTACAGCAATTCGTGAAATTTCACTTCTAAAGGAAGTTAATGATGAACGCAATCAGTCTAATTGTGTAAAGTAAGCTTCAATCCTTTTCACTTACATTATGCGAAAGCGATTTACAATGGACAAAATTTAACGCGTAGATTGTTGGATATTTTGCACGTGGAGGCGCGTCTGTACCTCGTGTTTGAGTTTCTCGATATGGACTTGAAAAAGTATATGGATAAACTGCCCAAAAAGACAATTCTTGATCCTGCGCTTGTTAAAAAGTTTACTTATCAGCTCGTTAATGGTACGATTTACCGATCGCTACAGGTGCTAATCGCAGGCGTTAATTTTTGTCATTCGCACCGTATTATTCACCGAGACTTAAAGCCCCAGAATCTCCTGATCGACAAGGAGGGAAACCTCAAATTGGCTGATTTTGGATTAGCTCGAAGCTTTGGTGTTCCTCTTCGGAATTATACTCACGAGGTTTGTGATTTGGAGTATTTTTATTTTCATTCAAATTTTATTTATTTATTTATTGTTTCTTTCTTTATTTGTTTTGTTTTAATTTTGTTTTGGTTTTTGCATAATATTAAATGGCTTTTTAAAATCCTTCTGTGATACTCACGAGACTAGATTGTCACATTATGGTATCGTGCACCTGAAGTTCTTCTTGGATCGAGACACTATTCTACCGGCGTGGACATGTGGTCTGTAGGCTGCATTTTTGCCGAAATGATATGTCGCAGCCCATTGTTCCCCGGTGATTCTGAAATTGATGAAATATTCAAAATCTTCCAAGTTTTGGGCACACCTGACGAGGAGGAATGGCCAGGCGTTTCGACGTTGCAGGACTTTAAGACCACTTTTCCGCATTGGCGCAAAGTTGATCTTGCCTCTATTGTTCCTGCTGAACAAAATGCTATTGATTTGCTTCAGGTATGACATCTGCCCCAGCGACGCGTCTTTGTTGAAATAATTAATTCCATCGTTTGGTTCAATTCTAACTGCCTAGGATCTGCTTGTTTATGATCCTGCTGCACGTATTTCAGCCAAGCGCGCTCTGAAGTCTCCCTATTTGCAGCAGAATTCAGTGTACGTGGAGGCGTTTTGAAACCAAAAAAAGGTGTCCTAGACATTCCTCTAGTCAGTCATTCCTATATGGGCTCGCTTTTTATGTTTTCTTTATTTTATTTATAATTTTTTTCGCGTTCAGGTTTTCATTCAATATTTAAACGGGGGTTGCATAAGGCTGCATGTCTCCGCAATCAACCATTCAAATATAGACTTTGGTCGTTTCGCAGAGTATGTTGGAGGAAAAATTAATGAAACTTATCCACTATTACGTTAGCTTTCTCTGTATTATTCTGGTCATATGCTTGTCCAGGTCTTTAAAGTCGGTTGAACTAAGTGTGCGTAATCCATGGCTCTACATATCGCGCACCTACTTGGCCTATGCTTTATTTTGCCATGGACTGCTTAAAACACGAATTACGGCACATAGTGAGATGACGGTAAACAATATTTGTCCAGTATATAATTTGTGGCGCTGTGCCATATATATGAGTAATGGTTACATGTGGAGCATCGCGTTAAATTTATATTCCTCAGTTTATTCATTTATTCATTTATTCATTTATTCATTTATTCATTTATTCATTTATTCATTTATTCATTTATTCATTTATTCATTTATTCATTTATTCATTTATTCATTTATTCATTTATTCATTTATTCATTTATTCATTTATTCATTTATTCATTTATTCATTTATTCATTTATTCATTTATTCATTTATTCATTTATTCATTTATTCATTTATTCATTTATTCATTTATTCATTTATTCATTTATTCATTTATTCATTTATTCATTTATTCATTTATTCATTTATTCATTTATTTCTTTTCTTTTTCTTTTATTAGCTGGCTTATATACATATAAAAAAATGTATTCACGATACACGGGTGCTCTGAATCAGAAGCACTGTACACTCCACAGTCTTATCATACTCAAGCCAATTGGGTTCTGTTTACGGAGTCCGGCCAGAAGGAGGCAAGATGCCGCCACAGCGGAAACGGCCACTGCTTGTGGGCAAACCTCTGCTGTATGTAGTATCCATCTTTTCGTCTCTAGGTGTGTTTCTTATGGGGTTTGATCAAGGCGTGCTCAGCGGAATATGTGTGCAGCCATATTTCAAGGACTACTTTGATCAGCCCTCACGCGCCCGTATAGGTACAATTGTGGCAATTTTAGAGATTGGAGCTATGATTTCGACAATGTTTGTCGGTGTTATTGCCGATACATTTGGTCGAAGGGCGACAATATTGTATGGTGCAATCATTTTTACAATTGGAGGCGCTATTCAAACGTTCACGATTGGGTTTAAAACAATGCTGCTCGGCCGCATTGTCTCCGGTCTCGGAGTCGGTCTTCTCTCCACTATTGTCCCCGTCTACCAAAGCGAAATTTCACCTCCTCACAACCGAGGCAAACTGGCGTGTATCGAGTTTTCCGGTAACATTATCGGTTACGCGTCCTCCGTGTGGGTGGATTATGCGTGCAGTTTTATTCCGAACGATTATGCATGGCGGACACCTTTGCTTTTCCAGGTAATTTCTGGCACTTTTCTGGCTGTAGGAACAAGCGTGATTTGTGAGAGTCCACGGTACTTGTTAGACGTGGATCGCGACGAGGAAGGATTAGAGGTTATTGCGAATTTACACGGCAAAGGCAATTTACATCATCACCGGGCACGCAAAGAGTTTCGAGAAATCAAGGAAAATGTACTCGTTATCCGCGAGGAAGCACAGCGAGGGTTTGCCGATTTATTAAGAAAGTATCGACTGCGCTGTTTTATAGGCATGTCTTCCCAAGCTTTTGCGCAGATGAATGGCATAAATGTTATTTCGCTGTACGCCCCTATGGTTTTCGAGCAGGCCGGATGGGTTGGCCGGGACGCTATTCTTATGACTGGTATAAATGCCATTGTTTATGTGGCCTCGACTGTTCCTCCCTGGTACTTGATTGATCGTGCTGGCCGACGCAAGATTTTACTTAATGGTGGGACGGTAATGGGCATTGCGCTCGCCTTGATTTCTTACTTTATGTACCTTGATCATCGCTATACACCACAGGCTGTTGTTGTTTTGGTCATTATTTTTAATGCGGGTAAGGCTACGAACGCGTGTATTGTTATTGTTTTATTTATTTGCTTGGTTTTATGTTTTATTTTTCATTATTTACAACTCCAACCCCTGCTTTTTCTTGCTCTAATTTTTTTTAGCTTTTGGCGCCTCATGGGGCCCTGTCCCATGGCTGTTGGCTCCAGAGATATTCCCATTATCGGTTCGAGCAAAAGGCGCCTCCTTGGCCACGGCAACGAACTGGGCCTTTAACTTCTTGGTGGGAGAGCAGACGCCTGTACTGCAGGAGGTCTTGAAGTGGCGGCTGTTTCTCTTACATGCATGTGCTTGCATGGTCAGTGTTGGTATGAGGAATTTCAACAGCAGTCGTTGATATACTGACACTCTAGTCGTCGTGTACCTTGTGTATCCGGAAACTAAGGGCGTCTCTCTTGAAGACATGGTAAGCTTACCTCAAAATTTACTGAGCCTGACACTGTTTAAACTTTAATCTTGTTGCTGTTGAACTCTTTTAACATACAAGGACATTTTATTTGGCGACCAGGCCGTTAGGACTTATGGCGCAGAGACGCTGTCTGTCCAGGACGCTGAGGGGACTAGCACTGCTGTAGACTCGACACGTGTGCCATTACTAGATGCAATGGACAAATCGCCTGACCGGAAAAATAAAACTTATGGCGCTATTGCCCCGTAGAGTTCTGCACCTCATGATTGTTTGTATCATATATAGCTGTTTGCTTTTATTTTCCAGCAAAGCAGATATTCACATATTGGAAATAGACTATTCGTTTGTTGTATTTAATACATCTATTTACGTATTACACTTGCAATTCTTTTGTAATTGGCGCTCCTGTATGAAGTAGCCGAGACCACGGCCCGTTCAATATATGATTAGCCTGATACTGCCATCCACCTCTTTGTCGCTGCGGCCACTGAGACCATACATACAAGTAATTTAGCGAACCTCCTGATTATATTGCTTGTGCTCTCGCGTAAGTGACTGTGGGAGCCATTCTCTATAATTCAGTCGTTCAGCAGGTCAAAATCGCGCTATAGAGGTTACTTTTTTTTTTGAAAAATAAGCGCACCTTCGTGTAGTACAGTATATATGGTTCTAGTGTATTATATACACGAGGCACCCATGGTCAAAATATCTGCACTTACCACAGAACCAAAAAGTCTGTATGTAGAATCGTATAGTGACACCCGACGTTCGAATCTATCATCGTGCGTGATTGATGTCATACACAAATCCAGCATTTTTACAAGCTTACAAGTCTATATGTAAATAGGCTGTATTAAAATATCTCTGATTGTCATAGTAGCATCTCGTCATGTGAGAAAGGTCACGGGTTCAGTCTGGATTGAACTGAGCAAGACAAGGGTACAAACGTAAACAGCCCACAATGGCTTTGACGACTGGTAATCAAGCACACTTGAAAGATGCAAAAAATGAGGAAATTATCGACGATCTGGGCTCTTTGAGCCCGCGCGGTACAAGTGCCAATGTTTCTTCGGGGCTAGTTAAGCGAAGAAGGGCGTGCACTATTGTTAAAAGCGTAAACGCGTCACACATAGAAAGCGAAGGCTTTGAGTCTGACGGGTCTATTAAACGCCGCGCGCGATCGCAGGCATATTCTCCATCAACGAACAAGGTAATCATGGCTATTGAGACGCTTCACGATGCCTTCTTTTAGAACAGCTACTGTGCGCCTGCTATATATAAATTAAAAGGCAGGAACTTATTGGCGTATCTGCAAACAGTCGGTTGGGTTTGTGTAGAGGCCATTAAATTCGGCTTTTCGTCAGAAAATATTAATGCAACATTTCTGTGTTTTATTCACACTGTGAAAACAAGTGCTCGTCGCATTTCCCCGTATTCCCCACAAACAATTATTGTGTCAAACACTCGTAATTCCATCATATCTAATTCTAATGCTATTTTTCTTGCCAATAACAAGCACAGCGAGCGATTCTACTTGTGTGTGTCCGCATCGATCCGTATAATCGATAAGAGCCTAATAGTAAGACGGGCCCCGTCTGTTTATTACCGCTTAGCCAACTGATATAAATTTGTTAATAGACGAGTTGAGATATTACATAATCGCCCACGGTATTGACGAGATCACAAGTAACGCTACAGAGATGTCGCAATTGTAGTCGCAAACGCGATAGCGAACCGCCCACAAAACATTTTGAAATGGCTGAAGCTCAAGACGGGTCGTCACTCCGTCGCTTCAAGGACGCGGCAAGGGATTTTTCGCCTACTTGTACTAATGAATCAGATTGCAGGAACAGTATGCCCTTTTTAACGTGGCCGTTTCATCCAAGTAACCTTTCAGACGGGCGGTATTGTACAAGTATTAATCGGACAACCACTCGACCTCGTTAAAGTTCGGTTGCAAACGCAGGCGCGCGGAGCTGTGCCACAGTACAATGGCGTCGTCGACTGCGTGCGAAAAGTTCTTGCCAATGAAGGGCCATTAGCTTTTTACAAGGTATTGTTCGTATAATGTGTGGTACTGCCAAGATTATAATCAGCTGCCGTACCATTCAAACGTCATCCTATAAACAGCACAGTACAATGCTCCAGTGCAATGCTCTCTATTGCCCCATGTAATGCTGGCTGTTTGCTATTTGATATTTCATATTCCAGACACGTCTAACGGCTAAAGGGAACGCTTGCACCCCTGCTCGGTATCGGAGCCTGTGTGGCCACACAATTTGCAGCGTTTCACGAAGCGCGTCGATACTTTACGAGTGTGAATTCGCGTAATGGATCAAAGGAACCGGGAAAGCTGTCGTATTCAGAGCTGTACGCTTGCGGTGCGTTTGCCGGTGTTGCAAACACTGTAATCTCGGTATGTAATAACAAGAACAAACAAATTACTTGAGGTCGGGGTAACCTTGTCTAACAGCCAGAGCCCCATGGAGCTAGTACGCATAAATTTGCAGACACAGCGAGACACAAAGAAATACTCTGGCCCTTGGGACTGCGTGCGCCAGCTCGGCTTACGCGGTCTCTATCGCGGTAGCTTTGTTACGGTGTTGCGAGAAGCTCAGGGATATGGTGTATGGTTCCTTACTTATGAGTTTATTGTGAGGCATTTGGCGGCCAGACAGGAAGGCGGACGTGATAATTTGTCAGCCGTAGAACTGTGCGCTAGCGGCGCCGCTGCTGGCGAAGCACTTTGGCTCTCGAGTTACCCTCTCGATGTCGTAAAAAGCCGCGTTCAGTCTGATACACGATTCCGTGGCGCAATTGATTGTGCGCGACAAATGTGGCGTGCTGAAGGCGCTGGCGCGTTCTGGCACGGGCTTTCGCCGACTCTGTTGCGGGCAGCTCCCGCATCAGCTGGTACATTTATGACGTAAGTGTTGAATGTGGATATTCATATGCGTTTGCTGATAATTAATAGCGTTGAACTTACTCTCCGGCTGTTGGGCTGAGCTAAAAAAAGCATTATTCAAAACTAATGAATGGTATACTGGACATTGAAAATATTGTAGTAGACTTGTGCTATAATTGCGCCAAGCGGCCAGAGGAAGGATGGTACCTTCTCTCGTGTTATATAATATGATGTGCCGATAAGCCGATATTTATTTAGCTTTGAATTATGCGTACACAGTAGTATATATAGATAAAGTAGCTGAAGTCTTGCCCACTTGTCGCGTATATATTTGACTGTAGGGAATATAATGCATGTAACGTTACATGGTAAGTGGATAAAGAGATCTATTTTCCAGATCTGCAATGGCCAATGATATTCTGCGGATTACTATTAATATAAACCTCATCCACATCGATACGAACGACGTAACGTGTGAATTGCACGAGGGCTGAATAATCAGGCCATAAACAGGATTCTGTTCTTGCACCGGACATAATTTGCAGTGTCTTAAAAGGGGCTGTCAAGAGAAAATAAATTTGATCATGAATTGAGCAATTGACAATCCGTACAACAGCACTTCTTCAATTTAATGTAGACGAGCTGGGCCACACGGAATAATTAGTGATAAGCAATTCTAAGGAGCACATTAAAAAAGGCCCTCGCCATTCCCGAATCAAGTCGGTGGTAGACAGTATTCAATCGTGGGATGCTATCAGTCCTTCGGGGGCAAAACAAAATAAGTATCCCAAAATACTAGAAAATAGCGTGCACGACCCTTCGACTAGAGCGTGGCAAATGCATTATTATGTATGGCCGCTGTATCAGAGGAGTTTATTTTCTTAGTTTAGACTTGATTTTATCGTAGGTTTGCGTGCTCTTCCTAGAACGATTCGTGGCTTCCCGTTCTCAACGCTTCAAGAGTACTTGGGGACGGTAATACAAATTTGGCAAATCACTGGGCAGTCAGTCGATAAGCGACTGAGATTTATTGTGAAACAGGCAATTTTTTGGTTGCGAATGCTAGCCAATACAGTCGTAGATCCGCGCGTGGCAGTGCTGTCCTGTACTGAAACAAAAATTTAAGGCCCGTGATTTAAACAAACCCGAATTAATGTGTAGCACGAGTGAAGCTATGACGTACGGTATCCTCGTACGATATGGACAAGATAACATTTTGATAGCATTTTCAAATTTCAAACTTATCACAAAGCATCCAGCTGAATTGAAAAGAATTGAATACTGGCACTGCTCCTATCATCCGGCCAACCTTCCAGTGGACGTTGTAGGCTTAGTCGAATTTACGTAACAGGCGCAATCGAACCTTTTCCAACCGGTATCGACGATATACATGTATGTAATTTTGTTGTCGACTTGTTGCTATACTTTAGCCGTATATTTCAAGTGGAAATAATAACCTCTAACCTATCTATACTGTTCCTGTAACTGATTCCACGATCGATTACTTGTACGAATAAAACCCAAGTAGTTCCAACTAAGGGCTTGTCTGAAGAGATAAAAATATTTCACCTCTGACGACGAGTGCGCACGTGTAATTTGCCACTTGCAGTGTCGATCAGTCCTTGCGTCCCCTGTTCGTATACAACTGGTTATGGCAAACACAAGAGTATGCTTGTAAAATTAGTACTTTCCGTAACTTGTTTGGCCAAATGACGGGCTTATAGAATAAACTGTTTACTGTGACGCGCGAACGCGTATGCAGCAAACGACGCGCGTAGATCAATAATGCGCCGGTTGACAACCATATTTGAGTGTGCACACCGGACGAGCGGTGACCATATTGTAAGCATACTTTACAGGTAAATAATTACGATGCTTAAAAGTGATAGGTTGTGGTTAAACACAGCCGATATACAGATACGGATCGACGCCATCCGGGAACACCCTGACTAGCCCTGATGACTGTATCCCGATTAGGCAATGCATTTGTGGCCGGTTTTACTGGGCGTGAAAAGTTTAGGAAAGACCCCGACCGGCGCGTCGCCCAAGCAAGTACCTCTGCACAATGCTTAATGTATATATAAATACTGGGGACGATGGAGCCCGCAAAGTGAGTTTGGCAAAGGCGTTTAAGTACAATTAGTCTTTCCATCTCCCTTCTTCACATTGTCCCGCTTGATTGTGGCTTTGAGCAGTCAGTATACACCGTCGGACAAAACGGCGACTAAAACTACCGATATCCCGACTCCGGCTACCGACTCGGTATTAAGACGGCGGTTATCATATAATAAACAAGACAAATTATCGCGGTGCTCACGCAGGTTGAACTGACGCCCGAGTGTGAAGGGACGGCAGAGCAAATCTAAGGAGACGAGACGGGTCTGACGTAAGCGATTGTTACCATTGCTCACTACGGCCAACAAACTGGAAACGAACTGAAACACACTGAAACAAACTGGAACAAACTGGAAAAAGACTGGAAACAAATTGGAACAACCAAACTGGCAAACGCTACGCCTTGCGCATCTCTACTAAAGCACAGCAGTACGAGTTAATGAAAACCCTGTCTGCACAATGGACCTGAACTCGACGAGGAAACGCGTCTCACACGCGTGTGAACGGTGTCGGCTAAAGAAGGCTAAATGCGACGGCCATTCGCCCGTGTGCAGTCGCTGCGCAGCGGACGGTGAAGTCTGCGTCTACGCAGACCGCCACCGAGTGAAGGAGCGACACGCTCCTTCGTCAGCTTACGTGGATCTGTTGGAGGGCAAAATTACAGTCTTGCAGGATGCATTGCTTGTTCTTGCGCAGCAGCACAATAACCACCGTGAGGATTTTAGCCTCGACTCTCATCTCCCCAAGGCAGATCAGGTCAATGCCATTCTCGCACAGTTGGACACTCCTTACCCACCGCTTTTGAGCAGTGCGGCAGACGATCATACGGCGATCAGGAAGCAGAGACAAGATATCCATCAATTGCCGTCTCCCCGATCGTCACTCACGTCTACTGCCTCGTCTGTCTCTGATCTTGTTTCGTCAGCCACAGATGACTCGTTTGGACACGGCGTGAAAAGGTCGCGTATAGTTAGCCACGATGTGGAGCAGCGTGATATGGCTTCGCCCCCACATACACCCCCACTCTTGCACAGCGCTGCCTCTAATGCCAGCTCGAGTACGGAGGAAAGTGTTAAAGACGAAGACGAAGACGATGCTGATGCTCAGAGTATCGACATGGGAGCCCTGGAAGATCAGGTGCAATTGTACGCTGATTCTTATTTCTGGGGCAAACCTATGGCTGTGCCATCCGCTGAAGGATATTCTCAGCAGCAATTAGCTCAGCAACAGACACAGATGATTCCCGAACAGGAGACTCAGCAGCCAATTCAAGCACAGCAAAATGACTGGCAGCCTTTCCCTGTGCTGGATACTATGGTAACCACACCGGGAGAGATTGCAGATTTGAGTCTTCTTTCATACACTGACGGGACAGCGATTGCCCAATACCCTCTGCCGGCATCATTGCCACAGTTCTCGGCTGGGCTGGCCCGAAATTCATACCCCTTGGAATCTTGAATATCCAAAACGTCAGACTCAATTGTGAACTTTTTGATTAGTTTCTTTTGAGCCTTTGTTTATGCAATATTTGCATTTATGAATATGACTTTAATGACCTAGCGCCGATACCATCTGCATATTTATCTTGCAAATGAGATTGGCAAACGAACGATTTCTAGAGATACAAGCAGTACTGCCATGCAAGTGTCTTTTGCATCGCGCGCGTGCGTGCATGATATGACCCTGCTTTTTGGGAGAGGCTGCTTTTGGCAGTATTTGCTTGAATTTTTTGGTGGATTTTAACCCATAATTTATGAGAATGACAGATCGACAGAGATAGTATGAGTGGTTTACCAATGGTAAAGCGAACTCTACATGATAGACAGAGATTCAGAGGGCCAATGCGATGAAAAAATAATAAAGAACCCAAAATTCTGCTCTAGTCTCTGGGACAATGAGAGATCCAGAGATCGGAAAGCCATTTTTTGGGGTGCCTTTGGCAAACGAAATAGTTGAGACGAGTACGAGAAAACGTATAATGTACATATGTTGACAAATTAATAAATAGTGCGTTCATCTTGTAGTGATTAGTTTTTTGTTTTTATTTGCTGCCAATTAATCAATCAATCAGCCAATCTGAATGCTCTATCAATAGACTTTTCCTTATTTCTTGATATCATTACATCTGCGAGCACCGCAAAGCTTGCTACTTGATAACAGTGCATTAAACAATATTCATGCGATATATGAAGCGACACGATCTATAAATTTCAAACCTGCAAAAAAACAACTCCACTCTATCGAAGGCAAACAATCTCGCTACCCATTATCCGTTCAAATAAACCTTAACGGCGCGACTAATCGAGCCGCGCTATACGCCCATTCACTCCAATTAAACTGACCTGAGCAATCATTACGATAGCCATTATCTGATTACTCGATTAGATAGCATTTCGATGCTTCAAAACAAGATTAGAGCACATTAATGTGCTTTGAAAGTCCGCACATACTCTCCATACGGCAAAGAAACCTTGGAACCCTGGTACCGTACAAGATGGATCTCGAGCGACCGCAGTTCCGTTGGAACACCGTTCCATCCAGCTTTTCGACAAAGCGATAAAAGTGCATCCGTCTTGGTCCAGCCTTGCTCCACCATCACGTCTGGGAGGTAAGTGGCACTTCGTCTACGTAAACCGTCTTGAAAAATGATCTTGATTCCGTGCTTCCCAACTTCCCACGCCATACAATCTGTACCCATATCCTCGAAATCATGAAGAACAGTGACACTAAAGTCAGCTCAACGCCACACGAGAAAAAAAAAAAATATTAAAAAAAAAAAAAAACAACAAAACAAAACAAAAATTCATGAACCATAAATTCGAAAAGGGAAAGAAAGCGAGTGTACCTGCAAACAAGACTAGCCAGTTCTTTGCGAGTGATAGGAGAGAAACGCGTATCCTCGAAAGCGCTGTGGCAAGTTAGTAATTCAAAGTGCAAAAGGGCAGGCTTACGCTAATTCAGCATAATCTTCCAAGACTTGCTGAGCATTTCCCGGTTCAAATGTGCCTATACACCCGCGAAGCCGCTTGTGTCCGCGAGCGACCACGTCCCAAGTTACAAAGACGGCACTAAAGTTAGCCAAGCAGGAAACAACTACAGCAACAGCCAATACTCACCAGTCTGGCTGCTCAGATACATCAATCTCTGGAGAATCCATGTCTAGACCGCGTTCTAAAGCACTAAAACATACTGCGCACAGTTTCTCGGGCGCTTTAGCCGTGGCCATGAGCTCTTATTGGAAGTGGATAAGCCGTCCGGCTTGTCTAGTAATATATATTAAATTAATTAAATATAAATAGCGACAATGACTACATTATATTATTATTTCTGCAGTCAATAATATAAACGACAAAATATAGCTGGAAAGGAGAGCTGAAATTGCAGTTTAGTAAAAATGCTATATTATGGCGTTGACAAGTCACACAATGTGCATACTCAGTCGAGGGTTTGCGTTTATCACAGATGCGTAATATATTACTTGTACGACGCGTATATACGGTGAAAGAGAGGAACACTTCAACAGTTAATATACAACAGTTAATATACAAGAATCAATATACAACAATTAGTATGGAGCCAATTAATATGAGCCCTGTAGAGACTCCTTGGATTCTCGTATATTAAATTTAAACTGACACAAGTATGTCATATAATTAATACTCTATATTTTATTTACAGTCCACACAGACCTGTGTGCAACGTGGCGAACGCGATACGATGCGCACGGTTCTCGTGCCGCCTTTGCTCCTTTTACTCTTTTTTTCAGTATGTTCATTTGCACATAGCGACAAAGAGTCATCGGCCTCTTTTCTGGCTCGAGGCGACCAGTTTCTCAGCGCTGGAAAGCTGCAAGAAGCTTATGATGCGTATGATCGTGCTGCCCGGACTGACAGTGACAACTACCTCGTCTTCTTCAAAAGAGCAGCAATAAAGCTGTCTATGGGGAAGGATTCTTCTGCCATTGATGAGTAAGAGCTTTTGCGTTACGGTTTCCTGTTTGTGTCTAGTGCTCTTTGCCAGTTTTGCTTTTGGAATTGTTGCCTTTTGCCGTGATGGCTGTCTAATTGCCAATTATCTATATTTTAATTGCTCATTTTGCATGGCCTTGTATTCGTCTCCTGGCTAATTAAGGCTTTTTAATTTTTTAATTTTTTAATTTTTAATTTTTATTCATTATTTATTTTATTTTATTTTTAATATTCCCCATATTTCATCAACCTTAATCCAGTGGATCCGTTGTCTAACACACACAAGCCTTGACCGAGTTCTGGAGCTTCGGCCTCAGTTCGATGCGGCTTTGGACCAGAAGGGGCGAGCTTTACTGCGACTAGGCCGGTTCACTGAGGCGGCAAGTATCCCGTCTATGGAAAAAGATGCAGCAGAAGCTCAAAAAGCGCAGAAGCGAATGGAACATGCCTTAAAAGCTCAGCGGTACCACGAATGTGTGCAGGACGCTGAAGTAGTGCTTAAAATTGCGTCTGGAAACGGCCGTCTAAGGAGAATTAAAGGTAGCTGCCTTCAGCAAATCGGTAAAACAGAGGAGGCAATCGCCGCTTTCTCAGCAGCTCTTGCTCTTCAGCCTAATGACGCGGAGGCACAAATTATGCTAGCAAAAATGTACATGTTTGCGGCGGCGGAACCAAAACGGGCAACGTCACAATTGCGCAAATATCTCCACGTTGATCCGGACAATAGCAGAATAATTCGGTTACAAAAAGAGTTTAAAAAACTCGAAAAACGTGTACAGGAAGTCGAAAAGGCGAGACAGGAATCTCGATGGCATTCTGCTTTGCGCTTGCTGAAATCGGATGACGGACTGATAAACGAGATTAAATCATGCGTGCAAGAGGCTGATCTGGGACAGTGCCCTGCGCTATTGCTTGGCAGGGTCAATGAATGGACTTGCGAGGCTTTAACAGCCGTTGAAAAGCACGAAGATGCAGCTGTTTATTGCCGGACTGCTCTAGAATTTATTCCCAATAGCAGACCGGCCAATTTTGCCCGTGTGGAAGCGGCTTTAAGAGGAGAAGAGTGGGACGATGCTCTTCACATTTTAGAAGGAATGCTGAAGGATCCAGAAACCGGTGATGATCCCAAAGTACACGAATTACATGACAAGACAGTGCGCTTAAAAAAGATGGCTGGGAAAAAGGACTATTATAAAATTCTGGGAGTAGCCAGGGATGCTACTACTTCAGAGATAAAAAAGGCACATCGCCGGCTCACGATCAAGTTCCACCCGGACAAGTATAAGGGAGAGATGTCGCCAGAGGCTGTGCAGAACAAGATGGCTGATATTAACCAGGCATATGAAGTGCTTTCTAATGGAGGTGAGTGGGTTGTCTTGCTTTAGCTTTTGCATTTATGAAGTTTGATTCTTTCAGTATTTTTCTTGTCTGATTTTGCAATTAACAGGCCCCTCGGCATCTTTTTGCTTTCTTGTAACATCCACTTTATCGTCCTATTATTACTTTAACCTTAGTTTAAATCTAAACCTCACAATACTAATTCCCAGATCTACGGAGGCAGTACGACAATGGCGTCGACCCTAACGATCCCGAGTCTCAGCAGCAGTATAATCAGGCGCAAAACCCCTTTGCAGGGTTTCCGGGAGGCTCTCCGTTTGGACATGGAAGAGGGCAGCAACACTTTTTCCAGCAACAGCGTGGAGACGGCCAAAATCAGTTCCGGCAGTTCAAGTTCAATTTTGGTTGATGAGGGGGGATAAAGAACACGCATTTTTTGCTCAAAAGCTCTAACAAGGCGCATTAGCCTGGTCTGCAAAGCAATTCTACATGGTATAGATTCCCGTGCCTTTTAGCAATAATATACAGGTGCATTAAATATTGTAAGCGCATTTATATAGAGTAGTCGAGTAGGATCGTACAGACAAAAGTGCCAATGAATTTCAAAGATAAGATAAAATAAAAGGGCTTTGGAGAATAATTGACTTGATCACAAGAGTAAGGTACACATGCTCTATTCTATCGCCGATCGTACGGCAAAAGAGCCTCCAACATTTTGTGGAAAGCGCCCCGCTTATTTCCGTCAACGAGCTTATAACCATGGCTGGCATTTTTCCGCTCTGTATTCTTTTGCAGACCGTGCTTGAGACTGCCACTTCTCGTCTTTAGTATACGCGAGGCCACCGCCTTATTAGTCTTGAGCTTGTAATTTTTCAAGGCCGCGACAGTGGTAGAAAACGAGCAAGTCCTTAACGCAATAAACGGCTTTTTAATTAGCAAAGGTTTAACGGCTAATGCACAATGTACCCGAGGCGCCAATAGCCGATTCATCGTGGAAAACATGCTGGCAAAGACAGTCTTGATTGCACCATATAAGTTGTGCTCCCACACATTTGATATTTAGAAAAAGAATATTAACCCTAACCCTAATAATTATCATACAAATTTTCTTCCTTGGGCGCAGAGCCAGCAATACATTCTACAAAATACAATCCACCTAAACTGCTGTGCTCACGTGCAATGGCTCAGCCATCGGCGCAAGTTGTCGATTTTGATGACGTTATATTCGATCGAGCGATAGATTCGCTTGACGGAGATCTTTTACTGCGTGAATACGCGCGTTTGGCACAGTCTTTAACTCATTTACAGCGCTCTAATCGCGAACTCTCTGCTTATTTAGACGAGCAAAACTCGGACGACGATGGCGTTGTTCGCGAAAGCATTTCCGAAAATTTGGAGACAATGGCAAAACAGCGACAGCGCTGCCAAAAGATCTTGAGCGAGTGTGATCGCCGAGGGATACCGCGGCCGTTTGAGCCGACTGAGCATGTTCCAGCTGGGACTGATGACGGGGACGGCGTTTCTATTTGATTCCAGTATTATTAGATCGCTCCAACGGCAGCTGACATGGGTATACTAGACAAGTTTACTAGTCACGTATACTAGTCAAGTATACTAGACAAGTTTACTAGTTGAGCTGGTCGTAGAGCGTTCACGGGTAGAGTGAACCAGCCATGAGCTATGCGCTAGTCAAACGATAAATTTAAGAGTATATTCTATTTGAAAAAGGACATTGATTTGCCCTGGCTCGCGACACCTCGTCTCGCCGTCTCAGCAGGATTCCGTACAATATTTTCATGCTCTTGTATACGGCTGCTGTGGCCCTGGGGTGTACTGCCCTTCTTATACTTGGACTGCTTTTTCCGGTCTGGCGCTTCTGACGGAGTATAAAACGACGACATGATATCTTGAGCCGCCTCGTCAAAGTCAATCGCGTTTGCCGCAGATGTAACGGGGCTATCATCGGCTTTTTCTTTGCGCTCAACAGGTTTCTCCGTCTCCAGTTGCTCAGCCTTTACCGGCTCAGATCTCGCTTGCTTGGGCGGATCGGGTTTCCGAAACTTTTTGCCCATCTGCCGAATTGTGATTACTTCGTTCTTTCTCTTTGCCTTGCTAGACTTGAACTCGTGCTCCGCTACTGCAGCCGCCTTCGTATCTCGCTTGGCTTGTTCCTCCGCTTCCACTCCCACCGTCTCATCCACCTTTTTATTGCCCTTGTCTTCAAATATCCTTTGCCTCTCTTTTTCTCGTCTCTCTTTTTCACACTTGTCTTTTTCCTCTGTCTCCCTTTTAATTTCCAATTCTACCATGGCCGGGTCACGGAACACCTCGGCAGACAGATTTGGTAGTACGACGTGCATCCGTACGTGGTCGCGTCTATTATCTTGGGGATTATTGGCAAAAGATGATTTCCAAAACAAAGACTGCTCTGCTTCCAGGTTTTGTATCTGTGCCGACTGACTATCAACTGCAAAAACATCAGTCTGCGGCAATGGAAACGACTCTGTGTTGGGGGGAAATCGTTTATGTATGCTCTTTTGCATCGAAACCTTCACTGCGCTTTCGAGAGTTACAGGCTCTTGCCTATGTGGAGGCTCCATACGGGGCGCTATAAGAGCCTCTTGAACTACCCTCACAATTTCGTCGCTGAGGGAAGAGTCTATTTGTCGAAAATACCGTCTAAAATCTTCCCTCGATTGTGGAAGCATTTGTGCAATTGCAACAAGGTCCCGATTAGATACAACAAACAAAGGTGAATCATCCCGTCTTCGAGCCAGTTCATCCCGCCATTTGTGAAGTAAACTCAGCGCCGTAAACTTTGAAGCATCCCACTCGTGTTTCATGTATAGCCGGTTCAATGCACCACCCCAGCTTTTCCTATTATCTTTGTGCATTGGATCATATGATGTTTTACAATAAATTTGCAAGGCTTCCCTGTTAGAGCCCTCACGAACTCGCTCAATCGCATCTCGGCCCCGGGTGAGCAATTGAGCCCTTAATTGGTCGTAAATGTATAGTAAAAAATGGGTATCGCTCTGTGCATAACTCAGCATTGGGCCTGGCAATGGCCGAATCCTCCAGTCGGCCATTTGCAGTCTCTTGTCCGCATCAAAATCGCAGTATGCCTTAAGCAAGTAACCGAGCCCATGGGCCTCCAAATCTAGGACTCGGGACGCATGGTACGTATCAAACATATTTACAATATAAAGTCCAAAGTCACGCTGTAACCAAATGATATCCGACTGAGCTCCATGTAGTACTTTAATTTTTGAGGGGTCCGTAAAGACTCCATTCAGGATTTGCAGCTCTTTACGGAGCTTTAGGGTATCGACGATCCAATCATGCTCACGACTGCTGATCTGCATCAAGCAGACAAAGCCCCGATAAGACCGAAGATCGTGATGCTCTAAATCAATAGCAATTTCACGTGAAGCTTCCAGTTGCCGGACAAGATCATTCAAATCTTGAAGAGTACTGACCCAGATTGGCGGCTGCATATGCTTTGGAAGTTTGCTCAAGTTCGAAACATCATAGACATAGCTGGGATACTTTGCTGCTCTTATTTCCTCTCCGTACGGGTGCGTTGGTATCAATGTGCCATCCGATCCCTTTGTATACTGAGCATCTAAAGGTACAATAGCGTTTGGTTTACTCGTTAGCTTCCAGCGCCATAACTCGTCATCGTTATCCGCAGGGCCGCTTGTAAAATGCAATTGCGGTTTTTTCATTGAAGACCGCGCAGAATACTCTGCCGGCAAAGACCGATAAAGCTTAGATTTCTGTTGTGCACGAGACTCGGTAGCCGTACCTGCTTCATTTTCAAGGCTGCGATCCGTGCTTACTTTTCCCAAATGCTGATCCAAGCATACGTCCTACACTCTGTTAGTACTTGAATTCACGAAAAAAAAAATATAAACAACTAGATGCTCCATCTAACTTGTGTTTAATTTGTGTTTAATTTGTTTTTAATTTATTCCTGTTGTTTTGTTCTCTTCATATTCTTGTTTTTTGATCGGCCTACCGTTTTTTCATATAAAAAGTCAAGAGTATCAATGATCTCACTCCAGTGCCCTGTCAAATCATCTTCATCCTCAAAATCCGATTTATGATGTACTTTTGCCGGCCGCGCAGTGTCTAGTAATACTTGCAAAATACTCTGTAATCGCTGTTTCTCTTCGTCAAGTCTGCGACTCAGGCCCCGATCCAGGGTACGGTGGAACGCTATATCTTGATTGGCTACATTAGAAACTGCCCCGGTAGTGCCGATGAGAGCAGAAAATAACTGCTCTTGTAAGCCCTTTAACTGCTCGGGATTCCAAGCAGCCATGGCAAGAGACCTGCATATATTTGCAATTTACTATAATAAAGATTATGCGCATAGAATTGTAATAATATTTATCTGTTTGATAATTAATTAAACAAAATAAAAATAAAAATAAAAATAAAAATAAAAATAAAAATAAAATCTGAAATTTTATTTCAATAATGAATGGTAATATATTAAATAAGAATGTTTAAATTTCAGGCTTATTTTCTATACATCACGACGCATGCAAGCACAAGTCGATACACAATAAAATGAAATTTTCTCTTCTAGCCTACTGCTACAGACTACAGGGAGTAGGTTTTCCTCAATGCATAGTTGCACAATGGATAATTTACAGAAAACAGAGCAACACGTAACAGTTTGTGGTGGTCTTACGAATAGATATTTTACGTTGCTTTTTGCATAAAAGCCACTCCATGCCTCTCTATCTCCGACCCTGTAATTTCGCCATTATTTCTGCAATCTGCTGGGACGCATGGCCCTGCTGTTGAGCCGAAGACGGAGGCGTTCCTGCTGTTCCTTGGGAAGCAGCAGCAGCAGCAGCTGCTGCTGCTGCTGGCGGCATCTGATAACCTCCAGGAAGAGTTGGAAGGCTCTGTCCATAGAGCTGTGAGGCTAGGTACGGATTTTCCAGAGCATTTGCCGGATATTTCGAAGGCGGTTGCTGCTGTGGCTGTAAGACTCCTAAATTCTGAGACTGGCTCAGCGAAGTTATAACAGATTGCAATGTGATCGGGTCAAGAGTAGAGGCCAACGCCGCCAACTGCTGGTTAGGAGCAGCCGCATTGAGAACAGGAAAAGTGGATTGTGGAGCCATTGAGGCTCGTGCAGCAGGATTGTTTGCAGCTTTTGCTCTTAAAACAAGCTGAACACCAGAATTGATATCGACCATGTCGTATTCTGTATGTCAGTTGAGTTAAAGCAACAATGAACGAATAGTTAATAAAGCATAATAAATATAAACATAAACATAAACATAAACATAAATAAATAACGGGCATACCATCAAACCGCACGTTAGAGTACCCACTACTCCGATCAAATACTTGCAATGACAACTTCATCTCATACTGATGCCTTCGATCGAGAATAGCAACGGCACAGGCTCCCTCAGACACAACTTGGCGTATAACCGATTGTAAAGAGACCCGCTGTGGCAGCCAAAATACATCTGTCAACAGTCCAACAGAGCGAAAAGCAGACTCCACTTTCCATACAAAACTTCTGTCCAAGTCGTCCATTATTACCAACTGGATTTCTGGGATATCTTGAGGGCTACGTTTAATAATATTGTGATCACCAGGCGAAGATGACCGGACAGGTCTATCTCGAGAACGGTCACGGTCACGGTCACGGTCCCAGTGGTCCCGATCACGTCGATAAGAGAGCGGAGAGTGAGTAGTCCGACGCCATCTGTCCCCAGAAAATCCTGCAGAATTCCCAGCTGTATCATCAAAGTCACGTAACCGTCTATTTGGCGGGGAACGACCTCGGCGATCAGGCGACCTTGTACGCCTATAACTGCTGCTGCTGTTATTGTTGTTATACGCATTATTGTTACTGCCCCGCCTGGAATCTGGCAATGAACCAGCTTCTTTTTTCTTTTGCGTCTTTGATATTTCCAAGTTCACACGCCCGTGGCATATAACGGCCCCTTGCTCCGTAGCTATAGCGTTTTTGCAATCCTTGGGATCGAGAAACTGGACAAAGCCGTAAACCTGCTTCACAGAAATCTGTGCAAGTTCACCATACTTTGCAAAAACTTTCCACAGCGCACGTTTAGCAAGTTTATCTGAGCGCAAATTGCCCACAAAGAGCCGAGATCCGTCGGGGAAGGTACCGGGAACCCATCGGTCCATCACCCTCTTCTCCTTGTCCACAAAACGTCGGAACAAGTCTTCCTCTTGAGGCGTTAAATTTCCGTCACTCGAAGATGGACCGGTGTAGTCGCCGCCAGCAGCAGCAGAATAATTAGTAGTATAATCAGCAGTTGCTTGTGTACTAGGGGGTGATTGATTGGAGGATTGTGGTGGCTGAGTGGATGAAGCTGGAGTAATTCTAGCAAGCAAGTCTTGCAGGTTAACATTTGGCGAAATGCTTTCTGCATTATTTTCAGACTGGTCTTTTGCACCATCATAAGAATGAATGTTTTCCGGATCATAGATATCGTCTTCGTCTTCAGGCTGGGTGGAAGGTTTCACCACCTCCTCTTTGGAGGCGGCGGCAGTATGCCGAGTTTGCTCAAGATCATGCTGCGTTTGGAGAAGTGGAATCGACTGAGGGTTATCAATAGCCATCATGGGTTTGGGTGAAGCGATTTCGGGTGGTTCGCTCTCAATATGGGGTTCAGGCAAATGGTCATTTTGTGGCTGCTCCTGGATTGCTATAGCAGCACTTTCTGTGGGCTCAGTCTGATTAGGCGCCTCGTGCGGCTCAGGCTGTCCGGACTGATCGGGCTGCTCAGGCTGATCGGACTGCTCAGGCTGGTCGGTCTGCTCAGGCTGATCGGGCGGCTGCTCAGGCTGATCGCCGGCTGGAGACTTTGGAGCTGGATCCTGGTCGGTGTCAGCCATAGTTCAGAGCTGGATCAAGCGGTTTCAAGTAATATTCTAAGGTTTCTTGACCAGATGTTTCACTGGTCTGTTTGATCTGTTTGATCTTTTTCCTCGGGGATTAGCTTAGACGGATATATATGGCCGTAAAAAATCTGGTATGGCGAACAAAGGCAAGTTCGTAGCTCGGGACTTCAGTGCATTCAGCACGATGTGTGGTAGAGCCGTTTCGACGGCGACGCTTTCATACGTCTCTGGGATTAAGCGTCAGCTTGGGTATTTGTCGGTAGAATAGTATACCGCGCAAGGAGCTTAATTGTTTATTATTTAGTATAATAAGAATAATCACATAATATAAATATAAATATAAATATTAATATGATTAATATAATATAATATAATATAATAATAATATAATATAATAAAAATTATATAGCATCGCAAGTAGCATGGCTGTAATGTGGATATTAACATCAGAGGAATATTGTGTGGGGACTGCGTAAACTGCAATAAATAAATAAAATAAATAAAATAAATAAAATAAATAAAATAAATAAAATAAATAAAATAAATAAAATAAATAAAATAAATAAATAAATAAATAAATAAATAAATAAATAAATAAATAAATAAATATTTATTCCCTTTTTCTGTGCTTTGGATTATATCGACGGCCATAATGCTTTCATGCGTCCCGGGATGACTATGGGTCAGAGAATCTATATTGCAGACTATACGTTTTAGCCTTTGAAAACTCTGTTTATCGACATAAAGTGGAGAATCGGGGATGTATAAAAGGTGGAGCTGTCTGCCTGCGTTTAGATACCAAACACAGACGTCATTGCCACGGTTCTACTCTCTTAATTCAAACGGTAATATAGTGTAGCGATATAATGTTTACGATGTACATTAGTTGGCTGCGAAAAGAATTGGGAAAAATTACAAAAAATTTCAAGGCTCCGTTCTAATCTGATTGCAGACAAACAATTCCTGTCCAAGTTTCCATCAGTTTTGCAAGCTCTACGAAATGCGACAGACAATCCGTTTCAAATAAGTTTTTCTCGCAGTGGCGGGTCCGGTGGGCAAAATGTAAACAAAGTGAATACAAAGGCTTCGTTGCGATGCCCACTCAACGACAGACGGCTCGGTCTGCCAGAGACCGTGATTCAAAGGCTTCGCGAGCTGCCCGAGGTATTGTGCTGTGATTGTTTAATTTAATATGATTATTACATACTCTGTTGATATATACATTTTCTATATGCCAAAATTTGTACTGAAAATTCTAGTTTTCACGGTATTTGGTCTCAGACAAGTCGGAAATCCTTGTCCAATCACAGGCGTTCCGTACGCAATACGAGAACGTAAATGCGTGCTATGATAAATTCATAAAGCTTTTCACCCAGCTGGAGGCGACTATTCCCACAGAACAGTCGCAGCAAAGTAAAGATCGCATAAAGCGATTGTATGCCACCATCATTTTGCTTGACTTTTGACGCTAACAGATTCACAGAAAGAGAGCAGAGATGGATCGCAAAAAGGACCTGAAAACTAAACATAGTCAAAAGAAAGATTCACGTCGTAAGAAAGGCGGCAGTGATTCTTGGTGATGATCTAGACCATTGAGCATAGAATTTCGCGAGACAAAATGAAATTGTTCTAAACAATTCCGTTAACTTGAGCCTTGGCACGCACTGCATCAGCTGCCTCTTCTTTGCCAATACCTTCTAGTATATGAGCCCATTTCTCGACATGGCTACCTTCAAGGTACCCACCACGATCTGCCCGATCGAACAAGGATAATAGAATAGCCTGAGAAATGGAATGAAACTGCTCATTTTTGGACTGCTCGCTAAACGAGACAAGTTCGGTCATGGCATAATGGAGAATTTGTAGCTGTGCTGGTGCATCCAAGTCTTTAGTTTCATTTATTCCCTTTACAAAGTCCCGTAGTGCATTAGCAAATTCCGTACTTGATGTAGCAGTTTTGACTGGAATCCATATCCGTTGAAACAGAATACAAGGAGAAGTGATACGGTTGGCGGCGGCGTTATCAAGGATTAGGGTTTCCGTATCCCGAACAAAATCATAGCTCGGCATAAATTCACAGGCCCGTAGAAATTCTTCATAGAGCCCTTGTGATTTTGGTAATTTTTCAACAGCATGTGTAACAATCGCCTTGGGAATAGCACCCTGTAGAATAGCCTTAAACGCTGCATTTCGCTCGATATCAAATTGTGTCTCTTCCACCTCTGACTGCCCCTCTTCCTGCATCTTTGGCAGACGTATAGTACCATTCTCATCTTCTTCTAGTCCCATATCGTCTTTGACCTCATTACTTTCTTCCGCCTTGGCCTCTGTATCATCAATGCCCAAGACCTTTCTGCGGGCCATTAACTTTGCGATAAAATCCATTTCCAATCGGAAATACGCGATCCACATATCGGGTTCGTACAAGCACAGGTTAAGTCCACGCTGCATTAAAGCTCGTGCGGCCGTCATGCTACCATTATTATCAAATTCATGACGTGCTGCCTCGACCCAGAACAATGGCTTTGTAGGATGGTGTTGGATAGCACGTCCATATATTTCTGCCAGGGCTTTCCAGGACCGTTCTTTTTGCGCATACGCAATGCTCTGCCGCCATAGATCGATGTCACCATGAAAACGGGATGTAGCGCGCTTATAAATGAAGAGGATCCTCCGTTTTCCACCAAAGTCAGAAGCACCCGGTTTTCCTTTTTGCAAATCTTTATTGTGAGTCAATATTCATGTTCATGATAAAAACAATTTAAAATTAATTAGAAACAAACAAACAAACAAACAAATAAATAAATAAATAAATAAATAAATAAATAAACTAATTAACTAATTAACAAAGAAATCGGGGAAAAGAAAGGTTGTCATACTCAGTTTGTTCACCCGTAAGAGCCTTAACGCATCCAAGTGGCGCTCATATTCGACATAGCGTAAAAAGTCGCCTAGCAGGGGCTGTCTGCGAGCCAAAGCATTCTCAAACTCTGTACGCTTTTTGACTATCGCCTTGATTTCGGTATCGGTAAAGATGCCCTTTTTTTGCAAATCTAAAATTTCCGGGATGCTCTGTTTCGGTTAGACTAGATTCACAGCTGCTAATTCCTATTGACTTGCCCGCTCCAAGTAGTATCGTGCCTTGTCTGCCATTGGAAAAGTGTGTCGCAAATTCTACGTGTGCTGCTCATAGAAAAATAAATATGCGATAACAGATTTCGTAAAAATTCGACGAAAAATAGTGGCTGCTGAGTTTTTCCCGTATACTTAAAATAACATCAATATTATAAAAATATAAATATAAATATAAATATAAATATAAATATAAATATAAATATAAATATAAATATAAATATAAATATAAATATAAATATAAATATAAATATAAATATAAATATAAATATAAATATAAATATAAATATAAATATAAATATAAATATAAATATAAATATAAATATAAATATAAATATAAATATAAATATAAATATAAATATAAATATAAATATAAATATAAATATAAATATAAATATAAATATAAATATAAATATAAATATAAATATAAATATAAATATAAATATAAATATAAATATAAATATAAATATAAATATAAATATAAATATAAATATAAATATAAATATAAATATAAATATAAATATAAATATAAATATAAATATAAATATAAATATAAATATAAACAGTCATTAAGAAACTATTGAAATATGGTATACACAACAGGAAAAGCGCTTCAATGAACAGACGATAGTTTTATTATACGAAAAATATCTTGATCAAACTAATGCACACGTGGATTCGAATGGGTCAACAAGTCAGGTTTAATTGGTTGGAAAAAAATAATAATTTATTCGTAGGTTTAATGAGCGAATCTAAAATCTAAACGCTTTGCTCCTTCGTCTTTTGTGTACAATGTGTAGTCAATGCGCTCGTCCTCGCTCAATGCCTGCCAAACTCGCTCGCGTCTGGCATTGCATTTGACATAGTACAATTTGACAAGTAAAAACAGGACAATATTGAATGCGCATATGGCCAAGAGGATACGATTACCCCTATGATCTGTTTGCCAAGTTAGCAAAGGTTATATAATCGTGGTTGGCTGTCGTGCTTAAAATTGAGCTAAAAACGCGATGGATGGCACGTGCCCAACACTGCAAACAACATTTAATTGAATGAAAAACAAAGAAACAAAAATAATAAAAAAAAACAATAAAATTAGTTTCAACAACTTACAATACGGTCGATCGTCTTCGCGGTAGATGTTTGCGCCAACGATGTTCCCGCCTTGAACAAACATGTTGTATAGGGCAGCACTTACCGCCCGAGCTCTAACACTATTTGAGTTGCGTGAGTTCCAGGCTACAAGAATTGCATGGCAATAAGGGTAAGCAAGAACGCACGAAAGAAGAGCATATCTGATCCAGTAACTAGCACTGTCCGGAATCAGGACTAGTGACAAGAGAAAGGGAAACATCCAAATGTTTGAAATCATGGAAACGAGCGATCGTTCGCCCACCCATTCACTGATCCTAGAGATAATCAAAAGATTGACTCCGTAAACGAAAAATGCGGGAATACACAGCAAATTCGCTTGCAGAGTCGAAAAGCCCATTTGACGGATGATAAAGGTGAGATACTGTTGAATTGGAGTAGGAGGGATATAGCATGTTAGACCAACGAGATAGAGAGGCCACAAATCAAAGTCTTTAAAGCACTTCCACAAAAGCACCGGGGTCACTGCTTGCCGATTATTCATGTCGCCCTTTGATGGATCATCCCTCAGCAGCCTGTTCACAAGAATACGCTCTTCATGCTCATTGAACCATCCTTTTCCACGTCCTCGGCCCGCCGTTTGGTAGGGGCTAGCGGGCATCATAACAAAACTTACAAGGCCAATAATTAGAGTGAGCAGACCTTCAATAAGGAAAAGGTATCGCCATCCAGATAGGCCGGAAAGACCACGCATCTGCAGGATTCCAGCGGCTAAAAGTGCGCCGACTATTTGGCATGTGCTCAATACAGTCCAAAACCAAGAGAGTCGAATGGGCAGCTCTCTCTTCTTGTACCAATAAGTCGTGTACAAGACGAGATCGGGGACGAATCCGCCCATAGCCAGGCCGCTAAAAGTCAGAACAGATCAAGACAAGAGGCTCATGAGAGGGAGAGAAAATGCAGGGCTAATTGAACAATGAAATTGAGTTGATAAAATAAACAAATAAACAATAAAGATGACGATGACGATGACGATGGAACACTAAACAAAAGCCCAAACGCCATTCCATAATCAATTTCAAAATCATCCTGATAACAGAGGATTCAATACCATATACACCTAATTTGTTAGCAGCATTTCAAACCTGATCACAACTCACTTGCACGCAAAGTAGCCCGCACGACTCAGTAGAGCTGCTTGACAAGCAGCAATGATAGACCAAGACGTAATTATCAATGGAATCCATCGATCAGGTCCGACCTTTTTCGATATCAAACCGGACGGGAGTTCAGCTGCCAAGAAAGAAACGAGAAAGATCGTTTGGCCTGTATTAAAATCGTTTGTATTCATTCCGAGTTCAGGTAACATATTGTCTGAAATCGCCTGATTGGCGTTTCTTCTAATAAGATCGAGAGCAAAAAACATTACCCAAGCCCAAGTGATAACACGGTAATCAATCTTTCTCCGCAACTTGAGTTCTTCTTCCGCAGTCCATGTAAATGTTGGATCAAATCTATGAAGCCCTTCGTACCGAGCCTTTTCGTATATCCCACGCCAGTACTCGGCAATCTTTGGGTCTGAAAAAACATGCTTGCCCGTGCTACCATAGTCTTCAACACCAGGATCAGACTCTTCATCGCTTGTACGCTGAGACGATGTAGCGGTTGCTAGAGTATTGTCATCACGGCCTCGTGTTTCGTATACTTCGTACTGCTTTTCGCTCGCTGTGTCCTTTGCCGGTGGAGACGCCATTTCCTGTTGCCTTTACGGTTTGCCTGCCTGATTGCTGCTGCAGGGCAGAGTATAACCCTTTGCAAAGTATAATCCGGCTCAGAACAAGACTAGTTTATGTAGCAAACAGGACTGCCTGCCTTCCATAAAGTCGGCCGGGCAGGTCTTTTTTATAAGCAAAACGCGCGCGCCCGCGCGCCACACTCGGCGCTCTTTTCCAGGCATACCCTGACGCAAGGCCCAATATGCAAAACGGCAAAGGCAAAACGAGTAAAGGCCGTGATCGTTAACGGTGCGTCAAGTAATGTGGGGTCCCAAACCCTTGGCGTTCTGATCATATTCGTCTATAGGCGAGCGAAGCACGTCATTTGCCAATTGCCTTGTTCATCAGCCGCCAATGGATACTCTTGGTACAGTTTCCTTATCGCGATAGTCCCTTTCTGTCACGTAGTGAATTGCCTGATTAGGGTTCGCTTCTAGACGCACTATTGCGTTATATCTGAACGAGTTGGCTTCGCTTGTATCGCGTCAATTTTGCAGAATGGCAGCATTTGCTCTTTAATTTGCTTTTCTTTTCAATTGCTCAACAGGTTATTGAAGCGTCGTGCTTTGACGCCATTCTCGGCCAATCAAAGGGAGTCGCCGTATCTTTTGGTCAAAGACACGAGTAATTAATATTTATGACTAGTTGATACTTAAATACGCCAGTTAATACTTAATAACAGCCAGTTTATCGCGTTGTAGTGATTGTGATATGTGAATTTTGTAGGCACAAGAAGAGCAGTAGTTGAGCTTCAATAATGACATAAATTCACAGTCGCCACAATTACAGAGACATACACAGACATACACAGACATACAGAGAGAGAGAGCTCCTGCTACAAATTTGATAGAGTCAAAGGGAGCAACAAACCACGATTCTAAAATTCGTGAATAAAGGAAAAGACAATCACTATATCGTATCCCCACACTCGACAAGATTACTTGAGTATCTGACTGTCAAATCACGTGCACAGCGCCGGCAAGCAATACAAGATGCAGCTCAGTATATTATTATGTACGCCACTGAAAAAATAAATCCATCTCAACCTCGGCAATCGACGCGTAACACGATGGCGCCCTACGAGGACGGTCGGGGCAAAACTCTGTTTTCGGTAAAGGCAATTTGACTGTAGGCAATGGCTGACCAATGACCAGCTCAGCGGAAAATGGGTTTCTGCTGCTCATTTAGTCTGCGGATACGGTGAGGCGCGTGACGCGTTTTGGTTCTAACTTTTGCTTGCAGGCGCGTTCCTGGGAGCCTTGGTCTGTGGCCTAGGCCTTCACTACCAAAAGGTGGGTGTAGCAGTCGTGTGCTTTGGTCTTACTTGTAGATTGTGAGGAACGAGTTTTACGGGTACCCTGAAGAATGGTTCCCTTCCGTGTCTGCTACAATCGGCGACTGGTACCCGGAACGATCGGTGTTTCATATATTTATTGCTCTCACTGCCAGTAAGTTTGTCGGCTGGCTGTTTTAACTTTTATTTAGCTCCGAGGTTTTTAATGCTCTTGCTGTGGTTTCTCTTGGTGTCCCGCAACGGCAACCTGACCAAAATCATTGGTGCTATCGGGTTTGTGAGAACAGTGTTATGCGGTGGATGGGTATATGTCTCTTCCACCGACGACCATCAATGGCACGATATCTTCATGATCACATACTTGTTGTCAAATATACCTTGGTTCTTTGGTGTAATTGGAGTATCAGTCCCCAACACTAAATCACAAAAATATCGCAAGCGAACGGCAATCCTTTTCTTCGGCTCAATTCCGCCATTGATATATTTTTTTATCCAGCACAAAGTACACCGGGTTCCAGGAGGTAATCATTGGCCTTGTTTTATACGCAGATTGGGTTTAATTTTACAATATTTTTCGATTATTTTGTATTTGACAGTGGGTTGAAGTTTGGAATGAATTCCCGTCTCTTCTCTTTAATTCTCAATTTCACTTCATTGCACTATTCATTCATTTAGTATTTGCGCATATAAAAAGGTGCTCACCCTATTATATACTCTGAGCTTCGATTTCTGTATACTAATCCATTAGCTTACACAGTCTACTCGTTCTTGGAATGGTCGCTCGTGTTGTACGATGTTGCTTTCGATTCTTGCACGTACTGGGAGCTGTCCGGTTTGGCCATACAAGTTGTGGCCACCAAACCAAAGGGCAGCAGTAAAGGGTTGCAATACCACGCCTATGTTTAGCCGATGTTAACTTTTTGCAAAGGCTCCTGAACGAAGTCGAGAAGGACAATTCGCTACAGAATATACGGTACGAAGTGGCACATTTGTAGAAGCTTAGCTAACATGTTTTTATTCAGAGAAAGCAATTTTATGACTGCGAGACTGTTCACTGTATCAAGTTTTCTCGACTTTGTCGCGACGGCTTATTTAGCGGTAAGCATAGAAAATGCTTAAAGGTCGTTCAGGGTGCTGAATATACAGTTTGTCTTTTGGTCTATGCTCACCGGTCTCGGCGTCCTAATTTGGTGTAAGACTGACTTGATATCCATTTTTAATACCCAATCTTTCTACCCATTTTTCAATATGAATAGTGTTACTCGTGAACGGTTAAAGAGTCCACGTTCGTTTCACGAATCGAATTTGATGGGCTTGAAACTCGCCTTTTTACCTCTGTCCAACCTTCCTCTATCCCAAATCAATCCTATCTTTATTTACTCTATTTCCTTTGTATTTCCAAACTTTTATTTGCTCTAACGCCACAGATTTCCCCCTCTGGCATATGGGCATTTCCGGGTACGAGGCAATCCTATTTTGCAATGTTTCACCCATCTTTCTTGCAATCCCTGGAGTCTACCGCCTGGCGGTTACAAGACCCGAACTCTTCCATTTCCTGTCTCTTATGGGCGTTGCGGCGCGGTGGGTAATTCGGCCCAACCGAAGACTGCTTACAGCCGGAGGTGGCCTGTCTCTCTCCCTTATAGCGTGGATTGCCTCCTTCAAAGCCGGCAGCTACAACCAGCAGGTATTGCGCACAAAGATCAGTGCCTTTCTCTGTGGCCTTGTTGTCTCTGCAGTGGTCAAGTACGCCTTCCATACAAACAACCCTATCTGGCCTGTTATGAACGAGCATACGCGTGGCCATAACGGTGCCGGGCTGGCTCTGGCTGTTGTAGCGGTCGCCTGGCTCTCTGTCTCCTCCCGCGGACACAGGCCACCGGTTCTGGCCACAGATACACTGCAGAACAATAGCCACGGGCCCCGTGGCTATTCTCGACTTGGATCCTGCCTGGTGCTGGCTGCGCTGCTGTACCAAGTCCAATTTATGGTATGTGAGCCGACCGCAATTATTCTCAATATCTGGGAAGGCTACCCCGTCCGTGGACCCCTGCCTGTCCCTCACGGAGCCCTCTCTATCCTTGTGTTTGCCGCTGCTGTGGCGTACGCAAGCAGAAGCAGCTCGAGTCCACTGCTGAGCAGACCGGTCGTCTACGCTGCCTCGTGCTTTGCCATCACCCTGTACCACAATCTGAGTGGGTGGGTGGCCTACTCTGCCGGCCTGGCGTATGCTTTTCTAACGGTTGCCTCCCTTCCAGCCGCCCTGACAGAGGCTCTGCGCTTCCCTGTAGGCTCTACTTTTGCCACCGCATTTGCCATACTCGACGTGCTCGAGCTCATGTCCGTATGGGTCGTGGCCTACGCCTTTGTCCCAGGCGGACCGGCCCTGCGTGAACGGACATGGGTGATCCTGGCCGTGGTCCAGGTCATGCTGGCAGCAGGCTTGCCCTTTAGCGGAGCAGGCAGTAGCAGTAGCAGTAGTAGTAGTAGTAGTATTATAAGTAGCAGTATAGATAGCAGTAGCAGTAGCAGTAGTAGCAAGGCGCCAGGGCACTTTGATGCCAAGAGCCCTTCTGGCAAAAGGCTGCGAGCGTATTCCAGTCTTGTACTGGCCGGCAGCAGTCTTGTAGCGATTGCCATTGCCTACCTCCGTTTCCCGAGCTACAACTACACTCCCTACCACGCTGAAGCGCACCTCTTTACCGCGGGAATATGGACAATCCATTTCGGTCTGGACAACGCCATGTGGGTCAGCGAGATCAGAGCGCGTGACGTCATTCGGCAGCTGGAGCTGGACGTGATTGGTCTGCTCGAGTCGGATACTCAGCGCATGATTGGCGGGTTCAGAGATATGACGCAGTTCCTGGCCGAGGATTTGGGCATGTACGCCGACTATGGGCCCAGCCCACGTACCCATACGTGGGGGGCAGCTCTGCTCTCAAAGTTCCCGATCGTACAATCAACGCACCATTTACTGCCTTCGCCGGACGGCGAATTGGCGCCCGCAATTCACGCTACTCTGGACGTGTACGGTGAGCTGGTTGACGTCATTGTGTCCCACAATGGGCAGGAGGAGACGCCGGTAGACCGGCGGCTGCAGGCTCTAGAGCTGGCCAGGATTATGAGAGAGAGCCCTCGGCCGTTTGTGTTTTTGGGCTACGTCGTATCCCACGTGGGCCAAGAGCCGCAGACTCTACTGACTATGGACAACGGGATGAAGAATATCGAGCCGGCTGACTGGGACCGATGGTGCGAGTACATCTTGTACCGCGGACTGAAACGCGTTGGGTACGCACGCCTAGACCGCGGGTCTATTACCGACACAGAGATCCAGTCGGGCAAGTTTGTCGTGGGCCAGGGCGAGGGCCAAGATACCCGTGTCGCCGAGGAGCAAGTGCCTCCAGAGTACAGGTACCCGGCAGTCTTCCGGGGGGACGGAGTACGCGGCCACAAGTACAACAACAATGAGGTCGTCAAGGAGCCATGGTACTATGAGTAATTAAAAGGATATAGTTGATAATAATAATTAAAAATTAAAAATTAAAAATTAAAAAATAGAAAATAATGAATAATGAATAAATAATAATAATAATAATAATAATAATAATAATAATAATAATAATAATAATAATAATAATAATAATAATAATAATAATAATAATAATAATAATAATAATAATAATAATAATAATAATAATAATAATAATAATAATAATAATAATAATAATAATAATAATAATAATAATAATAATAATAATATCTGTATAGTATAGGTCGATTTGATTAATTAATTAATCCAATAATAGACGCAGCGCGTATTACGTCTTTATGAACAGCAGACAATAGCTCACCGATGGATCTTCGGCGTCGGCTGACGAGCCTTGAATCGTCAGTCACGCCAGAAAAAGACGCTCGCCAAGTTGTCGATGACATCATCGGCAGTGACGCGGAGTGTGATGCGCTGCTGGATTACATTACGAGCGATGTTCCAGCGCTGAGTATTGCGCGAATATTGCTCTCAGCCTTTATCGAATCCGTAAAGCAGTCGGCACTGCCGCTTGAAACCAAATGCGCTCGGCTGCAAAGTGCCCTTGGCAAAACCTCACAGCTGATGGTCCGTTTCGAGTCGGAGATTGTTGATTTACGAGAGACATTAGCGGATATTCTGGCCGAGCTGGGACAGAACCAGGCGGCTTACCAGTGCCTAATGGGGATCCCTTTGGACTCTGGCCAGCGAGTCGTGTCGGACGCGTACAGGCTGCGGATTTACGTTAAAATCGTAAGAAACATGATCGAGACAGGTGAGACGGCGGGGGCAGACGCGTTTATTAAACGGGCCGCTATGCTACAAAACGTGGAAACGGACAAGGAAACGGATCTAAACTTTAGAATTTCATCCGCCAGAATCTCCCAGGTGCAGTGCAATTTTACAGAGGCCAGTTTGAAGTATTACCGGCTCAGTTTGGAGACGGTAGTTGCTGCGGATGAGAGGCAATTGTGCTTGGAAAGTGCAATTAATTGTGCTATTCTGGCACCAGCAGGACCCCAACGGTCACGAATACTCGGGCTGCTATACAAGGACGAAAGATCACCGCAATTGCCCTCGTTTCCCATACTCGTTCACACTTATGAGGATCAAATAATACTGCCAGAAGAAATGGAGGCCTTTGCCAGCCAGCTCACTGATGTGAGCAATACCCTGTCGAGAGCCATGATCGAGCACAATCTACTGGCTTGCTCAAAGATCTTTGATGCTCTGTCTTTTGCTGCTTTGGCGGATATCTTACACATTACGGCGGAGGGTGCGGAACAGGTGGCCTGCACTATGCTCGTACAGGGAAGGCTACGCGGGAAGATCGATCAGCGGGATTCTCTCGTTATTTTCCAGCCGGAACTGTACGAGAACCCTGCCGTTGTATCCAGCAATTCGATAGAGGCTTTTTGTAATGAAGTGGAAGACGCGTCGGCCCTGTTGACCAAAGCTTGATTCCGGCAAAGTAACGGTAACGTCGATCTGGATTTGCGTACTCAACGAATTGCACATATTTGCGGCCTGATGTATACAAGTTGAAAAGTAGATTATAGTGGAATACACACAAGGCGGTGAATACGTAGAATGACGAATTATACATAAACAAAACAGATCATGCATACAATAATGACAAACACTCGACTAGAAACACCTGATCTGTACAAAATACAGACTATTAGCATATAGCGTACATCGCAATGCAACCCGATCCATCCCATAATGACAAATTATTAAACAATACACAGGATAAAAATTACAAATTATAAATCAAAAAGGTTAAAAGTAAACCTAAAGTTGAATAAAATATCAGGTACAAGAATATTATCAAAAATGAATAAATAAATAAAAACACAGAAAATTAAGTAAAATATTCACAGGTCAACGAATCTGTGGATTCTTTTGTCCGCCAACAGGCTGGATCATTCCCAAAGCTGTAATCTCATAGCGTACTCCATTGGAATTTGCAGGATTGCTCTTTGTGTACTCTGAAGGAGCAATAGATCGCGTTTGTGTCATAATACTCTTGGAGTCAAACATATCAAGCGGGTCAGACTCAATAAGTCCGTTATAATCACCTCGCCGCAAAGCCTGACGAAACTCCTTTTCCCGGCGAATCTTGCGATCACGCAGAACTTCGTCTTCGTTGCGAGTAAGCAGCCCCTTAATATTTATAATGAGGACGATAACAATAGGCGGCAGCCACCCGAGCGGAACAAGCTTGGCCAGCGGGACCAGCGGGTTCAGGGAGCTAATCTCGTAATCCCAAAATTGGCAAATTTGAAAGATGGTACGAATAGTCGCAAAAGCGGTACAAAGCACGATTGACACGACTTCAATGCTCTTTAAATTCGGATACCACGACACCACAGTCATGACAAAGGACGCGTAAATGTGCAGGAGGCCAATAAGGGCCACAATCCCACTGGCGCGAAATCTATTGTCCATAGCGGCGCCTGGAACAAGCCTTGCCACCCGGGTCCACGGCCGGAGGGCGCCAAGCAGTAAGCAGACAACACCAAAAGCATAAAAGCTTATCGGCAGGGCAAACTCGAGCTTAAAAGTCAGGCGCGACTGCTCTTGGTGGCTGGAAAAATCGGCATTTTCATCCTTGTACCGGTCCCGGCTCTGTTTATTCCATCCGCGTGTCAGTTCCCATACACAAGCCAGCATGCAGGGACACGAAGCCTGGAACAGGAGACCATAGATAGACATAGCAGTGCCCTGAGCAACATCACGATTCACGTCCATATAAAAGAACCCTGCGACACAAACAACAGCTGAAGTAATAAGGCACCAATAGTATTCCCACCGATTCGGATGCGGCATCAACTTGTTCCGGTGGAAGTAGGAACGGCCGTGTTTACGCAAATTGTACAGTGTAAAAGGGATAAACAGACCACAAATGACTCCGAGGACAATTCCCGTAATTCCGTGCGAAGCAATCGGGTCGCCGGGAGCATCGCAAGCGGTTCCATTCACAACAGTGCCGTTGTGGAAGATAACGGGTAAACTGTAAGTTTGCCGGAGTAGATAGCACCTTGTATAATTGCTAAACGTGCCATTGTCATACTGAGTGTAGTTGAAGTAGTGGAAAATGTCAAGTTGCGAAGAGTTTAGTGTGTTTACGGGGACAGGTAGATTGCTAGTCGTGACCATTGCTGTTTGCCTCTGCAAGTGTGCTCTATTTATTTATTTATTTATTTATTTATTTATTTAGTTATTTAATAATAACAATAATAATAACAATAATAATATTATTATTATTATTATCTACTCACATGGCGTCAAGTGCAACGAATCAAACTCTGTCTAACCGTGAAGAAACTAGCGCCAAGATTGGTAAGTCACTACGCTTATCTAAAGCTTATTGTGTTAGGCAGACTGCTTTTACATGGCTATGCCTTACTCGACGATACCTGTCCAGAAGCGACTTGTCTTGGGGTTTGTAGAATACCGAGCAGACAGTTTCCTAACGCACAGGTCCCATTAATGCGCACTCCAGATCGCTCTAAAAAAATTTGCGTTTTTTGCAACAATGAGTACCCCGTAGATCGGCCTGCTCAGTCCCACAGACAGACAAACGGATTGACTAACGGATTGAGTAACGGCTTGAGTAACGGCTTGATTAGAGATACCGATAATGCTCCCAACAATATCAGTAGCATGCACGTCGAGGGGGATACTAAGCCGGAAGATTCTCTGTTTACAAGCAGTATTGCCGCTACTCGCGACAATATTGCACAGTTTATGCGAGACTTATCGGGCAAAGTGGCTTCGGGACAGATCGACACCGCTTATGGTCTAGAAGCCCTTCAACGATGCACAGAGATTCTCAAAGGACTCTCTGGATATTGATACAGGATCAAGTGACAACTATAGAATCAAAATTCCAAGCGGCATATCAAAACGTGGTATTTTTGCTAAATAAAAAATGGACAAGATAGGAACTGTATGCTCTTACTATTCTCCAATTCTTCACGCTTATAAACCAAAACAGCTCACCGAGAACAATACGACCAAAATTCACAAAAATCAAACGTCACGACTCCACATTTGCATAGCACTCAAGTTTGCTAAATGACGCATTGTCGGTCGGCCATGAGGACAGTTCCAAGGCTTATCAAGCGTACCAAGGTTTCGTACAACCTTCTCCATAGTGGCACGGGTCAAATGCTTTCCGATCATTATACTGGAACGGCATGCACGCATAGCAAACATTTTGTCTACCTTTGAGCATTGCACGCTGTCTGATTGAGGATCATCACAAAGCAGCTGAATAAGCTCATGCAAGTCCTGATAGTCAAATACTATATTTTTGCTCAAAGGCTGAGCGAGTATACGACATCTTTGTCCCGGAGGCTGCGAGGAATCTACCTCTAACTCAAAGCCGCTTCTACGTATCCTTTCTATGTTATCAATAGCCACCAGCTCTTCCACCGTGGACAACTGTATCGATCTGGGTTTAACCAAATGCTGAGTATCGATTTTGGTAGTTGATTTTAACCTTTCGTAATTATATTTTTCATCGCTCGCATGCTGATCGATGATAAACAAGTCTCGATCACTTGCGTCCTTTTGCGACCGCAGTGTTACTAGAATAAAACCTAAATTGAACTGGCCCACAATTTGCATTTTCGCGAACATGGCTTTAGTCACACTTAGGGTTAATGATTCTTCTGCCTTGTCATCTGCTACATCCGCAACAATATTCGTATTGCTGCTTTTATTGCACGATAGCGGCTCATAGCAAAGCTGCTTGTTTCGCCTTGCTATTCCTTTCATGTTTAATGAAATTGACAATGTCGAATTTAAAAGGCCCTCGTCCGTCGTTTGCTTACTTGCCCCTAAAACCTTTTGCACTCGACTTCCCAGATCAAACGAAGAAGAGCCAGAGCTGGTGTTGGGAACTGTCCCAACAACTTCCTTGGTCATTCTTCTCTTTTTAAGTAGAGGTGAATCATCCGGAGCAGAAGTAACTGCTTCTGGTACACAACAAGACACGTCCATAGGAACACTCTCCAGGTCGGACGTGCTTGCCTTTGGACGCGTTACGGAAATTGGTTGTTTTGGGGAGGGAGACAAATTCGAAATAGACTCTTGCTGCTGCTTGACTTTTGACTTTATTGAAGGTTCTTCTTTTTGTTCTTGTGCAGAATAGAACAAAAGTTTAAACGATTTGTCAAAGGCTGGCGGGCTGTGATGAATAGTGGGGCCTGATTTTTTGGGCTCGTCAGTCTCATCAAGCGCGCTTTGCTGATCGTGAATTTCTCCTTGCACTGTACGGCCCTCTGGATCTGGCGGAGATTTTTCGCTGTGCACAGCGTCTTCCATTTGAGAATCTACTGAATAGGCATTCGGAGCATTGATGTTTTGGGGCTCTGGAAGATTCGTTGCGGTGTTCATTGATGAGTTTTGCGAGTCCTTGGATTCGTCTTCCAGTCGAAAAGAAAAGACTGAAGTAGAGCTAATTTGTTCACTATCGTTTTGCTGCTGCTTTGACCCGTACGTTTTAGGAGAAGGGTTATCGTTGTAATGGGGCACTGCTTGCTCAGCTCTTTCGACTGAAGATAGTAGATCATCTCCGGCGGGGATAGGGGCGGAGATTCCATTCCTTGAAAACGTCATACTGTCAAAAACACGAGGGAGCAATTCCCTTAACTTTTCCACAATGTCTGCCTCGTTGTGGAGCATAATGCTGCGCTTATCCGGTGAAAGATTGACATCATAAGAAGCAGTATCGAGCATGACATCAATACAGAAGAATGGGGTTTGGTTCGAGCTGTACAAGCGAAATATCTCGACAAATATACGAGCAATCTTGGGTATCAAAACAGGCCTTGAGTTCACAAACATCATTTGCCGATCATTACTTGCAGCACGTGTTGTGAGAGTATGTGGATTTGAAAGCAATCCGCTCATTTGAACAGATCTTTTTCCATTTTTTGTCTCAATTTCGAATTTCAAATCGATCGGCAGCAGTTCACTGGCTAATTTGCTTCCGAAAATATCAGCAACTGCTTGCCTCGGCTCAGTACCGTTGCCCCCACGGGTCTGGATATGAATGGAACGATCACGGGATCTGACCGTCTGATTCGATACAAGAAATCGCACTTTCGACATGATCACAGCATAGTTTTGTAGAAAGGTTAAGGCCTTACTGTACTCACGCTTGGCATTTTTTTCTAGCTCCCTACGCCGGACAGGAATTTCGGAAAATAATCCAGACACACGAATAATCATGCCTCTCTACGAATTACAGATGGTTAATAATTTTAAAATTTAAAAAAATAAAATTACAAAAAAAAAATAAGAGTATAAACGTACCTTGGCCGAGATGGGCCGGTTTGACGCGAGCCTCCCACTGTTGTCAAACTGTAGACGACGACCCATAGGAGCTTCATCGCTCGTACAAGTTGTAATTTCGACTTGTGCCAGAGCGCATAAAGAGCTTAGAGCCTCCCCTCTAAATCCGAATGTTCTGACGGACAAAAGGTCTCCAAAGTCCGTGAGCTTGGAGGTACAATGCTTTTGGGCTATCGATTAGAATTTGCTTACAAGCTCAGAGAAGCGTATTCGTTTTGTATAAGGCGTTACCTATAAGCTCATAGTCTTGACTAGCGATACCGCTGCCGTCATCAGTGACTTCGATCGCATCGAGACCGTAATTAGAAAACTTGACTTCTGCAATTATTTAGATATCAGGCTTGTCTGAAATTTTATTTTAAATTTGTTTTTTTTAAAATATTGCTAGGACCTCTCCTTCCATATAGCACGCCGTGCTTCTGTGAAGTCGCCTTACCTATTTGTCTAGCTCCACTATCAAGAGAATTCTCAACCAGTTCCTTCACCGCCGTAGCGATGCTAACGATAACCTGTCCAGAGCATATTTGATGTACAGTAGTCGCGTCAATCGCTACACAAATCAGCGTCTGGAAATATCCGGCATTTACCTTTGACTGAGCGATTCATAAGATAAGACCTGACCACAGGCTACATGCTTTGACGCGCCTTGCGCGTAATACATATAAATTATTAATGATTGATTTTAATTCTGAATAATATAATATAATATAATGTAATATAATATAATATAATTTATTTATTTCTGTCTAAAAGAACATTTGGCTCTTATTCATAGAAATAACACGACACGACGGCCCACAGCAACAATGCAGTAACAAAGTTTTGGGACAAGTCAGATACTAGAATCGAGATGACAAGAGACGAAATGTAGCGAATACATTCAATATATACAAAATAATCGAAATATATACAAAGTGGCAGATGAGAGCAATACATATACAAAGCTCAATGCTTCGTCAGGTACTCGTACGCCGCTTCAGCGCGTTCGAGTTTCGCAACGATCGCCGGTACGTTCTTCAATATTAGATTTTGCTTGTGATAAATTTCATACCGCCTTTAGACGTGCCAAAATAGCAGTGGAGTCTTGAAAGTTTTCATGGACTTCTTCTTCTCTCTCGATGGGAGGTAGCTCATTGAGCGGCTGTGGCGCTGTTTCTGTAGGCTCTATACTCTCGTCCTTTCCATACTCGGCTGCCAAGTATTTTTCATAGTTGCCTCTAATTGTTGCTGGATATGAACGGCGTAGATGCGCTACGCGTGTCTGTGCTTCCTCGATCTGCGCCATTAAATCCTGTACCTGGCTCCTTAAATTTGTATCAAACGGCTCAAGTGCTAAAGTTAGAGTCACCAGTTTAACCGTTTCCTACCATCAGTTTCTATAGAAGCCTCGGAAACATTAGTGCCATCGATGCCATTGATCGAAACATTGTGCAGTGCCATGGCAAACATTGCCTGGTGAAACTATAAATTCGTGAGAACTCAATTTCCATCTTGATCGTACCTCGCTTAGATAATCTTGTACAGACCGGCGCAACGCGTCTTCTGCATCATTGGCATTATCAAGGGCACGTACAGGCACATGTGCTTGTAATTTGTCAATAAGTGCCTTCCAAACATTCGATTTGACAAATGTCCAATCTTGAACGCTAGACGTAAGAACTGGACATTGAATTTTCTCTTACTCCTCAAGACTAATCTTGGGCAAGGATTGATCTTGCCGCGTTAGCGACATTGCCTCTGCCTGGCAATATACAAACTCGAGTACGTTTATTTATTTATTTATTTATTTATTTATTTATTTATTTATTTATTTATTTATTTATTTATTTATTTATTTATTTATTTATTTATTTATTTATTTATTTATTTATTTATTTATTTATTTATTTATTTATTTATTTATTTATTTATTTATTTATTTATTTATTTATTTATGATTGACTACTTGCTTGGATCTACTTATCCAGTATCCATCTCCATTACTTGAAATACGCTAGATAAAGCTACGGGCCATATAATATTACGTGCCGTAAACGATATTACTCCACCCTATTCAACAAATAATAAGAGAGTATACTATGAGGCTAACAATAGCCCGGATTATGAGGCAGCCCCGGCCACCCGTCTCTGCGATTAAACCTCCATTGTCTAAACTTCAACCCTGACCGCCTGCTGGCCTTGAACCGGAGGACTCGTACGAAATAAAATGAAAATAAGAATAGCAAATTGATGATATCACAAAGCAAACAAACCAAATCTAAACTCCTCTCCGCATTTAACCAATTTCCAACTCCCTTATTCCATATACTCATTCCGACGGAAAGACGTTATCATCATCATCGAGGTAGACTTCGTGTACTTGTACTGCTTCATTTCCATCGCCACCGTCATCGTGACGGCTGGCTTCTGCTCGCCCCATGTAAGAGTAATCGTAACGGCTAAAGAATAGATCTAAAACGCCAATCAGTTCGGGTATGCAAAAGAGAGCATTGAGTCAAAATTATAAAGGCCTTACCCTGATTCCAAGCAAAACCTTGTCCGGATCTGACATAGATTACAGGCAATGGTGTACGCGGATTGCGTGACAGGTCAAACGACCCATACTCCTGTGAGGAAAGCGATGAGGAAATTAAGGACGACGGGCTATGAAGTGTGGTTGACGGAGTAGAGTATGTAGAAGCCGAAGCACCGGTAGGTGCTTCGTTTGCCGCCTTCCGCGGGATTCGAACTGGAGTTGTCATTTGTTGGTCGGAAGGTGAGTCGATATTGACTTATGATTGATTGATTGATTGATTGATTGATTGCCTGCCTTATCACGATGATCAGAAATAATGCACTAATACATGGAGTGGTTATACCCAAGTAATCAATCGTATAGAACAAACCAATCATGCACAAGGAGAGCTTATTGTGTAATATCGCGTGTCATGCAATGCTTTATACAAGTAATAAGAAGCAAGTAATAACAAGTGCTTGATTTTATGTCAATATATATTTAAAACTCGTGTGCAGACATGGCGACACATACTTTAATTACCGTGGTCGGCAACAGGTACTGGTTGTTAAACGGCCAAGGATTCTATACTCGAGGTCATATACAGATCCACACCTGGCTTTCTAATTGAATAAATGGAGATTTGAATAAACGAAGAGCTGTGCATGGAAAGCTTTACGAATTTGTTAGCCACAGTGGGACAAGCCAGCATTATCGATAACACAAATAATAAAGAATATTTAGCCAGCGTGCTAAGAGCACATCGCGCGAAAGTGTTGATTAATATATACAATATCTAAATATCTAATGCGTACAATACAATTTAGAAAAATACGATTGCAACTTTGTATCATCATCCTCTCAAAAGTTGGGACAGAAATATTAAGAAAAGAATAAAGAAAATAAAATATGTCTTAAAACGCCGTGTATAACAGGCTCGGGACGCGTTGAGCATACAAAATTGCTGTACTGCCCCGTCCGACGATAATCGTATCTATCGCTCCGCCCTTGATTATTCCAGAATGCAAACTTCCCCATTTCATTTGTGTTTTGCTCGTGTATCCTGGCTCTGTATAATGATTAGCACAGCCCCCTTGGTCGACTGTATTGCGTATTTCATTTCATTCCCTTGATTTTTCTAATTTGATTCCAATTTATTCAACGGCAAAACTGGTTATTTAGCAACGTGATCAGCCGTGCAACATTAAATTGCACGTATTCCAGATCAATGCTTTGTACTCCATTCTTTTGCATTTCCAACAAATCATCGAGACTCAACTCCAGCTCGGCTAGTACCTGTTGCCGGCCACGGTAGTTGACAGCGATATTGTAAACGCCGGGGAGGGGAGATATAAAAGTAAAAACAACGTTTAAACGCCGATTTTCCGGTACAGTAGACTCATGAATAACTCCCTCACGTTCCAGTTTCGCGTGGCCAAGTTTAAAGGGACCTTGTTGCCGGGTATCTGCAGGACTTGGGTCAGGTTCACCAGCAGCAGCAACAAAGCCAACCCTGCCTTTCCCTCTAGAAGCACTCGACTGGAACCGGACATTTTGCAGATAAGCCTTGTACGTTTCCAGCTGGCTCGAGAGGTAATCATTGTGATCACATATAGTACGGTAAACGGCCTTTAGCGATTTCAGTTCCGATTCCAGTTTGTTCCTTAACGAGCCAAGATGCGTTATCTCTTGTTCAACCTCTTTAGCTAAGGAATCGAGTACTGTAGCTGCAGAATGGCTGCTGGTTCCTGCTCCTTGGACTAGTTTCAATTCGCTCAACAGATCTAAAGCCCGTAGACCTTTCCTCACAAGCGATGGGTCTGATGATTTCGCTGCCACATCGGCCATAAACTCAAAATTAAGCCTTTGGCCGGGGATCCTGGCGGAAGGCAGACTCCTTAGAATATGCACAAAAACTGACTTTGCTTCCATATAAGCCAACTCAGCGGAGGACACGTCAAAGGCTTCTTCAAGACCTTCCACTATTTGACCGTACCGACTCGTTAATTCGAGCTGGTACGTATAATTCTCAGCTCTGGGCACTTGGGCTGGCGCCGGTCCTAGCTCTTGCAATAGTGAGCGAAGCTGGTGTCGTTTGCCTGCACTGTTATTATTATTGTTGTTACTGCTATTATTGCTATTATTAGCGCTAGCAGACAATCCGGCATTTGAACCGTCCGGCCGAGGAGAGTTTGTGCCGGTCACGGACATTTGCTTTTCAATAGTGTCCAGATGCTTTTCCAACAGTGCGTGAATACTGTACATTTCGTTGACGGTTACACTGATCTCGAGATCCGTTTTCGATAGAGCCACGTACTGGTCAAGCTCTAATTGCTCGTAAAAATCGCCCACTTCACAAAGCTCATTGAGAAACTTGTTTGTCGAGGCTTGATTTGCCTCACGAAATTCTTGTAGGGCATACATGTATGGCTCTTTAGCATATGAGGGCTTATTTGCCAGATTTTGCATCATCTTTGCTAGAAGCACAAGTGTACGTCGAGGCCTCTCCTTTGGCGAAGCGTCCACCAGCATATAAGCCTGTGGTGTTACAATAGCTGGGTTTAGATAGCGCAAGAAGAAGAAGCCTCCAATCAGAGAGCAAATAGCATTATCATTGGCTGCAGGATACTTTCGCCGGGCCAGGTTTCGGATCTGTTTACAGATCCAACGGATCCCGTATGGCACTGCATTAGCACTGCCAATAATACCGTTAACAAGCTCATCGCCCAGGGCCATTAGCTGCTTGACCCTTGGCTGTATTGTCGCCTGTACGAGTTCGTTTGAACTGGCCGACTCGTACGAGGCTGATCGCTGAGGCAGAGCTTCGGGTAAAGGCTCCCCCCTATTTTCATAGGCCTGCACCAACTCCGTATACACTTTGAGCGGGTTAATTTCCAAGTCCCGCTTTTCTTCTTCTAGCAAGGGGTTTATTATAGGGGAAAGTACATTGCGCAAATAAGACTGGCCTGGGCCACGTCGGGTATACGTTGTCATTAAACGCGAAACTGGGGTATTTGCTCGAATCTGAGCATTCAGCTCAGCGGTCCGTTCAAACTGGGAGGAGAGAACAGACTGGAAAACGGTGAGAAGCAAATTCTCTTCACGACTCTCGTACTGATTGCCATAGATTGTAAACATGACAATTTGTAGCAGCGAATCAATCTCCGATAGCGACACGAGCCTTACCAGGTTCGATATATAGCGCGGAGACGTCTGTAGAAGGAAGAAAATGTTGCCATACAGCCGCAAAGTCGTCTCTGGAAGTTCCTGGACCTGATCGAGGTTATCACGGTCGTACAACCGTGAGGAAATGTCGTTCTAAGAGTTTAGTGACAAAATAAATTTGCAAAAAAAAGTATAATTAATCAATGTAAAGCCAATGCCGCACTAGTGCCAAACAAAGCAAAGGTGGGAGGGTCGCAGATAAAATGCAAGAGTGTATACCTCATCGATAGCAATCCGATTTTGTATCAGCAACGCTATGCGTGCGTCTAAAAAGCGCAAATCCTTCTCCAGCACATAATTTTGTTTTGATTGAGCCGATATTTTCGTCTTTAACGATTTCAAGTTTTTTTGCACTGCATTCATTGTTAATTAAGCCATTACACTCTGAGTTGCACAAATTACCCTGAGAAAGAGCGTCGGAGACGTCAATATCGCGTTCAGCAGCGATTGAGTACAGAGCGTTCACACTATACCGCGACTTGCTTTCATTCAAGCTCATTTTGATTCTTCACAGAGACGCGATTGGAGGGCAAAGGGAACGCAATCACACGACCCACAAAACTGGAAAACAATTAGGACAAATAAATGCCTGCTTGAGCTTAAAACGTACGCACTTTACCCTCAATTATGGTTGGCGCAGAAGCGCCGCGTTGGCTTATTGCCGGCGTCGTCCTCACGGCGCGTCGCCTTTGTTTTATTTAAGGGTAATTTATGCTTCACATTTGATAAGGGGTTATATACAAGCGCAAGGGACTAGAGTGTATAGAGGATAGTAAAACAAGGAATAAGCAGAAGAATAATTATAAAGAGTAATTAAAAACAACTAGATAAATTAAAGATAATAATTTAGAAATAATAATAATAAATAATAATTATAAAAATAATAATTAACAATAATTATATGAAGAAGCAACAACAGTTAAATATACAAAATACTATATCGAAATTAAACAGTTATAAATTGCGTGTTAGAATGACACGCTTCACGCAGGCAGCTGGCGTAATCGGCGCTCTAACAGCCATTTGGCTCACTTTTTTCCTCGGCCTTGTACGGCTGCCGGAGCCTGTACAATCAGAGATTGTTCCAGCAGTAAGTCAATTGTTTTGGTTCGAGGCTAATTCGGAAAGTTGCCGTTATGGGCTCTGATTACATTTGGCTGCTACCTCCTAAGCTCGTTGGGATTCGACGTGCTTACATTTAAAGACAAGGAGGAAGATTACAAGCTTCTAGTGAAGGCAAGAAGGTTATTGGCTATTTGTCTCTAACATATGTAGGACATTGATGAAGCAAAAGTCTTTTTACGCGAGCACAATGTCGATGTTGATTAGACAGGCAAATGTATATCATTTTTGATGTCTGCTAATTATATATATTAGTCCAAGGAGATTCGGCAATAAACCAAATATTCCGTTTGCTATTCCAAGAATTTAATATGTGCAGGTTCTATATGATACAGATATTCTGTTTGATTTTGCAGGGAGCCGTGCTATTTGAAGTCTATGAGCTGTGTGCCTTGGGCTGAGGCGCTTTTATGTGAATGATTCCATACGATACTCTAAACCTCTCTAACCTTTTGCCACGCCCATGAACCTTAGAGGTAACTATCCGACTAGTTCGAATCGACAATTCGCTATTTGCATTCTCCAAGTCACCGTCTATTGTTGAATCAGTAAACCTAAACTGCGAATAAAGGCAGTTTTCCCTGCTCTTTACTGCGCATCAAGTGCTACGAAGAGCATAACGGGCTTTCTGTTTCTCTAAACGCTCCTGTTTTGCCCGCTTGTTCCTCGCTGCTGCCGACTCCCTTTGAGAAACTTCCTTCCATGAATCAAAAGCATCTTCGTTCACATCGTCTAGAGAAAATCTTCCCAATTCACCGCGTCGGTACCGTTCAATAAGACGATGACAAGCACGGTACTCGTCCAGTTCATTGCCTCTTTTCAGGAATTGCTCTCTTCGAGCAGCTGCACAAATGAGACTATACAAGTCATTCGACGGCCTTCGCAGCTTCCATACGTCGACATACTCAAACTGCCTTCTGCGGTTCAATTCGTAAAGTAGATAATCGGCCACTATACTTTCGTTTACAACGTTTTCCTTGAACGCATGAGTCAGACTCAGTTTGAGAGTAGTAATCGGATCGCCAACAAAGGGCATTAGAATTCCAGGCGTGTCTAATGCGTAAACTAGGGGCTCGTCATTTACACGGATTTTATTGCTGAAGGCTTTCGTACACGCTGGGTGAGCGGCTGTACGGGCGACTTTGGTTTTTCGCTCAACAGTCAAACTGCAAAATTCGTTTAAAAAGGTCGATTTTCCAACATTAGACATGCCAACGACCATCGTATTGAATCCCTGCTTTTGCTCTACACTGGCAGCGTACTCAATCACGTATCGATGCACTTGAGCCACTGATCTCGTATTCGATTTGCTCGTGAAAAAGACACGATTCGGTTCGTTCCATCGTCGGAGAGACTGCGATTAGCAAAGAAAACAGATTAAAAATTTAATTAATTAATGAAGTATAAAAGCGACCCTCTCGAAATCAAAAACAATCAAGAGTTTTACCTACCGCCATCTCTTCCCTGCTAAATCCACCAGATAGATCAAATTTATTGTAGACAATCACACGTGGAACGCTTGCCAGCTGAGTATCGAGCATAGGGTTACGGCTCGTTACTGGCAGTCTAGCGTCCCTCACCTCAATCAGCATATCAATATTTCCCAGGCCTTGGCCTATCTTGCGAAGGGCAGCCGCCATGTGTCCTGGAAACCAGGGCTGCAAGTGTGTTTCCGAGGGCAAAAACACCTTTCGAGGCTCAAAGTCGGGATACCGAGTCTGCCTTGAGTCATCTGACCTCCGTCGGGGCTCTCCTATCTTATTATCTAATCTCGTATCCATTACCGTAGCGTAACCTCTTGTCTGCCTTTGCATTGGGCTTTGCGACTGGCCATTCGGGTTTCCGCGTAACGGAGTTTGTGGCGTCAGTGAACGGCTATTGTATTAATAAAAGTTGAAGTTTAAATCGTTTTATTGTCGATTATTGTTGAAGAAATACACAAAGTATCGTGATTCCATTGTAATTATCAGGAGAATAAAGGTACATATCGAGAAATGATCATTTTATTATCGGGTATAAACTCAACATGTATCTGCAGAAAATAGTCCAAGAAATTATGATTGAAGATGCAGGAATATTACCCTAGCCATTCATTTAATGCCACACGCATTTCCTCTGCTGAGCCTTTCACCGATCTAAATTAGTTAGCATGAAAATCGCTTAATTCAAACATACAGTCCGCGCTCTTCTAAGGCACGCTCTGCTTCAATACGATGCATTTTATTAGCACCGCCTGCACGACGCAGCAGGTTATCGTCCACGGCGATATAATCCTCGTAATCTTTCAACCGGTTATGTAAAATATTTGGGGCATACAGAATATCGGGAACATGCCGGGCCAGTAATCCGTGTGAACTAGAATTAGACAATGATTATAGAATTAAATTTTTTTTATTTATTTATTTGATTTTGATTTTAATATTTTTCTAATACATATATTTTTTTATTTTTAATTTCATAAGTTTCTGCTTCTTTTATTAAAACTCACCGACAAAGTAGCGCTAGAGGACGCTGGTCCATTTCTAGTTGTGAAGCATTTAATTGGAACCGTTCCAAGCGTGGATCTGCATCCAAAGCCTGAGCTTTAGCCTTTTCCTGGCGGCGTCGTTGAACAGCTGCAGTGCTTGGCAGCACACAAGTGCCCGGCACTAGACCCGCAATTAAAGGTACCAAGAGCGGTGTCAGTTCACCAAAAACAAGGGCAATCATCACAAAAGCCGGAGCCCGTCGCAGATCCCTGCGGGTGCGATAGAGTAATTGGAACTGCGACCGAGTCAGTAATGAACTTGCTGGATTTGTGCGAACAGCAGCAAGAACAGCCGACGGGGATGAGAGACCGGTTTCAGCCACTATACGACGCATTTCACGGCGATTACGCCATAATTGCCGAACACCCGCACGATAAAAAGCAAAGTACGCTTTGCCCTTGGCGTGAATTTTTTTAAATAACGACATTTGTGCTGATTCAGTAGGACTCGGGATCTTTAGCGGCGGCGGCAGCGAAGTCGCTGCATTTACAGGATCCTTCAAGTACTCACTGCTGCTGACAAACCGGGTTTGTCTCAGCAATGCGAAGCTTGGACCTGCCAGTCTGCGGTAGCAAAGGCATTTGCGAGCTGTGCTTGCCCTCGACAACATGTGCAGCAGCGGAGGCAACGTTCCCTGCTCGATATTACGAGTCAAATATCCGACTAAATTTAAGCTCCCACAGTCCGAGCTCAATCGTGCAGATTCGCGACTAGACCATATACTCTAACGAAAATGACTGGCTCTAGTCTGCGCCATACAAGCCCGTTATCTGCCAAAATCTCTGGTCCCGCCGATAGGCAGTGGGTCTTGAGGGTACTGTGCAAAAGTATTGCTGACTTTTGCTTGACGCTTTGCGAGGTAGAGGCGGGCGATCAGACGGCAATTCACCCAAATTTGTTCTTGTTGCTGTGTGTATAATATTTTCGGTGCCTATTACGAGTTTTAGTATATAAGTGCTTAAATTATTATAAATAAATATGTTTATATATTCACAAATACTATTATTTTGTATGATGTCTATATATATGGTACATTTATTGATTTAATTTGTTTTATTATTTTTCTACTATTATTTATCCCTTACGACCTCTAATTATTAAAATTTTATCATCAAAATTGTATTAATTAGGCTGCCATTTACCAGATCTGTTTTTACTGTTATTTGAATAATACAAATTAATTAATATTATAATCAACCAGAATTGTACTATTACTGCTCGAGGCAGAATCGCTCAGGCTCAGTCTCAGACAAAGGCTCGAGAATCTGCCTTCGCTCCCACAATGACAGACGTGAGTGTGTCGAATGAGCGGGGGATCCCCAAGGCGCCGTTTGTGTCTCTTGAGGGCATTCGGCTCGAGGACGTGGACGATAACCTGGTAAAGTACCAGGAAGCAATTGCAAAGTACAGATTTATGGAGCAGAGCTTGCTCCGCCAGTCAGCTGGATTACAAGACAAGATGCCCGATATTGAAAAGACACTGGCTATGGTTCGATTTCTCTCTGATCGAAAGGCAGAGGCCGAGGGAGAATGTGATGATGACGCAAGGCCATTAAGTACACGGTTTGAGCTCAACGACACGCTTTACGCAACGGCAAAAGTGCCGGTGAGGGATACAGTCTACTTGTGGCTGGGCGCAAACGTTATGCTCGAGTACCCGATTTCAGAGGCAATTGAACTGCTAGAGGGAAAGCTCAAGGCTGCGCAAAGTACTTTTGCTTCGTGTGAACGAGATCTCGAGTACCTGCGCGAGCAGATTACGACTATGGAGGTAAATACGGCAAGAGTATACAATCTTGGTGTATCTCTGCGACGGACTGCTGCTGTTGGAAAGAGCGCAGAGGCGCCAGTAGCGTAAAGTCTGGATCCGATGGGGAAACAAGAGTCGGAGAGCATATTTATTTTTATTTATTTACTTGCCGATTAGTATCATATCCGCCAACATTTGCCAATCTAGTCTTGAAAGGGGGTTAGACTCGTGAAAAACAGCCTATGTACTATGCACAGTCTACGGGGGGATAGACGGAAACCGTCTCAAGCTTTGTGTCAATTTGTGTATTATATTATAGCAATCATCGCCATATTATACTGCTGATCAACAATGAATGAAATCATGCAAATAAAACCAGCCCACATTATAGTACAGATTCCGTGTTCAACAAATAGCTGCTCTGTCCCCAATCCCACGGAAGAGCATACCTTTTCAGAACCCCGTTGAAATTTGTCCAAAAGAATAAAGAGACAGTGAAATGTATAGATGTGTTATTCAACATAAAATAAAAGATACAAATTCGCGCCAAAACCAAACAATTCATAACGAGTATAGACTGTATATTAGGCCATAAGTATTGCGGCATTAGTTGAGTCTTTTCCGTATCATATCATTTTGATAAAAGTGTCGCTCAAATACTGGGGAAAATAGAGGAAAGTGTGCTAGCAAAGCAGGGATAACTGATATGTCGTTGAAAATTCATTCGAGAAAAAAGGGGGGTAAAAAAGGATCGTAATGTACCAAACGGCTCCATTTAAAACAAGTGAAACGATAAAAAAAAAATAGAGGTATTGAGAACCATTGGCTACTGCAAAAGGCCTTAAGACGGGATATCTGACATTCGACCATGAGCACGGCCGTTAGGCAAATGACCAACGGCAAAGATGAGTGTAAAACAATTTGGCACTTTGGGAAAAGACGGGAAGGAAAGAACAAATACTTTTTGGAATAGATGAATAAACACAAGAAGAAACCGTGCACGCCTAGGCTTTGTTTTCCATCAATTTCATATCGGCCGGGTAGGTTCGATTGTAGATTTCATGGATAGTTTCACCGTCCCAGGGCTCGGAAACGACACTGGTCTGGTCAGCCTCTGACATGGTGGAGGAAAGACCCTCGACAGGGCTGATTGAACTGCTGGAAGACCCAATACTCCACTCGTCCAGAGGCGTTGGCAAATCAGCCATTTCCAGATCGTCCTCCTCCTCGGGAATACCTCCACTGTAGATATCAGTGCGCAGAGCAGGGAGACGATACGCCCTGTCCCGGTCATACCCATCGCCGCGTACGACATAGTCGTATTCCCACCGCAACAGTTTGTTTGGCTGGATCTGTGGCATATACAGTCTTTGTGCAACAAAGTATACCATTATAGCCAGGCAGCTTCCGCCCACAAGATCCACAAAGTAATGGTGGGTCAAGTACATTGTACTCCACCAGATCCAGAGCACATATGCCCACAGGTAAGGCTTGAATCGGGGGAAAACGTGGCCCATAAACAGAGCTTCAATAGTAGCACTTCCACTATGGAGACTGGGAAAGGCACCAAAGACCATGGGTGAGGCGGTAAAAGTAGAGGTATAAGCAGCATTACCAAACAGCTGGTCAATGCGTGCAAGGCCGCCCGGAGAACCCGGGATATCGTACGTGGCCGGAGCGAGTCCGTACATATTTTCGTACCAAGGCGGAGCACAAGGAAAACAGATTTGGATGGTTACACCAATCAAGTTCATCCACCCAAAGCTAACGGCAAACGTGGGAGCACTGCCAGGCGGGCCAAACACAAAGAGGAGTAGGGACACGATAAACGGGGCACCAAAGTGAATGATACCATACGGCAGCCAGGCAAGCACGTCCAGCACATGGTTTGTGTGTTTAGACAGGATGTTTGACAGATTGGCCCCGTACACAATATTCTCCACTGTTGGCAACACGCGCACCCAAATAGGTGAGCGCCATTCAGCGGGAATAAACCCGCACGAGACCCAAAAGATGAGCCAAGAGCCGATTGGCAGGAAAGCAATGAAAAACTGATGAGTCACGGGGAAAACGAGTGATAAGAGCAAAGCACTGGCCACAAAAAATTTAACAAGCGGCCCCGGGTTTTCTATCATGCACAGGGAAAAAATGCCCAGAATTGCCAGCACCAGGTACTGTGCATCGGTAAGGGCCCACTGCCGTTCCCGTAACGATTTAATACTGTGCCGAGGGTCCCATGACAGATTCAGATGCGTGATTGGGTGAGGAGAGGCCATACCGAGCCGAGCTACAACTGCGCGCCTTAGAGCGCGCGGCATTGGCAGCCTTAAATGTAAGGGCCTGTCATCTTGCTGTGCTAAAGTATTGACGTGCAGAGCCCCCGGCTGCCGTTCCGTCAGTAAATTCTGATGCTGTTCTCCAGTTTCTGGAGCCTTATTTGCCCTTTGGCCTTCGCCGGCCAGGAAAACCCTAATCTTGCGCCAAGGATCAGAAATTGTCGCCAGCTTCTCCGCTAGTGCCGCACTCAATGAGGCAGCTTCATCGGCAGCGGTATTCGCGGAAGGTCCGGTCTGCTCGCCTTTGCCTTTGTGTGACCATGAATCACGTGGCCAATGCTCAAATGCCGTATGGTCCTGCGCAGGAGCAGTCGCTGGGGCAGTAGTGACGCTCATGAGCCAATTTGCCCCGGAGATTTAGGAGAAAAGTGACCCGGGAAAATAGGGCAGAGAGTAGAAGAGAAAAGGCCGCCCGGCCAGAGGGAAGGGGGAGGTAGAAGAAGAGCGGAGAGATCTGTGGCCCTTACTGTAAAAATAAGAGTCAAGAGTCAGGCCAGATCGAGGGTAGTGGAAAGGCTGGGCGATCTATTTTGGAGAGTGTTGTTTTGCGCGTATTTATTTGTATCCAAATTCGATATTACATGTTTTGTCTACGTATATATTTTATTGCGTTTCCACCATACACTATACGCACTCGGCAGCGATAAATTTTACCCTGCACTGTGCCCGCTATACATACGCACTGGAAGCGTATACACTTCCATTCGAGTCTGTATCGATATACTGGAGATTTACAAGTAACTCGACCAGGCCAAGTATGATGCAGGAATTTTTCCATACAGCGCAGTGTAAATATTACACCTTTTCCAGGCAGGACAAGACTTGCATGTAATACTTGTAGTACATGTAATACCATGTACATGTACATGTACCATGTGGCCAACCCGTAATTCTCGGCGGCACTAATACGTGTGCAATATGTTGTAACCCTGCTACACTTTATTGGCAATCATTCCCAACGTCTACGGTTGCTGACGCTCCGACAGCTAAAGCCGACGGTGCTCAACTACAATAACCTGATACAGCTGTTTCATCCTGACCGCGCAAAATCCAGTGGATATACAAGTAATGTGATGTACATGTAATGTGACGGCAAACACGAATCCATTCATTGCATTACTAATATTATACTCATTTTTTATTCCACAAATTTCACATTGCCTCGGCCCGAGCGCGCATACTACACCGGCCGGTTTAGGCCATCACGCTCCGATACCGCCGATAGCATTGGCATAATCGATGACTTGGCCATACGCTTATGTAGCACGACGTTACTCGTCTGCCATCGTCTGCCATAATTTAAAAATGTAAGCTTAGGGTCTACGGGTGCCGTGAGATTATGATTCAAGTAATCCTCCTAGCAATACAATTGCCGCTCTTTAAACACGCGAAAACTGTAAACTGTAAAGCGTATATAACCGCGTGAAATAATAAAGCCGGAAAAACGATAAACAGCGTGACGTTTGTTGGCAATTCTGATTGAGCGAATAAAGATCTCCGCTTTATTTGCCGCCTTTACTGACGGTTACTTGCTATCGCTGATTTTTTACTCCATATATTTCACAGCAGAAGCGTGCCACACCGTTGGACCCGTGTACAATACTGCTTTTTCTTTAAAGGTTTACATTCGTTTACAATCAAGAGAGAGGTTAAAAGATCTTGCCATAGAGAGAATTCATTGTCATTGCCGCTATACATAATATATTGCACTGGTATAATTCATTGTGTAACTCGTCCGACAAGCGACCCTGCTTGATTATTTTTCTACAATGATATAATTACATTAAGACTGGGCGCGCGCCCATTCGTCCAAAATGGCCCTTGTGGTTCGTGCTCACAAGAATCTTGCTGGCTATTCGCTTCACTCGAATAAATACTAGTTCCCACTACTGCCTGCGCCTGTACAGGTAATAGCCGCTGCGTATCCACTGCGGGTTTAGGTCCTCGATACTTGCGTGAAAATTCAAGGCATTCGCCCATTGGACACTCGTGCTCAGACGACACGGTTCGTGTCGCGTTACTCATATTGTCGAGCATTGGCACTTCAGCCCTTGAATTTATCCTATTTGTGCCTCCGACCTGAGCCTCACTGGACCTTCTCGGCCGTCCATACTGCTCAACTCCGATTGTTGCTGTATCAACATTACGCATTTCTTGTCGCTTCGCCTTTAGCGCAGTAGCTGCTGCCAACATCTCTTTACGCTCCCGTTTCTCCCGTCGACGTCGGCGTTTCTGTTCGATTCCTATACGTATTGCCTGCGCACTGCGCTTAACAAAAATAGGCTCACTGGCCTCTGGAGGAACTGTATCAAATACTGCTGCAGGACGCAGAATCCGACTCAAGGATTGTGAACGTAAGCGGCCTTTTGGTGGAGGTGATCGCGACCTGCGCAAATCACAATCCAACCTTTCCACTTTTTGTGCCTTTTCCGGTTTATGCACCGTTTCCGAAACTCCAGGCACATCCATCCTGGGTCGTGCCGAAGTAACAAATGCTGGAGGTGTTTTTACTACACGCAAGGGTAGGCAATTAGCCTTTCTGGCTGCCGATAATACATTGTCCTTGGCTCCTAATCCATCGTATTCTTCGTCTTCGTCTCCAGACGAAGGAAAAGTGGGATCGATATCGTTTGGCTTGCCCAGCATAGCCTTTTGTTCCGCACGTCTTGTTTCAATAGCAGAAGCGTAAGCTGAAGAAAGCGGGACGTCTTCATCCAAAGTGCCCGGACAAAAATCCGTAGAGTCGGGTAGAAGACTAGTTTTACGACGTGGACGGTTAGCACTAACAGTCCGGAAAAGCTGCTGCATCGGGACGTCTTTTCGCCGACCCAAACTAGAAAGCCGTCGTCTGTGCCCTTTTGGCGTGTCCTTTGGCAAAGCGGGAGTATCTTCAATAGTCATTTCTGCAGTCTGTTCAGCGCTTAGCTGTGCGCCTTTCTGAACTGTAGAATCCACATGTTCCCCTTCTGCATCGCTCTCAATATCTTCTTCATAGCCGCCTTCGTCGGGATAGTTTTTAGTCTGAAGACGAATCATTTCAGCCAGCTTTTCTTCGTCGTCTTGGTCGTCTTGTTCATCCTGCTCATCTTCGTCAGCTTGATCATCTTCATTATCCTGATCATCTTCATTATCCTGATCATCTTCATTATCCTGATCATCATCATTATCCTGATCATTTTCATTATCTTGATCATCTTGATCCTCGTTATCTTGATCCGGACCTGGACAAAAGTCAGAATCGGCTGTACGCTTCAATGCATCGTAAACAGCATCAGCGCCTTTAGCGCAGACCCCATCTGAATTACGATCAAATGCCTTGGCATTTTCAAAAATTTTCCGCGTCTGGTCATAATTGTCATCCTCGTCCGCTGCCAAACTGCACTTTGCTATTTCAGTATCTTTATGCAGTACGCTATCGAGGACACTTTTGCAAGTCGCCCGTAAAGTTTTGTTGGACGGCTTTGTCTGTGTCGCGTTTGCACCGCGACTAGAGTGCTCAAAGTCATCACTATACTCAGAAGACGTCTGCCGCTGAGGTCGAGGCATTGGGCAGGCTGCAAATGTGATTTTTCGACAAAAAGGACGTTTCGAAGCTTCTGTTTGCGGCTGAACTTCAATGCCGCCAATGTCATCAGTACAAGCCGACGATAAAGATGGTGATGTCGGTGGCTGTGGCCGTAGCATACGGGACAGAAGCGATGTTCTTTGCTCAGTGTCATTCTTCACACTATTGTCGCAAAGCTGAAAATGCGAATTTTCCGTACTCGTTGATGGGGTATCAGAAACAATGAGTCGTTTACGGAAATGCTGAACGAAAATCGTATCATTCTCGTCCGAAGTACTCGCTTCATCTGTCGTAGCAGAGAGCAATTGCGGGGGATGACGTTGGCCACAAGATATCGCGGCTTGATCGAAAAAGAAATGCTCGTTATTATCATACACACCGTTGCCGAAATTCTCTCCGTGCTTTTCGTCCTTGAAAAAACCGTCTGTATTTATATGCTGCTGGCCACCTCTGCGACCTTGTTCGTACAGTTGGGCTTTGCCTAAGCCATCGTACTGAAACTTTTCTATTTTGCTTTGGGCAAAACAGTCTCCGTGGCCATCACTGCTTCCATTTCTGCGTACTTGCACCGGTGTATGAAACATTGTGCACCCCGCCATTTTATTACGTAGAGTAATAAAGGCAAATAAGCTTCCACTCTAAATAGAGCAGTGGCCTCTAATGGAAGGTAATCAGCTTTCTGACCATGAATATATGCATCGCTTCTTGCCAACCTCCAAAATGTCGAGTTTTCTTTAGATGCAACAAAAAACGTTGAGCAGAATATTGACTTTGTGCGGAAGCCGGAAAGGAAAAAGGTAGAGCACACACAAATGAGTAACGCGTACCTTACACTTAACAAGTGTATGCACTAAAAAAAGCCTTAGCGGGCTGGAAAAATGTGCTTTGCTGCAACCAAACAATGTATGCACTAATATCGAGCGGGATTAAAACAGCAAACAGCTGTTACAGCGAGACCCGGCAAAGAAACATGCACGCGTCCGACACGAAATAAAACCGGGAGACAAGACTTGAACAAGGCATTTTAATCTTTGAACAGGCTAGTGTTTTGTCCAGAATGTCCAGTGGTTATGTGTCGCTCAAAAGTTCCGCCTATGCGTTTAAAAAATCGATCAGCTAGTAGCATGTATATAATATCGCCATGTTACTTGATTGTAGCGCATTTAAATTTTAATTTATTAATGATTGATATAGCAAAGCATGATACTATGAAAATGTTATGGATCGTGAAGAGTATTTCCTGATCTACACATAAACATTGCCTATTCGATCAACTTTACTGCATATAATGTCTCAAACATTATTGTTTAAATCTTTTGCAACTATGAGCCTAACAATAAACGTACGGGTTCCTTATCAGACTCCGCTCAACAGTCGAAGCAGTCTAGTTCAAAAGAGTATTCTTTAATGGACCAAGATTATTCATGCATTCGCCAATCGCCTGCATTCGCGTTGTGCATACTAATGTAGATATGTGGCTGCTTTTGCTCTCTAGTATTTTTCACCGTTAATTGAAATTATTTGAAATTTTCGAATGTTTATTAATTTATCATGAAAACGATTGGTAAAGCCAATAACATAGTGCTCAAAACACGCAAAGGTCAAGGGCGCACGAATAAGAAAAGTCTCGACTAGTTGAAAATTAGGGTGCGAAATGGGAATGAAGACTAAGTGTACGGCCGGCCATACTCTGTGTCACCCTACCCCTAGCACTTTTACAGTTCTTCAAGTAATGTTATAAGCAGATCTTGGAAGATCGCAGAGGCGCCAGGCTTACTTTAATTTTGCAAGCAACACTATCGCCAGGGTTGCCATGGCGACCTTTATGGGTCGCAAAGTTTACATAGTAAACAATGAAATCATACATGCGGATATTAACACGCGCAATTGATCGAAACATTTGATCGCTTGCACCTGTAAAGAAACTATCAACCGCAACACATTTGGGTTGCTTCGCCAAAGTGATTTGAATCTTGAACAGGTATAGTGACATAAATTGCGCGCGCGACTGCGAAGGCTAGTGCCGGCTTCTTCTACTGCCCTTGAGGTTAAGCATGTAATCTCTCACGCTCAAAAGTCAATACTGCACTTTAGACAAAGCCTTTCTGACGTACATTTTACATTCTTGACGTAGGAAAGGAGAAACAAAGGATAAAGGCGGGTGTCTCTTTGCTAAGTTGCCTAGTCATTGCACAGTCAATACTAATGGCTTTCAATTTGACTAGTCAAAATCTATTACCGCAATTTTTTTGATATTTTCGAGCACACGTGGACCTTAGCTGCCTGACCTTCAACGTTTTTTGCGCGCCAATATACGAGATTAAATACTAACTGTCGCTTTAGATATTCTATCTGGTCTAATTGCCGGTTCCACTCTATCCGGAACAAGGCAAACTTTGAAACTTTTCAACCCCGTTACCGATTGTGCGACTTGGCAAGGAGCGCGGGCGCCCTTAGCTTGACGTCGCACAAGTTTGGACATTTTCAAGTCCTGTATGTGCTTTGCCTTTCAATTCTCTTGCTGTTTTCAGTGTTAAGTTGCTAATATAATCTATTTTCAGACTCTAGAAAACTCCTAAGGGCAGGTTCCCGAAAGTCGGCATTTGCCTTTATTTCCGAGTCTACAATATCAACCAATTTAAGTGAAATTTACAGAAAAGGTACGTAAATGTTTAGCTGTCGGTCTTGTTGGCTTTAAGCTCAATTCGGGAAAATTTAGTCTTTCTTATTTCTGAAAATCTCTTTGCCGTTGGGCATATCATATAAAAGATGCGATTAGCTATTTCCTCTCTACTAACCACACAGAGTGCATACGACTGCAATTTTGATAAGCTCGATTGACTTGTTCAGCCAACAACAACGCTGAGCTTGCGAAACGGGATCTGCTAGCTGTCGTACTCGATACGCTATCCGAGCGCAAGAAGCTGCTATTAACTGGTTATCCATCTAAAAATTCGGTCATAAAAAAGTCTTGTAATTAAGCCCCTGCTGGTTCAGGAGGTCTTAATTTGAAACTTGCTTTTTCTGTTTGAGTATTTTCCGTTTGAACTTTTTGTCAAGAGTATTCCGTTCAAACTCTTTGTTTTTCTTTTTCATACGCCTCCTACAGCACTGCTGGCCATTGTTTGTACGGAGTATATCAATAGCTGTTCAGAGCTTAAGGTGAACACTGTAAGGCGCACTCATTCAGTTGTCAAGGAACAGGTTCTGATTGCAGATCTAGATCAACCAAATAATCTTAAAAAAATACAACAAAAGAAATATCGGAATTCAAAAACGGCACATCATGCCGCCTATTCGGACGAGCAAGCACGCTAACAGCGCTCCTTCATCACAATACGCACGGCAATCATTATCCTCAAGGCCCCTACAAATAGCAGAGGCAAATCAAGATCTGATGGTCGAAGCGCTAGGGATAAGTATTCATCCGGGAGAAGCGGACAAAATATACCAGTATTATTCGTGTCAGGAACCAGACGGCGAAGGAGACGAGCACAATGATCGGCAGCAAACCACCACCCGTTCATATCAGTACTCACAGCCGCGGGAGGCAGACGACTTACCATTTATTTCCTGTGCTACTGCTGTTGATTCTGCTCTTGACAGCGAAGAGTATACAAAATATCTAGAGCGTCCACCATCCCGCTGGGAGTCGGCTGATTTTTCAGAGTACTTTAATGAGGACGTGCAACCCTTCTCCGGACTTGAATCGCCATTGCCAATCTTTGAACAAGCTCAGGACCCAAGAGACCGGCAGCAAGGCTTATCGAGCAAAGACGTACACAGTGGTCAAAACGAATCTGCCACAGTTGTCCTAATGTCGCCACAAACACCATTGCAGCACAAGATTGCTTCATCAAAGCATACAGGAGACAAAGCAGATCCCGCATTGGCCTCGAGGCAGGGGTTACCCTCGCCTCCAGGCTCAAGCTGTGTACCCCAACACTTTTTCAACCCGCAGTCACTCTTGTTGTCTGATCCGTGCCTGGACCCTTCTTCGTACCTTAACAACGCAGAGCCAGGGGCGATTGACACGGAGTCCAATTTCCAATCTTACCGCAACGCCTCCTACTCTGTAGCTGCCCCACATGGTCAGTCCTTTGTCCATGTGGCCCCACAATCTTACGCGTCTGAGCCAGCGAATCTCTATGCGCCAGATCAAATCTACGCTACTGCTCCATCCTGTCACTATTCGCCTCCGTACTCCTCTGATGCTGATCTAGGTACAGACTATTCGCAAAGCGGATACGAGTCAGTAGGAACACCGCCAGGATCGCACTCATTCCCCGTCAGTAACGAGCCTTTAGTGGCGCTAATGACTCCAAGTGTTAAAGTCGAAACTTTGCCACCAAAGCCTCTATACTCTTCGCAATCTAGGGCAAATGTTGGTACACGGCCCACCCAGTTCCTGGTGACGACGCCAACGAACTCACGGTACAGCGCTGCGAATCGAGCAGGAGGCACACAGCCCTACAGTACTGGTCGTGGGCCAAGGCACGATGATGGCACTGGGACAGTTGGGGGCTACATGACTACCCGACAGTGCCACGTGCCCCCACACGTTATGGCCAGCCTGATCGATGGACCAAACGAGGGAGTGTACAAGTTTACTTGCTTGTACAAAGGCTGTGGTAAAAAGTTTTCTCGTAAATACAACATCCAGTCGCATATTCAAACCCATTTGTCTGACCGGCCCTTTCGGTGTCCTCATTGTAAAGCAGGGTTTGTTAGACGACACGATTTGCGGAGACATTTGCGGATCCATGGCGGAGAGGAAGCAAAGAGCTGGATTTGTGAGTGCGGAAAAGCGTTTGGCCGTTGCGACGCACTAACAAGACATAAACATCGAGGCATCTGTATTGGAAGCGTAGTTGAAAAAAAGGATGCTGTTCAGCCCCGGAGGCATAGCCAGCAGCAGCAACCCGAAGAGCAGAAGCACAGGCACAGTCCCTCTACAGACAGTTCCATTGATACTTTAAGGCACCCTTCAATGCCTATTTACCGTGAGTCTGGTGTACCATCGTATGACTTTAGGGAGACTGGAAGGCCGAGATACGTTGGAGAGTCTGACAGTGACGAAGAGGAATTCGACTCTGAAAGAGGGAGGCATCTCATGGACCGGCGGCCAGAGATGCTGGGCCAACGTATGCTTGACAAGGAAGTGCTTGCAAGGCACTCCCTGGTTTTAGGTCGTGGTTAGTGATGACTTTGTGATGACTTTTGCTGCTGTGCAGGAAAAAGGTAGCGGCTTAGTAGATCGAATTGGCCGTCGGTTTGTGCTTTTCATGTCAATTATTATCATCATCTTTTCTTCTTTCAATACACGCTTTTATTAATTTTCCGATACACCTATTTCCAGGAGTCAGGCTCACTGATACGTGTTTGGGAATATGGGATTGTACATGTCAAAGGGATGTCACCTTGTCGATCTGTTTTCCCTAAATAGCACTCGTCAGGTATCTTTGTTCCTACACAATTTTCACATTTGTTTTTTTTAATTTTTAATTTTTTTTTTTTCATGACCTATCCGTTTATCCATTTCCTCGTTTCCCTGCGTTATCGTAGCAATATTTCCCACGAGATTAAATAGGTTGTCCAGAGTATCTCAAAATTGGAGTTCAAGGAGATCAGCAAGTTACGCGTTGGAGCGTTGCCTGTATTTCCAGACAGCAGTACTATCGCGTCGTATTGTGCAGTTGGCTGCGAGAAATTGTGTGGTACTTCGAGGCAACGTGCACGAGCAATCAATGGCCGCAAATGCAAATTAACCGCCCATCGGTGGCTCTTGCAAGGCTTTACTTGTTTTGATCATGGTTCCATAGTTAAAATCCAATATTCTTCTTTATCAGTAAGTTTTATGTTTTAATTTTAAACCGCCCTTGTGCTTTTCGTTTACATTTTGCCATTGACTCACGAATTTGTCGGCATCTGTTATACATCGTCCGATAATTGGCAAATAAATTGATAAAAATCCATTGTAACTATATCTCGTCCCCATACTAAATCAATTTTCCGGTTACTTGGTTAACATTCGAATGAAAGTGTGTAATGATGTCATTGAAAAGCTTATGTCTATTGTGGCGTTGGACGCTTGGCAACCAAACACAAAACAAAACGAGTCGGCAATGGATATTCCCTTTCTTTTTTGCGTGCAATGCGGTAAGTTTACAAAAGATTTAAACGACTCTTGATATCGTGATTTGCTACTGACGATTGCCAGGCCCTGGAGTCAACAACCCGTGCAAATGTAAAATTGTAGGGCCAACAGTGGGATTTATCGTTATGATTGGCACTGCAGTCATTGCATGGCCCGCCGCTATTCTCACTGGCGGATGCACAAAGCCTGCGAAAAAGTGCTGGGCGTTTCCGGGTAAGTGCTGCGTAAGTGGTGGTTACGACTAATGCATATTGCAGCCGAATCTAATTGGTCTGTGTCGAATGCAATACCCATATGAATTTGTCACAGAGGGCAATTGATGTTTAACTTGTGGCTTTTGTGATGATACTGATGGTTTGAATATACATGTTTTTGATAATGCGTCAATTGTGTTGAGTGGTTTATTGTCTCGAGGAAGGGTAAGTCGAGCAAACGTATTTGCATCCAATATACATTGCAAATTGATCCAAATTGTCGGCGAAATATATTTCCGGCGTTGACTGGCTGTAATCTATGGGTGTCAAATTACTGGCCAGTCTACAAACATAATCAGCTGCCTTCTCCTGTAGTGTAATTCACATTGGCCCGTGTATGTTTTTGTATTAAATACGGTGTGAATGTAACCCGTAAGTTTCATCAGTAGACTGACAGCATATGACTGCGCAGGGGTCTTTTCGTTACTTGTGTATACTGTCTTTCACAGTTTGCTTTGTACTAACGACGTGAGCGTTTGCCACGAGATTGGAATCATGATCACATAAAACACTTTACCCGGTTGTATAGAGGGCAGCATAGGTAAACATAGCAATATTGTCCTTTATGCATTCTTCAGGCGTTCTTAGATTGATCAACTTGATCCTTTGTAGCTACCAACCAATCTGTCTCTGTCTGCTCTATATGCGACGGCAGTGCTCGTTGTGCTGGAGGCGAGTATTCGCGCAAATGTGGCTGCGTGCGAATACTATATGCAGGTACGTTTGCAGTGAACGGGTAATGCAACGGCCCATGAGGCAGCAATGACAAATATTCTCCGAACTAAACGGACTTACAACTAACTGACAATAATGATCTACGCCGCATGTTCCTTTGACAAATACAGTGTCATGTTTGACTACCATCGCACGCAGAATTGGGCAATGCCATATAAGATTTAGCAGAATTGCCGTTGCAATTGAGCCAAAAGTAGAAGATGGCTGGAATAAAGACGTGTATTTAAGAAACAGATTACTAGTGCAAGAGGCGGCGGCTGCGGGATCTAGGCATCCGTACTCTGTTCTAAAAATAATGCATCCCCACTCGTAGCGGCTATTTACTCTATCCATCCAGTAGTAATAAATAGACGAAATAGACTAAACAGAATAAGAGTATATAGAATGAGAGTAAATAGAATGAGAGTAAATAGAATGAGAGTAAATAGAATGAGAGTAAACTGCATAAATAGAATGAGAGTAAATTGCATAAATAGCAACACACCTCCGCATGAAGTCTTACGCATTTTACAGTTTTTTGCGTACGTCCAAGTAAGGGTTCAATTAAATAAACATCTCTGTAGAGTACTTAGACTAGATATAAGCTGAGATAACAAGGGTATAAAAAGTCTACTTCATCGAGGCACCCGTACCCATTAGCGGGTACAAGCAGGCCCAAACTGGTAAACGCATTTCTGCTTCTAGTCGTTCCTACATAAAGCCACGTATAATCACATTATTCGCCCAAAACATGACATGGCGTAAGAGCACCGAACCCGTGACTTCGTTTTACAATTCCTTGGGCAGAGAGTGACTGCACTGTGCTGCTATATTGAGCATACAAACGACTTTTAGCTTTTAGAGCAATTGGACTTTTATTCTTGTGCAAAATTCTATTTTTAAAGGAGCAGCGTTTGACTTTGTAATGCAATTTTTTCCAATCCCAATCCTTAACAAGCGACGCCGTATCGCTCGACCAATGTAAAGCACGCTCGACCTCGTTTGCTCGCACACCTGCACACACGTGCTGATCGGCTCCTATACTTAAATAGTAAATCAGGGTTTTCTGCACCACATGCGGCAACGTAACGGTTGAGCGTTGGAAAATAAACAACAATATCATTTACTATATATCCTAGGAGCCCAACAAATTTCCCTATGCTCCGTGCAAAAGGCCGTGAAGGAGGAGCCGTGGAGAGGGGATCATAGTATCTACCGTCAAGTCAGCTACACGAGCCAGCACAACAAAAGGTTGTGTGGTAAGAGTCAGCATTTTGCATACATTCGCTTCACCGCGTTTGCATAATTTTGCATACATCGCATTGTGCATACATCGCTTGCATATAGATCGACTCAGGTTGGAGGCGACTATTTCTATCTGTCTGCTTCAACTCGGGAACGGGCTAAAGTACAGACTCGCAAACGCCATCGGCCGGCGCGGTCAAACTTGTTTTACTTTGCATTGAGACAGATTGTGCCATAGCCCAACTGGAACAGGCACCTCGACGGACGGCTCAATTAGCAGTAAAACTGTTGCAACTGCAGACTTAGACTGCTGTAGTCTTGTATTGTCTCAGTATAAAGCGTTGCACAGTGCACAATGTTCACTGGATGGCGACAATTAACTTTGCTGCTAGTGCTTTTGTTCTCTGCTTCATTTCTAGTTGATGCCGCTGCTGTTACGAGCACACAATCCTCTGACAGCGAGAAGGACCAAACTCTAGGACTGTTCAAGATTCTCGGCAGCCTTAGTGGACGCGTATCCAGCGAAAGGCATACTTTGCATAAACGACAAAAGGCGGACACTGGGCAATTAAAGTTTCCATCAGAAAAAGATACTGCAGCCAATGGATTGCCTTTGCCAGAGACTCCCGCAAAAAGGCGGCCCGGAGCCCCATCCGACTTGGAAGGCACAGAAATCACTGCGCCTGATTTGCTGTCTGATTCATTGCCTGGATCTAAAGAAAAAGGGACAGACAAGGATAATGGTCAAGCAAAAGTGCCAGAGGCAGTATCACCGGTGCCCTTTGTTTTACCGGCCATGCTGCCCACACTTTCAAAATCGGTTTTCACAGTGCAAGCAAAGTCCTTCCCTGAGGAATCAATAGCGGAAGCCGAGTTAAGGCAAAGTCGGCAGGATGAAATCGCAAGCACCTTCCTTAAAAGCTGGAAGGCTTACCACGACAATGCCTGGGGCGAAGATGTGCTCCTGCCCGACATGCGTAAGGGCATATCGACAATGTCAATGGCACAGACTGTATTTTCTGCTCTAGACACGGCGCTCATAATGGGGTTGGAAGAGCAGTACGCGACGTCCTGGCAATATATCAAGGCAATGGACCTGGACTTGCGGCCCCAAAACGTGGCCCTGGATGTGCCCGAGGTCTTTTCCCAGCTAGTGGCCTCCTTATTATCCTCCCGTGATCTGGCATCCCTGTCTCCTCACCACAAAGTCGTAGCAGAACGTGTCCTTGATGCAGCCCTGATACTCTCTGAGCAAACAGAACAGGCTTTTGATCCAGTGACTAAAATACCCAGCACTTTACTCGACTTGCGCCGTGCTCGCGGTGCAAGTGCAAGTGGAGTTAAATCTATTACCATTGGTAATGTCGGCCTGACCGCATTGGAAATGTTGCAACTGGCTCGGGTTGCTAGTATCGACGCGTACACTGAAATCGCTAGTGGAATGCTTCAGAGTTTGCATGACCTCGGCGTCACTTCAAGCGAGCCCGGACTGCTACCAGCCGGAGCCTGGATTGGCTGTGCTCTGGCTGCCTCTCAGCAACAGCCAGAGGAGCAGTTACCGTCCCGCCCAAAAGCACCTATCCAGCGTGAGTTTGAGTCGAGGCACTTGGTGCTTTCTACAGCGGATCGTATAAAATTGGCTTCACTTTATGACCAATTTGCTCCAAGATTTGAGGAGTCTCTGGTTCCGCCGCCTCGAAGACGACGACAGCGGCTTCGGTCTAAAGCTGTACGCGGAGAAGTCAAATCTGGCAGCAAAGGAGCAGCAAACAAGATGGCCCGCAAACAGGGAAGCCTGGCTGGGGACGAAAGATCAGGAGAAGCTGAGGAGGAAGAGGAGGAGGAAGTGCTTGAGGCTCAGCTGTACCGGGACCCAAAAATAATAGAGGAAGACAGGCTGATTGATGATTTTGATCTGGGCTCAGTGAATGGCGAGAGCTTACTACTGGAAATGCAGCTGGCCAAACGGAAACAGGAGGCAGAAGGGCTGCCTGCCTTTGAGCGCGAGTCTATGGAAAAATCAGGTGTTCCTTCGTCCGTGGTGGACAGTATCGATAGGATGTTCACTTACATTCAGTCGGGAGAAAGACCAAGGCCACGAGTCCCCGAGGGAGCAATGCCAGATATCATTGCGCCGTCAGTTAAACAGGAGGAAGGAGAAGGAGACCAAAAACGTGACGGGGAAGGAGATCAGGAGCCAGAGATGCATGAGCGTAGGAAAAGGTCTCAGGCTGATATTGAAGAGGCCCGCCAAAGACAGGAGGACCCGTCGTGTGACCCTACAAGGCTACGTTCTACTGACGAACTCTTTACACTGGGCTCAAATCTTGCTCAGGTGTATGACACTCTTGTTCAGGCCTATATGCTCTCTGGGGGCGAGCTTGTACAGGCACGATTATTGTGGAACAAGGCTTCTACTGCCATTCGCGAAAAGCTCTTGTTTACGCCCGCTGTCAATGGGCTGGAGGACACATTACTCGCTGGCCAGCTACGTCATGATGCTGGTGGCCAGCAATTGGAAGGAGAAGTCTTACAGACTTCTTGTCAGTTGGGTGCATTGTATTCCCTGGCAGGCCGTGTCTTTAATCGCGAGGCGGATATAGGCACAGCCGAAAAGTTGACTCTGGGCTGTCTGCGTATGGCAGAAAGGTCGGCCACACATTTGCCAGCGGCAGCACAAAGAGTCGGAGTTTGCCAAAAAGGGCAGCATTGTGCAGAGGAGCCAGTAGTCATGGAGGATTCTTCTTATTTCCTACAGCCAGAGCTGATAAGAAGCGTTTTCTACCTTTGGAGAATAACCGGCAACCGAGAATGGCAGGCCCGTGGATGGGAGCTGTGGAAGGCGACAGAAAGAGCCTGCAAGGCTCGAAACAGTCCTGCGTTTGTAGGCATTAAAAATGTAGAAGATCCTGCTTCGGGAGCAAGTGGCGCCAATGCAATGAATCCGGCCTGGCTTTCCGCTACTCTGAAATATTTCTACCTACTGTTTAGCGATCCTTCCCTCGTTTCACTCGATGAGTTTGTGTTCAATGCCAAGGGCCATCCTTTCCGTTACCGTGCAGCATGATATACTCGAATGATGCTCACATATGTTTTCTGCATTACCCATTTGAGCGAGAGTTTGTTTTTTTTTCGTTAACATTCGCGTTTCAAGTCTATACCTATTCTAGCTAATTATAATGACAAGCACCGACAACCTTGCGTACATATTCTTTCGTCCTGATATATTTCCATGATGCTATTTCATGATATTTGTATCCATTCGTTTACAAAGCAAATAGATCTAGTCAAACAGATCTTTTGGCAATAAAGCGATTGCAGAACGGATTGTATCAGAAGCAAATAAATCTATATCTCCTATGCTAATTCAATTATGCAAAAATGTAGCGTGTAGTAAACGCATACTTTTTGGGCTGTATATTAGCTGAATAATCAAAATGCTTTGCGAGTTTCATGAGACGATTTGCCAATGTTTCATATTATACAAGCGTTCAAGGACCACAAGTAGTCATGGTAAGATAAACCTATTCTCAAATATTATGCAATACTACAACACCAATACCTGTCCTCCCGCCCAATAGTGCCTGCATGATAAAGTGTCATCCGGAGTAACACTGCTTTAACCCTACGTCCGTTCGCTTATAAGAATTTCGACAGGCGCGACAAGTGGTAATTGATCGTATCGCGCCGCGACGTATTTTTCTTCCAATCAAGTCAGAATAAAGTCACGAAATATAGAATCATGAGACTAAAGAAGAAAAAAAATGAAATAAAAGACAATTAAAAGACCGAAAAAAGATGAAGCTGAAAACGCAACGGGCAAGAATGAACTGTATCGGAGCAAAATATCAAAACACGGAAAAGTATTGTTCCAATAAAAAAAGCCTTTCACAATGGTAAGCATACATTTATCTTGGACATGCACTCTGTCAGCTCTACTGCCTTTTGCGCACATTCAGCAGCGTCTGGCTTATTACCGTGAGCAGCCCAGCAATTGAGCATAGCCGTGAGCTGCGCTGAGCAAGGCGATCCAGTCCGTGACTTGGTGCGCCGGACCCGTAAACGCGGGAGGCCTTGTAGTCGAGGGCCGGCCGGAGGCTTCGGCATAGTAAAGAATTTGTGAGTGGATTGCTGTGCGTGTATATTATTGTATTTTGTTAAACAATTTCATAAGTTTTTACTGCAGATTCAGTGCTTATAGATAATTTCTGGATTCTATTATACTTTGTATTAACGATAAATGTCTCGCAAGATTACTTGAAATAAGTAAATGTATATACTACACTCTTTTATTCCATTTCATTTCATTTATTTTATATTTATATTTATGTTTTATTTTTTATGTTAATTGTATTTTTACATTTTTATCTATTTTATATGTTTTCATTATTTATTTGTGTATTCTATTTTCTATTCTATTTACTATTCAAAACTTACTAGTGTAATAGAATTGATCAATCGAATACTTCATTTTGCGTATAATTTGCTCTACAGCAGCTCGTCGCATTCCACAACTGGTAGAGTAATCAACTCGTTTACTGCCCCTCTTTCATAGAGCGTCCAGCCTTTACAATTTCATCGATATTACAGAAATTGCTGGCAATCACAGTGCTAGAATGCAGCATATGCCTCACGACGCGGTAATTGTCGTATACACCTTCGATTGTAGGATCAAAAGGCTCTCCAGACGCTAAGTCAACACCGACAGGTGTCACTGAATCCTCCTCATCCGGAGCAGCTGAATTAGCTGCACTAAACTCATCTTGTAGGGCCACAATAACGTCCTGAGTATCATACCCGCCATTCGCAGCCAACGTCTTTGGAATGACTAGGAGGGCATCCGCAAAAGCAATGACACCCATCTTTGCTTTGCCTTTGACTGTGCGAAGTACTGCATTTGACTTTAAATACGCAGCACAGCCAATGTGGAAAGAACCAGCACCTGGAACAACTGAACGATCTTCGATTGCGTTTTTAACTGCCCGCAATCCGTCACGAACCGCGTCTTCTACCTGCTTAATTGTATGAGCATTCGGCCCCTTTATTAGAATAGTAACGCTCTTTGGATCCTTGACTTCCTCCACAAATGTATATTTTTCTTCTCCCAATGTTTCCTCATATACTAATCCCGCATATCCCAGCACTTCAGGCGAAAGATCCTCTACTGAATTCTGGGCGACACCGCCACAAACGAGCTGAAGACGTTCCATATTGCGACGCTTTGCGCGTCGCAATGCGAGAATCCCGTTTTTGGCCAAAACGTCGAGCGAAAGTGGATCAATGCCCTTTTGATTTATGATAACGAAGCCCTTTGATGAGTCCGTACATACTTGGTTCTTCAAATCGACGATTTTCTTAAGCTTCTCATCAATAAACCTGCGTTCGCTTTCTACCAGCTTTTCACGTTGATCGGCAGTAGAGTAGAAGAAACCTGAATTCACCTCTGTTTTTTCGTACTCGAGTGAGACATTAAGGGTAAGAATATACGCATTCTTAACGCTACGAGGCATATCCGGGTGCCTGGCACCGTGATCAAGAGCAAGACCACGGATGAGCTTTGTATCAGTTGCGAATCGGTGCTGCATTTTCATAATCTCCACCATGAACAGGTCGATCGGCTCGCCGGGTTGTTGGATGGCTAATACCGCGTCTGTTATTGCTGGTGCTAGCGACGCAACTATAGAAGGGTGAATTTTGGTTCCGAGTGAAGCTTTAGCCACGGATAGTAGGGTAGATCTGTCGCTGGGGTCAATGGCGACTTTGAATTTTTCCAAGTACTGACTATTAGATTTTGGTCAAACCTCAAACATAATAGGAAAAAAGAGAAAAAAATCAATAAAGCAAATAGAAATAGGAGGAGGCTATTAGAATTAAAAATATTAAAAAGAAACGGAGGGTAAAGACTCTACCTGAAGAGATTCGCGCTTAGCTAGCTCAAAGCCTTCCGTTATTAGAGAAGGATGAAGTCCCTCTTGGATGTAGCGATCGGCAAGCTTTAACATTTCACCGACCAAAAGGCAAACTGAAGTAGTGCCGTCACCGGTAACATCGTCCTGCGCAGTAGCGGCTTTCGCGATACAAGACGCAGTTGGGTTCTGAATCTGCATTTCATTGAGCAGGACTCGCCCGTCCTTTGTAAGCTTTATCTGGCCTCCTCCATCAACAAGCCTTCACGTTAGCAGACATAAAGCAGGAAAAAAGAACGTGAAAAAAAAAGAATAAGCTTGTACATTTTGATGGTGCCTTTGGGGCCAAGATTGCTCTTGAGCACATCCTGAAGACCAATGGCCGCAGTTATATTGACCTGAAGAGCCTGTGCGCGGCGCACGCTCTCCGCCTTGGGATTGAGCAGCGAGTACATGACAAAGCTAGTGGTAATTTGCGCGTAGCAATTTTTGGACTACGCAACGGTAAACTACCAGTGAGTTATCTAGCTATATAATCTTATTACGAGATTAAGATAATGTACAGACGTGGATAGGATAGCAGACTAGAGAAATACGTATAAAAATATATTCATTTATAAATAAAATTATAATATATTTATTATCGTCTGCCATTAAGCCTTGGACGTGTGGTGCCGTAGGCTTAGAGTGCCGTTCATTAAATGGTGCCCCGATTGTGTATGAGCAACGCATACATTTTGGATGAATCGTGAAGTCAAGAGCAGATAGACTTTGTAGTCTAGGCCGACAAGCCTACATTAATGCTTATCATTAATTAATGCGTACCATTACTGAACAGTCTCATAATTAATGTTGTGCGGGCGACGCGCGGATGGGATGACAAACTAACGGCTGAGCGTGGTGGCTCTTTCTATTTTCGGACCTGCCTTCACCCACTAATTACTTGTGATTTGTTTTCTTCCGTAGAGCATTAATTTCTACTCGGCGCATCTCAGAGCACTGAGCGCGTCTAAATCTATATCACAATTGCCGAAGGTGCCATCGTCCCATCCTTCGTCCAAATGTCGCGCATTAAATTTGCTTTATATTAAATATATCCGAGTGGACAGACGAATCGAGCGTTACACTTTGACCACCCACTTGAAATAAACTACATTATGATCAGTATTCTGCGAAAAGTCTACACATCCTCAATGCCACATATACAGTGCGTATTCCATTACTTACACATGAGTGGCCGTATATCTCATGCGAGCAAAACTAGCTTTGAATTACTTGTAAATCGATCATTACTTACGCCATAATAACTCCTGTCACGCGTCTTTTTGTGCACCAAATATGGCTAATCAGCGAGCGCCAGAGCCTGCTTCGGCCTTTCGCTCCGAACCTGCACATCAAAATCCGCCGCCTTTACTCTTATCAAATCGGCAAGGTGGCCACCTTGACACGGGTACAGGTGGTAGTGCTGTTAACGATGGACGCCCGCCTTCTAATGAACTGTAACCCTCCCCTTCTATTTTTTTCCCTTTGTTTTCCCCTCTTTTTTGAATCAAAATCAGAGCTTGGCGAGTGGGTATACCCGGCGTAAAGTGCTATTTAAAACAGGCATACCCGGTTCCCTCTATAATTCATGGGGAAACGGGTTGAAAGTTGGCTATTCAGTACGCATAATTCCACGCCTGAGAATGCTTTGTGGACTGTTTGATTCGTGGCGATCATGGCACGCTTTCATAGACAGTGTGCTCAGTGCTCAGCGCCGCTATTCTCGTCTGACGTTTGTACTTTTTCTGAAAATTGATCTGTCGCCTGGGTTTATACGTTTTCGAGGCCAAGGAAATATATTGGCTAAGCTTGCCATTCTTGATCTTGTCCGAAAATTTTGGATGCAGAGATGACTACATGCGCAATTTATTATATTCTAATGCTACCTGCTTCTTTATAGCCCTGCTAGCAACTGAGATCATGGATACCAATACGTTTATCGCTGTCTTGCTCCTTGATTTTTTTCTTTGGCCTGCGTCTAGGATTGCCGCTGGCCTAGTCACTTGTCCTAAACACTTCTCCCTATTTTGCCAATTGAAAAAAAGAAGAAAACATGTTTGCATTCTATTTGATGTGGCTGTATTGGATGCGAATTATCGTTCAACATGCCTCTTATTCTGCTTTCCAATATTGATATACCCTCTACGCTATAAACTGTCTTTTTCGTCCTGGTCGCTCCTGAAAACGCTTGCTTTACTTATTATTACTATTAAATTTCTTTATAGCAGCATATAACTAATTCGAACAGTAAGACCGGTCTCGGCGGTATACCAGACTACGGTCCGGTAGATCAACAAACCCTGTTGGCCCAAGCTCGACAGGTATTAGGACAGAATGCGTCTCCTACACAAGTCAACTCCTTGTATCACGTATGTGAGAAACCAACAATTCTCCTTCATTCATGTTTATCATAACTTTATTGTCTTTTTTGTCTCGTGAAACATAATGTGCTATACAATATTCTTTCTTTTTTGTTTGCCTTTTTCCTTTTTCCTTTTTCCTTTCTCAATCTTTTATTTAATATTCATATTTCCCAATCGTTTCCCCACTTTCAACGTCTTCTAATTGCTAGAAATTTTTACATCAACGGCAAATAGCGTCAAGGCAGCAACAGCAACAGCAACAGCCACAGCCACAGCCACAGCCACAGCCACAGCCACAGCCACAGCCACAGCCACAGCCACAGCCACAGCCACAGCCACAGCCACAGCCACAGCCACAGCCACAGCCACAGCAGCAATTCACACCAGGGTTAGCGCCTAGAGCTGCTACTACTCATTTACCTATACGTCGGCCGGACACTCCAGGAGGAGTGGGTCGGCCTGTAAGACCAGCCAAACCGTCGCCCAAGCCTCATGGAGTCCGAGGGCGGCCTCCATTAGCTCGGTCTCGTCTGGCAGCAGCAGCAGCAGCAGCAGCAGCGACTGCTGCTGCTAATGGCGGCAGTGGCAGTAATATAAGCTTTGCGCCTGTTACAAACGCGAACCCGACTTCCTCGTCTCCCCGTCCACCAAACTTGCCTGCTTCTTCGCCTACGTCTCTGGCAAAATCGTCTCAGCCGCAAAGGCCTTCACTGCAGACTCCGTCGCCTATTCGTGATGGCAGTGGGCCAGTGCAGAATGCAGCTACGACTGCTCTGGCAGCAAGCCTGGGCCTTCCGCCTCAAGCCAACTTGCAAGGGTTTATGCGCCATTTATTCGAGTTTATGCACAGGACAGGCCGACCTCTGAATGGTGTACCAGGCCTCAGATTACCGGATGGATCTCTTGCCAACATCAACTACATGCTGCTTTTTTACCTCGTTATTAAATCAGGGACCTCACGTAAACTCGTGGCCCCCTCGCAGTGGGCTTTTATGGCTCAGCAGCTGGGACTGCTACCGGCAGACAGTCCGGGAGAGTTCCGTGATGCCATTGGCAGCCAGTTGCAAATGATCTATGGCAGTGTACTCGGGCTGTATGAGGAACGGTACCTTGTCATGCAGGCGCAGAAAAAGGGAGCAGTGCCTGCTACGGCAGTACAGACGCCTCCTTCTGCTCCGACCCATGGATCTTTGCCCCGGTTCCCTTCACAGCCTCAATTATCGCAATTTCAGCCAGCTCAACCGCCTTTTGCTTCGCAGTTTACAACTGAGCAGTACAGTGACCAGTATGGCGATTACACAGGCAATGCAAATTTAAATCAAAATCAAACAGCAAATACAAATACAAATTTGAATCAAAATTTGAATCAAAATTTGAATCAAAATCAAAATCTGAATCAAAATCCGAATCCGAATATTAATGGATCCTCAAACATGCGAGTGCAGCATCCTAATGTGACGGTACAGCCGCCTCAACGGAATCAGCCAAAGCAGACTCCGATTAAACGGCCTCAGACGTCGAACGCGTCTTCGCTTACGGCAGAAGGTGGACCTACTGCGTCCAGACGACTGGCAATTTCGCAATCGCCCGGGTATAAAGGACCCGCTGGTATGAATGGCTCTTCTTTCTACTCCCGTACCAGCTCTTCTCCTCCGCAGACAGCTCCCGCTGCACTTGGTCCTCCAGTAGAGCAAAGAGAATTTGCACAGTCCTCTCCTCCTCTGGCAACCCACCCTCTTTCCTCTAGCAATAGCGCCTTTGCCCACCCCGGCAGCATTAACGGAGGCCATGCCACTTTTGTACGAGGCCCCGCTGCGGCCTGGTCAACTCAGGCAAGAAGGCAATCAGACTCACTGCCAAAATCGGGCAGCGCAGAAGAAGGCTCAGAGCAGGCGAACGAGTATAGACCGCTGAAACGCAAACTCGAGTCCACTTTTGGAGGGTACGACATAGAAACCCTAACCCTAATGGGCCAGCAGGTGTCTACACTGCGCCCACGTATCCCACGCGTACATGAAATGGGGAATATAAGCGTGTTTGCACTGACGCGCAGTCTCGAGAGTGGATTGACACTCGAAGTCAATTACGCAATCGAAGCCCTGTCAAACATGGCGGCCTCCTCCTCTCCGGGTCTAGGCTCTTTTAGCCTGGAGGACTGTGACGATTTGTTACAGACCATTGTAGAGCTTATGTATGACGAGCTGAGCATTGTGCTGGGTGTGCCCTCGGCTCTGCTCTCGGACGAGGCGGAGACGGGGCAACTGTACAGTGCAGTTCTCGGGCAAAAGAGGAGGGACACAAGAGGCAGCTCGGACGGCAATTTAAGTGCCGACAGCAGCAGCAGCAGCAATAGTAGTAATAACGCTGACGACACTGACTTTACCACCTTTTGCCATTACGAGCAGCTCAAAGACCTTTGCAGAATGGAGACTCGCGGAGCGAACGGCAGTGGGGTATCTGCCAGTACCGCGTCTCACGGTGCGAGTGCTCGACGTGAATTGGCAGCAGAAAGAATCACAGTACTGGCAACAACTCTGTCAAATTTTGCCTTTCGAGAGGCCAACCAGTTTACAATGTTACGGGACGGCAGTGTCGTCCCGCTCGTGTTTGATATAGTGAAAACTCTGAGCATATGCCGTGCCTACAGTGCCGCTCATAATTGCTCTCTGCTCGGCCGATACCAGCGGGAACTGGACTTGGCCAAGGACGTGATGACTCTGCTTTCACAGATCGCTTACGACACTCAGCCGCCGAGTACAATTGCGGCCCTTAGATTACTACGGTTCCTGCTCATGTTCTCTCCGGCTCGGGAAAAGTCGGACCTTTCTGCTCTCCAGGGCACCCGCAAAAACGGGCCTGTCGCTGCCCGTCTCGCAGGCTTTCCCGTCTACTCTGCAGCCGCAGCTCCGTATGCGCCTGTAACGGTAGACGTGCTGGCTAAACTGCTGGCACAGTACGATAGCACGCACGCTTGCTTACGCTCAGTGCTAAGCAATGGTACAGAGGCAAGTGCACAGCTGCTTACTGACCTTTTCGCCATGGCCGTTTCGCTTCTGCCGTTGCAGGATACTGCGGCACCAGAAGCAGCTCAATTACCAGCGCTTTGTGAGGTAAGACTGGCCATGATTGAACAAGCTTTGTTGGCAGCTCAAGTGCTGAGTGAAGAGTTCAATAAACAGGCCTGGCTGGCAGCTGCCTGGCTCAGGTCCGGCCAAGGCTTTGCTGGAGAAATGGTCCGCTTCATCTCCGTCCTGAGCCAGTGCTCTGTGGGGGAAAGACTCAGGCAGCACGCTCTTAACAAACGGTGGGACCTTTTCAGTAACGTTACAAGACGCGGCGCCAGTGTCGTATCTGCCCTGTTTGAAACTGCCCAGAACTTTAGGTCAATACTGCCGCCGTCTGCCGTTCCTGTCGTCAACAATGGTACAAACACTGGTACGAGTACTAGTACCAGCATTAATGCTAGCACTAATACTGGCGCAGACTCGGACTCTGCAGTTTCAGAGGCAGAGAGGCTGCAACAGGCTTTGGCAGCCTCAGCTCGATGTGGAATGGTACGCACAGGCCAGGCTATCGGCGCGCTCATGACGCATATGCTAGAGCCCTGGGTGGTAAGGGCAGTAGACAGTCTTGTCTCTGCCTAAATGTATATAATGTAGAGAATATGTGAGATAGAAATGTATATTGCGGTTTTTATTGTGTGGCCATTTGCATTGATGGGTAAGAGGTACAGATACTAGTCCGCAACATTCGCTATAGTTATGGAGTTGCTATTGGTCAAATTGAATAGCTTATTTCAACGAATGATCCCTTGGCCATTCATGATTACAATAAATACAAAATTTACAAAAGCCATCAAGCAGGAGGCGTATAGCCCTGTCTTGATCAAAATTTATACACTTTGGCGATGTAAAATGAATTATTCGTTTGCCTTTGCGTTGGCGACTCGTATCGCTACTAGTCCGTTCTCGACCGGCGCCTGTTCCGATGAGGATAACGGTTCGGGTGCAGACGACTCAAGTTATACTACACTTGACGCAATAATCACAGGCCAGTTTTGATAAATGATTATTTTGTCAATTAATTTATTTCTTTTTAATTATTAATAGTTCGTGATTATTTTAAAATCCCTTTGCAGCGAGCCAGGCCTTCACGGGCCCCATCACATGACCTTTGAGGACAACTTGATTTGTGACTGGATTCACGTAGCCCTCAACCTCACAATCATTACGAATAGTATCAAGCAATGCCTTTAAGCTTAGCAGACAATAGTCAAACGAGATCAAAATTATACCTGAGCGCTGCCGTCAATGCGCCGGATAATCGTCTGGCGCCGAGTGCCTCCGCTTTTGATTTCACTGTAAACCGGTAAATGATTTGACTGCGACCGTGAAACGAAAAACTTGTACTGCACAGAGCCTGAAACAGCCTCGGTGGAGATTTGCCGTAAAAAAGTGCGTGAAGCCATGCGTTTAAAACATTTGTGAATAATTTTGGAATTGTCTGAGTTTTATTATAATTTCTGTATATATTTTATTTACCTTTTTTCTATACAGAAAAATGTACGTCTGGTTTACGCTTTTACGGCGTATGATTGATTGCTTATAATGAAAATCGGGTTCCACTGCGGAAATGCTTTGATTTTATTAGGAAGAATGTGAGCTGTAATTTTGATTGCATAAAGAATATTAAAACCTACGATAGTAATAATACGAATAATACGAATAATACGAATAACACTTCGTATATTATTGATAATTAATTAATTACGAGTATAATATATATAAATAAATAAATAAAATAAAAAAGGACGAGCAAAAAATTCAACATGGTCAACGCGACAGAGGCTCAGGGTATGAAACATAACTTTGGCACTGTAAACTAACGTCAGACGGCGGAATCACTTCGCCACCGGCGGACGGCGAGACGCTGGCGCAGCAGTATGACTTGACTACGCGTATAATGCCGTATCTAGATCTCCACTTGTCGTTCCCCCTGCTCGAGTTCCTTTCAATCAAGGAGACCTACCCCGCCGACCAGCTGCTCCAGGCAAAGTATGACTTGGTAGCGCAAACAAGCATGACAGATTACACGAGCAACTTGTGGCAAGAATTGCACCCGGAAGCCAGCAGCGACGAGCTACCAACCGAGTTTGCTGCGAAGCGAGAAGCTGTACTCAAAAAGCTCTCGGATCTGGAAGCACAGAGCGTCAAGGTTACTCAATTACTGGAAAACCCTGACATCGTATCGTCCCTGCGTCAGGACAAGGCACAGAATGTGCAGTTTCTCAAGGAACACTTTGGCCTCACCGACGAAATGACAAATGTAATGTATGAATTTGGACGGGCCCAGTATGACTGTGGAAACTACCCTGGTGCCGCTGATCTTCTCTATCATTTCCGCGCTCTTTCACTGGATGCTGAGAAAAACACGTCTGCAACATGGGGCAAATTTGCTGCAGAGATTCTCTCGACCGCGTGGGAGGATGCTTTGGAAGAGATGAACAAGTTGCGGGATCAAATTGATTCTAGAGTAAGTTTAAAGACACTATTAATTTTGTGGTTTTGCTTTTTGCCGAAATGCATTCTAATTCCAGACTTTCTCGGACGCTGTTTTACAATTGCAGCACCGGACATGGCTCATTCACTGGGCTCTGTTCCCCTTTTTCAATCATGAAAACGGACGTGAAGCCTTGTGCGACATGTTTTTTGCTCCGTCATACATTAATACTATCCAAACAGCTTGCCCGTGGATACTGCGGTACCTGGCAGTGGCTGTGATTACTACGCGGTCCGGTATTCGTACTGCAGATGGTATCAGCTCTGCTGCTTACCAGCGTCGCATCAAAGATCTAGTCCGTGTCATTAGCCAAGAGGCCTACGAGTACAATGACCCGGTAACGCGTTTTGTTAGTGCTCTATACACAGATTTTGATTTTGAAGAGGCACAGAAGCAGCTGGCTCAGGCTGAGCAAGTACTTAAAGCAGACTTTTTCCTCGTTTCAACGGCAGATGAATTTGTAGAGTGTGCAAAGCAGCTGATGGCGGAAGCTTATTGCCGAATTCATCAGCGCATCGATATCAACGAGCTGGCAAAACGCCTGGATTTCACACCCGACCAAGTTATTAATTTGATTCACGATGATGTGGTCGATCTGAACGCTAAAATTGATGTGCAGGAGGGCACGATTATCCTTAACCGGCCAGCTCAATCTGTCTACCAGCAAGTCATTGAAAAGACAAAGGGTATGACATTGAGCAGCCAGGTGTTGGCACAGACGATCAACCGGACAAAATTGGGTGCACAGGCCGATTCCCAAATGTAGACTTTTGACAATATAGGACAAGAGGTTTACGGAGTGGTAATTAAATGCTAATTCTGACTAGACGTGCGTCGGCACTTGTAAATAGTCGAGTAGGCCATAGGAAACTGTGCACCTGTCCTGTTTTAATTAATAACTGTCAGTGGCTCGTAGTGAGATTGCCGTTGGAAACAAGCTGAGAAATTGAAAATTAGAAACGCAAACGCAGTATCAATCCAAACCAAAGGTTACGCGTACCGAGACGGTGGAATCGTTCGAGATTACTACATTCAATTGGCTACCATTGAACAGCAATTAGCGGACAAACTCTATATCGAGTTACAATTCAATGGCAAACGCACTGTAGCCAGTGAGCAAAGATCCAAAGTTGGGGAGATACAAGAGCGGCAACCCCCCCCCCCCTCCCATTGCCAGCCCAGCCCAGCAATTAGGACCGCATACTGTAATAATGTACTAGATTGACTGCTTGAGTCTATGAAACAAAATTTACAAGGCTGTTATACACGCCCGCAAGCGAACCCACAACTCCCATCGACTAATGACCATCCGCCTGGTCTTTGTGCTTACAATCTACATCGTAGACCAAACAGCGGCACAGCTCTTCATCCTCACACCACACGTGTGGCCGGCCAAAGATAATATGCCAAGCATACTCCAGCACTCGGCCCGAGGTAGCCGAGTTGAGTTCCGAGTCCATGAGCCACTGACGAACCCCCCTGTAGAATCGAAGGGGCAGTCGATGTACTTTGTCAGCGTGCACGGCAAACTGAGAACAGCAATTAGTACCGACAACGTCGGGTACGGGCCCAAGGTAGGACTGGAAAGCGTTTTTCCACGCTGAGCGGTAAGCAGCCTCTGTCTCCCGAGGACTCGTAATCCGGCTCGTGACAATCTCAACCGGGCAGCCGACTTGTGTAGAGCAGCGCAGACTAAAGTACCCGAACCGTTCCACGTTTGTCCAATTCAAATGGCTCAATGCCTCCAGCATATCTCCATCAAAGGCATCATTGTGCCACGCGCTCTGGTGTGAGTGGATAAAGGCAGTTGTGCGTGGAAGCGTATAGTAATGGTCGATAATGTATGTGAGGTACACCATTGCCTCATTGCCCCGGTTCAGCGGGACTCGGTTGCGAGCAAAAGGGTCGTCTGTAACGTAGAGCGTATACGGCACAGGCAGCTGGTCGAGCCACTCGGTCTCTTCGCCGGCAGTGCTGGCAACGACCACCATTTTATTGTGACTCGGGGACCACCGAACATGGCGGTACGCCTGTGTGCCATCCGCCCAAACGAATATAAGAATTCCTGCCGTCGACAGCAGCACTAAGGCCGCAAGCGCCGACCGTAGAAACTTCATTGCAGACTGGCGACGTTCCTACTTTTCTGCCGTAATTTTAACAATTTATGGGGATTTGCCGTCTTTGCCCGATACGGCTGAGTTTACCTTATTAGCCGATATAGTACTGCTCCTTACATCGCTTGTAATCTGTGGCTTGTATACTCTGGGCCATATTTTATTATATTTTGTGTATTGCCATATATTATCATTATCATATATTGTTATATACTATCATATATTATCATATATATTGTCATATATTAATATATATTGTCATATATTGTCATATATTTTCATTAGAGGCAGTACAAAATTGCCACTCGTGCGCTTGACCGGGTATACGATTGGGCGGCTAAAACACCTTTCACCGATACAACCAATATGGCTGCGAGTTTAGGAAGCGTTAATTCTGCATAGAGCAATGGCCATATGTACAATAAAGTCCTATAACAATCCTTGTAAATGTGGGGTCTAGACACTTGGGTGAAACGTATCGAATGGGTATGCAGGCTAAGAATCGTCTGAATCGAATGAATTACTGAAAAGTTGAACAAAAGTGAGACACAGCATGTAACACTGCCAGCATTTTAGTATACAAAATGATCAATTTGGTGTTTTATGAATTTTGTGCTGAATGGTATAATTGCCCCAACGACGTAACGCTTATACGTGATGTTTGTGTAATACGTGTATTTTACACATAGGATGGATACGTATGCAAGTATGAACCTGGTTACAAAGTATGAACCTGGTTACAAAGTATAAACCTTTATAAAGTATAATATACAGTATAAATTACAGTATAACCCTTTATACTGTTCAAACCTTTGTACAGTATAAACCTACTTTGAAAATTTGAGTCCTTTGTACAGCACAAACCTTTGAGTGTATAAACCCTTATACAAATAAACCCTATAAGCATAACTGTTTATGTATGATTCGTACGCTTGTTATCATACAGTAGTCACTGTAAGCCACGCCGGCTCGATTTCCGCTGCTTCAGAGTCTACGCGCTCAGCAGGGCTATACTAAATATACAATTTCACTGGGCAATAAAGCTGATTGCCTCTTTTCTGCAGGGCTACTAGCACTAGCAGGCTGCTCGGAGGTACGTGCCTCCCCCATTTTTGCCACTCGCCTCTCTGTATTCCTTCACGACAGAGAATACAGCTCTCGAGCGTTTGGGCCAGCATTTGGCCCGCAAATACTCACAGCAGGCAGCTGTGACATGTCCGTGGCAGGCAACGGCGACGCCGATCCCGTCGATGACGGGATCGGGCGTCTTTCCGTTCAGGACGACGGTGCAGGGAGTTTGGCAGTGCCATCCTCGTCTCCCGGCTCAGAGACGAGCAGTGCCGTTGGAGGCACAGCTGTGGCTCGCAGGCTCTCGAGGTCGGCACCTCCGTCTCCGCCTCCGCAGATTGAGGCCGTAGACGGTATAGAGAGTGCCGGGCACGAGGAGAAGGAGGAGTCTAAACTTAAACTCGTCCTGTCTGTGCTTAAACGGTTTATAGGCGTGAAGGATATGGCGAGTGCCCGTATGTCTCTGCCCTCACAGCTACTTGAGCCAGTGGGCAATTTGGAGTATTGGAACTACAACGATCGGCCCGATTACTTTGTCACCATGTCTGATCCAGAGGAGCCGATCGATCGAATGCTCGCTGTTTTGCGGTGGTGGTTCACCAAGGATCTGAAGCACGTAAAGGGCAAACTGGTTAAGCCCTACAACTCGATCCTCGGCGAGTTCTTCCGCTGCCGCTGGCAGGTACGAGAGCCGTGTGTGCGGCCAGACGGTACGATTGACCCAAGCAGTGCTGAGCTCATGTACCTCACCAACGATCCTCCAGTCTCTGGATCCTCGTCACAGCTCTCTGTCTCTTCTGAATTGCCTTCTACCGGAGGAGGAGGAGGAGGAGCGCCTACTAATCCTGCGGGTAGACGGCGTGCTATCTTTAGCCGTGCTGGCTCGGCAAAATCAGCGACAAACAATACCACCAGCGCTAATGCTAATAATACCCCTTCTTCCACGTCTAGTGCTTCAAATAGCAATCGGCAGGCCCCACTAGAACCTCATCGTGGACTGCTTGTGCCAAAATCGAGAGCAGAAAATTCATCAGAAAAGTCTGCAGAAAAGTCTGCAGACAAAGCGGCAAACAGTGTTATTCCGGTGGCCTTTCTCTGTGAACAAACGTCACATCACCCGGCTGTGTCGGCGTACATTTACTACTGCCCTGCAAAAGGAATCCGTGTACGTGGAATGGACCAAATAGTGGCAAAGTTCACGGGCACGAGTATCCGTGTTGGAGCAGGAGAGCAAAACAAAGGAATCTTTGTGGAATTGCTCAATCACGGGGAAGAGTACGCTTGCTCTCACCCATTGGCCAGTGTAGGCGGGTTTCTACGCGGCCATTTGTCGCTGTCTGTCCACGATTTCACGTACATTACTTGTCCACAGTCCCGTCTCAAAGCAATCATGTACTTTCCGGAAGAACGATGGCTCGGAAAGCCGAGGTACGCTGTTCAGGGTGTCATATTTGAGTACGATCCGGAGGATGATACGGTGTGGGATTTACGTAAAGTCCCAGAGGACAAGGTGCGGATACGAATTGAGGGCGGCTGGCGAGATCGGCTCTATTTCCGTCGGGTCAACCATTCAACTTCACAAAAGACCGGGAATCCTCTGTGCACAGAGCAGCAGGTGCTGCTGGATCTGAATGAGCTTTCCCTTGTGGACAAGGAAGTGCCGCCACCAGAAGCACAGGACAAGTTAGAGTCACGTCGTGTGTGGGACCCCGTCACTCAAGCGATAAAGAGCAAGCAGTTTAGTAAGGCAACCAGGGAGAAGGTGGCAATTGAGGACAAGCAGCGGGCTCAGGCGCACAAGAGAGCAGAGGAGAATGAGTCTTGGGTATCACGGTTCTTTGTTCCCAATGTAGAGTCTGGCAGGCCTGATCTCACGGACGAGGGCAAGTACGCCCTTGAGCATTTGCTGCAGGGCGACTTTACGCTTCCCAGCGAGTAAGCCATTGATGGCTCGGCTAATATCTGCTTGAATCATTCTTGTACCTAAATCCTTGTTTAAACATTTACCCGCTTATCACTATTCTATTGTTTTGAATTTTTAACGTCGTTTGCATATGCAATAGAGAATCAAAACTCGGTCGAACCACAAACTCGGAATTGCTTTGTGGTCGTTTGAGCGCGGCACAGTTACGCAGAGTACAGTATTATGATTATATATAACTTTTCATGCACCCTTTGATTGGCCAATTTTGTTCCGGGGCTAAGGCGCGCCTATACCCGTCTAGGCTGAGCGTCAATTTTTTTTCCTGGTTTTTAGAATGTGCATTGAATGTATGGAATCTGCAACGGGTTCCCTTCTCATTTGCAATTATTTATAAATTAATTACACCATTAAATCAACTCATTAAACCTCATACATAAACAAATGCAAATGCAGCAAACGGTCCACGCTTGCTGCCGTCATTAATGCCTTGCCTTGAATAACTATGCGGGACGATGCGCCTGCTTTTGCCCCTTTCCACCAAATACAGTCCAAAGGCCGAGAGCCCCCATAACGGTAGCGAGACGGGTACGCTCGCCTCTTGATCGCTGTCTCTCACTATGCTCACTATTCTTTTCACCAACGGGCTCTTTTGTATTGGCCACAGACTGAGCTTCAGTCTCGGCCGCCAAAGGCACAGATTTCGGCTCTGTTTGCACTGCCGCGATCTGGAGGTTTGCTTCGGGTTTAGACACTGATTTTTGTGGCGCAACCGGCGCAGCCTCTAATTGAGCCGCGTCTCTAGTCTGACGTGTAGCTGATTTGCGCGGCCCATTACTTGTGACATTGCTTGTCTTTCTCGCTGTATCCTTTGCAAAGACTATAGGCACCGGCGGCACTGGCGGCACTGGCGGCACTGACGTTGCCGTTACTTTACCAGCTCCACGAGACCTGCCTTTGCTCTTGCGGGGTAACTCTATCCGCGAACTGCTCTGTACTTCACTATGCTCAATGGCACCAACACGATTATCTCCAATCTTTTTCCCACCCATATCGGGCATTGACTTGGCGGGTCTAAAGAATTAGCGTCAAACGCAAAGCGTGAATTAAGGCCAAAAAAAAACAAAAGAAAAGATAAAAAAAAAAGGGACGAAAAAAGGACAAAAAAAGGAGCTAAAATAGCGCGGATCGGCAAAGAAAAAAGAACCAAAAACAGGTAAATTCTTTGAGAATCGTACCGAAGCCGAGACTTTGCCGGCAGTGCTTGTGGTGCTTCGCTTTGGCTCGGCTCAGTAAGGACTTTTCGTGGCCGTCCACGTTTACGTTTCTCTCGTACAGTTTCCAGGCCGCTTTGCTCCTTTACAATTCCCTGCATTGGCACAACTGTGGGCATAAGCCCCGGCGGTAACTGTGTGGGAACATGAGACGCTGAGTGCACTTGTAATTGTGTGAGATCTCTCTGTTGCTGCTGCTGCTTTTGCTGCCTAAACGGCGATTTTGGAGGCACTTTTTGCGGCAGTCCTGGCGAGGGTGTTTGATGAAAGGCCGCTTGTTGCGTACGTAAAGCACGCAGACAAGGTGCACTGCGAGTCGATCGAAGCATTGCGATTTTAATCAGTCTTTCCTTCTCGAGTAAATCGGACTCGGATTTGTTTATCGTATTGTTTACATTGTTTGCATTGTTTACATCCCCCACAATACGAAAACCCTAAGGATTTGGTTGATGGCAACGCGCGATTACTTGAATCGAGCGGTAAGTAAGGATATGGCTATGAAGAATTTGTACAGAGTAGCAATATTTTGCTTTTAGTGAAAACTACATACAGTACATATGATACTATAAAAATCGTTCGAGATAGAATCGTACAATCTCATTGAAAAATTGATAAATAAATAAATAAATAAATAAATAAATAAATAAATAAATAAATAAAAATAAAAAATAACAAATAAAAAAAATAAAAAAAAAATAAAAAAAATAAAAAAATAAATTATGTGGGATCGACCTGTCGAATCTTCACCAAAACTTGCTCTGGCAAGTTTATTTCTAATGCTTGTACGCCAATTTAAAACATGTACGTGTAAAAGATCAAGGTTTATTCATAAAAATATATATAGGAATGTAGACAGACCATCTTTCTAGACAATGCAGTGGCCACAAAAAGTCACTCCAAATAAAATATTTAACGTCCGTTTTGTGGCGGCCGTTGCTGCGGCAACGGAGGTCGTATAGGCGCCATTTGGGAACGGTATTGGGCTCCATAATCGGAATACGTCGCCGGTATCGGCATTCCGGAAGAAGGAGTATAATGACCAATACCGGACGACGTTCTAGCATCCGCCATCCGCTGCGGTCGAGCCCCGTAAGAATAAACATAAGGCGCTGGAGGAGCATAATACTGCGGATACCAGTATAACGGCTGCTGAGCATATTGGAGCTGCTGTAATTGCTGCTGCTGAAGTAGCTGCTGCACTGGCGGTGAAGGCACAAGCCTTGGTGTCGAAGCTGAAGGTACTCGAGTTTCTGAAGACGTCCGTGATACGGTTATATCCGGTCGGAATTGTCGAATAGGCGATTTTGGTTCTTTATGTTGTTAACAAATAATAAATACTTAAAAAGAATACCTGCTTTGCCCACTATAGGTGCCTCCTCAAGAGAAGATTCCTCGAAATCTTTAAAAATTCTTGCTCTTGCTTCTGCATACGCAGCCTCACGCTTTTCCCTCAGATTTACCGAATCGCTATCGCCATCTATGACGGATTTCATAGGTGTCGATGCTCTTGATTCCGGAGCAGACTGTGTCGTCCTATTTTGCTGCAGATTCTGATTTTGTCTCCGCATTATTTTGAACTTTGGTGTTGAAGCTCCATCGGGGGAGCTTCTGCTCTCATGCTCGGAATAAAATGAACGCAGCTGTCTTAGTGGTGCAGCTGACTCACTAGTTCTTATAATGGTTATGTTTCCACGGAAACTGTCGGGTGACCGTACAAGCCCATAAGTGTCTGCAAGTTTATGTGCCAGCAATCGTTGATAAGAGTTCATATGGCCCAAATGTAATTGCGTTTGTCTGCGCGACAAATTAGCAAAGCAAAAAGACAAGACAAGATGGAAAGATCATAAACAAAGACCACCAGATAAATGAACGCAACCGAGCAAGGAGTCGATACAAGTGGATCGCACAAACATTACAAAGGGCCAAATAGCCACCGATCGGTTTAGACAATATAGAGGATATAGCAAATTGTGAAAACCACGGTCCTTAAAGACAAATAGGCAAAATCAAATAATTGTAGACATAAATGCATCGGACAAGATAACAGTAGACACAAACTGTTTTGAAACCGTATTCCATCGTGTTCATCGTTATGAGGAAAAAAGTAAATCATCGATCAAAATGATTAGATGTGAGACTTACTCCTTGTTGGCCATAAACCCGTTCAGATCCATTTCTAACCGTAACAAGAATATCCGGTCTTTTGGATTCATAAGCGCATCTAATAGAGTTTGATCAAGCAAATGCTCCGCTGCGTTTTCCTCCATATTGCAAGCAAAACAGAATTATAGTCAATGCAAGGTTAAAGCTAAGCTAGAGAAGCTTAAAGTTGGTTTCGGCGTCCCTCTTGTCAAGGGTCAGTCTTGTTCACACTTTCTGCACGCACTGCTGCTCGAACCGACTCCCACTAACACACGCACATCATCTGACTTTGCCACAATAAGCACACCGGCACAGACGACACTGTTCCAGCTCTATAAAGTGCTCCAATTGCCTTCACCAACGTCGTACCTCCACTTTGCTGTACTCTAATCTTTTGTTTGATATACTTTTGATTGCTGCCTCTTTATATATACAACAATAGTATACGAGAAAAATATAGGAAGGACAAATATTACTGTAGTTCAAGTATATTGCACTTTTCTATATAAACAGCGGTAGTGATAAACGCATGGATTTTGAATAGATAGATTTTTGAATAGATTTATTTGCCAATTATTATAATTTTTAATTCGACGTCCTGTTGTAAGCTACTGAGTGATGGATGCTTCCTCTCCACCACAAACGAGCATGGAACCGTAATCTACATGATTTAATTTTGCTGTGCTTATCAAACAGCAGATTTCCAGAATATATATTTTATGTACAAGCTGGCTCTAATCATAAACCTCATACTCTTTCCTCTAGTTGAGCCTGCCTCTCCATTTCACGAACAGACTCTGCCAAATTCTGTGGTGCAACAGACTTGTTGGAACGAATTTTTTCTCTTATAAACCGCGCTTTTACCTGGTCAGTACGGCCTTGTAGCAATGCAAGTTTTTGATCTAGCTGCCGTCTCAAGTCCCAGTTGGGTTTTTGTTGCTCCTCGCTTTCTTCCTCGTCTTCTTTTGCCTGCAGACCAGTCTCGTCCAGCGCATCGACCTCTTCTTCTTCAAGCCGGTTACGTGCAAGCATTTCCTCCCTTCGCGCCTCCTCCTCAAAAGATTTTGCCCGTGATTCTACCGTATCTTCCTGCTTTGGCGGCTCACTGAAACCCATTCGAGGGCCTTGTGTTTCAGGATCATAATTGCGGTAGACCATTACCCCATTTCTAAAATTAGAAAAAATCCAACAGCAAATAAAAAAGGCGATACTTTTCATGTTCGGGCGCAAGCTCACGCTCACGGCGCCGCCGCATTTCCTGCAGGCGCTCTCGGCGTTGAGCCGCATCTAAATTTAGTGACATTTGCCCTGCTCAATTATTCTTTGGAGACAAATATATGACTTTATGCCTCGATATGTAATTATATTATGGCATATACAATATGCAAAATAATAGTTAATAAATAATAATAATAATAATAATAATAATAATAATAATAATAATAATAATAATAATAATAATAATAATAATAATAATAATAATAATAGCCTTTACATTTCAGAGTTTAAGCTCTGCTTTAAGTCAGACCAGGGCAATGGATATAAACATTTTTATTACTAAAGAACGAATCTCGTATCATTACTCATACAATAGTCTACAATCTCTGGCAATTCTAATATTGCTCCTCTGTAAACACTCATCTCGGTCGTCGCAATCACAATAGTATCGTCTCCAGCTCTTTACGTAGCGGTTGAGATAGCTCAGCTGCCCGCAATTCCTCCAGATCGTGAAGCAGTGCGTCTTTGTGCTCAGAAAATAGAGGCAAATGCCTTACCCAGGCCATATAAGCCCGTATAGCAGAAATTGCGGGTTCACGTACACTCTCAAACGATCGATCACTCGCATTATCGTATAGCAAACGCCATATAGTCTTGCATGCTTTATCACTCGGGACAAACCCTGGTTCCAGTTGTTTGAGTACGCGAGCCAACCCACGACAAACTGCCACGCGCAGACTCCACGGTGCTGCCACCCGAACTTGCTCGATAAGCCGGACATACTCGTCCAGTCGAGTAGGCACTATATTTCCGTCTGTCTTTAGCAAAAATAAATTTAACAATTAAAAAAAGAAAAATAAAAAGAAAAATAAAAAGAAAAATAAAAACAAAAGAAAAAAATAATAAAAAATAAAAGCAGCTTTGATTGTACCCTTATCTCGAGGCCTAAACGATGCAGACAAAAGGACGACTGCCTCTTGAGACATGTAATTTTTCCTAAACAATCAGCCATGCACCAATTTAAAAAGCATACATTGCCACTGAATCCCGCTCGTCGACATCGTCCACGTCCATTTCGCTGTGCGGGTCCATGTACGGCTCAACGACAGCACAGACTTGCTCGAAAACGTTTATTTCCACAAACTCGTCAAGAACAGTACTCACGTGCTTAAAAGCAGAGCGCTTGTAGGGCACATTATTACGAGCAATTTCACGCAGACACGTCAGCGATACCTCATCAACAATTGGCCCAGAACTGCCACTACTGCCAGCTCTTACTTGATCCTTGCAAGCACAGACAAGGCGCGTGTAAGCTTGCAAAACCTGTTCCTTCCCCGTCCACGTTTTGCCCCTTAGAGCAGAGGCAAGGACGGCGTAGACACTGGGGAAATTCTCACTGCTTATTGTTCCGGCCATGTCTGACAGGGTGGCAGCGCACATCCTCCGCACGTCCCACGCAGAATCGCCAATATGAGCCTGAACAAGGCTAAAAATCTCACTGAAATAGAGCTTAAAAGCTCCAGATCCGCCCGTATTATCCGACCAAATCTGAGAAAATTTAGCCCTGGCCGGCTCTGCGCTATCGTGCTTGGCAACAGCCACCAACGGCAGAGTCAGTGAAGCAAACCGGGCCACTTTGTCGCCCGCATTTGCGTAAAAAGCACGGTACAGTTCAGCCATACGTACTCTGGAGCTAGAATCTGTGGTGTCCGCACTCGCACTGGCAAAGTACTGCCGGGTCCAGTCCTGCAGCAGCAGCTGCACTGCCTCGTTATCCGCAAGGCGGCAGACACTCGCCAGTGCGTCTGCTGCTGCTCTCTGAACAACAGGGTTAGGGTTTTTACGATTAGCAGAGGCAAGAGCCGGCAGCACGGCAGCGGCATAGGGCTTTAGCAGCAGCGGCTTGCGCACCACCAGAACAGTCACGAGACGGCAAGTGGCGATCTGAGTCGGCAGAGCCACTGCTTTACGCAGCTGAGCAATCACCTGCTGCACTACTGCCTCAAGGCCACTGGCTGAGTCTAAAAGACCAGCCAGTGACTCGATGCTGGCCATTGTAGGCGAGGCTCTGACCCCGGCAGCCCGGCCGGCATCGACCTCGGCCGCAGACAGATTGTAAGTAGCAGTGTGAAAGGCGCTGACATAGTTCAGTACTGGAGACTCCTGCTCAGAGACAGCATCCAGCAGGGCATCAATCAGCCTTGGAATATGGGGTTTAACTGCTACTGCATTCGCTTTTTGTGACAACTGCACTACAGCATCAAGGGCAAATGTACGTACTTCCTGAGCCGGTGCGTGTAGATGGTCGAGCAGGAAAGGCACCGCAATTTCCATGGCCCTCTGTGCTTCTTGCCGGTGGTTGGCAGTAGCCAGGGACTGATCAACAGTACGCACAATTGCCCCAGACAGCTGCTCACATAGAGGGATTGCGGCGCTTCTGATACTGTCTTTCACATCGTCGAGATCCCGGAAGGCCATCTGCCAAATCTGCTGCAGTTCCTCAATGTACATCCCGATCGGCCGGCCGAGTAAAAGGTCAGCCAATGCTCCAACACTGGCCTGCCTGACCCGCCATGAGCGGTCAACGATACCCGCCAGCACATCGTGCAGGACAGTGGTGAAATGCAGGGTCAGTGTGGCGGCAGCGTCGGGCACAATCACCTTGTAAATTGCATTCATACTCTTGGCAACGTTAGGGTTAGGGTCAAACCTGTACCTGAACAGGCGGCAGAGCAGGAGCCGCGACTGGGGCGAATCAGTGGCAAACATGTCAGTGTTGCCCAGTATACTGCCGAGACTAAAAGCAGCGCCCTTCCTGCCCTGCCATACGGCCGAGGCGGAGGCAATACTGAGGAACTGGTAAATTAGGTCCGGGTTACCCGTCTCTGAAGCCAGTAGGCAGATATCTCTATATGTCGCTACTGATCCAGGTTCTCCGTCACCGGACCCGCCTTCCGTGCCTGTTACCATACTGCCAGGCTCAAACAGCTCTGTTTCCTGGCTGACCGACAGCTTTTGCGAGTCCTGGCCGGTAAAGGATCTAATAAGCCCACGAGTCAAGTCTGACTTGAGCTTGGAATCGCCCTGACGGTACACGAGGGAAAGGCCTCTGGAGGCTGCGTCCTGTACAAACTCATCGCGCTCTGTCAACAGCTGCATAAAGCAGTGGTACACTCGAGCTAAACTCGATTTGATTATACGCGTTTCTGAGCAGTATTGCAAAAGACATAGCAGCCAAATGGCTCCCGCCTTACGACTCGCCGGACGGGGGGAAGCAGCGTACTGCCTTGTCACCGTATCTAGCACTTTTTCTAGCCTCGAAGCTTGGATAGGTTTGTTGATATTTTTGTTGTCCTTTTCGTTGCCTTCAACAGTGCTATTACTCACTTTTCTCTGCTTCCCATCCTCATTGCCCACACTGAGAGCGGCCGAGTCCCATCCGGCTGCGGCAATGGAAAGTGCTTCGCCTGAAGCAAAAATGGTGTCGACAGACGCAGAGTTGGCAAAATCGTACAGCAGAGCAAAGATAGCATCAATATCAGCCTGAGCAGCCAGGCTGCTCAGGCTCATTGTAGACGCACAGCGAATAGCAACCAGTCCAAGCTTTGCTGTCCTCGTTGAAGGCTGCCTGGCAATCCGCAAAACTTGCTCAAGCAGCTGTGTGAAAGAATACTTTGCCAGTATCGATGCCGACAGTGCATCGTATGCGCAGATATAGCTCAGTGCTTTTAGTGCTGACTCTAAAAGCATATCTTGGGCTGTGAATATTGCCGACTCTATACGCTCAAAACCGTTGGCTACAGTTGGCTTTGGAATTGCTTCCAGACAAGATCGTGCATGGGCTCTTGCGATTATGTATCCAAAGCTCAACAGCAGTCCCTGCAAGACGCCACTCGCAGTCGAACCGCTTTCCTTGGCAGCCGTCAGTTTATCTGTCAGAGAAAGAGTGTACTCTGCCAGAATCTCGGGGGAGCTCGTCTCATCAGTCAAGGCAAGGGCGATAACAGAGGCACACGAGTCTTTGAAATCCGTACTGCCCCGACTGGCTGAGCGCTGCAGTAAATCTACCAGCGGAAGAAACTGTGCCGCTACCCCCGAGGGCCCGAGACGCATTACTTCGAGCGTATACTTGATTGCCATATCAAAGTCACACTCCAGTCCGTTGTAAAGCATGGCCAAGTATTGCTCAAAGCCACGTGTAGCGACACCATCGCTCCACCAGTGCCGCATTGCTTGCTTTAGTGGCGCTTGGATGCCTTGATTAACGGCAATAAGATCGTCAATACGGACCATGTAGTCCTCGCTCTCGAGCTGCACTTCGTAGTGGGAAAAGGCCAGCGAATTATTGATCAGACAATTGCGCATAAAGGTGAGTGTGTGTGGAGATTTGGCTACGGCACCGTCTCCCTGTTGGAAATAATGGGCAAGAAACTCGGAAAATTCGTAAAATAAGGGGTACTGCGCCGGACCGTTGCGGTCACGGATGCTGTTTGTATGATTGAACCAGTACAGGTCAAGTGATTTTTCTGCTTCTGTGGCCACTTGAGCAAAGGGCGAAGCAAAGGCCTCCAGGCACAGTACTCGTGCAGCCAGGTCGCGAAACTCAAAGGCCTGTACGACAAATTTAAGAGCCAAAAGAGTGCACGATCTGTCGCTGCCAGAAACGATGTAAGACTCCAGCAGCTTTTGTAAGCGCAGCCTGGGCTCAGGCTCAAGGTTGCGGTGAAGCTGGATCATGCTCGAGATACACTCTTCTATTGAAAGCCTTACATTAGGAGACTCCCGCGCCATTTGTTGAAACAGATTGTCGACTATAGACGGATTGCTGCGAACTGCCTCGGGAGCTAGTTTCGCTAGAATCCCAAAACATGTATAGTACAAGTTTTTTATAGGATCAGAAAACTCATGCACCCTCTCTAGCTCGGCATGGAGCTTTGCCAGCAAATCAGTGGCATCTCCGCTTGACAGAGATTGATTGGCACCGAGACTCCGTAGTAGCTGCATAGTAGCATGACGCATTTTGGCAGACTCATCCTGCAAATGGTACACGACAAGTTTCACCGGAAAAGGCTTTAGCTTTGCGAATATCTTGCTCTTTGATAGTAAAGCCATTGCCTGTACTTGCACAGCTTCTTTAGCAGTGGATCTTTTTTGTTGAGGATCAATACTGCCTTGCTCGCCCTCCTCATCGTTAGGGTAACAAAACTCGTAGAGCTGCATTACAGTAGTCGCGTCCTCTAAATCGATTTTAGCGCTATGACGTAGCGCAGATTCCGCAATGCTCCTTACATCGGGAGCAGCATCAAAACTGGCGACAAAAACCACAGCCCATCGCTCCTCATTTGTAAATACATCTGTAAGAATAAAGGACAAGCACGCTTTTTTGGCCTGATCAAGCGTGACCCCAAAGTATGTTTGATCAGCTCCTGGTGCTACAACTTGAGCAGCCGCCATTGAAAGGCCTTGGTAAGTTTGCCGGAGACCGGTTTCACCTGTTGTCAGTTCAGGGCCAGAATTTTGACGTCCGGGTGCTCGCTGAGAGCTTAATAGACGGTCCACGCCTTGAAGTTCCTGAGCCCGTGGCCTTATGGGCATGGAGTACAACATAAGATCCAAGAAAACATCGCCTAATTGCTCCGATACGTCAGGGTTATTTGTAAACCCAAATTTCTGCCGTGTAAGCTCGGGGCGTGGAGTTATGCGCGACCATGAGTAGACTAGTTTGACGAGGATTCGAAACAGCAACGGCTGATGAATTTCCTCACACGCACTATAACTTGCACTCAGCTGCGGGAGGTACTCGACAAGATTCTGATCATTAGGGTAAGACGAGACAAATTGAAGGCAGGACATGAATGTGTTATGAACAGTTCAAAACCTATCCTCGTCCAAAAAAGAATAATTGAGAAACTGAACTAAGACCGAAAATAAAACTAAAAAAGAATGAATTAAAAAAAATAAAATAAATAAATAAATAATAAACAAAGTGCAATACAAGCCTACAGTCACATCATCGCGCCCGATACAGATGGCCAAATATTGCAGTGCAAACGTCTTTGTCAGCGCTGTCTGAGCACGTTCTGTAAATAGCTTCAGCAACTCGGTGAAGGGAAGCACGATTGTTGTTCCTTTGACGCGTTGCGACACGTGGTTGGATATATCCACAACCTACAACGGTCAGCAGCAACGCAGATAAACCAAGATAAAATCACCTTTTGCCGGACGGCTTCGTTAGGACTCTATAAAGTATTAGCCTCATTATTGTAAATGTCAGAGCAGCTTACATCGAGTTTCAACAGGATTGGCGCAAGGTATACCGATAAGGTCTTTTCGAGTTTACTTTCCTTATCGGCGAGCGCAATTTTGAACTCGGCTGCATTCAGTCTATGAATTAGATTCTCCGCTAAAACCACGATATGTAAAAGGCCGTTTACAGTTTGAGTTCCGCTTCCGCCATTGCCGGAACTGCCTTGATGCTGCCGCGTGGACAGACGCGTGTGCAGCTTGCGTAAGTGGTATCTGCCTGCACATGACTGTAATCATAAAAATACTAAATAGACTACGTAATTCTCCTAATTTGCTATACTATTTGGGTAAGCGTGATGATTATGATGGAATAATGTATGGAGCGACAACGGGTCTGCTGATCATTAGACTGAAAAATTAATAAATAAAATAATAAATAATAAATAAAAAATAATAAATAATAAATAATAAATAATAAATAATAAATAATAAATAAAAAATAATAAATTAATTAATTAATTAATTAATTAATAAAATATTAATAAAACAATAATCATCAAAGGACCGGTTAATGTAGATGAGAGGCCCTCGTCCACCGGTCTTTGGACTGGCGCAAAGACTATGCGCGAGTCTTTGCGGACGCAAGCGTGCGTATACGTCTGTATCAAAACCTTTCATTGCCAGCACACCAATCTTCTATGTCAATGGCAGTCCGCACTTGGGTCATTTGCATACGCTTGTGCTGACAGATACGATAACACGGTTCCAGCGTCTCTTGGGCAGGGACGCTTTGCTCTGTACGGGCACTGACGAGCACGGGCTTAAAGTACAAAGAGCTGCGGAAAAAGCTCACCTTGATCCGCAACAGTTTTGCGATATAAAAAGCCAAACTTTCCGTGATTTGGCGCCGATGGCCGGAGTGCATCCAGACATGTTTGTGCGTACAACAGACGCGGATCATGTGGCAGCAGTGCAGGAATTTTGGCGTCGGCTTGTCAGTTCGGGCTACGTTTACAAGGGCCTCCATGAAGGGTGGTACTCGATTGATGACGAGACTTTTTTCCCGGCCAATGGGATAGAGCCGCGAGTGCAATCAGATGGATCAACAAAGATGGCGGCCATAGAAACCGGGTCAGTAGTGGAATGGACAACTGAAGAAAACTATCAATTTCGTTTAACCTCGTTCCGCGATGAGCTTTTACGACTATACGAAGAACAGCCTGACTTTCTTGTCCCCACAGAGTACCGTAATCAGATCGTTGATCACTTGAAACACTCGCTACGTGATCTCAGTCTTTCACGGCCACGGTCGCGGCTCACGTGGGGCATAGCGGTCCCCGATGATCCTTCACATACAATCTATGTTTGGCTAGATGCGCTTATTAATTACATCACAAAGTGCGGCTTCCCTTGGGCTACTGCAGAGGACATGCAAAGAGGCGGCTGGCCCATGGATGTTCATGTGATTGGCAAGGATATTACCCGGTAGGATTATATGCATATTTACGTTTATTTGCCAACGCGTATTAACACCCAGATTCCACGCTATCTATTGGCCCGCATTCTTAATGGCCACGGGTATCCCGTTGCCAAAGCAAATAGTAGGACATGCTCACTGGACAATGGAAGGCATGAAGATGTCAAAATCGCGGGGCAACGTTGTTGATCCTGTGGAAATTCTTCACGAGCACGGAATAGATCTGGTCCGATACTACTTGATGCGCGATGGCCGTTTATCCGCTGACTCGGATTTTTTACCCTCGAAACTAGGTCTCTATTACAATCAGCTACGCTCGCAAATGGGCAATCTACTGCAGAGAATCTTGTCTAAACGGCTTTGCTCTGAGCATGCACAGATCGTGGCGGCTTTGGCTTCCCAGCCGAACTTTGATGCTCAAGATAAAGAGTTTGCTGCTAAAATTGATACACTATCCAAAGCAGTTCCCGCACTTGTAGCAAAGTATGATATCTCTGGGTACCTGGACAATGTTGCCGACCTTGTTTCAGAGGCCAACAAGTACGTGCAAGCTCAAGCTCCCTGGGCTATTGCAAAAGCTTTGCGGAATAGTGCATCGCAAACGGAGGCCGGTGAACAAATGTCAGAGCGCGAACAGAGACTAAACAGAATAATTTATCTGGCTATGGAGGCCACAAGAATCGCTGCCATCTTGCTCATTCCTGTTATGCCTTCAAAGTCAAACGAAGCTCTGGACTGGCTCGGTGTTTCACCTGCACAAAGGTCGTATGCTTATGCTCATGTCGGCGACGACAATTCATACGGCCATTTGACTCCCCCTAAAGATACCCTTTTTCCTGAAAAATATGTTTAAACGCTTTTATTAATTTTTATTATATCTTTATACAGTGGCAAAAGCAGAGTCAAATTGTAGTAATGTTGACTCTAACGAAGCAAGATTCACAAGAACCGCCTGCTTTGTTTCTTTGAAACGTGGCACCATAATCAAGCGGCAAACTTGACCATCACCTCCGTTTACCAGTGTCGTTCCGTATTCTTTTTGATTGCCGATAAAATAGACATGGGGAAGCGTTTCCAGTACAAAGGGGTCCCTGTCAGGGAAGGGATAGCAATCTGTAAATTAGTATGAATTATAGAAAATAACAAGTGGATGAATAAGTACAAAATACGTAGCAAGCACTTACAAAGGGTATCAGGAGCAGTGGGGGCAATATGCCGCCAGCGTAGAGTATTATCCATCATTTCCAAGCGATCAGATCCAGCCACGTATCTGAAAATATCATCAATATTCTGTCCCGAGGTCCCCAAGATGCTCACGCCACCAGCTTTCCACCGACATGGATTTGTAGTGCTTGTAAACGCAGACCCGTGGAACATGTGAGCAACAGGGGTGAGCGACGAATGTAGTGGCTGTTGAGGCAGTGCAATATTTGTGGGATCGTGCTCCCCGGGCATAATGTCCACAGAAATGCTGGGGAGTATACTCTCCAGGAAAGTGTCAAGTACAAGAGACGGTTTTGCGTTGTAACTTAAAGAATCGTACCCGTACTTTTTCGATTTCCGGGGGGCTTCCACCGTGGAGATATTTACAGAGTCTCCGGCAAATATGACTTTGGATATTTGTGAAATGGCCTCCTCGTTTCCCAGTTCGCCAGTCAAATAGGAGCTGAGCAAGCTCAGTTCCAAATCATCGGTACCGTCACCAGATATATCCAGTCCGCTAACGAGTAAAACACTTTGGCCCACTGAAGTATTGCTGTTCCCACCCGTCTCTGTCTGGGTTTGCGTCTCCTCTTTTTGATCGGTTCCAATATCATCCTGAGGCGGATAGTCCGCAAAACAGATATCGACCACGTGAAACTCTCCAGCCTCTGTTTCACTTCCCAGCACGGCACATACAACGCCAGTAACTAAACGACCCTCATCCACAATATTGCCCGTAAGCCGTACTCGTCCGGAATCGTCTTCCAGGACAATAGTATCGTTGCCGGGAGAACAGTACTTGTCTTGCGGGGGCGGCATTGTGATTGATTGCTATAGGGAAAATTAGATAAAAATCCGTAAAAAGATTTACAGATAAATATACAAAACTTGTGTCAAACGCAAGATATACCTCGTTGGCCAAATCTTTCAAGACGTTTGGCTTCAGAATCATGTCGCAGTACAGCGTGCCTGTGACCCAGCACAGATTGCCTTGCCGCACATCTAGAACGCGATCCACTGGACTCGCGTCCGGTAATGAAGACCATCGAGCATGAGCCGCGATGTTTGTGGCCTTTTGCAGTTTCGCAAGCCTTACATAATATATATTTGCATACTGCTGTGTAAACGATCGGTTTTTGGAGACGTACTCGTCCGAGACGCTCCAATTAACGCGTTCGCGTCGCGTCATTATGCGGTAGGTGCTGTCGCGTTGGCAATTATATTATTCATACGCTAATCATGTGGAGTCCATACTATAATTATATTAATTTGAAATAAACCCTAGACTCGTTAGCCATGTTACCACAACTGATACTCATTACTCGCTCTATGATTACATATCACTAAATTATATATCCACAGGGTTAGGGTTAATCGACCTATCTAATAAATTAACTTGCTCTTAACAAGCCTTATACCAACGACATGGTCCATAAAACTTGTATATAATAGCAAAGTTTGTCGTCGGTTCTAATGAATGACCTTACAAGACGCATATTTAAAACTGCTGTTCACTGTATTCGTATTACACGCGTTAAAGTTTTATACACAAAATCTGTCTAAATCTACAAATCATTTCCACGTCTGTGATCCTGAAAGGCAATCAATAAGATCCTCGTCGCGAACCATTTCGCCTACAGCCGAGACTGTATCCTTTCCCAATACCAGTTGTTTATCCAGCCGTTCCGTATCATTTGCATTGTTTCTTTTATTTTCCGATATTTCTAGTATTTTTGACTCTACCGTATCCGCCACAACATACACCCAAACGTTTGTCTCCCGTGACTGGCCGATTCGGTGGACGCGAGAGACGGCTTGGCTCTCAATCGCAGGGTGGAGTAGCGGCTCACAGAGAAACACGTTTGTTGCGTTTACCAATGTGAGCCCAGACCTAGGATTAGTGACTCATTGATCTCAATTATACACATAAACAAGACAATAAAGACAATAATGAAAAAAGAAAGAAAGAAATGAAATGACATGAAATTAATTAAATTACTATGAAAATAAAAATGGTAAGCCTCAAAAAAATAATGTAACATTAAATTTCCTCCTTTGTCTTTTCATTTTCTGACTTACGATTGCGATATGCCATTCAATAGCAATACCTCAATGCGAGGCGTGGTCTTGAAAAGCGCAACTGGATCCTGAGCCTTGGCTGAAGAGGAAAAGCTTTCAAACCTCAAGCTCTCTAATCCATTAGCCTTGAGACTATGCTGAATCAATGTTGAAACGCCCGGCCATTGAGAGTAGATAATGCTCTTTGGATTATCTTCAAGAGTACGCAAATAAAGCAAATGGGCGACGAGAGAGTCAATCTTTGATCCATAAGACACTTTGATCTGGATCTTTCTTATCGCCTCCAACATCTCAGGGCTGGGCGTTGTGTATGAGTGAGGGCGGCTATTAGAACTTTCAGATGTGCCATTTGCTCTTGTGACTTCCAGTCGAAGAGTAATCCTGTGAATATCCGCATGACTCAATACTCTTTTGCAAGAAGGGCAATTATGATGCTGACGGAACCAAAGACGGAAGCACTCTGTACAATAAACGTGACCACAGGTTGTTATAAGGCCGCGCTTAAATACTTCTTGACAAATAATACAGATCCTAGATGCGTTATTGCTGTCTGATTCGTTTAGATGACGCAGATATCGGAGCCTTGATTCTAATTGGCGAATCTGGCCAGAAGCGTTTTGTTCACGCTGGCAGTTTTGTTTTAAACGTTGCCTCAAAATATCGTCAGCTGTCGCCTCCTCTGTATCCTCCGGAACGCGTTCTAATAAGGTATCTGAAATTTCTTGAAGCTGACGATAATATTCCAAACGCTCATTATAAATTTGACGGTACAACTCGATTTCTTTTTCCAATTCTTGAATTGCTCTGCTCTGATCTAAATAAGCTTTTTGCATTCGATTCAGTTCGGTTTGAGCAATAGCTCGATCCTCCTCGCGAACTCCATCCTTTGCGACTCTACGAAGATCTGTCAGTATAGACTTTAGTGAGCCCGTTTTGTCTGTAGACGGACGCGTGCGCAGACGGGTGTCTGTCAGTTCTTGCACTAAAAGACCGAGATCAATTTGATCGGGTTTCGCCTCTTCATTATTGGGCTCAGGCTCGGATTCTCCAGTGGCAGTTTCATCCACTGCAGAAACTGCTTTTGAGCCATCCTTTGGCAAAGAACTTTCTGCTGCACTACTATTTGGCTCATGGGCAGGCTTGCCGTCCGCAATCAAAGGATTGTTTCGAGACTTGTCAGCCAAAGAATCGGAATCTACACGATTCTCTTCGGACTTTTTCGCTCTATTTTTCTTCTTTCTCTCCTCGGGCGGTTCAATATTGCTTTCCCTGTACAAACTTGCCAAGAGCGCTCGTTTGATGTCTCCCTCCACGAGCATACTCATTTGCCCCGTTACTGCCATCGATCTGTCCGCAACCATTTGCCGTAAAGCCTCCTGGTAAAAAAAGGCAATCTCTTGTGCATCAAGCGACTGAGCGTACTCCTCCCCGCTGGGATCCCAGTCCCGATCGACCAGGTTTGTAAGCAAAAGCTGGATAATCTTCTCCCTCCATTCATCGAGAACGTTGGCCTGATTATTCAAGCATTCAGAGAGGACTTCGAGCCTTTCCAGGTACCGCCTAGACTGAATTCCGCCCGTGAATTTAGGGTACTTTATCTCGGGTATCTCTACGAAATCTTGCTTGTCTGCAGACTGGCGTAAATCCGACATCATCTCTACTGCACGTCTTTCCGCTTGTTTAAGGATGATTCTTCTATCGTTCTGGGCCTGTTGGTAGTACTCTTCTTCCTGCTGCTCATTTCCCAGATTGAAATGAATACTGCCCGTGTAAAAATTCAGTTTGTGTTGCAACAGCATCCACAATCGCGCCCTACGAAAATCTTTTGCCTCTCCACTATTGTTGTTGCCATTACTAATATTATCGTCGAGAGACTGCCTGTTTGCATATTCACGAATTTCCGAGCCCACAGAGTCTACAGCTGCAAGAGCCTTTTCGTGTTCTTTCAGATGGTCATGGATCCAAGCACGTTCGAGAACAAGAGCGTATCTCTGCCTCTTTGCGTTATCAAGAAGGCCCTGTGTTTGATCGGTCATTGTCTGCATGACTTCAGCAAGTGTACGCAAGCTGCCACCGCCTAGAGTCCGGCTGTTTTGCATTCCAATCTGAGGGTGGCAGCAGATTTGACGGAGTCTCAAGAACCAGGACCTTAGCTTTTCCAGCACATTGGGGACACGTTCATCTAAGCCAGGAATACACGATAAATCAAGCGGCTTTGACCCGTCTACTACAGCTTCAATACTGGCTTCTTCAACGCCCATTCCCATCAGCATTGACCGTAGAGTATCGAGGTAGTTTTGCTGTTCAATCGGAGTAAAATTGATACTGACTACATATTTATTCTGACGCGGGAGCGATAGGTCTTGCAAAACATCATTTTTTGAGTTTCTGCAAGCTATTTGATGGAACAATGTCTTTAGCGCTAAAGAATCAGGCCGTAAATTGCCCTGTGCAGACCCGACAAGCCGGTCCCAGAAACCCTTGTCATACACAAAGGGCTCAAACCGTAAAAAATAAAATAAAAAATACAAATCTCCAAGCTCGCGTCTGACTGGAGTGCCACTCATGGCCCAAGCATTGACGCGCGGAATCTGGCACGCAACTCGTGTAACACTGGAGAACGAGCCCTCAACCATCTGCGCTTCGTCTATACATACACGCCACCATTCTAGCTGTGTCAATAGTGAAGTTGGCCGTTGCCTCCTTTGGCTGCTGGGCTGTCCAAGAGTTGTATTGCCGCCCACATCCTTCGACCTCAAGTTCCGATCAGGCGGGGCCGCAGCAAAATGCACTTCTGAACGCATAACGCTGTACGTAGTCAGAACTATATCGCACTCTGCAAACTCGGAGAAAGATTCCAGACTATGCTTTGTAGCCCCGCGATAGACCATGACCGAAAGGGAGGGAGCATGCTGTTCTAATTCGACCATCCACTGACTCAAAATTGGTAAAGGACAGACAATAAGAGTCGCGCTGCTCTTTACAAGGTCCCTACCAGGAAAAAGCGGGTCTGTCGAGAACTCTCTAGTGTTTTCAGTCAAGGCCCCTGGCGCCTCCTTATGCCCATGTGACTCGGTACGCCGTGGATTGGACAGGACAAGCGCAATCATTTCAACTGTCTTACCCAGCCCCATTTCGTCAGCCAAAATTCCTCCTCTTGGGTACCGTTTCAAGAGTGCCGTTGGCTCTGTAGAAGACAATCTTTCAGTTGGAGGCTCTACCATTGCTCCCACAGAGCTGCTGGCCAACACTCGACGGCCTTGGATCGTGTAGTAGTGCCACCAGGGCGGCAAACCCGGTATTTGGACATGCTCTCTTGCCTGCATCCAAGCAACAGCGCGCTTCTGGAAGGGCAGCAGTACTGAATGCAGCCGCTCCGGCCGAATATCTGGCACTCGTCCGGAAGAAGGCCGGTAAGCATTATCGTAAAACAGGGCAGAGCTCAAAGGCCCAAATTCCTCACTGGCATCTTTCAGATGGGGTAGAAAAGCGGGCATTGCGTCGGGATACTCGCGCAGACGTGCATACGGATAGATGCAGGTATCAGGTAGCTGATCAGCAATTTGCATCACCCGATGCTGGACCGCTATCGCTAGACGGTTAGGATACTGTAATGTGCTTTGCAGCCAAATTTGAGGAGCCAGTTGCCGCGAATTTCGTGGGCGAGGCTGCCTGCAGCCGGGAAGGATGGAAGCCAAGTTGTAAATTTGAGCAAAACTAGTCGCGTCCACAGCGAGATCGCATAGGCATTCGCTGGTTAGTAAAGAATAAACGCGTACTAAATTATCATCTTCTTCCGGCACGAGTTCCAGCTCCACCGCCAAATTGTTTGGGAACGCGGTGCTACCGACTTCAGACGCGTCCGTCTCGATACAAAGCTGGTGCAAAGTGATCGCGGTGGCGGCAGAATCAGTTCGCTGGCGTTTGAGCGGCGGCCGCTCAACCTCGTCATGCTCGTCGTCTTTTACTGGAGAATACGTCCTCAGAACGACGGCCTCTATTCTGTGTATGCAGTCGGGCGGCATAGCGCACGGCGCAGTGTAGTCAAAAGCCAACAATCTTCATCGATAGCCGCTCTACAGTCGTAAAGCTTTCGGCAATGGCAATCAAAGTGCGACACCGTATTTTTGATTAGTCGGCCATTACGTTTATAATTATAATTATTATTTTTAATTATTATTTTTACTTCCCATTTTTACTTCTTAACTACAATCTCACGAGTCCGGTATCTGATTCAAGTAATCTAACTATCCATTCCTTATAGTAAGGACGAGGCTCTCTATCGACGAAACAGAGTGTGGGATCACAGTCTCAAGAGCGGTATCGCAAAGTAATAGGATTAATCTGTGTGGAACTACGGAAAATGGGCCGTTATAGACCACGGGCAGACGAGCAAATGCATCGGCTGTTCCCTTTGAACTACATATTCCATACGAACCCCTTTGAATTAGTGGATTAAGTGGCTTCAAGGCACTATAGCTCGAACATTCAAACATTCAAACATTCAAACATTCAAACATTCAAACATTCAAACATTCAAACATTCAAACATTCAAACATTCAAACATTCAAACATTCAATTATTCAATTATTCAATTATTCAATTATTCAATTATTCAATTATTCAATTATTCAATTATTTGAATAATTAAAATATTTTGTTAATCATTATATCACACTAAATTATTAATATATCACTAGATTGTTAAATATACCAGTATTATATTGTTGTGGCGATACGTATATTATTCTGATCTCAGATTATATAGGTATTTTGACATTTCCTCGGTTCTTGACCCTGCTGATAATCACACCGGCTATGCTCGCTGCTTGGCAACAATGAGCCGGACAACGCTAGAGCCGTCTCCTGTGCGGCAAAATGGGCCTCGAAAGCGCCATTTACGGCGGCACTCTTCCTGTCTGGTCCCCGAAACTGCAATGGTACAGGATGCAGAGGACGAGGAGTTTATGCTGTTCAAAGTAAGGTGAAACGCGCTCTAAAGGCGGCGCTGGTGGATGCAAGAAATGATAAAAAAGACAAAAGAATTGAGGGTTGGGAGACGAAGCTCTCACTCGCACTCCCAATCTGCTTGTTAAACTGCTCCAGGCCAAGACTAACTGGTAGTTTGATCGATTTCTGACGCGACTGGCTCGACGGCTGGATACACTTGAGGCGGCAGGTTTAGCCTCACTGGACGAGGCTAAACGGTCGAGCTATGAGGTTCTGAAAAGTGTGCGTGGCTGTGCGTCTGCTCTTTCGCATGATAGCGTGGCAGCGCTAACCCGGTCGAGGGTAGTCTCTGTGCTTTCCGCTCTTGAAGATGCAGCTACGGCTCATCGTGGACCCTTGGTCGCCCGAGCTCATGCGGCTATGGAGTACCTCGAGGCCCGTTTGGTGGAGATGGAGGCTACGGTTGTGGACACTAAAGACAGTTTGAACGACGCTACCAGGTTTATGGCTGCTGCAATACGTAATGGTGCCATGCGGTTGCTCACTGTAGACGAAATCCCACACGAGTGGAAGAATAATCATTATATTCTCACAGGGTACCGTTTCTACGAGAGCAAAGCTGCCTGCGTCGTCAGTATATGGCAGGTTCACAACGAAACCGGGAATATCTGGACACATTTGGCAGGACTCGTTCTCCTGTTTGCTTTAGCCTTTTATTATTACCCGCGAAGTGCGGCTTTTGATCTTGCCCAGGTGGGGGACAAAGCAGTCGCCGGCGTTTTTCTAGCAGCAGCAGCCAAGTGTTTGGCTTGCTCTGCCATCTGGCACACGTTTTGTAACCTGGCAAATCTGCGGCAAATGAAAACGGCAGCGTGTATGGATTACGTGGGAATTTCCGTGCTTATAGCTGCCTCTATTATAACCATCGAGTATCATTCATTTTATTGTCAGCCCTGGCAGCGGGCGTTTTACATGTCTTTTACGGGATCGCTCGGCCTTATCGGCATTCTCATTCCGTGGCAGGAATGGTTCGATAAGTATGAAAATAGGCACCTCAAGATTATGTTTTTTGTAGGTATAGCTATCTCTGGAGTTCTTCCAGTTACACATCTTTTCTTCACTCAGGGCACTATGAAGACGCTGATGTACCTTATGCCCATCAGCAAATCTCTGCTCTCTTACATTATCGGTGTCGTTGCATACGCTTACCACCTGCCCGAGTCTTTTTCCCCTGGCCGGTTTGATACTATTGGCAACTCCCACCAACTATGGCACATTATGATTCTTTTTGGCATCTGGTACCACTACCAGGCTGTCATGACGTTTGCTCCACAGAGTCGGGAGTACGCGTGCAGCGGCCTCTAGTCCCGTCGTATGTTATACATATACGTCATACTACGTTTGCATGTGAGTACACGTGCACAACAGTCTACACCATACTCGTTAGACTTTGAGTCTACAGAAAGCGTAAAATGGCTGCGCACGTTGGACTCGTGAACGCTCTATAGTTTGTATAATACTATAATTTTAGATTTACAAATAAGCTACTATTATTTCCGCTCAAGCTAGATACACGTCCGTCAGGGTTCTTTTGCGACATTGCCACATGGAACATCCAACGCTATTATCGCCATTGACAAATACTACATTAGACACTACACTGTTCACCGACAGTAAACAGTCTGCTCCAAGTATCAAATCTGTTATTCCAGTGTCGTAGCCACTTCACCGTAACGCGAAAAGGTCATTATTCATAAAGCAAAATTGCGAGCGATTCTGTCCAATAGTTCTTGCCGAGACCCCGTGGGCTCAAGACCCCTCTTGATTCATTAATCTGGTGTCATCTTTCTATGTCGCGCAAATACCCGTTGCAGCCATTGCCGCAGTTCTTTGGTAGACCAGTCGGTCGGATCGCCGCTCGGTTCTCGGGACGCCGCAAGTCCGCCATCCGCGACAAAGATCGTATACACTGAAGCAACAACAACCAGTGCCGAAAACGCGGCCAGCACTTTTTCGCGATAGTTCCACGGTTTGGCCATATAGTTGCCACAACTACTGTCGATACGTGGATGACGTGCACAATAATATTATACACGCAGATAATAATAATAATAATAATAATAATAATAATAATAATAATAATAATAATAATAATAATAATAATAATAATAATAATAATAATAATAATAATAATAATAATAATAATAATAATAATAATAATAATAATAATAATAATAATAATAATAATAATAATAATAATAATAATAATAATAATAATAATAATAATAATAATAATAATAATAATAATAATAATAATAATAATAATAATAATAATAATAGTCAACAAAAATAATATTATCGAGGCAAATGGCTTTCCCTGCCCAAAGGCACAAAATTGCAAATAGTCGATGGCCGCCGGCAATGAGACAAGTATGAAAAGCAACTTGTTAAAATGCGCTCTTTGCTGCAATTAGAGCGCCCCATTGCGCATAAATGCTGTGCTCACGACCGCCGGAAATGTCTACGGCAGAGTTTTCGTTTTTACGCAGCAGAATCGCAGACAGTAGAATCACAATCATCGTCAGCCTTATCGTTTGGCAGTCTTGATCCCAATGACACAGCCAGTTTATTCGACTCGCCTGATGCGCGAGAGAATTCAAAGTCAGGAAGGCGGAGGAAAGATCAGAGCGAATTTAAACCAAATGAATGGCTGGATCTAGTGAGGCAGTCGATAAATTACAATCCTGTCCCGAAACCGAGTCTACGACCGGTTTTAAAGGCAGCCAATATTGAACGGCGCAGAGCGAAGCAAAGACTGTCTGCTCAAAAGCTTGCTCAAAAGTCTGATGGACTGGAGCCGTTAAGCAATTTGCTTGTTCATGGGGATTCACAATTACCAGTTCGTCGGAAATTGGAAACACAAAAGCAGCAATCCAACACTTTATTGAACCAAAACTTGATCAAGAAAAACAATTTGACTGGCCAAACTCTTAACAATGGTTCTGTTCGGTCTCGATTAAAGGCAGTTCGTGAAGATGAGATTTTGAAGTCAATGGGTGATCCCGAGCGTCAAGGCATGAGTAAAATAGAGACTGACAATGGAAACTCTATGGAATCTCGTAGTCTTCATATCTCAGAGCTTGAGCGGGTAGAGTCTTCAAAGGTTGAATTTGAAGCAGCAGAGCCTGATAAACTTGCTTTAAAGTCTGAAAGACTTGACGAAGTGGAAGAAGAGCATGTTACTCTGCCTGACGAAAGCCACGCATTAAACTATGGTCAAAATATTTTAAGCATAAACGATGATACCCCTGCATGTATATACAAAGATCCCGAGTTTTCATCAGAATTGGAACAGCCGCAGTCGGACCATGCATCTACTCTTCCCGATGAAAAAGCACAAGGTCAGGACGCATTATCGGACGAGTACAGTTCGCAAGTTGCAGAGATCTTGCGGACAAAGAACAAATCGCTTTTCCAAGAATTTTGGAAGAAAGATAGGCGGCGATTAGCAACAATGGTGAGCTTACATGTAAGAGCGGGAATTTTCCGATCTTTAACTATGGCTCATGCTAGATGGCTCATAACCGCATTGAAAGCCAACAATTTTGAGCAATCTCGCTTGAACTTCATCACAGCTTTGTCGTTTTCTCACACAATATCCACTGTGCCTTTGAGGGAAGCCACACAACACTGGGCAGAAGCGCTTGAATGGCTCTACGGCTCACAGACTCTTTTTCTTCGCAAACAAACAAACAAAACTCTTCGCTGCCTGGCGTTTAATGGCAACTTGGAGGGCTATGCTCAACTGATCTGCTCTTTGAACTACGAACCGGCCTGGACACCCACAGGTATAATTCAAATATCGAGAGACCTGGACGCAAGTGGCCGATTGCAAGATGCACTAACAGTACTGGAGACGATAAAAGGGCACACATGGTCACTAGCCATGTGCGAGCAGCTACTCGAGCTCTATATAAAAGCCCGCAGCACCGAAAACATAACAAACCTTATCCAAGAAATGGCAGAGAACGATGTTGTTCCCACACTTCAGACGTTTAACCGTTTATTAAAAACTGCTGTTGACTGTGGCCAGTACGAACTTGGAGATGCATTAGTAAATGTAATGACACAGCACAGAATTATCAAGGATTCGCGTACTCACGCCCTCATATTCAAAAGCTTGAAAGCGCGCAATCGTCTACCAGCTTACTATGATATTGTATTAAAGGATGCTCAACTCGGAGACGAATCATGCTGGACGGTACAGCGAGCAACGTTTCTAATGACTTCAGTCATGACTCAGCCCGGGCGGGAGCATGATGCTATTGATTTGTTCAATCAACTGTTTGACGTAGCTATTCAAAATTTGCTCGGACTGGGCGATCATTGGCTGGTGCAGGGTCGGCCTGATGGATTGGTGGCCAATGAGGCGGCCATTGTCGTTGCTACGGACGCCTGTCTTCGGTCAAATTTGTTTGGCCGGAAGAAACTTCGACTTGCGTTAATGCGCATGGATAAACTACGTAAAGAACCGGAATTGGCAACAGTTTCGGATTCTGTTAAGGCCTTTTATCAGCTTGTGTGCACTAAATCAACAATTCAGGGAATGCTGATAGTTGCACTAGAATATCTAAACAGTCATGTTCCGGCCCTAGAATTTTTGGACAAATTAATGGAGGCTGATCCTGCAACTTGGCCGGATAAGAGGACTTTTTACGGACTTTATGCTGCCATGAAAGCTCACAAACGGTCGGAAAAGTATCTGGGACGAGTGCGCAAGCATATGTCAAAGGCAGGTATTGACTATGGATCCTGAAACACTTTCGGCCCGTGTTTTTGACTAAAAGCAAGCATCACCACGTCTGCATTATTAGAATAATTGTATATTAAATGAAATTTAGATGTTAATTGGAAATTATTATATTGTAGGCCCCATCGTTTATTATATTTGTCCATAAAGAATAAAATTGCTGCATCATACAAAATAGCTAATCCATACTATACTACTCATACTTTAATCATATCCATGTGCGTCATAGGCGAAAAGGGACAGGAAAACAATGGACGAGCAAATAGAAGAGCTCCTGACTCACATTGAAGACAAAGCTGACAGGTAAGAGCTCAAATTCGTCTACATCTGTGCTAATTGCAAGTCTTCAAAACGATGCCCGACTTTTGATCGGAATTGCAGGCATCCCGGGATCAGGAAAGACTGTATATCATCCTTGTTTGATCTATTTCTAAAAGAATTCCATATAGACAATTGCTTCATCGTTAGTGAATATTATCAATGCGGCGGCCCAGATAGGCGGTGAGCCCGAGCGAGCCGCTCTTGTCCCAATGGTATACCGAAAGGATTTGATTTGATTTATTCTGTTATATTTTATTTATTTATTTATCTTGTCTTGATTTCTAACTTTGTTAGGATGGATTCCACTTGCCAAGAAGTGCTCTAGACGAGATGCCAGATCCAGCAGAAGCACATGCGCGACGAGGGGCGCCTTTTACTTTTGATCCTGAGCGATTACTTCAATTGGTCATTCGATTACGTGACGCAAAGGAAACAGTTTACGCGCCGAGTTTTGATCATGCAAAGAAAGATCCAGTCGAGGACGATATACAAATACTGCCGTCGCAGCGGATCATTATTTTAGAGGGCAATTACCTTTTGCTCAAGGATCACCCGTGGTGCGATATTGCTGCACAAATGGACGAGCTGTAAGTGCCTGAAACATTGACGAAGAGATAAAGAAATTAAAATAAAACCACCCAAAATCACTGCGATGAGAAGAAAGATGAAAACTTTTTGAGAATGCTTCTGACAATAGCTGGCTTGTAACTGTGGACGAGGAGCACGCTGCGAAGCGTGTAGCGCAACGTCACTTGGTCTCAGGGATTGTGGACACGTACGACAAGGGGCTGGAAAGGTTCTATTCAAATGATTTGCCCAATGGCAAATACATTTTGGCCAATTCTTTACCTCCACATCGTACTATTATTAGTGTAGACATACCAGCTGAACATTGACGATCATGATGGAATGAATCAAGACTAGAAATTCAGAAATTATGGAATCAATTGACAATGAAATTTGCATTATAGTTCAAAGATATAGTTGGTAAAATGGCCAAGGAATGTTTATTTATCTATTATTTTTTCATCTATCTATCCCTATTCTTATGCTCTACTTTATTTGCAAGTCAAACATATGGGCATTCATCATACACACACATATATATATATATATACAATCTTCACGAGGCATGTAAAGGGCTGGGACTCCGCTCACGATCGCCCAGCCCGTCCACTATATCAAATCCACGGGAATAAACTTGGCTAATTAAAGCTGCTTCAGCCATTGCAGAGCCATCAACACCTTCCGACTGGCGATGCTCGTCTTGTAAAACATCCAGCCAAGAACTACGTTGCTCCTCTGCTTCTGCCTCAGGTGCCAATGCCTCCGTTTCTTCCATAAACGACCTCTCCCGCTGTAAATTGGGCGAAGCAATTGAATCGTGCGGGGACCTGTAGCTGTGCGCCGGTGCGAACCCCCGTGTTAGTTGAGCAAAGGTATCGGATTGCGGCGCTTCTTCAGACCTGGAAGAACTCTGAGTGAGCCGGGCAATAACGTCACCTGATCCTCTTAATGCTCGTCTCCTTCGGCCTTGCAGAGCATGGACACGTCTCAGCCGATGATTTTGCGATTGAGCCCGGAGCCTCTGTACTATAGTATTTTCATCCGGTAGTACGTTTAAATCAGCGGCAGAAAGCCGCTGGTTTATATGGCTAATGCCTTCCGTCTCCGGATCACCCCCACCAAAAATACTGCCGCAATTACCTCCACCATGAAGAACTAGGGAGGGGAACTCTCGCACTGCCGTTTCGTGCCAAAAGGTCTCGAGCCGGCGAGGCACGTCTTGGCCATTGCACTCCTCGTGCCCCAGAGCAGCTGACAATTCGGGTACACTTTGAGCAGCCGACCCTGGTTCCCTCTCTGCTTCTGCTGTCAAAGGACGACTACGTCTCGGCTGAACAAGGCTGCGTAATGCACTAGCACGCTCACGTACGCGTCTTGTCTCTGATGGCGTGTTGGAAGCAACAGACGCGTAAGTCAGCAACCGTGTATCATCGGGCCGTTCGCTTCCGGTAAAGCTGAAATTGCTACGCGAACCAGTAGCGAGCCAATCAAGCGCGTTCCTGTAAACGTTCTCTACTGCGTGCGAATGAGCACCATTTGCTGCCAGGGAAAACGAGGAAGGAAGATTTGCTAATTGCTGAGCCAATCGTGACTCTGCTTCATGGCCGATTTGACGCCAAACGTCAAAATTTGAGTCTGTTTGCTGTTCTTCACTGCCTCTCACTTCTTGCTGATGATTGGGCGGCCGGGAACTTGCTTCCACCTGGAAAGACGCACGGTCCCTGGGTAATGAGAAATTTGTGCGTGGGCCACGGACTGCATTGCTGCGTCGAATAGACCCGGACAGTGGTGAGTGCTTGCTGATATTGTGCCGTGATTTATGAATGCAAGTAGAGGGGTCTGGTGGTAGCGGAGTACGACGAAGTGGTAAGCCCATTGTCACAGGTGAGGCCTGTAAAGAAGGAATAATAAGGGTAGAGCACTAGTCGAAAATCAAAAAGCAGATGGAGCAGACAGCAAACAAAAGTGCCAAGTGGCAGGCACTTGACAGGTATATTCCTTTCTCTTGCTTTGGTACAGAGTTTACTGTTTGCTGGTAAACTCTTTTTGTTTTGTTGCCTATTTATTTCTCTGTTTCTTGCTTGCCCCTTTTACCGTCTACAGTCAGATTATCACGTCCTGTAACGTGTAATGTAGTGCCAGCAGCAAACCCTAAGCAGCGACTCGAGCGAGAAGAAACAGGAGGCGTCCGTGGCAAAAGGCTCTCCTATACGGCGACAGAAGCCTTGTCCAAGTGTAGTCGACGTATAAAGCCAGGCCACAAAGAGATACTCAGGCAGCGATTAAACGCCCAGCAGATCTAGACCCCAGCTTTGCACAAAACTAGTCCCTAGTTTCGTGCAGGCAACACCCGATAGTCTACGCCAGTCACCTCAGCCAAACCGTATTCGAGCACAAAACTGTTGAAAGACGGCGAGGCACGGGCCAAACGGCTCAAGGCATTCAAAGAGCAGCCAAATTCGAAAAATCTTGGTCAAGCTCAAACGTCTTTGAATAGCCTGTGACAACAGGGATCAGCCAAAAAAGCACTGCACTGTACTGTACTGCGCTACTAGTTGAGATGCTCCACATAAACCTTGTAAAATCTTTAAGCCTTTTTCGCCTCTCGAGACTCTTCAAGAACAGTCAGCCATCTGCTCTGATCCCAAATGCCGTGCGAATAGTGTGTAATGCTATACATATAATAAATTCAAGTATTACTGGCCCAACAAAATCTGTATTTTTAGGGTTAGGCTTCTCGCACATTTGATAATACACCAAATATTTACTATTTGGCTAGGTGGCATCCTTAAATGTATCTTATCTTGTTATTTCATTATAAAAAGATTTTATTAATTTTAATGCATTTTAAATGCTATAAATGATAATATATGTATATCTCCATAAATTTTTATACCTATTAGAAACACGATTGGCACTGTGGCTAAAACATTTCCATTAGATTTGTATGTGAGTACCCTAGATTCTTCTAATACTATGATTAATACCATAGCCTATCAGATTAAATATTGTTCGTCGGCAATGGATGATTTTGGCTTCACCGACGATCTTATCGCTGAAGCAGCGCAGACAACGCGACCCGCTCAACAGAGGTGTGTTTGGGATGGCAAAGATTGGACTGCGCGGATTCAAGAGCGCGAGGTAAGAATTCTGTTCGCAGCAATTAATAACAATAATAAGGGACCGTTAGAGAATGATAAAGTTGCAGCAGAGTATGCCTACTATATGCGTGACTACGCACACGCGTTACAGCTAGCAGAAAGGGCACTGGAACACCCTTACCTAAATGTTCCTGGCAGTGAGACGGCCAAATTCTCGCCGCTGGCTTTGTCGTCCGACGATATCGCCAGTTTGGAGGCTATTATCAATCGCTGCCGCAGTAGAGCGGTTTCCACCTCGGAAACTCGGTGACATTGGCTACGCCGAGATATGGAACGGCTATTATACCTTGAAAATGAACTACTTTGGACATTTGAGCTTTGAGCGGCGTACTGGTACTGGCGCTGTTCAAGATATCGGTTTATCCACGTAATTATTAGCATTTGCACATGATTAGGATTAATGTATAAATTTTGGAGATATGTCTCGCACATAATTATTTACACTTTGTAGGAACTCGGTATAGTTTTAGTTATATTTATATTTATATTTATATTTAATTCTACTGTCATAATTTTTATAAAATATTCATGATCAAACGGCGTTTCGCCGTATGCTGGCAATGTGGCAGGCTCTACTCTCCGCTCGGCGCAGCACTGCCAAAACGTCAGGACTGGAGTGGGCAACGGTGGTATAGTAGCAAAAATTCTGTACGTATAACAAAGAAAGCATTCTCGCGACTGCAAGAGCTCTTGCATAAACTGCAACACGAGGATCGAGATGCTACGCTCCTCAGCGCTGCTCAGCGCGAGGCTGACCGCACTCCGGCCGCGGAGTACGAGCGGCAATTTTCTGCATTATTAGAACAGTCTCAGCGTCAGCAGCAGCAGCGCTTGAGTATACAACAAGGCAGCAGTAAGGAAGCAGGAAGTGTCAGTCTGCCGGCCACATTTGCCCGGATTTTAGGTGCGTCAGTTACGTCACTGGACAAGTTTGAATGGGTCTCTGCCTTGAAAGCAGTGCCCTCCTTCTCTGGGCTCAGTGCGCAAGAGATCGACGGCTTTTTGAGAGCGGCACCGGCCTCAGCAAGGCCGCAATTGGCCCCAGTGGTAATGAGTAAATTGCGTGACGCTGGGATTGCTCCAACCGCTTTCACTCTCGATCTGTGTATGGACGGGTACGCTCACACTGGTGATATGGCGAGCGTTGCTGCCCTGTTGGAGGCGCGCAAGTCTTTGCCCCTCTCTGTCCACACCTTTGGGCACTTGCTCAAGGCAGTGGACAGGTGTGAGCCTGGAGCTTTAAAGCTTTTGACTGAGTCGGACTGCTTTAAATCGCTCTCGACGCGATTGCTGCCTGTTAAAACTGCTCAGCAATTGCCGCAAGCTTCAAGCCGTAGACTGCCTCTGGCTTTTTGCCTGCTTCGAATGCTGCATGCAGCCAATCTGCCCTTGAACACGACACTGCTGACTACGGTCATGAATATTGCTCTGCAAGACAGGGCGCAGCACGAGGTTCGAGAGACGTTTGCCCTAATGAAGCTGCGCGGCGGGGATACTGCACCGGACACGACTGCTTACAATGTGGCCATTGCTGCCTGTGTCCTTGACGGCGATGCTGAACGAGCTCTGGACTTGCTGCAGGAGCTTAAAGACACCAAACTGGCCCCTGATGCTTCCACTTATGCGGCTGCCATTTCTGCCTGTGCAAGACGGCCCCGGGAGTACGTTCATACTGCGTGGCAATTGGCCCGTGAAGCTCGGCTTGCTGGTCTGGAAAATGGGGATTTAGCTACTGCACTACTACGCATCTGTGCTTATAGTGGCGATGTTGAGCGAGCACGAATGCTGGTGCGACTAATTATTGAGAAATGGGGATTGTCAGAGACAGTTGTGCAATTAATGCTGCGCTCGTATTCAACAAGCTCTGCCGTTTTCAAATCTGGGCGTAAAGAAAACCCTGGATTATTAGAGACCCAAGACGGACAGGCTTCGCCTTTTATCGTTCGCCGTATTGTCTCTGCCGTGGATGTGTGCAATGACGCAATGCATTTCTGGCGCTACGTCAATGCCCACAGCGGGTACGGTCGTAGTGGACACGCTCAGAGCACTTTGGTCTCTGTTTATTGCAATGCAGTAGCTCACGGGGCTTTCAGTGTCGATACACTGAAACAAGTGTTTAACGAAATTTATCCTAGTGCATTGGAGCAGAACGAGCCCTTCCTTTGTCGTAATAGAGGCGGCGATGATGGTATAATGGGGTCTTTTAGTCAGCCCGGATTCTACAGTCTGATTCAAGTATTTGACGCTTTATACACGCGTTCCGGCAAGGACAGTTCTGCCATGAGTCCGGCTATTGCTGGATGGTTCTGGGCCTATGTGCGAGAGAGCTTGCTGCCTCTATTGCAGATGGGAAATAGAGAAGGCAGTGTCCAGTATACTGAGGCTTCTGTGGGGGGTAAAGATATTGGAGGGGTGGGTAGTACTAAAGATGGGGATCGTTTCAAAGAGGAGGGCAAACGCCAAAATCCAGAGCCGGAGAGCACTGAAGAAATGGCAGCAAATATAGAAAAGCAAAGCCAGTCGCACACCGGCAAACCCTCTCCAGCCAAGTCTCGCAGGCAAGAAAAACTGGTACAAAGTGTCCATAAGATTGTGAACCTCTATGCAAATGCTTTGGCCCGTGTCGGAGAACTCGATGCAGCTTCAGATTTAGCTCTAGCTTTTAGTCTGCGCGATCGTGAAGGCACTGAAAGCAATGCACAAATAGCGACCGAATGGCAAATAGAAATGGGACTGGCACCGTCTATTTTAGCACGGATACCGCAAGAATGCCTGTTTGAATGGAAGCGAGGCGATTTGGATGTGTTGAGGCTGCATTCTATGCGACATGGCCACGAACGGGCTTTTAGCATTGCAATGGCTTTGTTACCAGAGAGAGAAAATGTCGATAAGCATGATCGTGTGAACAGACTGGCGAGGAAGCCGGAAAAGACGCACAAGCGTACACGGGAAAGCAAAAGTAAACGCCCACAGAAAGGCAAGTCGTCAGCAGTGGCTGCCTACAAGTTTGACCCAAACAGTCTGGTCGCCAGACTGTAATCTGTAGTACTACATTAGTTGCTGGAAGCAATTAAAAGGGATTTAAAGGCGCGTTGGGTTTATTAGTAATTTTTGAAGCATTTCGAATACACTCAAAATTGTAATGGTTTCTAACGGTGTTGTTTAGATATGCATAAATATGATTAATTAGAACGATAGCAGTCAGTCGAGAATCGTTGGGCCTTATCCAACGACCCAATCTTGAATTTCTATAGTTTGTAATCTCTATCATTTGCAGTCTATCATTTGTATATCGTTTCCCTGCAAACAGTCAGGATAACGCTACCGGCTCTTGCTCTTATGCTAGCTATAGACTCACTCTAAGAATGAAAATGCACGAGTATTCAAACAATTGAAATTGATTGCTCATCAACGAATGGTTGAAACTGTTGAAAAGAGGCTACAAGGCCCACAGAGTGCAGTAGCAAAGTACTGCGCAGCGAGATGCCGCAGTAAGGCACATCACGTTACAAGTGATGCAGCTGAGCAGGAAAGGACAGAGTCGTGTCCGGCAGTGTAGCGAGAGACTGAACTCACCAGTGGACGGTACGAGACGAATATTGAGACGACAAGAATATAGTAAAAAGCCCAAAATGTTCAGTAGCGTTGACCATAATCCTCAATTTGCTCCGCCAAGCTCAACCACTTTAATCTCGTCAGCTTCAATTACGGCTTCAATAGGAGGCAGAGTGTACGAACGGCGCTCTTCGTCCACGGCCGCTACCTTTGCGGCCGCTGAACGTGGCTGGGCGACTACCGCCTGTGCCACTCGCAAAACGCCCGGTGTCGGGTGAGGCGCTGCGACCGAGTCGTACAGCGGACCATAATTGTGCACAGACTGAGCGGCGCCTTCATCAAAACTCTTGCTGATTGACGCGTACAGTGGTCCAGTGTTTTTGACCGAAGCGCCTAAGGTTAGATGCTTATTGTGAAAGGCGCTTATTATGACGAGACAAACAGTCATATGGCTTTTTGCACTGCGCATAGAAACAGGACGGAAGCATTGCCACACATTTCACCGTTAGAGTTATCAAGCTCGGAAAATAATGTGGCAATGGTCCCTTTAAAATAGGCCAAGTGTCGGCCAAAAAAAAAAAAAAGGAAAAATAAAAAGAAAAAAAAAAAGAAAAAAAATTACTAGTAAAGCATGGAAAAGAAAAGGAAAAAGTTTTCATACTAATTCTTCGCAGAGACAGAGCAGCCCTCGTCAGCTGCATTGTTCGAGTGGACTATTAATTTATTGCTGGTTTGATCAAGAAGCGCTGTAAAAATTTTGCCTCGTCTTACTTTCTCGATTGTGCGGAAACAATATGGGCGGGTGTCCCCTTTTTATCTCGAGTCTGGGGAATCGTCTGATGCATGTGACGCTTAATAATTCAAGGGTATGGTTTACCTCACGTGTTTGTTTCCTGAAATCTATTTCTTTTGCAATTTTCTCACAAATTTTCGGCGATATTAGTAATACTTATCAGGAGCGCGCGTTGCTAGCCCCATTTGGCACTGCCAAATCAATCGGCGCTCATATGTCAGATGAGTATAGTGAAAATTATTATTTTTTATTCCAGCACTACGCTGTAATTAGGGTTAGGGTGAGGCTACGGTTATGACACTTCACGTTGCGCTTGCGCTAAACACGAATATTTCACTATAATTGAAGTGTGAATCGTTGCTGGATACACGCTATGCACGTTAATCCTGTAGCCGCTCGGAATTTTGACATTTGCTCCATCAAGTTTAAAAGACAGCAACTGCCCACACTGCTCTTCTCCAAGTGATGTAATATATTCATAACTATCCATACGCGAACCATGCCCACGAGTAAATAGGGCACTTGTGTACCTGTTACCGAGCCAAAACACTAGCAATTAACCGCGTTCCACCATATACCCGTTTGCCGAAAAGCAAATCGGCAACTGGGTATATTACCCAGTCAAAGGGCCTCCTCATGTAGCTTAACTGTATTACCGTCGGTTAATGTGATGCGTGTGCAAGGTACTTCTTGTACGACTATATGAAACGTGTCGGCTTTGCTGGCCCAGCACCTTTTTTTTTTTTTTTTCTTAGTGTGAAATGGTCGAGTGTACGGATGACGCTTCGCATACTAATGATACAGCACAAAGTGGAATGGCCTACGAATTGAAGCAGGTCGTACGCTACAAGAAGGCCAGAAGCATGGAACCCAGTGCTCATCGAATCTAGAAGGGCAATTTCACTATATCGGCTATCGAAACACTGAGCAGGCGGACAATAACCCTAAGCTTTATCTATGACTTTTTCGACAAAACGCCTATCATTTTTTTCGCGGGAATAAATTTTATGGGTTGATTACTGTGCTCCGGCCTTACTCAAGTTCCGATCACAGGGTTAGGGTTAGTTATATTAAGATTGCTTGCAAGCCGCAGGTGTTTGCTGGATAATTGACTCAAGTAATGCGAGCGCTGATCAGTGTATAATAAAAAAATAATATACGCGACACGAGCACGCAAGATTGCGCTATGGCGACACTTCCCCGTAAACGGCAGAGGCGCACTGTGAATCGGCAAAAGAAGCAGTTTTCATACCCTTTTGGCATTAATGTGCAGGAGAAAAAGTCGACAGGAGAGCATTCGAGTTTGAAAACTTGTACTCTTTCAAAGTACTGTAAATTTTTTGACGTGGTCAAGTAGCGGCAGCGCTTTACTGCTGATCTCTGTCGCCTGATAAGAGCAGGTTTGCGCAGACAACCTTTATTGCACATTGTTCGCAGGGCCAATTGGGCAAACTTTTTGAGATTGGTTAGAGTGTTTGGGGAATTGCAGTCTACGCATTACAGTCTACAAATTGCAGTCTTACAAATTGCAGTCTTACAAATTGCAGTCACGAATCAAGAAATATACAGTCATTCTGTACTGTTGAACCTTTGTATAGCTGATTGACGGTCGAACGTGTGCAGACGGACGCGAAACCCTCGTCGGTTTCGTGAGACTTTTGTTGGAATACTAATAAAAGGTTGGGAAAACAATTGCTTTCGGCTTGCGAGCACCGGTATACCAGTCAGCCTTGGACTGGTTTGCTCCGGCAGTTAGAGCCGTGTAGCATTTATTGTATATACACTGGAGCTCCATTGGCGCTGTATCAGCGGCAGTTTCCTCTATCAGTTTCAGCTTTGAATGATCGCCACTGTTATGCTTGAAACACTGCCGAGTCCACACCACTCTCAGTGTTTACACTGATTCCATGCACGATTTGCCACGGGCATCGGCGATCGCCGGGCCGCTTAATAATGGCTTTGCCGGGTCAGAAGGACAAGAGGCCGGCAAAGAAGGCGGCACGCACACCCACAGGCCGAGTCAGAGTCCGGGCGAGGAGACAGAGCCTGTACTGCTGCCTCCCTCGCGGCAATTATTTGGCTGTGAGGCCGATTACAGTGGCAGCAGTGGCACCACGGCCAGTACTGGCGCAGCAGAAATGTACGATGGCCATAGCCCAAGGTTCAGGATCGAGGCACAAGAGCCGGGAGTGGACGAAGCCTTTGCCCTGGCTGCTGCGGCAGCTCCAGTCTGGCCGTCTGCTCAGCCAAATTTTCACGTTCACCATCCTCTCTTGACCAACGCTTCTCCTTTTAATGCCCAATCCCACCAGTTTTCGGGGACGGCAGGCGAGCCTTTCATCCCACCTCAACAGCCTCAGTCTATCGACTCGGCTGCCAGTGAGGATACATTCGCTGCCGCAGCGACTCCGGCAGACAGCGAGGATAAACGGCGACGCAATTCTGAAGCAAGTGCCCGGTTTAGGCAAAAGAAAAAGGAGCGCGAGCATGTGCTGACGACACAGGCTCATGCTATGCGGTCCCGAGTACAGGCTCTTGAGCAAAAGGCGGCCTCTCTGTCGTATGAGAACGAGTTTTTACGGAAACTGTGGGGCTCGTTTCGGAACAAGAACAAGTGAGAACAAGAACAAGTGGGAACTAGAACAAATGAGAACTAGAACAAGTGAGAACAAGAACAAGTGAGAACAAGAACAAGTGAGGCTCGAGGATTATGTTTAAAGACTATTTCTTTAGAATTTTAGTGATTTGGAAAGCGCGAGCGTAAAGCACGTTTGTTTTGGGGCGCGTTTGTGTTTGTGTGCTCTTTTGTATTTTTCTGCACTTTTGTATTTTTCTGCACTTTTCCAGTACACTTTGTCCATACTTGCAAAGAAATGCTTTTGTTGCTTAACAACAATGCTTTAGCATTGTATTATACACGTGTTTTATAATGGTGGGAAGCATTACACTACTACTGGTCCATCGCGCTATAGAGCATGGTCATTGTAAGGGCACATGTGTAGTAAATGTGTAATTGTAGTAAATGTGTAATTGTAGTAAATGTGTAAATGTAGTAAACGTGTAAACGTAGTAAACGTAGTAAACGTAGTAAACGTAGTAAACGTAGTAAACGTAGTAAACGTAGTAAACGTAGTAAACGTAGTAAACGTAGTAAACGTAACTGTAGTAAACTCCTCCGTCATATTAAATGCATCAATAAATTATAGAGGAGAATCCCGGGACCGATCTTGTTACACGCGCGTACCAAACAATCCAATGATAAGCGCCAAACTCGTCCATTCGATCCATCCAGCAATTATTATGAAAAACAAACTAGACTGAACTACAAACCCAGGAAACAAAGTAGGCAAACAACCCATTAAACTCGGTACAATAATGTGGCACTCAAACTACCCCCGCCAGTACTCAAACTCAACCAGCAGCCCCATCTAGAATCGTATCGTAAACTCCACCATAGATATCGCAGTTTACACGGACGATATTAGCGGCCCTTTGCACGGCCTCATCAAACTCGGCAGCAAAAGCGGCAATGCCGAGAGCAGAGAGGGAGCTTACACTATCCACCTGTTCCTGATCCTTATTATTACCAGACTGACGAGCAGACAACTCCCTCCTCAGCAAAGAGCCCAGCCCTTTCCAAATCAGCAGATATACACTATCCCGGCGGGAAAGAACGCGTTCTACCCACACTCCCAATCGCGACTCGGAGCCGCACTGCAATTGCAGTTCTGCTTCAATAGCAGACGCGTTGAGCGGCGGCTTTTGCTCAAAGAGTATGCGCAGTCTCGCTTTAAGAGCAGCAGGAGCACGTATCTGCCGCTCGTTCAAGTGCAAAAGTAATGCTCCTCCTCGAGCAATATCATCAAGCTGCCTTCTCACATCCACAATATGCACTGCATCGAGTGCCAAAGTCTCGGGGAAGGGTGTCGACTCTGCCACGGACAGTTCCATTATCAATTGAGCAATTGCGGCTCCGATAAACGACCGGCGACCAGACCCGTTTACGGACGGCTCTGCTCTCCGCAGCCACGCCCGTGTTGCTTCCAGTCCGGCTCTGCCACTGGCCAAGTCTTGCTGGAAATGCCTCTGCTCGTACTCTTTAGACTCGTGCAATAGAAGGGGTAGGGAGAGAGCGAGACGCGTATTGGCCGCGTCTGCGCTCAGCACTTGGCACACGTACACTAACCGTTTCACACTCTGCACGAATGCCGAGGCAGAAGCAGAAGCAGAGGAAAAGGCAGAGTCCTGAGCTGGAATAATAGAGGCAACAAGGCTGTCTCGGGCAGGAGCACACAGGTTTTGCAAAAGGCCGACGGCTGTCTCCAGCAACAGCCTTGCTCCAGTATTGCCCTGTGCCCAAAAGCCAGGGCTAGATGCCTTTGGCAAAATTTGGGCACTTGCCCCCTCAAAGCCCTTCACCACCATTTCTCGTGACCTCGAGTCGGGCGGACAGAGCCGCAGGACACTGTCACGAACAACAGAGTATATAGACTGCATCGCTAAAGGACCTTTGTCTTGCAAAGCCCGCTCTTGAGCTGAAGCCCACGCTTCGAGAAAGGCTCTGTCCTGCTCACCCTCTACTTCGTCCTCAATCCGTGCTGTGATTCGCCGGCCTGGATCAAGAACAAGATCGTGCATAAACTGCCGATCACGGACTCGCTCGTCCAGTGGCCATTGGCCGTCTACACTGGCGTCGCCTGCGTCCTGGTACACACGATCAGCACTGTTACTACTGCCAGAAGGCTCTCTCGCCTCCTGCCTCTTGGCCTCCTGCAGTCTTGCCCGCACAAGGGTTTTGCTTTCCACACTGCCTACCAGCCGCTTTACTTGTATATAGAGCATAGTTTGGTTATGGCGCAGTCCCGCTTGGTACTGTGCCCTTTTATCCTCGTCCGGCTCCTTGTTCAAGTCGCGAATGGCCCAATGAAGAGCCATAAACTGCTGCAGCAGCGCATCAACCAGACTCTGAGTGTCTTGCGCTTTCCATCGATCAAATTTAGCACTATAGTCCTTCCACGCAGATGTAAGAGCGTGGCCCAGCGCTTCTACCGGTGCCGATTCACTGTCCAGGCTCTGTGCCGAGGCTTTTTCGCTCAGCAATTGGGCCATAAAGTCGGCCTGCCTATCAGCATTAACACAGAGTTTACTACTCTTGCTTTTAAATTGCGTTAAAATTCGGGTCGTTGCCCTGTGCAATAGAGAGGCAGACTCTTGCAGTTCACAGACATGCTCGTCCTGAGCCTGTGGCCCATCGCGGATCCCCATTCCCGAGAACAAGAACTCTTGCGGGTGGGCGAGTACAAGGTACTGGCTCAAAAACACACGGGCCTCCCTTCGAGCTGCCTGCAACTGAGCCTTGCTGCGTGAATACTCTTTACTGCCAGGAGAATCAACAAGGCCCAGACTAGAGCAGAATCGAATAGTCGCAGATATAAGCGCAGGCTGTTGCATTCGCTCAGCCATTTCATCAAACGGCATCCGTTTCAGCTCCTCTACTGAAACAGCCAAATCGCTAAACTGCCTTAGGTACATTACCGGCGCATAGCGTCGCCAGCACCGCTGGATAGTAAGGGCAGCAGCGGATCTAGTGGCAAGATCTGCTGGCACAGCAATCCCAGATTTATGCGACAGAATCTGCTGTCCACCCCCTCCCTTGCCACTCGCGACAGAACGGTCAGGAGAGCGGCTGGCTCTTCGTTTACGCTGCTGCTGACGATGCTGAAGGGTCTCTTCCCGCCTCTGCTGCGCCTGTAAAAGCCTCTCTTCCAGAGCTCTTTGTCTCTGCTGAGACTCTTGCACACGCTTCGACCGCTGAGCACGAGCGACTGACTTTGCATGGTCCACATGAGCCTTGCACTCGGAGCTAGTGCGAGCAAGAATCGCCTCTCGGGCGGCCTCTGCGTTCTCAAGCGCCTGTGCCGCTGACTCTAGCCGAGCGGCTAAATGATCTTGGCTGAAATAAAAGAGCCGTCTCTGAAACGGAAGGTAGCCTTCCGATCGGAACTGTGAAAGAGAAAGACGGGCGGATCGGCAAGTAGTGCCACGCGCTGGCGAATTCTGTGGCGACGTCTCCGCCGAAGAAACGGCCGACTCTGACAGCGAGTAAGCCGAGGCAGATTCGCCGGGCAGATCGGCCTGGTCCAGACCGCAGTTTCCGGCCTCCATGCAGAACGGACGTTAGTAGACAGTTATAATTAGAGCCAAAGGCGTTCTCCGCTGATCGCCGTAAGCGACGCTGCTGATTCTGGCAAGTCGCAACCCAACTCGGCGGCAAGAGCAGTCAAGAGCAACGGTCCGACTAAACCCGGCTGACTAATTTGGCTGACTAATTTGGCTGGCAAACTCGGCTACTGATCAAAGCTTCTCCTATCAAACGGCAAACGGGTCTCTAACCATTGCCGGCCAACCGATCTCGCTGGATAAACCTTCAGCCCTCAATATTCAGGGTAACGCTGACTCAAAACTGCCGCCAAATCGGCATTGGCACATGGTTGCTCGCGGCTAAAGAGTTAAAATAGTAAATCTGGGGTTTGCGTCATGTGCAGTTTATATTTCGCGCAAGGGAGGCTGGTAATATGAGCAAATGATAATGCGATTATTGATAACGGGTCTCGCAATTCTGCGCTTTTATCCCTTTAATGTTACTTGTAGATACTATTAGTAATGTCTATATGTTCTAATGGTGACCGTAGAAATTGACACAATAACAGTATTAGTACATTTGTAATACAATATTAATACATATTTATACGATATTTATACAATATTCATACAATATTTTACAATATTTATACAGTATTCATACAATATTTTACAATATTTATACAGTATTCATACAATATTTATACAATATTTTATGCAACTTGGACGTGCCAATATTAACCATCGGTCGGAATAATCATTTTCTACGAGACAAACAAGATTGCACGAGGTAATTGCCGATATACAGCTCTCTCATGTACTTGTCAATCAGCCATCTAAAAACATCTCCAATATCAAGAGCCCAATACCAAACGATTCGTCCTACGAATCACGGTTCCGTCTTGACCGAATCAACGAGTGTACTGCCCTATACCAATCGCTATACAAAGAAAAGTGGCCCTTTAAAAGCGCCCAACTGACAAGAGCAGATGAACTAGTAATCATTCTCATCCAATCTGCCAGCCTGCTTTTTCTAATTATTAATAGCCGGATGACGAGCACGTAAAAGGCATCAAGGTAAGCGCTTATTACGTCCATGCGTAGACAGGTCTCCCAGCTCCGTAGAGATATCAGACTCTTCGTCATTGCCGCTAAATACTTCATGGTATTTGAATCGGGAAGTCGGTGATCGCGAGCGTCTTCGTTCGCGAACAACGAAAAAGGCAAGCGCTCCGCTCAGAATTACTACAACTACAAGGGCAACACTGCCCGCTCGGTAGTACGCTCGCCAGGTTGCTTTTTGTACTTTTTCTTCATCATCATCTTCTTCTTCGTCCTTGCCCTGGTCTTGATCATGTCCAGTGCCATCTTGTTGCCCTTTATGCTCATTGTCTCCAGCACCAGTCTCGCTTGATGGGGCCCCGACACTGGATTTTACAACAGTGGAGGCAAAAGCTGGATCGACACCCATAAAACGGTGCAGCATATCCAAAGCAGGCCAGGGCTGATCCACTGGAACCATATGACTGGCGTCCTCTATCAGAACATAGGTCAGATTGTCTCGTGATTGAAAGTATCCTGCTCTTTCACCATTAACCACCCAGCCCTGCTTATCACCCTGAGCACTTGCAAAGCCAGTAGCACCTGCCCAATGCAAGTTTTCGATCAATGCTTCCGTCCCTATATGATTGCATATTAAATCTTGGTCTCCACTGAACAGCCAGATCGGAATTTTTTCTAAAAGCTCCGGAAACAGAGATATTGCCGGCTCTGAATGTTCCGCCGAAAAGGCCCGTCCTACAGCACCACTGCACTCTGTCCAGCCCGTCTGCTTGTCTGGATCAACGTGCAGGGCAGATATAACGTCGTTTCTTCTTAAATAATTCGTGACATTGGGAAGAGACACGGGCCAATTGCTGCCACAAGAAGGGTACTCGTCTTGCAAACGGATATCATACATATTATAACAATAAGACTCTCCATTGATTCTGGGTTTATCAGCAAAAATAGGAAATGAATAAAAAAAAATATACATATATTTAAATAAAAAACTTACTCTTTTCGAGATCGGTCGAGAATAACATCCAAAATGGCTTCACACTCTTCAACGTTAATAGAGACATTTTTTTGCATATGGTTTGCACATTTAATAGATGCTTCGTTCACTGCTTCAAGGCCCTTTGCATTGTCTGCAAACATGTTTGTCTGGGATACAAAAGGAAGATACGAGCCGTATTGAGATCGGGGATCAATCCAACCGTTTCCGATCAAGATACCCTTGAGATGGTAGTCCCGCGTGTCCAACAGCTTTTTTGCAATGTAAGGCAAGTAAGTGCCAGCGTAGGATTCGCCACTCAAATATAGCTCATCGTGACGGTATTCCGGAAAGGTCTCGAAAAACTTATCGAGGAAAACAGCAAAATCATTTGCGATAGGCTCCAGATCATGGCGATACTTGTCCACATCCCCGTAAGAGAACCCGGTACCCATAGGCTGATCAACAAACAGCAAATTGGCAAAATGATTCCAGGAAGCATTGTTATATTTAAGGCTGCCCCCGGTCGTAGTGCGGAAGGGGCCCACTTCCATTAAAGCTCCGTCCTCGGAAGAACAGCCAGGACCACCATTGATCCATATTACCTGTTGAATTATTAGAGCCGTTGTTATTTAAATCCAATTTTCACTGTCGCTGCCTCGTTGTGACTTTTATTTTTGCCAAAGTTTCTGTCGGGCAAAGTGCACAGACACGATTTGTACTATTATGCTCCTCATTTTAGCGATATCTTACCGTCCGTTGTGCATTACCAATATGTTGGTTCTGCACATGCCAAAAGAACAAATGGCCATTTGATTCTTCGTCAATGGCAATATGACTATAATCAGTATTGAGAATGGGTGAATACGTATCCATACCCTGCGTGCATGCGGGTATCAGGCAGTTCTGGCTGACCGGGTAGCCGTTCCACAAAATAGTCGGCCGCTGATTGGATTAGAGGCAGTTTTATATATATGCAAGTTACCAGACTTTGCCAGCGAGACTGCCGTTAAACAAGACAGTAAAATTGCCTTTACGGCTGTATAATAGGCCATCGCGGCTGAAGCTTATTGATGACAACGGGCATCAAAGGTGGGTTGCTGCATACGAAAGTGTGAACACTGAATAACTAATATGGAATATAGCTGATGAATTATGGATAGACAAATTGAACAATAAATAAATAACATTTACTTATTCAATATATTTAGAGACCTAGTTTATTAAACTCTAAAGATGGCTAAACGTCACTTTTGCTAAAAGATTCATTTTTCACTGGATCTAAGGAATGCACAATTTAAAAATAATTCACGTACTTTTTTTAATTAAATGAGTCTATTACAGCCAATTCTACGAGAACAAATCAGTTCACTCAATGTCAAATTTACACGTTTCAAAAAGACACGATTCTTTAAATATAAACGCCAAGTCGTCGCTCCAACCATGAATGAGAAGACTCTCATTCATGTGTATGCAAAGGCCAGCGAATCAGTATTCTGGACCGTTCGTTCTGGTATTCATCAATACTTTTGCCGCTTGCAAAACAGCATAATCGTCTCCATGCTGACCCATTAATTGCAGGCCTAAAGGCATTCCTGCCTCGTCCATTGTAAAAGGCACAGAAATACAAGGTAGCCCCGCCAGACTGGCCGGCACCGTCATTACGTCGTTGACAAATTCATTGACTGGTGAAGCTTTCTGCGACTCGGCTGCCTCTGAAAGTAAAGGCGCCCCAGACGCCGAGACAGGCGAGAGTAAAATGTCTACCCGGTCTTGATCATTGTCAGCGTTCTGTGCTACCGTATATTGCTCCTCATAATCAGTAGCAATCTGCTCTTCATCATCTTTATTTACATATTGAGTGATACCACTCTGAGTAAAAACTTTATCAAACTCCTGTTTGATCAAGCTACGCACTCGTTGTGCTTGCCTGAAGTAATTGTTCAAATTATCTGACATCAAGGCAAAAGTGCCAGATAGTATCCGCTGCTGAACCTGTTTGCCAAAGCCTTTAGCCCGAGCTACGGAAAAAGGACTCCAGTGTAATGCCGGGGGCAAATCCCAGTCACTCAAGCCGTAAACGACTCCTCGGTACTTTGCTAAATTAGAGGCAGCTTCAGCAGCAGCCAACATGTAGTAGCAAGGCAGCGCCAAGTGAGTCGAGGGTAAAGATACTGGGACGACTTGATGGCCCTGTGACTCAAATATAGCAGCTGCATCAATCCAAGCTTGCCTCGTTGACTCTTGTAGCTCTGCCACATTAAATTCAAGAGGAATGCCTATCCGAAGCTTCCGTGGCTCTTTACGCATTCGGCTCCGAGCTATCTCCGACACACTAGTAGGGTCATCCGAGTCGTGTATATTCATCACGGCTTTTTTATTGGTTAGATACACTGTAGCCATTAGGTGTTGTTTGCTCTTACCAAATGCCGATTCTATCAAGGACATATTGTTTGCCAGAATGCCTACAGTATCCAGGCTGTTCGCGTATGGGATCACACCAAAGCGTGAAATTAACCCGTAAGAAGGTTTAAAGCCATATACACCGCAGTAGCTAGCAGGCAATCGGACTGAACCGCCGGTGTCGGTACCTAGCGCACTTTTACATTTTAGCCAATAGATTAAAAAAACATAATGACAGGATAAACATGCTTTAAGAATGAAGTAATTTAAACAATAGAAAAAAATAAAAATAAAAATAAAGCAGCAGAATAATGAATTTCATCTATATTTTTCGTTTCTGAAAAATAAGAGAAGCTTATTACATTTCAGCTTGACGACTCGCAATCGCTACGGCGGATCCGCCCGAGCTTCCACCGGGTGAACGGCCTTCGCCATGTACATTTACGCACTGTCCAAAAGCAGAGTGCATACATTGCGATCTGGCTGTTAGACATATATTTTCAGAATAAGATATCCATAGCAATTAATGCAAGGCATATAAAAAAAAGAAGCATACCCCATTCCAAACTCGTCCATGTTTGTCTTTCCAACGACCAAAGCTCCAGAATTGCGTAAAAGCGCAACGCAGGAAGCCTCAAACGAGCTGTAATAGTCTGCAAGCATACGTGAGGCACAAGTTGTTGGAAAATCGCTGGTACAAATATTATCTTTGACGGCCAGACGCAATCCGCGCAAAGGGGCGCCATGAACAATTTTGCTTGCATTTAAAGCAACCACTGGTGTTTCACCAAGCGGCCGGCGAACCGCTTGCGAGGCTAACGTAATAAAACAGCGGTAAGGATCGCTCAAAGCCGCTCGTGACGGTTTCATTGCGATCCTTCTTTAAATTGAAGGAGATAAAGAAACGATCAAGACGCGTGCATGACCAATGGTCACATCTAGATTGAGTAGGAGCCTGAAAGTCAAGCTAATCACTACAAGTGTTTAGCGTTATAACGCGGTATATGTTTGCCACAAACTGAGAGAAACGACGGCAGCTCTCGATGAGCCAGACGCTCTTTGCCCTAGTTAATATAATCTGTATAATAATTATTATTAAATATATATTAAATAAATTATTAAATAAATAATGCATGCACGTTTATACAGTAAAACTCAGACAAAATAACTATAAAATGATTCCTATGCAGTGATTCCAATAATCCTAGTTAGCATTGGATGAAGGCAGGACAATACAAGCGCAGTGAATAAACTCCATGTAATGCCATGATAAATGCAGACAAGACACGTCATCTTTTTGTCCATTTGATACGCTTTTCACAGACAGCCAAACCGGCTTTTCGTCTTTCTTCTTGTAATAATTATAGTAATTATTTGAAACCTGGCCTTGCGAGCTACATTGCTTGTGATAAATTTCAAGCAGCGGCACTGGAATAAGGAATGGCAGTTTTGTACACGCCTTTACCGATACAGCAGTAAGTGTGATCCAAACTCGCAGTTTACCCACTGAGCACTCGCGTACCACAGTTGCTTCAATGTGCGTGTAATCTTCAGATTGAGCGCGTCGAGCGCGTAACGTTGAACACGAGTTCTCTGTCTTCCCACTTTACGGAAACGCTCGAGGCGACACTATCGACTGAGGCCAAAGTCCATAATGGATTTTCTGAAACGAGCAGCTGCCGCTGCTCGCCGGACTGTAGGCTCAAGCAATGGCACTGACGCGGATTATGAAAAATTAAACAGGTCACGGAAAAGTGCGCCTAAACCCGTGGATGATGATACAGAGCGAGAAGATGGAGATCAAGCTTTGTCTGATCTTGATCCGGAAGCACCTCTGCCGCCGCTGGAGGAAGGCGATACGGATGATCAGCATTTATTCTACTCACAAGAAGCACCCTACGTAACAATGGCTACAGAGGACGTAAGCATAAGGCTCCCAGACTGGGGTGGCGGCCTCGTAAATTCGTTTTTCAATATGGTATTGCACGAATAAAATATTGACATGCTGACCAAAGGCAAATTCTATTATTGGCGCGGGTATTATCGGCCTGCCGTATGCATTTCGCTGCACAGGAATTTTGTTGGGCATTGTTCTGCTCGTTGTCCTAACCGTAATCGTGGACTGGACGATTAGGTAAGATCGGCATCAAAGCAAGCATCCACTAACAGTAGACTGATTGTGGTTAACGCGAAACTAAGTGGCCAAAACTCGTACCAGGAAACGGTGGCCACCTGTTTTGGGCACTATGGAGAAATTGCCGTGTGCTTGGCGCAGTTTGCCTTTGCGTTTGGGGGTATGTGTGCTTTTGGCATTATTATAGGCGACACTATCCCGCCGGTTATGTCAGCAGTCTTCCCCAAACTCAAATCAGTTGCAGTATTATCGCTCCTGACTAATCGGTACGCTGTAATCGTGCTGTTTACCCTGTTTGTTTCCTATCCACTTTCATTGTACCGGGATATCAGCAAGCTCGCCAAGGCCAGTGCACTGGCGCTAATTAGCATGACTATCATTATAACCACCGTTATTATTGAAGGCCCTATTGTACAAAAGGAATGGAAGGGTACAGAGAGCCCTAAAGTGGTCTCTGCTTCACTCCGCACCTTTCAGGCTATCGGTATCATTTCTTTTGCCTTTGTTTGCCACCACAATTCCTTGTTGATTTATGGATCATTGAAGAAGCCAACACTTGACCGCTTTGCCCGCATTACCCATATATCCACGGGTGTCAGTTGCGTGGCGTGTATGATAATGGCATTAAGCGGATATTTGGTATTTACGGACCGCACTCAGGGAAACATTCTTAATAATTTCCCACAACGTGGCAACGTTCTCGTGACCATTGCACGCATTGCCTTTGGCTTCAATATGATGACGACTTCACCTCTAGAGGCTTTTGTGTGCCGTGAAGTTTATTCTCACTACTTTTATCCGAACGGAAGCATGCCTCGAGGTCAGCATATTGCGTTTACTACATGCATTGTTTTTTCGGGCATGCTACTCTCCCTTTTCGTTCGTGATTTGGGCGTTGTGTTGGATATCACGGGGGGTACTTCTGCCTGTGCGCTCGCTTACATTATACCTCCTCTGTGCTATATGCGACAAATTTCGGGGGATTGGAAACGTGATCGTCGCGTTTGGATTAGTGGGGCTTGCGTTGTATTTGGAACGGTTGTCATGGTTATTTCTATCGTGCAGACCATTTTTAAAATCCTCGGATTCGCTTAGACGGATCACCGCTGTTTATACATTCCACCTAGTAATAATCATGAAACGACGGACAAATGCTCTTTGCCCTTGTATCTGTGTCCGTCTCGCACAAATATTACTTGTACATCTTCCTTCTCTTGTCATCTTACTTGACCGTCAGCTGTAATATTACTGGTAGTATTCTGAAATATTACTTGACATTAATCTAATTGTGCGAGCTTATCGCGTAAAACGATATCGTCTACTCGCTCGATTTGTTAATATGAGAGATTCGCACTGGCTGCTGCAAACAGTTGATAATGCAAAACAATAGGGCTCTAAGAGAATAGGGCTCCAAGAGAAAGTGGCATAAACTAACATAATAGCAAACCCATTATTAAAATCTAGTACTAAACCATTCAATGTAAGAGACCTTTAGTCAGGATCCAGAGTCAGCTCGACGGCGGACCGGCCTCGTGCGAGAAATGCGCGTTGGCGTATACTGAAACTGGAATTTAAAATTCAAATAAATTGAAGCATAAACCAAGAATCGCAAACAATATAGCTATCACTGCGGGACCCAAAATGTATAGAATAAAAAGCACCCAAACCCATTCAGCTACCGTCGCTTCCGTATCAGCGACGCCTGTGTCTGTGACTGCTGTGACGCGAGCCGACGAATCATACTTAAATCGTCCGTAGTATCAGAATCAGCTGCCCCCGCCAGTCCTCGCTCAACTGCCTTTTCCCGCTCCCGCTCCTGCCTTTCAACGGTACGTGAGTCCCTATCCTTCTCCTTGTCTCGGAAAGAGTAAGGTGAAAGGCCAACGTTCAAGCTGGACATGGGCAGCCCTTTCCGCTGCTTCCCCCCCAGCAACTCTTCCAGCGACTGAGCGCCACTATCTGCCGCTCGCCGGTGCCGGAGCTTTCTGCGGTCGACGACACTGCCAGCACCGCCAGCACCGTTGCTGGATGCAGGGTCAGTAAGGCACTGGCTCAGCATTGTCCCATCAGCGGCAATATCAAGCAGCTCCTTGTCCTCACGCAGCTTTTGCCGTTTGTGCTGTAAGCTATCCAGCAGTGAAGATTTGAGCGTGGCTCTATTAGCAGCAAACTCCTCTTCTGCCGCTACCACTTCCCTCTCATACTCACGCTCTGCCCGCTCCTCCAGAAAGGCAATGTAGCACCGTATATTGCTCAGCTCCTCTTCATGCACGCCTTCCAGCTGCTCAACTCCCGCAATGTACTCGGGACACGTTCCGTCGTGGAGGGCAGACAGCTGCAGCTGTAACGCTGTCAACTGCTGCCTGAAAAACTGGTCGCGCTCCGCAATGAACCGGGACGTAAAGCGGGCAAGCTTCTCCATAATAGCGCGCTGACGCCGGTCTTTCTTGTGGCCGCTTTGGCCATACTCATAGTCCTGTCCGTAGTCGGTATAGTCTGGAGAAAAGACAGGCAGCCTGGTGCCAGCTCTGGCACCACAGCCATACCCGCAGCACAGGTCAGCCACTTGAGCAGAGTAGGAAAAGTATACGGCACTTACCCTCGGCATACTCGTCGTGAGCAGCAGTTGTTAGCACGTCCATGCAGACCGATCGTGTCTGCTCCGTAGACGGAAGTCCAGTTGCCTCACGTAAAAGAAGATGGATGATAGATGGATGGATGCTTAGTGCGCTAATATGGAGAGTGCTTTAGTATGAGTCTGCTGTATTTAATTTACTATTTACTAATTTTTTTTGTTTGACAGAATATTGTATATATATATATATATATATATATATATATTAAATGGAGGTGGTCGACAGATTCGTAAGGAACGCATTTTATCGCGTTGGATAATAGTAAATGTCGATAAATTATAAATGTCGATAAATTATAAATGTCGATAAACAATAGATATCTAAATAATAATAAATGTCTAAATAAAAGGCTATACTCGATATTACATTCTTAGGGTTAGGGTTAAATGCTAATAAAATTATTTGAGCAGAAAATTTCGAGATATTGCTGGGCAATGGCGACGAGCAGCAAGAGCAAAATCAAGAGCGCAGCGCCGCAGACTGCGCGCAAGCGCAAAGCAGAAGCGGGTACTTAAAATTCATTTGCTTTTCTATATAATTATCGGTTTCTGACTTATAGATGCTTCAGCAGGCAAGAAACGCAAGGGCTTCTCGGTCGCTGTTGGCAGTGGCCGATTGCCTCCACCGCCGCCAGCAGACACAGAGTCTGACGGGGAGAAGGTAGTGTTTGACGAAACATCGCTGCAAAATTTATCGGACTCTGGAGCCGAATCCGAAGAGGCGGAGAGTAGCGAGTCGCGCGACGAGTCAGGCAATGAATCAGCTAATGATTCAGATGACTCTGGATCTGAGTCGGAGGCTCTCGAGGAGTTTGACGAGCAGCCAGAGCCAGGATTAGGGGTACGGCCGCTGAATGTGTTGCAGCAAACAGCCACAAAAGCTGCTGCCCGGCAAAAGTCTGTTGGCAAAAAGGCACGTGGAGTAATATACGTGGGGCGTATCCCTCATGGATTCTACGAAGACGAAATGCGCGGTTATTTCTCACAATTTGGTAATATCACCCGGCTACGGCTCTCGCGTAATAAAAAGACGGGTAGGAGTAAGCATTACGCTTTTATCGAGTTTGAGCACGCAGATGTTGCGCCGATAGTCGCAGAGGCAATGCACAATTATTTACTTTTGGGCCGTTTGCTCCAATGCTTTGTTGTTCCCACAGAACAAGTTCATGAAAAGCTGTTTGAAGGCGCCAATAAACGGTATCGTCCAGTTCCTATTGGGAGACGTGTACGCCAAGACCTGGAAAGGCCACGGACGCAAAAGCAGATGGACCGAATTTTGAGGAGGCGCGGTGAACGGGCGAGGCGTAATAAGGCTGCGCTGGCTGCTGCTGGTATAGATTATGAGTATACTGCGCCATCTGCGAAGAAGAGCGGCAAGAAATCAAAGGGGGCGGGTTCATAGATCAGACTTTATACTAGGTTTTAATTCATTCACTTGTAGTAATATTTTATCATACATTCTGCGATAGACACGGAGGCTTTTCATAATTTTTATGCCCGCCCAATTTTGTCGCTTTATTTATTTCGTGTTTTACATGACGAAAAGGCTAAACACTCGATATGCAGGCAAATGTAATTTTTGTATTTTTGTGGTGTAGTACAGTTATGATTATATGAATTATAATTCTACAGACATGGCTACACATGTTCACCGCCTCCACAGGCTGCGGAGGAAGCCTTTGCTCTGTGCTACAGGCTCCTGTTGGCCCAATTCCACTTGGCCCGGCTTTTGCTCTAATGGACCAGTGTTTTCGTCCAGGCCGATAAACCTTGAGGCGATATCAAACACCACCGGCTTGTGAGGAATCGGCTCAAGCTCTAAAGGCAGTCTCACTAGATCCCTTGAAATATCAACCGCCGATCTGAAAGTCGCACTCTGCGTCTCTGGCGGATTATCGCCTTCGACCAAAGGTGCGGCGCGATTAGCCGCCTCACTGCGCAAATCAAATGTGGCCAGGACCTGGTAAGTGGCTAAAAACGACTCTGCCTGTTCCAATGTGCTGCGAATAATGTTAGCGTCAAGCGTCAAGGTACCAGGCAAAACACCCTCCCGATCAAAATGCTCTGTTGCCTGATTCAAATACTTTTGGCCCCGTACGCAAAGAGCTAAAGCGTCACGTGCTGCCTCTTGACTCTGAGCAATGTAAAAACAGCGCTGTGCCCGTACAAAGTTCCCTTTTGCATCCAAGTCAGCGACAAAGGCCTCATCAGCAGCTACTCCGGGCAGTTTATACACGAGATCCAGATCGTTTAAAACAATATCGTGCAACTGTACAATATTTAGTAGTAAAGCCGACTTTGTGGGACCAGTGCTAGTATTTGCTTTAGTGGCCGTTGCTATTTGAGCGTGCAAACGGCGTGCAATCAGCCATTCACGAGCAATTCGGTCGCTCACTACTGTGTGAGAAATAAAAGTGCGAGTAATCATAAGCGGCTCAAGCTCTAGAGTATCAACTTGCCGGCTCTCTGCCTCGGTCAATGCATGCAAGATTGCTTGCTCTGCCTCTGTGCCAGCGGCCAGTAGCGAGTCAAAGTAGGACTCTAGCGATCGGCCATCTCCGCCAGCCTTTACATCCTGTGCACTCAAACGTGCCTGTTCCAGTTTCAGTAGGGCAACTGCCACAACAGCGTTTGTCACTGTGACACTGTGGCCCCGCCAGTCAATCTTAACGGGCGAATTTTCCGATGCGCCTGCGTCGTCGGATTGCATCTCTTTGTCCTTTGCTGCCAGCGATAGTATGTCTCCATTTAACTGGGTAACGAGGCGGTACATCTCTTCATCCTTGGCGCGAGGGAAATGCGCTGCTGCCAGGCTCAGAGCGCTAGTAGAGCCCTGTGGCACGTGCTGCCGGTAAGCGGCAAAGCGTAGAGCCGAGTCCACAGGGTCACATAGTCTAGAGCAGGCCAGGCTGAGGGACTCGTTCTGCGCCATATTGGCCTCGCGCTCAAGCGCTTCAAGACCCACACGCGACCCGGAGAGCTGCTCTAGTGCAGAGCCCCATTTGCGAGTCTGTGAGAGGAGCGTTCCCATTACAATGCACTGGTAGACCCGCGTCTGTAGCAGTGAACAGGCTGAGACGGCTGTTTGTGAGCGCGTAAACTCGGCCAATCGATCAGCGTACTCTGCCGCCCGACGGTACCGTCGCACTACATGCTTGTGTGAGGAATGGCGCTTTGCACGCAATGCATGGCCCTTGTACAATGCCCGCTCTGCCTGGAACAAAAGAACAAGCGCGAACCGGGGATCAGTGCTTGACGATTGCGGAGCACTCGGTTTGCGCTGAGCCAGACCGAGCTGCTTTCGCGTCTGTGCGAGACTGCGGCTTAGAAAGGCATTGTAACTGCTGCCAACGAGTTCGTTGCTCGTACGATGCGCCTCTACCACTGGGAGAATGTCCATCGTGTACTTGTATGAAAGCTGCCTGCCTTTATTTCAAACTTTTTCTTGAAATTGTATTATTATTATTATTATTACTATTATTATTATTATTATTATTATTATTATTATTATTATTATTATTATTATTATTATTACGTCGTCCAACTTGCACGAGGAATGACGGTGCAGAGGTAACACTGTGCCCAGTCTCGGGCCGGTAAATGTGAGACGCTTGTTGAATTTGCTGTAATTTTAAAGTGGCAACACTCTTCCGCAGGCTCAACGTGAAAGATGGAGGCGAAAACGTCCAACAATAAAGAGAATGATGGGCTCGAGACCCGAGCGAGCACTGATCAGGGTAGCAGGGCCAATGTGAATGCGGAGGACGCAGGTTCTGCGCTGCCGACAGGTGAAGGAGATGTTGTGGTGGAGGAGCAGACCGAGAGTCTTGTGGAGACAGAGATGGAGGGCCCGGGAAGTCGAGGGGGAAACCGAGAAGTTTTTCCCGGGCAGATAGTGGATGGTCCAGGCGAGGATGTACGCGTCGAGACAATTAGCGATAGCGGTATAGGGCATCGGTCTGGCGACCGAGCGAACGGACAAGTTGGGCCGCAGGTACAGGAAGACGAGGCGGTGAAGGAGCAGGAATCAGTGGATGGTCAATTGCAAGACCGGGATATTGTTATTGAAATACCGATGGACAGGAGCGTAGAGATGGAGGAGCAGACATTTACATCCGCATCTAATGATACAAACGAAAACGTGGTCAATGTTGGAGGTGAGGAGGATGGGAAGGAGGACGATATGGGACAAAATCTTTTGGTTTCGCCGACTGGCCGGGCAAGCCCCAGACACTGTGACAATGATTTGAGCAAAGCCGGAGCCGAGGACAATAATATTTCGCATTCAGCAAGCGCTCCACTCTCGCCCGGCCGGAATCGATGGAGATCAAGGCAGAAATCTATCTCCGGTCTGGGCGGTGCCTCACCTTATTCTGAGGATGGCCAGCAGAGCACGATGGTCGCTTTAAGCCGCGAAATTGGGTTACATGAAGATCATCTCCTCACACCCTCGTCCACGCGATCAAAACGGCATAGTGTTGTAGGCAGCGATAATGGGGACGATGATACTACCAACAACGACAACGAGACCGAACAAAATGGTGAGATGGAAGAAGGTAACGACGATGATGATGATGATGATGATGATTTTGGAGATTTTGGAGATTTCGAAGGTGGAGATGAAGAGCCAGAGGGTAACGTCGTTGACCATCTTCTCCATTCGTGGGACGTGATGGCTGAGCAGCCGGGAACACGGTCGGCATTGGACGATCTTGTAAACATGATTTACCCTAGTAAAACAAACTTGAATCTCCTGGCAGAGGAAGCAGGGAGCCAACCGCGCGGCAAGCCAAGTGCTGATACGGACAAAAATAATTCAGATGCAAACAGTGCTATGCTAAAAGGCACTAGCAAAACTCTATGGGAGCAATTAAGGACAATGCCGCCCTCGGAGCCAATGGATTGGACTCGGTCAAAAGTGCGAAGACTGTTTTTCGTGTCACTCGGTATTCCCGTGGATCTCGATGAGATTCATGGAGTTTCAAAGAAATTAAAACGGTTAACCGTTACCCTGTCCGACAGCCACTCAAAGCGGTCTTCCGGTATAGCTAACGGCAGTGCAGCAAGTGGCGAACGTTCGCTATGGCGCAATATGCAACAGGCTCGTGCGCTGTGCAACGAAATGACACAAGGTACTGAGAATTATATATTTGGGACTTTTACGACAAATTTAATGCCTTTCTATCTGTTAAATCTGCGTATTCATCTCTAGATTTGCTTGCCTTTGCCTATCATTCGTTTAACAATTTATATTTCCAGTCCCATACGCTCCCCCTGTTGGTTAAAGCACTAATCGTCTAGAATCAATTGCGAGTGAGCCACCAAACGCCGTGAGAGATTATATAGAGCGACTGGAGCGTATGCTCGTAGTCGTTCGTGAGTGCTTGGAGTATTGGACGATTAAACGAGACATTGCTGCAAGCGATCGGCAGGCGTTTGAGGCGGTGGTGGAGAATATGGTCGATCGAGCCAAGCGTGTGCGCATCCTCCGCCGACGGCAAAAATAGGCTATAAACAAAAGCGCAGGTAAAAAGTAAATTGGTATTAAAGCATATTGTTGTAAATTGCCAGGTGCAATTTAGTACAGTACCACTAAACTCTAAATAATTGCACGCCCGTCCATTATATCCGTGTGGATAAAGTTTATTAGGCTCATGTGCCCTTTGCAAATTGTACTGCTTCCCACAGTGTTCAAGTAACGGGACATGTTTCGATACACATTTCCACAAGTAATCGCCATACTTTATCCGTTCCCAAACAACACGCAAGTAATACGTTGCGTGATGTTTTCTCCTTTAGTCACACTCCTATTTGTCGGCTTATAGTGGTGCGATTTTGGATATTACGAGATAAAAAGGCCTCGACCGCTAAACACTGAAAAAGTGCAGTGGAGCCTAATTCTCAGCACTCGTTTGACAATAAACCTTTGGCACTCTTTTTCTGTGTGGACTCGGCTGCCGCTGTTCGATAGCCAATCTCTCTTTTGAAAGTTTCTCTCTGCCAAACGACTGTCGCGTTCTTTGCAAACGATTAATTCGTCCGACTGCCAATCATTCTCGGCTTCTGCTGAAATGTATGTGTCCCACGCGTTTCTCTCGATCTAGTGTACATGTTTACGCCGTTTATCGCGGTCCGCTCGTGTTGCGCTTTACTTTTAGCTTTTTCTACACTTTTCTCGCCGACTATTTGGCTGTGCCTGCTTTTTTCTCTTGGCTCTTTACGTCTGCCGAGACCAGGGATGTTCTATTACCACCTGCACTCTTGACTATATCCGCCTTACGTCCGTTTGCGTGGTGATTGAGTGATATCCATTGTCCCGCTCTATTCAAATTAAGCGTCTTTTATTGAACTCTGCCTAACCCTGACCCGTTTTTTGATCTGTATCAAGCATCTAACTCTTCAGGAATTCAACTCTAAGTTCGCTGCCGGACTCGTACTCTGCCGTTTTTGCCCGCGTATCCGAGCTCCATTCCCACCTCTCTCTTGGTGAAAAACTCTGGGCAGCGTACTATACCTGGTTCAACAATGACACACTGGCCACAGGTATTATGTCCTTTTTGATGCACGAGATCGTCTACTTTGGCCGCTGTTTGCCGTGGATGGTTATCGATTCTCTCCCCTTTTTCCGTCGGTGGAAGATTCAGCAGCAAAAAGTCCCCTCCAAGCGCGATCAGTGGGAGTGTACTAAGCTCGTACTCGCTTCTCATTTTACCGTCGAACTGCCCCAAATTTGGCTGTTCCACCCTATCTGTGAAGCTATCGGCCTTCAAGTCGGTGTGCCTTTTCCCAAATGGACGACAATGGTGCTACAGATTGCCCTGTTCTTCGTGATGGAGGATACCTTCCACTACTGGGCTCACAAGGCCCTGCACTACGGGCCTTTTTACCGCCATATCCATAAACTGCACCATAAATACTCTGCCCCGTTTGGTCTCGCAGCTGAGTATGCTCATCCGCTAGAAGTTCTTATCCTGGGAATGGGCACTGTAGGCTCTCCCATGCTTTGGTGCTGGCTGTCTGGCGGCAATTTGCATATTATTACAATGTACATCTGGATTACTTTGCGGCTGTTCCAAGCAGTTGATGCTCACTCTGGCTACGACTTTCCCTGGTCTCTGAACAAGATTATCCCGTTCTGGTCTGGTGCTGATCACCACGACTACCACCATATGGCCTTCACTAACAATTACTCTACCAGTTTCCGGTGGTGGGATCATTTCATGGGCACTGATACAAAGTACAAGCAGTGGAAGAGCCGGCAGGTAAACGCGCCAGTGACTGAAACTGGTGCTGCTAAAAAGGTGGAATAAATTATTAGTTACCACATGGGGTTTCAACATTAAACAGTCTGGATTTGCGTCTGGGATTATCTATAAATTCAGTATTGGCTACAAGGCTAGAGCTGGGGTTGCTGTTTTCTCCTACTAAAGGCTTTACAAGTATCGCAGCGGTCATCGTTTCTGAGCCGATAGTTTGTTGTGGGCTTGTTTAATCAAATTAGACTTAGAGATTTGTTGGTTTTCTGTTTACCGCAGGCACGGGTATAGGTTACAAAACAAGCATCGCTGGACTTGACTTGAACAAAGTTTTGTCTTTTTTTTTTTAAATTAATTTTATTCTATTTATTCTATTTTATTTTATTCCAATGTCGAGCACTAGCTATAATTTTTTGCAAAGGTTGCCTGACATGAAAATTTTTCGGATAAGTCCACATTTATTGTTTTTGTTGTATTACTGGCTTTGCACCCGTCTTTCATGGCCGTGCCGACTTTATGCGGTCCGTATACACGATATAATTTCAATCTACCATTTGTAAATCTGCAAATTCACATAGTACATGAATAATGTTTGCTAGTATTTTACTAATGAACGGTCCACGCATAATACAAACGATTCCGACGTATAATCCCCCAATTTATCGCTTTGGACTTCCACGCAACGGCTGTTCCAGCAAGACGGGTTTCAGCACACGTTCCTCAAAATCCAGGAACCATCGTGCGTGGTCATCCGTGTTTGAATGGATGATAGAGCCAATGCCATGAAACGAACTGTTTGAGGCGCTTTGCCCAGGCGTGACCTGACCGGAAGGAATTCTTGTCCCTGATCCAGCAGAAGCAAGAGGAGGCAGATCTGAAGCTGAGGAATCAATTGATTCCCTTCGTGTCGACGAAGAAGAAGCAATTCCTGCAGAAGAAAGCTTTCTCGCAGTCGAGACTGCCGACAAGTCTTTTGAATTATCAGCAAGAGCAGAAGAGTTTGAAGGCTTTCCCGCCGGCTCCAGTGGAATCGCCTCAGCAGTAGCAGGTTCGGCTAAATCGTCTTTACTGCTGTCACTACTGCTGCTGCTCCCGCCAAGCGTGCTTGCTCGAGCATAAGCCGGCAGCCCTGCCGTTTCAATATCAAACTCGTCATCGCTCTCCAAGTCTTCAATAACGCCAGTTCGAATCCCGAGAATTTCCAGCATTCGTGCAGTAGTGCCTCCAAATACAATGACAGTCAAGACAACCACTACCAGGATTGTTGCCTTAAGTGACGGAGCATACTCTCCTTCAAGTCCGGCTGCTAAAGCTACGCCGACAGCTCCTCGAAGTCCCGCCCAAAACAGCATTACCTGGTACGAGTGTGGAAGTTCTTCGGGATCGAGTGGATGCCGATGCTGAAGTACCACGTTTACTACTCGAGAAATCGGAAAGACTGCGAGGTACCGTGCTGCACAGACGGCCAGCTAAGAAGGAGTTAGATAAATTCCGATGAAACCGACTCTTAGTTTTTTATTTTATTTTAATTTATATCTTTTTTCATACCGTTGTGACAAGAATAAGGAGGGGCTTGAATATAAAATCGACCTCTGTGAACAAGGAAATTCCTAGGTAGATAAAAATAAAGTTCTCCGAGAGTTGTGCCAGTGTTTGAAAGATGTACTTTGTGCTGAGCTGTGTGCGCCGGGACATGTTGTAGTAGGCATAATGCTTGAGTGTTATACCACAAAACAGGAGACTCACAATTCCTTATGATTAGTATATGCTAGTCATTTCATCATATGACGGTAGTCGAAAAAAGTTGAGCTGGCGTAGTGCATACACACCAGTACATGATGAAGCCAGTAGCGTAGTAGTCCAAAACTAAAAAACCAAAGGAAGCACAATCATACCCGACATCTGGCAACCATTGGAAAAGAGATACGATGCATAAGCCAGTAATAAGATAAGGCAAGTTTCGATGTTGGGATAACGCCTTAAATGAGAGTGTTTCAAAAGCAAAGCTGCAAATATTCCTACAAGCACGCCAATGACAAGACTCACAATGAAAGATACCAAAAATATGCCAACTCCCTTGAACAAGCTGACCATATGCATATCTTTCCCGTGAAACTGTTGTAAAGTTTCAAACATGACGATAGAAACGGCATCGTTTAAAATACTTTCACCAAAGATAACGGTATACAGTTTCGGGTCCACCTTGTAAGTATTGAAAATAGCCAAAATAGTGACGGGGTCAGTGGCACTTAGTGTGGCACCCACACTTAAAGCCTCAACAAACGATATATTAACCTTTTCCAGCCCGAGTACGGTCCAAGCAAAGACAAGGATTCTGAAGGTTAGAGCATTCACGAAACAAGCACATACCCAATGACAATAGCGGAAAGAAAAGTTCCGGCAAACGCAAACGTCAGAATTGTCCCAATATTCCTGAAAAAGTTTGCCTGCTTGAGCTCGTAGCCAGAATTGAGGATAATCGGCGGCAGCAAAAGGTTAAAAAAGTACGTGTAATGGAACGAGACCATTTGCTGGATTGCCAGTCCCGGCGATACCCGGATAATAAGCCCTACAACCATGCCTGCAAGACAATTGCAATTTAATATTGTACGGCACTGCAGCTGAAACCTTACCCGCGAAAATGGAGATGACCGTCTCATGAACGGCCCGGATCCGTTTGAGCTGCAAGTAATAGCTTGTAAGCAGCGCGCCAATCAAAAGCGCGACCAGGATAAAAAGAGCCCATGAAGAATATAATTCTTCAAGAGCGGGATCCTTGTTTGGATCTTCCGCCTCTGTATCGCGACGAAATAATTCTAAAGCTTGTCTTGTTAAAAGCGCTCTTTAAAAAAACTTTGCAGCCTACGGAACATTTCTTTGGCCTTTAACCTGCGCGTCAAAACGCGTTTTGAATCGGTCGTCGATTTACCCGCTCTTTGCCCGAGTTTATAGTGAAAGCTGCACGGCCTTATGCCATGTCCGCTCGTGCTGCGCGTATAGGTAACAGGAATATATATAGCCAGAGCAATGTACTGCAATTGTTATACACTTTTATTGCATTAGTTTAAATTATCATTATGGCACGCGTGTGCATCATTATTATCAGCTATTATTATTACCATTTATCAGATATATTATTAATTATTACCGGATTATCAGATATCATTATTTGTATTACCAGAATTATCAGATTAGGCCGCACCGTACGGCGGGGAAAATGGTTCACTAGCGTATTGCCGTCAGGTGTCAATGGTCCAATGGATTCTCAGTCACAGGCGCCTCCATCGCGGCGCGTTGTGGTCACTCGAATGCTCCTGATAGCTTTGTCCCTCGGCGGGCTGCAGGTCACTTGTAAGTACTGTAGTTTTTGGATAGTGGATCAGTCAGCTAAATACGATGAACAGGGTCGGTAGAAATGTCGTTTGGAACGCCTCTCCTCTACGCCCTTGGCCTTCCTAAGAGCTGGATTGCTCTCGTATGGATCGCCGGGCCCTTGTCGGGCATGCTGTGCCAGCCAATGAACGGAATACTGTCGGACCGATCACGATTTCGTATGGGCAAACGACGGCCTTTTCTTCTCATCTCGGTCCTTTGGACAAACCTGTCTCTCGCGCTTATCGGCCTGGCACAAAGCTTAGCCGGCGAAGCTCAAGGCTCTGGCCGTCGGCTTGCGGGGCCCTTGACTTTGGCAATCTTGGGGGTCTACAGTATAGATTTTTCCGTTAATCTGGTCACTTGTTCCGCCCGGGCTTTAATGGCGGATATCATCCCCACTGAATCGCTGTCTGCCGCAAACGCCTACTGCGCTGCTTTTGTCTGTTTGGGGAATATCGTTGGGTTTTTCGCTGCCTCTGCCAATCTGGAGCATTTGTTCCCGTTTCTCCATGCCACACAGTTTCAGACGCTGTTGCTACTCGCCGGCCTGATTCTTACCATCAGCGTTTGCATTACTTGTGCTGCGATTACTGAACGTGACGCTAGTCAGGACGCGGCCCCAGCCGTTTCACTGATGTCTACTTTTACCGGGTTTTTCGGTCATTTAGCGCGCTCTATTCGCCGCTTACCGTCATTGTCTCGGGGCGTTTGTTTTGCACAGTTTTTCGCCTGGATCGGATGGTTCCCTGTACTGTTTTATGCCTCCAGTTATGTTGGCAGCATGTATTTGAAGGGACTCGCTCAAGAACAGCCACAGGGCGGCGGCCGCGATAATACGCAGGTTGACTGGCAATATGCAGCACGAATGGGCTCTCTTTCTATGCTTCTTTTTGCCGTGGCCTCGTTTGCCGTCTCTGTCGTTCTGCCTTGGATTGGCCGGAATCCGGAACATGGGGGATCCCTTGTGGCCAAGTGGACCCCAAGTCTCGTACACATTTGGTGTGCTGGCTGTGTAATATTCGCGATAGATATGATGGCGACATTTTTCGTTTTCGAAGTTTACGGAGCCATGGCCATAATTGCGGTGGCAGGTATCTCCTGGGGAATAACGCTGTGGGTGCCATTTTCCCTTATTTCGGTAGACATTTCCCGTAATGCAAAGGGGTACGAGCGAGTGCGTACAAACGCGGAGAGTGTGGATGAGGATATGGTAAAGCCCGGGGATGAAGATTTGCCTTTACAAGCGGGCTCTATCACTGGCATTCATAACTTTTTTATCGCTTGCCCTCAGGCCCTGTCTACTTTGGCTGCCTGTATCGTGTTTCTAGTGCAGCAGCACAACCACCCGGAACAAGGCAACCACGATGTACAAGCACAGGGGGCCGGAATTGAATGGGTGTTCCGCATTGGTGGCGTTGCTGCTATTATTGCTGCCTATATGACTACACGGATCGATTTAGATGCTGGCCGGCCTTCGTAACTTGATTTATACGGGGGAAGTCTTGGTTTTTGGAGGGCAATAGCGACGCGATTACAGCTTTGAGTGATGATCTTATAGCTTTTAGTGATGATCTTATAGCCAGTTTTATGCAATCTAATTTATTTAATGTACGTACGTATATTTGTTAGCCAGCCGTAGCCGTGCTCACAGATAATAATAGACATACTATTAGATCATATTATTCTTTAGGCAAAAGTAGAGTGTAATTTTGTTTATTAGTGTATAGTAAGTACAGTTTCCACGTATTCGAAACATACTATTATGCAATGTGCCTCATTATCAGTTTTCAAAGACACATCTCTATTCGCCAGACCTGCCGAACCCTAAAATTGGCCAATACATTTTGTGATAAAGACATAATGAGATTATCGTGAGCTATAATTTGATTAAAACGAGAAAATACTTGATTTTTATAAAGCTGCACAACTTATCTTGACCGACCAATTGTAAGTTTATTTATTTATTCATTTATTTTTTTATTTATTATTCATTCATTCATTCATTCATTTATTCATTCATTCATTCATTTTTATTATTGTATTTCGATACCTTTTTCTGGTCGCAAATAAAAGAAAAAAGAAAAGACCAGAGGATGGGTCGGGCTTGGACCCCTCTTGTCTGGCGACACGGTCTGCGGCGCCCGGCGCGGCAGACCTGCTTAGTAGCGACGGGAAATGCTCATTTTTCGCCCTATTCTACGGCGCCGGCGCCCCAAAATCTGATTGAAAAAATTGTGCAAAAGTATGCAGTTGGCCTGCCAAACGGTAAGCGTGTGCAGTCTGGCGATTACGTCACAATCAAGCCAGAGCACTGTATGTCGCACGACAACTCTTGGCCGGTTGCACAAAAATTTATGGGGATCGGTGCGACAGAAATCCGAGATAAACGGCAGATTGTAATGACGCTGGACCACGATGTGCAAAACCGGTCGGAGAAGAACCTGCAAAAATACGCAAATATCGAAAAGTTTGCCAAGTTACAGGGCGTTGATTTCTATCCTGCCGGCCGAGGCATTGGGCACCAGATTATGATTGAAGAGGGTTATGCTTTCCCCTATACTATGGTGGTCGCCAGTGACAGCCATAGCAATATGTATGGCGGTATAGGAGCATTGGGCACACCGGTAGTGCGTACCGACGCTGCTGCTATTTGGGCCACTGGACAGACTTGGTGGCAGATCCCACCAGTCGCCAAAGTCGTTTTGCAAGGCCAACTGCCGCCTTTTGTCTCTGGCAAAGATCTGATTGTCAGTCTTTGTGGTGCCTTCAACCGTGATCAGGTGTTGAACCACGTCGTTGAGTTTACCGGTCACGGAGTGGAAACCCTGAGTGTCGATGATCGACTGGCCGTGGCCAATATGACGACAGAATGGGGCGCATTAGCCGGCGTCTTCCCCGTAGACAATCGGCTCCTTGCCTGGTACCGAGCAAAGTCGGCACGGGTTCCGCCCTCCCATCCTCGATTGGGCGAAGCGAGGGTGCAAGGGCTGCACCCCATCGCCCCCGACCCCGGCGCCCACTATGCGAAAACCCTGACTATTGACCTGCGCTCACTAGCACCACGTGCGTCTGGGCCCAACAGTGTAAAACTGGCAACTGCAGTTGGTGAGTTGGAGCGGCAAAGCATTGCCGTGCAAAAGGCCTACCTTGTCTCGTGCACGAATTCAAGGCAGAGCGATATCAAAATAGCCGCTGATGTCGTCCGGGGAAAACGGGTGGCAGATGGAGTCGAATTTTATATTGCTCCGGCGAGCAGCCAGGTCAGGGAAGACGCTGAGCACGACGGTGACTGGCAGGCTTTACTGGCCGCTGGAGCGCGGCCACTGCCGGCCGGCTGTGGCCCATGTATCGGCCTCGGAGTTGGGTTATTAAAGGATGGAGAGGTCGGCATCAGTGCCACTAACCGTAACTTCAAGGGGAGAATGGGAAGCCGTGAGGCTTTTGCTTACCTGGCGTCTCCGGCAGTAGTTGCTGCTTCTGCGGTAGCCGGAAAGATTTGTAATCCTCCTCTACCAGCAGGTACAGAGTTTGCACAAGAGCTCAAGTACGATATTACACTGCCTCCGGTCTCGGAAGGTGGTGGTAATTCCGGAGCATCGGAAGAGGTTCCGATCCTGCCCGGGTTCCCGGAGCGGATTGCCGGCGAGCTTGTTTTTTGTGATGCGGACAACCTCAACACAGACGGAATTTATCCCGGCAAGTATACGTACCAGGACGATGTGCCAAGGGAGAAAATGCGGCAGGTTTGCATGGAAAATTATGACCCAGAGTTTGTGGAAAAGGCACGGGACTCTGATATTTTGGTCTCTGGATTTAATTTTGGGTCCGGCAGCTCACGCGAACAGGCAGCAACCGCTATTCTGTCCCGTAACATTCCGCTCGTGGTAGCCGGATCCTTTTCCGACATTTTTAAACGCAACTCTATCAATAACGCCTTGCTCTGCCTGGAATCGCCCTACTTGGTAGAGCGGCTGCGTAACGCTTTTGCCAGTGCAGGGGAGCGGCAGTTGACGCGTCGCACGGGATGGCACCTGGAGTGGGATGTGCGTCGAAGCACGATTACAGTGACTGAGCCCTCGGGTGAGCGTTGGTCTCGGGCTACGGGCGAGTTGGGTCAGTCTGTACAGAGCCTATTTGTAAAAGGCGGCCTCGAAGGTTGGGTCAAGGCTGAACTGGACGGAAAGTAAAGGGTTTATAGAGGATTTATTTGGAGAAAGTAGATCTGGAGGCTGACCGTGTAATTTGTTCAGTGGAAAAGCGATTCGAACGCGGAATCGAAAAAGAGAAATTTGGAGATTAAAAGAGATTAAAATGTTGGTTCACTTGAACACTGACGTTAGAGGAGGAGCGGCTAGCTATTCTTTTAATCAAAAAGCATCGAAAATAGAGAATAGTCAATGCATTGGAGAATCAAGTAGAACGGTTTCCTTATCGTGCATTCAGATCCAATAATCAGTATATGTTTAGTATATGGCTTTAGATTAAAACTAATTCTGCTTTCTTTTTCAATTTTCCTTCCATTTCGGATCTTGCAGTCTTTCAAGCAAACTGGCTCAAAAAGTTCTCTGCAACAAACCGTGCCCGTCCGTTGAGAAACAACCGCATTTCACTGATTTCCGCATCAACTTCTTCCATAAACTGGCATCAGTAAAGGTCAATGCATGTCGGTATTACCTGAATAATGAAATCCACTAGCTTATGCTTGTACATGGCCTCCGTGTGAAAATTGGTAATTAAAAAGGATATATCGTAGCCCTAGACCAGGTCAGTTGAGTACCATCGCTGTTCACGTACGGGGATAGGCTTGCGCCGTAGAATGATAAACGACTCGGCTCGGCCCATAAGAAAGCTCATAAACTTGTGAACCAGAATATGCTCAATTTCGTCGACTTGTTTGATTCGAATAGAGACTCGTACAGAGTTGATACTTGGCTCAACAAGTACTTGTTCCGCTTCATTGCGGCTAATTTTGACCGGGTTAAGGATCACTTCGCGTGTGACTCCTGCCTCTACTTCTGGACGGTTGTGCCGCTCAACAACCTGAAAGTTAGACTATTCTGATTGTCCATTCTCACCTGGCAAGCAAAGTCTTCAAGGGTAAGAGCCGCCGTTAGTGTGAGCCGCACTGCACTCAAATATGATCGCAGAGTATTTGACTAGAAGATTAGAGAAGACTCTACAAGACTCGTACCATATTGAATGGAGCAGTGGCCAATGGTAACTAGTCGAGATCTTTGCCGCTCTCAATTGCTCCCAATCTAATCCAATCACAAACCCGCTGCCTATATCGCCGTATTACTCGGCTCGTGTTCATACAATATTATCTGTATTTTATTTGTACGAGTACCAGTTAAACTAGTCGTTTATTCCTGCAAGACTATCAGTATTTATTTTGTTTTGTAATGCGTTTTTTATACGAAATTGTGTATTTATACAAGTGGAGAAAAGTCAAATATCGCTATCACTCTATATACTCTTCCATATACGATTTATACATATGTTGATACCGGTTAGGGTTTTCTGCGTCCAATGCTGGTGTTCGGATGACGCGTTACCTTTAAAAGAGCATTTAATTGCTTTACGATTCCAAAAGACCTGACAGCATGGTGGCCTTTACTTCAGCAGGTAAGGCTGAAAATCCACCATTTCGTTTACTAACTCTAATCTTAAAGGCGGGCTGATCGCGCTGCTGGATGAAGAGGATCCGGAGCTGCAAGTCTATGCGCTTACGCAACTGAACGATATTGTCGAGCAATTTTGGCCAGAGATTGCCGATCATGTATCAAAAATGTATACGTATCAGTACCGTTGAGGAGTACTAATTATGTTAGGGAAGCGCTTTACGAGCAAGAAGGGTTTGCGGAGAAAGAACTGGCTGCCTTGATTGTGTCTAAAGTCTATTACTACCTGGGCGAGTACGATGAATCAAGGAACTTTGCCCTTATGGCAGGCAAGCGATTTGATATAGCGCAGCAAAACCCGTTTGTACAGACTATTATTGGTAGGCCTTAGTGCAACAAAAAACAAAAGAAAATAATGAATTAATCTCTTGGCCCGGTTTCTAACGTCAGCAAAATGTATCGATGCTTACGTAGAGCAATCGGCTAAAGTGCACGATGAAGGAATTCCTCATAAACTTGACCCCAGACTGGTTACTGTTGTAGAGCGAATGCTTGATCGTTGCTTCCAACATAAACAGTACAAGCAGGCTATTGGAATTGCCCTCGAATCCAGGCGGTTGGACGTGGTGGAAAATGCTCTGGCACAGGCAGCTGCAGCTGACGACCGTGTGGCGGCCTCGTACATTCTCTCAGTGGCTATGAGTTTGGTACAGAATTTGCAGTTTCGAAACAAAGTTTTACGTACTATTCTCAAGTATTTCCTGGAAGAAGGTCACGCTGACTACTTTTCAGCAGTTGTCTGTATTGTGCATTTGAATGATCCAGAAGTTGCTGCTAAATTACTCACCGATCTCACCGCTGGCAATAGCGATGACCGTGCACTATTAAAATCATACCAGATCGCTTTCGATCTGGAGGCCTCAGCAACGCAAGAGTTTTTGGCCCGAACGATTGAGCTTTTGCCCAAGGATCAAGAGGCACCGGAACCATCGAGCAGCAATACAGATGCAAAGCCTGAATCAGAAGCGCAATCCTCTAAGCCCGATGTGTATGAAACGTTAAGGCGTATTTTGTCTGGCGATGAAACAATCAAAATCTACCTTGAATTCCTTTCCAAAAATAACCACAGCGATACTTATATCCTGAATGAAACAAAAGATGCTTTGGAATCGCGCAGCTCTATTTTCCATTCGGCCGTAACATTTGCAAATGCCTTTATGAATGCGGGAACAACTTCCGATAGCTTTTTCCGTTCAAATTTAGAATGGCTTTCACGTGCTACGAATTGGTCCAAGTTTGCTGCCACTGCAGCTCTTGGAGCTATTCACAAGGGCAATCTTTCCCAGAGTATGAACTTGCTGAATCCCTATCTACCAAAAGACAATGTGAGCCGCTCCGTTTACAGTGAAGGCGGCTCCCTCTACGCGCTGGGTCTCATTTACGCAAACCATGGAAGCAGTATAATGGGCTTTTTACGGGAACAACTAAAAACTCACGAGGACGAAGTGATCCAGCATGGAGCCTGCCTTGGACTCGGTGTTGCGGGAATGGCCACTGGGGACGAAGATGTGTATGAGGATGTTAAAGAAGTATTGTTCTCCGATAAGGCAGTAGCCGGCGAGGCTGCTGGTTTAGCAATGGGTTTAATCATGCTGGGCACTGGCTCAGAAAAGTCGATTGAAGAAATGCTGACTTATGCCCATGAAACTCAGCACGAAAAAATTGTGAGAGGCTTGGCCATTGGGATTGCTTTGTTGGTGTATGCCAAAGAGGAATCGGCCGATTCCACAATCAAATTGCTGTGTGAGGACGCAGACCCTCTACTCCGGTACGGAGGCATGTTTGCCATATTCCTGGCCTATGCGGGTACAGGGAACAGCAAGGCAATCAAAAGTCTTTTGCACTATGGCGTAAGCGATGTAAACGATAATGTAAGGCGAGTTGCTATCATGGGACTCGGATTTATCATGTTTCGTAACCCACAGTCGGTGCCGCCTATCATTGAACTCGTTGTAGAGAGTTACAATCCCCATGTTCGCTATGGGGCGGCTATGGCATTGGGCATCGCCTGCGTCGGAACTGGCCTGGATAGTGCTCTTGATTTACTCAGCACTCTGGCCAAAGACAATGCTGATTTTGTAAGGCAGGGGGCTATGATTGCGACGGCTATGATACTGATGCAGCACAACGATCAGTCCAGTGATCGGGTTGATTCTGCCCGTAAATCATTTGAGAAATCAATCAAGGCCAAGCATGAGGATGCTATGGCCAAGTTTGGAGCTGCTTTGGCTCAGGGCATCATTGATGCGGGTGGACGTAATGCAACTATTGGCTTGCAGTCTTCATCACTCACTTCAAACATGAGTGCGATTGTGGGGATGGCCCTTTTCACCCAGTACTGGTATTGGTTCCCACTAACGCACTTCCTCACACTCTCATTTACTCCGACCGGGTTTTTGGGCCTAAATAAGGATTTAAAGGCGCCTAATTTTGAAATTGTATCAAACGCACGTCCAAGTCTGTTTGCTTATCCGCCCATGTCGAAACCTCCAACAGATAAAAAGGTGGAGAAGGTTGAAACGGCGGTCCTTTCCACTACAGCCAAAGCACAGGCGCGTGCAAAACGCAATGAGCTTGAAAAAGAGGCTAAAGAGAAGGAGGATGCAATGGATCAGGATGAAGAGGCTACCAACAATGACGGCAAGGAAACAGGTACTGCTGCCCTTCCAAAGGAGGAAGGAGACGAGAGTAAGCCGCTGATTGACGTGGACATGCCCACATCCACGGAAGAGACTGCGACTGCTGGTAAGCGAAGAAAAGACGAGCCCAGGTCCCAAAGTATTCCCAATTTCAGCCGGGTCGTACCGAGCCAGCTGCCTTTTATCGCAATGAAACCGGATTCTCGGTACCATCCCGTCACAAAGGTAAGGGACTTTTAGTACTTTTACATTCTATTTTAATATTTTTATTTTTAAAAAATTCATTTTTGCATTTGCAATCAATGCTAAAGGCCCAGCCGTCCATCGGAATAAACATGCTGTATGACGACAGACCGGACGAGACACAGGATTTGATTGAGTTCAAGACTGAGGAGCCGCCGGCTACTGCAGCTGCACCTAATCAAGGCCAGACCGATGACGAGGAGGAAGCTCCTGTTCCTGAGGATGTAAGTTAAATTTCAATTCTCTTTTTTTTAGAGGCGCAACTAACTGGACAGTTTGAGTATCCATTTGAGGATGATGATTAAAAGACCAATAAGCATTTACATATATGTAGACATTTAATTATTTGTTTATCAGCTTTGCAGTCTGTCTAACTGTGCAAAGTAGTATGCATAGAAGAATAAATATGCGACAAGGAGCGATGGCGCAGTCTAAGTATGATGCACTACTCGTCCTGCAGGCGTAAAAGCATGTAGACAGTTCTTATATACATCCTCATAATTTCTAGTGTATTTTTTATGCACTCAGCTTGCTTCTTCGTGGATATTGCTAACCAGCAATGTTATCGTTTGTTAATTATACTGAATTTATTTTTTCTTTTTTCTTTTATTCATTTATTTCCTCCGTAATCTTTATCTAGCGTAGGACTCGCCTAATAGACTTTAGAGCAAACTGCACGTAATGGGTGCTTCTGCTTCCCGTGCTGCCCGTCGCAGCTCTAAAACTTTATCGTCAACTACGGCCAAAGATGCAGCTAAACGGATCGGTCTTGACCAGGATCATGTGCGGCAGCAGCAGGCTCGGGTGGACGAGGCGCGATCTCAGCCAGACCAAATGTTTGACGGCAGTAAAGACGAAGGTACACACAGTTGAATGGGACTGAATAAAAGCAGTATTAGATTGGAGAAAGCTGGTTTATTGAGGTTTGGTTTGGCTAACACTTCAGCATTGAAAGCTACTTATGCCCTCGGGAAACGAATGCAGCAAGTTGGGCCTGTAGATGCTACACCCTACGCTTCGCCGTTTGAGCGACGTGATAATGTATGATGATTTGGAGCAATCTTGAAGAATGATTAAAACAAGGGAGCCATCAAAATATAATAGCAACACAAAAGAATAAAAATGTTTTATAAGAAGAGTGAAAAAGAGGATGCCCAAGTGTATTCAGTATCTATTCAGTATACTCTTTATCCCGACGAAGCTTACATTCAGAACGACCCTATTGTAGAAATGCTGAGGCGACGACGCGAGATCGAGGCAGCAGCTCAAGCGGAACAAGACACGTCTTGCCGCAGGCGGCACTATATCGATGTCTATACGATTGAGACAATATTCGATTTGCGCAAGAAAGGTGTACCTGATTCCAAGATTGAAGAGGAATGCTCAGTGCATCCGGACACTTTGGCCATTTTAGACATGAGTTGCGTGACTACTCCTACGCTTGTGCAAGACACTGATGGAAGGCAGACGGTATGGCGTAATAAGAACAATTAAAGGCTATGTATGCTTACGTTCAGGCTATTTGGGGAGGACGGCATCTGTAGGATTTGAATCCTTCTATAATCCAAGACAAATGCTTGGCAATCGGGCTATTTTATTTAAGGCTCTTTTCTTACAAGGCAATAAACGTCATGTTGCATTAGAATTTTAAACAAAAATCAACGACAAAAAGCAGATTCAAAAGATGTAAAATAACGGATGCAGTGTATATAAAACCATTTTTGAGGAGCAAAAACAGCAAAGTCCTGTGTATTGATAAATAGCAAATCAAACAAGACAATCAGGCGGCCCCGACGAGCGTGCAAAGCTCAACAGGATAAATACAACAAAACTGCCTGTCGCCACAACAACTGCTCCGATGGCAAAAGCAATGCGTGAGACGTCAAGCGCTGGAACATCTTCGTTTGATCCTGCAAAGGCGTATATCCACATGACTTCTGCAACGAACCAGGACACTACTGCGTAGGCATGGTCTACCAATGGTGCAGCGGGACGGATGATAGCAAACCACATGGCGGAAAGAACGAGACAGGAGGCGGCTAAAGTGACGATTGTGTTCTCGGACACTTGTGCCTGCAATGCGATCATGACGTAAGATGCATTGAGCATGATCCAGGTGAGGATGCAGAACCCTGCAGCAATAAAATCAAAGAAACGATCGTTTGAGTAAGTAAGGTGCATTGCTGTGAGATCATCCGTGCACCATCTTGTCTCTGAATCGTACGGCAATTGTCCGTATATTTCTGTTTGCATGGGCGTATATTTCGGAGGATCTTGTACTGGCGAGGGGACAATGTCTGGCAAAGCAGTTCCTGACACTTGTGCGGGGGATTCAAATCGGCTGCTGGGGTTTGACATTCTGCGTTTGTTGGCTAAGAGTCTGCTTGTGGTTCAGACGTTTGCAGAGACTTTGTAAAGTCGCTGGCAAGTGTTGGCAAGTGTTGGCAAGTTGGCTTTATGAACTTGATGGTTGCAGTGACCTTTTTATACTTTATATATTGTAACGAGCAGCTTTTCCAGCTTGCATTGAGCAGATTTACAATTCACTATACTGCAAATTTGATTCATTTATCTGCCAAATAACTGCGGCCTTTTCCCCATTTGAGGCTATTGAACGCGTTTTCGCGATTTTTAATTAAACCTGAACCTGTTTTCGTGACAGAAAACCCTGCCCTTTATGCTGTCTACCCAATATGGTAATGCCTTGAAACCTCATGACTTGAATATTTTTTAAGTAACTGGATACCGCTTGTCCTCTGTTACTTGTTGGGATTGACCCCGGCGTATTAAAAATAGTTGGCTCAGATAATTATTTCATCGCTATTTAATTATCGAGTTGTGTATTTTAGGTTTAGGGTTAAGTGCTGTCTACTCATTTTAAACGAATATACGGCGATTTAGAGTGTGATCTTTCCTTCCTAATTATTGTGTTCATTATTCTGTTTATTTGATTTATCTAATTTATTATTTTATTTCTATATAGCGTGTAAGCAATACCAGTAAGCGTACATTGCCATAGCAATTGAATGGCCCATGGGCAAATAGCATTCATCTCCACTATTCAACAATATCTGCAGTCGCAGATATGGCAAATCTGCTGCATCACCGCAACTCGTTTTCAGCGGCACAGTCACGTTATGCCGCTGTAAATGCAGCGGGTACGTCAGCTTCAGAACTCGGTCGATCGCCAAGTGGAGCCTCTGCAGCTGCTCTACATAAAACAGGCCATGTTTACAAGGCCCATTGGCCGATATACGCGATGGACTGGAGTCGTTGGACACCAATAAACAGCCAAGTATATGGCCAAATTGCTATTGGCAGTTATATCGATGATACTCATAACAAGGTAAGGCCCTGTTTGCAAGTCACTAATATCACAAAGCTACAAGTGCTCACGCCCTATGGGAACTTGGACGAACCTAATCAAGTACGGTTACAACGTGTGGCTGAATCAGAGGGGAATGTTACGTACCCTGTAACTAAATGTCTGTGGGAGCCTACAGAAAAGCCTCTGCATAATCTGCTTGCCACCAGCGGTGACCATCTGCGGCTGTGGTCTCTTACTGGTTTGGACGAGGGGTCTGCAAAACTTGCCCAGTGCGCTATTATGGCAAATGTATGTAACTATTCTTCCCCCCTTTTTTTTTCTTTTTTTTTTTTTGAAAATTGTTGTTATTGTTATTTATCATCTTCTAATATCCACCTTCAGTCCAAGCAAGAGTTTGCGGCTCCATTGACCTCTTTTGATTGGTGTCAGACGGACCCTTCGCTTATAGTTACCGCTAGTATTGATACTACATGTACCGCTTGGGACGTTGAGACTCGGCAAGCCAAGACGCAATTGATCGCTCATGACCAGGAAGTTTTTGATGTTGCCTTTGTAGCACAAAACTGCAATATATTCGCCAGCGTGGGGGCTGATGGCAGCGTGCGAATGTTTGATTTAAGGTAAAGCGCACTCGTGGCTTTGCTATTCTTAGACTTTTGTATTATTTTTGTACATCTTTGTTTATATAGGTTTACTTTCTATCTATTGTACTTCTATCCCTTACTCTTTCAAGTGTCCATTCTGACCATTAGATCTCTTGATCACTCTACGATTGTTTATGAGTCACCGAATACAGCACCTTTGAGCGGTCGGCCACAGAGGCCTGCTCCATTACTACGTCTTTCTCCCTGTGGACGGGACCCTAACCTGTTGGCTACTTTTGCCGTTGATTCTTCTGTTGTACATATTTTGGATGTTCGGTCGCCTGGGCAATCTTTACTGGATCTTTGTGCTCATCAGGGGAGTTTAAGCAGTCTGCAATGGTCACCAAATAAGGGCAATTTACTCGCTACTGGAGCGGATGACTGTCAGGTGCTTATTTGGGATCTGTCCTCGCCTAACGTTACTGAGCCAGCACACAATGACCATGCTGGTGCTAATACAAAGGTTCTGCGTGAACCGTATCTTACATGGACGGCGGATTATGAAGTGAATAATATTTCGTGGAGCTATGGGTCTGAGTTTATTGGCGTAGCCCATGGAAAGTATGATACTCGTTTGTTTTTTGGTTTTTTTGTTTGTTTATGTCTAAATTTTGCTTATTATTGTTATCATCATAATTTGTCCAAAAATTCACCATTTCTTCAAAGATTTCGTTTTGCTTTGAATTTTCATACATTGCTTTTTTGGTACATATATAAGTATCATTTTCCTGCATGTGCCAAGTCACGACCGAGGCTAACTGCGTTTAGGATGCTACAAGGCCTAAAGGTTTTATAAGAGTGTTATTGTACAGTTTCAATTCCAAGAATGCTCGACGATTTAAGGCGCAAGATTTAGGATTAATATAGTATGCAAAAAGGTTTGCAAAGGTTTACAAGTTTGGCAGCTGCATTACTCAACGCATTTCATTATAACTATATACAAAAAAGAATAACTTTTTCTCACATTGCCTTCAGCTAAGAGAAAAACACATGTTTTTCGTTACTTGAAGGCGAAGACGATAGCGATTCAGTACGGCTTGAAGACGCAGTTTGCTGGTGAGATGATTCTGATGCCGATGAAGGCTGTTTTGTTTGCACATTAGCGCCAAAAGGACCTCGACAGGAAACGTCGCCCGTAGAGCGTCGTTCTGGTGCGTTACGGTTACGATACATTTGTGTTGGTGATGACACTGTGGTATAACTGCGGGTCAAAAGCGGAAGAGGTGGTCCATCCCCGTGGCCATGGTGGGGCAGAGATCGTGGATAAAAAGGGCCATGCTGTTCATCCAGAGGCGATCGGCTTCCGGGAGGAGTATTTGGAAGCAAAGCTGAACCGACAAAATTGACCTGAGTGACTGGCGAAATACAAGCGGAAAGCGAAAGTCGACGATGAGGTTGTGTAGACGGTGATGGCTCTGTTGCAGCTGGAGGAAAGTTTGATGCGCGACGAAGCCCAGCTGTTTGAGACGTATTTTTGATAGAAGCATCATTGTTTTTATTAATATTACTGTTGTTATTCATATTGTTATTGTCTCCAATATTCTGTTCGACAATTTCATCAACAATGCTGTCGGAAACACTTTCATCGTCTCTGCTTTCGGTACTACTGCTAATGCTTTCGCTTGTTGAGCTGATACTACTGCTCTGTGCAGTAGTATCGCTAGCAGCTCGGGCTCTGGCGCTCACGGCCAGGCTCAAATCATTATGGTCGAGTTCTGCCGAGGGCTGCCTTCGCACTGCTGGCCTTGCCTTTTCCAGATCGAAAATTGGTGCATCATAAACGGTCGTATGCTTTATATGGTGGCCAGTCGCAGCACCTGCTGAAACTGGTGTCGAAACGGCTAAAAGCCCGAAGGTATTCAAATCTTCAGGCGCTTGTAAATCCATGTTCTGTGAGGTCTGTGATCGAGTAGCACGATGCCGGGCTGGGCCAGAGATGAGGCTGTGACTGCGGTGAGTTCGATGGACGAGATGAGTACTCTCGTGCATGAAAGCGCTCTTCTGTGCATTATTCGCAATTAGTGCAGATCGCAAAGCGTGGATGGCTTCATCCAAAGCCAATTCGATCGAGCAATGGTTGCGTATTATACACATTTCTAAATGAATAAAAAAAAAAGAAATTAGTCCCAGTTTTCACTATAGTTGTGCACTTACTTGGCCAAACAGCTCTTTGCCCGCGAATACAAGCGTCCAGCATGAATTGAGGAGTCGGGTTTGAAAGGAGGCGAGTAAGCAGTCGGAAATCAAGTGAAGGCAGGATTGTAATATCGCCGGTATCTGAGAAAGGTGAGTGTGAGTCAATATAACAAATAACATTACATGTTTGATTAAGCACGATACGGAGCTTTGTCATGAGCGTACGCATTATACCCATTTCTGCAAGCATTGCCATGCAGTGAGATACTTCGGATAGAGCCAGTCGAGCAACTTTTTCCCTCAGTAGCCCAGCAACCGTCCAAGCTTGCTGTTGTGTTTGGACGACTGCTGGTGAGAGAATATGGTCTCCCTCCAGGAACGGAACAACGTGGGGATTGACCTGTGAAACGATGAAATGGTTCACGTTGAAAAGTTCTCGCAGACGTGTAATAGGGAGGTCGTTATCGACAGAGCCATCAATGTACTTGGACGGTGAAGGGTTCCATGGCACATGCTCGTGCGTCAATGGATCCTTCGCCATAATCTGTTTAGTCTCAAATAGTATGGGAACGGAACAGGAGGCAGCAACTGCGCTCCATATAAGTACATTAGGCGCAGTTACATAATTCAGTAGCTGAGGCATCTCGTACAGCCCGCTGCTGGATATTGTAATGTTCAAGATTCGCCTTGTTCGATTGTAGGCCTCAGCAAACGTAATATCGCCCAACGTTTCAATCATAACGTTGGACAAGAAATGAATATCGAAAAATACTCCATGTTTAAGGAACCGTCCAACCCTATCAAAAGCTGATTCAGGCCGATGTGAATCTTCAAACACGTCCAGATCATAGTAGGGAAAAGTCTTTATAAGTTGTGGAATCTCGTCGTCTGTGCGAACACAGCAAGCGGCCGCAATAATAGCGCCCGCACTGCTGCCGCTTATAATACGAGGCAGTAAATTGCCCTCCCATAACGTCTTGAGCACACCAATGTGAGTCATACCAAAAGTACCGCCACCCGAGAGCAAAAGGGCCGTCCGGCCAAAGGCCTGGCGAGTTTTTATCAAGGTATCAAGTTTTACAGGCAATGGAACCCGGTTATGTACTACATCATGCAGCAAGTACTGCAGACTCACTTCAACTTCTTCCAGGTAGTCTTCAATGATATGCTTTGTGCCAATATTGCTGTACCTGTACAGCTTCGGGTTTCCCAGACCACCGAGATTCCGGGAAAGTGTAACTCTTACCAGATACAAGACTTGCTGGATATCGTCCGCCCTTCTTGCTTGCTGTAATTGATGTGTCCGTGCTTGCACTAGCTCGTAATCGTAGTCTGGCGACTGTGGTTCTTTTTTCCACTCGTTGCAACCTGAATGTTAGACGTGATCTCGATAATTTAATTATCTATTTCTTCAGAGGGTCCATTGCTGTGTTTGATTTTTTCCTTCCTTTCCCCGCAAATTTCCTGCAATATTTTCGATTCAATATCATTCGCTCTTCTTTCTATTAAATTTTATTTTTTTCTTCCTTGTGTATCTTTTTATTGCTTTTCTCTCTCCCTTCTTGTCTCTTTTTCTTTTCCCCTGCCTCCTCGATACATACCATCAATCTCGTCTAGACGGCTAGCGGCTGCTTCCCACTCGTCCAAGGTCACTGCATGCTCAAGGTCAGACTTGGCAGCCATACGCTGTTGCTGATGCCGATACCGATCGCGACTCCATAGCGACTGAAGACGCGACCAGGCGTGCATAACAACACCGACTGACGACGGAATCATAATTCAGATTTTCTTCTAAAGAAACGCTTTTGCAAGCTCTTTGCCTCACGGAAAAGAGTGTCAAACATTCACAGTATCTCCAACAAAGAGTGAACAGCACAGTATGCGAGAGCAATAAATTTCAATAATTTATTGAACGGCCTTTCTCAGCACCGCTTTACAAGCGTTCATGATGGGGGTCCGATGCTGGCGACACAGAAAGCGGTAATTCGCACATGGTGAGATTATCATATACTTTGAATTATTATTTAATTATTATCTAATTCTTATTTAACTAATTAATCGCACTTCGGTACGAGAAACCTGGTGTACAGATGTAACAGGTTTTAAGCGTTATTGATACCCAATAGATGCGTATAATACTCTAATTTGTTCATTTATACTCTGTACGCAATTGTAAACTATAGACTCGCCATATTACGCACAAGTAAGCTCCAAGCCAGCGGCTTTCTCAAGTAACCTGTCTTTGCTCTCATGGCCAAGTAATATTCGATGGACGATTAATTTTTATTTTTTTCTTATTGATCAAATATTTGACTGAATATTTGACTGGATTACTGTTTTCTCGACTAGAATCACAAAAGGATACAGCGCTAAACAACACGAGCACAGAGTCATTTCGTGTCGCGAGAGGCGATCGATTAGACTGCGGTCGGCGCACAAATCGCCTTTTCGTCCTACTATACTGCCTTTTGCCTTTTTCTTTGCCTTTGAGGCACAGAGGCCAAACGAAGGTGGCAACCAAGGTAGTGGAGAAGAAAAAATAATACACAAATAAAAGTCAAATGAGTACGAGAATATCTAACAGCAAAGGGCGATTATAGAAACATCTGCCGGCCGATTGACAAGTAAAGACCGACCTGGCCGACGCTCGTACCAAGGAGCCACGGAAATCCGGTCACGATGGCGAGCAGCTCGCCGTCACGTTCGGCTTCTGGCACGCAAGAGCCATTAGCGGAAGTTGACAGCGCCGAGGCAAGGCACGTCCTGGAAGAAGAAGAGCTCGGCTCTCCGCACGCTGTGGTCAAATCGGAGACAAACGTATCGGATCTGCCTCGGGAAAATGTTGAACTATCCGAGTCGCACAGGCAGGAACTGGAAATGGCCGAGTATAATCTGGTGCAGGCGCTTAATATGGCTCAGTCGACGGAAAGTAGTGCAGAGTCTCACGGACAGGATGGTGCGAGGCATGCGGGCAGTGAAGAAACTTCAGAGCTGCAAAATGTTTTGTTAAATTTATCGATCCCCGGTTTGGATTTGTCCAATATAAACCTGAACCAAATACTGACAATGGCTAGTTCTGGAGACGGTGAGGCTAGTGGGAATGCTTCGTGTGATTTCAATGACCCTGGTGCAGCTGCTCTATACATTGCACAGCAAATGGTAGCTATTGGCCAGCAAAACAATAACAGTCTCAGCCATCATCATCTCCACCACCATCTCGATGACGATGGCCGCAAACGGCCCAGACGCGTAACGGAAAAAACGAGGCTCGATAATCGAGCGCGTAAGCGGAGATGGCGAGAAATAAATGAGGAACGCAACAAGGACACTGACCTGCGCTGCCGCGTAAACAAAAGAGCTTCAAAGTTATACGGTCCCGGGGACACTCCGGCAAAATTGGAGTGGATAGAACAAGAGTTCCATGTTCGGCGGCGGCGTAGAAAGGAAAAAGAGCGCAAAACCAATGGCGACTATTTATCTGGTAGCAGTTCAGCGCGCCCGTGGTTACATGGCCAAAGGAAGGATCCAGAGGAGGACGAGGGCCGGGCAATGAATGAAATGATATCCAACGCTGATTCATTAAACAGTGCATTAACATCTCTGGCAATGAATCCGTCTTTGCTGAATGGATTTCTGCAAAAATTACAAACAGAGGGCGATGGTAACGAAGCAGCTGGTGCAGCCGCTCCGGAAATGGCCAACGATAACTTTTCCATCGGCCTTAATGATCCGGCTCATAGTGGGGAAAGTGCGGCGGAAAACAAGGATGCGCAAAACAACAAAAGCGATCAATCCCAGGCTCATTTTGAAGGTAAAACTGTCAATGAAGATGGGGTTTCTGTAGAGGAAGCAGCGGCTTCTGCCTCCACACAAATCTTGAATGACCCAACGACAATGAGCTTGCTTTCGGCTCTTGGCTCGGGAATTCATGCTGAAGAAGGAGTTCAGACGGATGATGTGGCGGCTCATACTGAACCGGCAGGTCCTGTGCAATTAGGCGCTGGCGGAGAAGACGGGAATCTGAGTCATGCAATGCAGTCCTTTTTAAATCAGTTACAGAGAGGAGGTAACTTGCTTGAAACTGGTGCGAGTGAAGGTAGATCACACCAGCAAAGCGGCTCTGCAATTGTAAAGCGGCCCTTGGGCTCAGACGGTTCGATGCCCAGGTCAAGTCGGACTCCGCTGCGTCCTCCGACGTCAAGGCCCGTTGAACCGCCTTCACGGCCTCGGCCGGGTTACGGTATTTCAACAGCAACTGCTGGAGACAATTTCAGTAGGCGAAACGTTTTGTCGCGGTCGCTTGGGTTTCCTCCCCTGCCCACACCTGTCACTAACCCGCGGTAGCTGCTTGGAATATGTCTTCTTTCTCGACAAAAGTCCGGGAACCTGGGAAGGAAAGCGCGCTTGGGGAGTATAGCGATATTGTGCTCTTGTTCTTTGGGCAGCTATCCGAGTATTTTACATGATTTTTCTATATTTCTTCGTCCTTTATTTCATTATTCTTATTAGTGTTCGCCGCTCTGGTTTATTTTTCGTTTGCCTGCCTTTTCACATTCTACATTGTTTGGAGTTATCTGTCAGGCTTGGGGTATTGATGTTTAGATAATTTACCGGGAAGATGAACCCGTTAAACGCGTGTATTAGATTTTAGGAGTTGTGCTGCCAGTAAGATTTCGCTGGCACTGTGTATATTTGTCGAATAAAAGTGCTTTTTATACGGAAATTGTAAATCATTAGTAGGTTTGTGAGCCTGAGTATAGCAAAGCCCGAATACAGCCATTTTGTAGTTTCTCAAATCTATGTTTGCCTAATATTACATTTTGCCTGTGCTGCACGACTTTTGCCAATTGTGCTCGCTTATTTTGTGAATTATTTAATTTTGAGAATTATTTGAATTTGTGAATTATTTAATTTTGAGAATTATTTGAATTTGAGAATTATTTGAATTTGAGAATTATTTGAATTTGAGAATTATTTGAATTTGAGAATTATTGATTTTGTGAATTGTTTGGTGTTTTAATCATTTGGGCCTTTTTCGGTTTTGGATTTATACAAATTATGGCGCACCCGCGCAAATGGCTTCGCGCAAATGGCTTCGTTTCTAATTTCAAAAAAAGCTCAGCTTCCTGAGCTGTCTAATTGGCAAATGCTTAGATCATTTCTAGACTCGACAGCAATTCGTTCGATCTGATTAAATTATTGCGTTGTCATTTAAATTAAAGTGCTGCCGTCATGAATTGAGCAGTATAATCAGAGGCCATTTGTAAATTTGTCAGATTCTTCTGGTCAATTAGTGTATAATTCTATCAAGACGGTCCAACTTTACGATCGTGATCGTGAAACCTTAAAGTAATACGCTGATAATCTATCGTATATAAAGACATGAGTGGTTTTTACAAGTAACGATGCAGAGAAACGATACGATTGTTACAGCCGGTGATCCAGCGCGACACAAGCGTAAAACAGAAATGTTGTGAGTAGGCAGCTTTTGATCGCAAGATAAAGACTTGTTACGGTAGAGCAATGTAGACGGCGGATGGTAATATTACTATTCTTCATTAAATAAATTTCATGATTTTCTGGGTCATGTGTATACAGGTATAAAGATATATACAGGGTACTCACAGTCAAGCCTAACCGTGAAAGATCACCAAGCATGAACACGTTATAGACAGACTCGGCGCATATGTGTATAGTTAATTGGGATCTATCGACGGTATAAGAACGAGCGCTAACCGTATATGACAATAAAACTAGACCGGTCGCTTCATATACGCACGCTATGACCCGAACCGAAACCTAGGCATTAAGAAACAGCAGGGTTAATGGGATAGTCTGGAGAAATGGGAATACCAAAGGAAACCATGTCAATTATGCGATTATAATGATTATAATGATTATAATGCGATTATAATGCGATTATTATACGATTATAATACGACTGCGACCGATTGCTATTGGCTGTCATTTGGCACTTGACATTTCCGAGCATTGCTTTCCGGAGAAAACCGGTTGTGGTATGAATGACACGCAAACGTGGGGTCAAATCATATTCTTTGCATTGTGTAGTGTTCCCACTTTTCATCGCACTTTCCACTTGTGCAAGTAACATTAATGTTCAAGTATAATTGCCATAGTATCCACGTTCAGCGCGAACCAAGCAATACAGGCACATTAGTGAATAAAATGAAGCTCGGCATAAATTAACTGGTTATTAATGTGGGTTGGCAAACTTTTTGCGGTAATCCCCGCTTATCATCGGCAGCAATCGGGATGTGGGTAGTGTCGGTATAGGGTAGTGTTTGGAGGGCTTTTCGTCCACAGAAAACTGGGGTTCGTCGAGAGGGACGGTGGGCGTGTGCGGGTGCGCCAGCTCAACAATACACTCGAGCGCCGCCGTCTCTATTCCGCAAAAACTCTGACTTTTGGCAAACAGCTCGCACCGTCACGAGCCAGTTCCCGAATAGGCTAATCTTAACGCCGCACTGGCCAATCATGGCAGAGCAGTTTCTCTCCGAAAAGTTTGTTTTAGAGCACCGACCCCATACACGTATTTGGTACGAAAATTTTCTTTTGTGTATGACTGTCGCACACCACACACACACACACACACACACATAAACATATACAAACACAATAATTACACTAAATTCCAATACTCTGAGCGTAGCACTGTCATTACGTACGATTGATGCTCGAGTAATATTATATTCCCTCCACCACAATATAAACCCAATAATCGTCCTCCTAATTTTCCAACACACCGAGCAAGGAAAAATTTGATCTCTCTCCAATCTATATATACTCCGATTCCAGCGGCCTGTCTCTCCTTTGGCCTTTAGCGCAAGCAGTATCGGCTACAAAGTGCATTGGACTGTTGCTGTGAAGAGCTGTATTACACCCGTGCTTTTGAGCTGATCATTCGTATTTGGTACGGAAGCAAAGCCACGGCAGTTTGCTGTGTTTTTTAATTTTTTAGCTTTGGAGAGGGAAGAGAGGGAAGGAAAGAGTGGAAAGAGAGAGGGAAAGAGTGGACCAGAAGGGGAAAAGAGAAGAAAAGAGAAAAAGAGAAAAAGAGAGAGAAAAAAAGACAGAAAAGAGAGAGAAAGAGAGAGAAAAAAGAGAAAAAAAGAGAAAAAGAGTAACCCAGAATAAAACCCAATTGAGCTCTCTAGTCTCTACTGACTCGTCATTGGCCTTATTCCAATTACACTTTAACCACATTCTAACTAAACTAGGAGCGACACCCCACCCATCACTCCGGCCAATCCCTCCCCCTTTGACGGGAAGGTACTATGGTTGCTGCGGCCTCGCATGCTTTCTCCCTAAACCAAAAAACGCCTGGGTCGATCTCGTCCTCCAGCTCTGACAATTCCTCAGACCTCTTTGACCGGGTGAGCGATTCGACGCAGGACTCGCTGCCTGATAGCGAGGCAGACGTGTTTCCAGCGGCGCCCGTCTACGAGTATGAAAACACACCAGACAACCACTCATGGGCGGGTGCACTCCCACGCAAGCAAGGCTTGTACGATCCCGAGTATGAGAAGGATGCGTGTGGTGTAGGCTTCACCTGCCACATTAAAGGCCAAAGTACGCACAAGATTGTGACGGATGCCCGCTCGCTGCTGTGCAATATGACCCACCGTGGAGCCGTTGGTGCAGATACACGTGACGGAGACGGAGCCGGAGTCATGACGGGAATGCCGCACGGCTTTATGCACCGAGAATTCGAGCAGCATCTGGGCGTATCGCTGCCGGCGGATGGGCAGTATGCCATCGGCAACATCTTTTTCTCGCCCGACGAGGACGTGTTTACGGAAAGCAAGGCCACTTTTAACTCTATCGCCGAGTCGCTTGACCTCAAAGTCTTGGGGTGGCGTACAGTGCCGACAGACAACTCTATCCTGGGCCCGGCAGCTCTTTCGCGAGAGCCAATCATCCTGCAGCCGGCGGTAGTGCTGGCCACTGGCGACTTTGACGAGCTGCGGTTCGAGAGGCAGCTGTACCTGCTGCGCAAGCGGGCAACGCACAAGATTGGACTGCCAAACTGGTTCTATATCTGCTCGCTGAGCAACAAGAATATCGTCTACAAGGGCCAACTGGCGCCAGTGCAGGTGTACAACTATTTCCACGACCTGAACAATGCACACTACTGCTCACACTTTGCACTAGTGCACTCTCGGTTCTCGACAAACACGTTTCCCTCGTGGGACCGAGCGCAGCCGATGCGCTGGGCAGCGCATAACGGCGAGATCAATACTCTGCGGGGCAACAAGAACTGGATGAGGGCGAGGGAAGGGCTGCTCAAGTCTCGCGTCTTTGGCTCTGACCTGGATTCGCTGTACCCCATCATTGAGGAAGGCGGGTCTGATTCAGCGGCGTTTGATAATGTGCTGGAGCTGCTCGTGATCAATGGCGTCATGAGTCTGCCCGAGGCCGTAATGCTGCTCGTTCCCGAAGCGTGGCAGGACAATGCGCATATGGACCCGCAAAAGGCCGCCTTTTACGAGTGGGCAGCGTGCCTCATGGAGCCGTGGGACGGCCCGGCGCTGTTTACCTTCTCCGACGGCCGATACTGTGGAGCCAATTTGGATCGCAATGGTCTACGGCCCTGCCGGTACTATGTCTCGTCGGACGATATTATGATTTGTGCGTCCGAGGTGGGCACGATCCTGATTGAGCCGAGCAAAGTGATCGCTAAAGGCCGTCTGCAGCCGGGCAAGATGCTGCTCGTGGATACAGTGGAAGGCAGGATTGTCGACGATACGGAGCTCAAGATGCGGATCGCTACCCGCTTTGATTTCCGGTCGTGGCTGGATGCGAAAATGCTGTCACTGCCACGGATCCACAGTAGACTGGTGGCTCGCAATAGGGACCTTTTCGCTTCAAAATTGGACTCGGTAGCTGTCGCCGACGACCGGCGGCTGCTGGCGTTTGGGTACACGTTTGAGCAGCTCAGTATCCTGCTCGGCCCGATGGCGGCCGAGGGCAAAGAGTCGCTGGGCAGTATGGGCAACGACGGCCCATTGGCGTGTATTGCGCCTCAGCCGCGGCTGACGTACGACTATTTCCGGCAGCTGTTTGCACAGGTAACGAACCCGCCCATCGATCCGATCCGGGAGAGTATAGTAATGTCGCTCGACTGCTACGTCGGCCCGCAGGGCAATCTGCTCGAGATGGATCCCTCACAGTGCGATCGGCTTTTGCTTCCGTCGCCTATTCTGTCGCTCGACGAGCTGACTTCGCTGCAAAACATGCAGCGGATCCACCAGCAATGGTCCGTGTCGAGTGTAGACATTACCTTTGCCAAGGCAGATGGAGAAGGTGGCTATATTGCCCGACTGGACAGTGTCTGCCAAAGCGTCCAGGAGGCAATCAGCAACGGCATCCAGATCGTCGTCCTCTCTGACAGAGCCGCCGGACCGGAACGAGTGCCTATTTCTGCACTGATTGCGTGTGGCGCAGTACACCACCATCTCGTGCGCAGCAAACTGCGCAGCCGAATTGCCTTGGTAGTGGAAACGGCAGAGGCCAGGGAAGTGCACCATTTCTGTGTGCTCCTGGGCTACGGTGCGGATGCCGTGTGCCCCTACCTTGCGCTCGAGACAGTGCTCAAACTGCAGAGGGAGAATGCCCTCAAAGGCAGTCCCTCTCCAGAGCAGGCAGTGCGTAATTTCCAAAAGGCCGTGGATGGAGGCATCCTCAAAGTCATGTCCAAGATGGGCATTTCCACACTGCAGTCGTACAAGGGCGCCCAAATCTTTGAGGCCCTTGGCATTGACGACAGTGTAGTCGAGCGCTGCTTTGTCGGCACTGCCTCGAGAGTAAGAGGCGCCACTTTTGAGTGGCTCGCGAAGGACGCAATTGCCTTTCACGAGCGAGGCTGGCCTTCCAGATCCACTGTAAATGTGTCGGGACTACCCGAGTCGGGCGAGTACCACTGGCGAGACGGTGGCGATCGGCACGTAAACGAGCCCGGCAGTATCGCGAGCCTGCAAGACGCAGTCCGGAGCCAAAACGAAAAGGCCTTTGCTGCCTACTCGCAGTCGTCGTACGACTCTATCCGGCACTGTACGCTTCGTGGCCTCGTCGAGTTTGATTTCGACAACTCTGTGCCAGTGCCGTTGGAGCAGGTAGAGCCCTGGACAGAGATTGTAAGGCGGTTCTGCACCGGCGCCATGTCGTACGGGTCCATCTCGCTCGAGTCGCACTCGACACTGGCGCTGGCTATGAACAGACTGGGAGGCAAATCCAATACTGGCGAAGGCGGAGAGGACGCTGAGCGGTCAGAGCGGCTGCCGAACGGCGACAGTATGCGCTCCGCTATCAAGCAGGTGGCCTCTGGCCGCTTTGGCGTGACGAGCAACTACCTCGCCGACTCGGACGAGCTGCAGATCAAGATGGCGCAGGGCGCAAAGCCGGGCGAAGGCGGTGAGCTGCCGGGGCATAAAGTGTCGCAGAGTATCGCCCGCACTCGGCATTCTACCGCCGGAGTCGGCCTCATTTCTCCTCCGCCTCACCACGATATTTACTCGATCGAGGACCTGAAGCAGCTCATCTACGACCTGAAATGCGCCTCGCCAAGGTCCCGTGTTTCTGTGAAATTAGTGTCTGAAGTGGGTGTAGGCATTGTCGCTTCTGGCGTGGCAAAGGCAAAAGCCGACCATATCCTTGTCGCCGGCCACGATGGCGGCACTGGCGCCAGCCGGTGGACGGGGATCAAGTATGCCGGGCTGCCGTGGGAGTTGGGCATTGCCGAGACGCACCAGACGCTTGTGCTCAACGATCTTCGTGGCCGAGTAACACTGCAGACAGACGGCCAGTTGAGGACGGGAAGGGACGTGGCCATTGCCTGCCTTTTAGGCGCCGAAGAATGGGGGTTTGCTACTGCGCCACTAGTGGCCATGGGCTGTATCTATATGCGCAAGTGCCACCTTGGCTCCTGCCCCGTCGGGATTGCCACTCAGGATCCAGAGCTGAGACGCAAATTTGTTGGCCAGCCGGAGCATGTTGTAAACTTTTTTTACTATGTCGCGGAAGAGCTGAGGCAGGTGATGGCGCGGTTAGGGTTTAGGACGGTGAACGAGATGGTGGGCAGGGCGGACAAGCTGTACGTTGCCGACAGCCACAGGTCTGCGAAAACCCTAAACCTAGACCTGTCGCCGATCCTGACGCCCGCGTTTACGCTGCGGCCGGGCGCGGCCACGTACAATGTCCGCAAGCAGGACCACCGCCTGTATACGCGGCTCGACAACAAGCTCGTGGACGAGGCCGAGGCCACGTTTGAGCGCGGTATTCCGACACGGATCGACTGCGAGATTGTCAACACGGACCGCGCCTTTGGCACGACCCTGTCGAATCGGATATCCCGAAAGTTCGGAGAAGCCGGACTGCCGGACGGCAGCATCCATGTCCGAGTCGTCGGCAGTGCCGGCCAGTCCTTTGGCGCCTTTTTAGCGCCCGGCGTGACGCTTGAGCTCGAGGGCGATGCCAACGACTATGTCGGCAAAGGCCTTTCCGGCGGCCGACTCGTCATCTTTCCTCCACGAGCTTCGCCGTTCAAGTCGGAGGAGAATATCATCGTCGGCAACGTGTGCCTCTACGGCGCCACGAGCGGCCATTGTTTCTTCCGTGGCGTTGCGGCAGAACGGTTCTGTGTCCGCAACTCTGGAGCGACTGCCGTCGTCGAGGGAGTCGGCGATCACGGCTGCGAGTACATGACGGGCGGCCGTGTCGTTGTCCTCGGCTCTACCGGCCGCAATTTTGCGGCCGGCATGTCGGGCGGCATTGCCTACATCTTTGACTATATGCAGACGTTTGCCTCGAGAGCTAATACGGAGAGCGTCGAGCTGGGGCCGGTAACGGACCCGCACGAGATTGCCTTTCTCCGAGGGCTCATAGAGGATCATCGGCAGTATACGGGCTCAGAGATTGCTCAGCGCATCCTTGACGATTTCGGGCACTATCTCCGCCGCTTTGTGCGGGTAATGCCGGTCGATTATAAGCGGGTGCTGGAGGAGGAGGCAGCCAGAGCGGCCGAGTTGAAAAAGTCGGCCAGCACTGTTAATCTGCTGACCAAAAGAGAGTTGAAGCAGAAGGAAGGAGGACAAGGAAAACAGGAAGGAAAAGGAAAACAAGGAGGAAAAGGAGGACAAGAAAAACAAGGAGGACAAGGAGGACAAGAAGAACCGCTGCTGGACGTGGAGGACGCGGTGGTGGACGGCGAGGCAGAAGAAAGACGGGCACGAGTGCTCGACAAAGTACGGGGGTTCATGAAGTATACTCGCAAGAGCGAAAAGTACCGCAGTGCACGGACGCGTACACGAGACTGGTCAGAGCTTTCTGCTCGGCTCAGCGAGGACGAGCTGCAGCTGCAGACTGCTCGGTGTATGGACTGCGGAGTGCCGTTTTGCCAGAGCGACAGCGGCTGCCCGATCTCTAATGTAATCCCCAAATGGAACGAATTGGTCTTCCGAGGCGAATGGCAGTCGGCCCTGGACAGACTGCACATGACGAACCCGTTCCCCGAGTTTACGGGCCGAGTCTGCCCGGCGCCGTGTGAAGGCGCCTGTGTGCTCGGCATCAACGAGCTGCCGGTCGGGATAAAGTCGGTAGAGTGTGCTATTATCGACCGCGGCTTTGCCGAAGGATGGGTCGTGCCGCGGCCGCCACAGGAGCGGACGGGCCGGAGTATCGGCATCGTCGGCTCCGGGCCGGCCGGTCTGGCCTGTGCGGAAGCGCTGAACCGTGCGGGGCATAGTGTCACAATCTACGACCGCTCTGACCGGGCCGGCGGGCTGCTCATGTACGGAATCCCGAACATGAAGCTCGACAAGCGGATAGTCCAGCGGCGCATCGATCTGCTCTCCGCTGAAGGCATTTCTTTTTCTTTGCGGTGCTCTGTCGGCACAGACGTGAGCCTGCCGCAGCTCGTCAAAGAGCATGACGCAGTAGTCCTGGCGGCCGGGTCGACGGTGCCGAGGGACCTTGCGATTCCCGGCCGCGGCCTGGCGAATGTCATTTTCGCAATGCAGTTTTTGCACGGCAACACGCAGTCGCTGCTGGACAGCGAGCACGCTGACGGCGCTTATATTAGCGCTCGAGGCAAACGCGTCATTGTCATCGGCGGCGGCGATACCGGCAACGACTGCCTCGGCACGTCGGTGCGCCACGGCGCCGAGAGCGTTGTCAATTTCGAGCTGCTGCCTCAGCCGCCCGCCGCTAGAGCTTCGGATAACCCGTGGCCGCAGTTCCCTCGGGTTTTCCGAGTGGACTATGGCCACGCCGAGTGCCAGGCGCACTATAACCGCGACCCGCGCGAGTACTGTATCATGTCCAAGTCGTTTGCCGGCGACAGCGACGGCAATGTCTGTGGGATAAACACGTGCCGTGTCGAGTGGACGCGCAACGACAAGGGCCAGTGGAGTATGGCCGAGATTGCGGGGTCAGACGAGTTCTTTCCCGCTGACCTTGTCATCCTGGCAATGGGGTTCCTCGGGCCGGAAGAGCATGTCGCCGCCGGGCTTGAGATCAAGAAGGACGCACGGTCCAATGTTCAGACGCCGAGGGGGTCCTACCGCTCCAGCGTGCCGGGCGTCTACGCTGCAGGCGACTGCCGCCGAGGGCAGTCGCTCGTTGTTTGGGGGATCCAGGAGGGACGGCAGTGCGCCCGCCAGGTCGACCAGGATCTCATGCACAATACCATCCTCCCTGGGCCAGGTGGTATTATCCAGCGGTCCTACAACTATTGCGACATTGAGCCGGCAAAGGCTTGAAATGGAGAAGGAGGAGGAGGAGGAGAAGGAGAAGAAAGAGGAGAAAAGAGAAGGAGAAGAAAAGAGAAGGAGAAGAGAGAAGGAGAAAGAGAAGAAAAGAGAAGGAGAAAAGAGAAGGAGAAGAGAGAGGAAAAAAGAGAAGGAGAAGAGAGAGGAGAAAAGAGAGGAGAAGAGAAGAAAAGAGAAGGAGAAATGAGAAGGAGAAGAGAAGGAGAAGAGAGAGGAGAAAAGAGAAGGAGAAGAGAGAGGAGAAGAGAGAGGAGAAGAGAGAGGAGAAATGGGAGAAGAAGGGATGAAGAAAGAAATAAAGGAAGAAATGCAAGAAGAAATGCAAAAAGAAATGCAAAAAAGAAGAAGGGAAGAGAAATGCAAGAATTCAAAAGGAAGAAGAAGAAATGAAAGAAGAGATGAGAAATGCAAAAAGAATTGCAAAAAAGAAGGAAGAAGGAAAGAAGGGAAGAAGAAATGAATGAAAAAGGTGAATTCATGCTCTTGGCATCAAGAGCTTTCTCTTGTTCTGTTTCTGTGTGCGCGCGTATTTAGTTTATTGTATTTTGCTATTTGGAGGCGCGTTGGCGTATCTACTGCGGTTTGTTAGACGGTCTTTCTTTTGGTTTTGCCGTTTGTGTCTGTCGTCAGATATTGCTCTTGTGCAAGCTTTCGTTCAAACAAAGCACAGTGGCGATCCACAATCGTTGCACTGGTCTAGTTACCTGATTTATTTGTTAAGATTTATTGTCAAGATTTATTTGTTTCAATAGAAATGTGAAAATTATACCCGCCCCCCGTAGTGACGAGTAGAATCTCGGCCGTAGAGCCTCGGACAGCGTGTAAAGTGTATACCTCCAAACTGCTGCAGGCGGCCCCGTCGCCTGCATACTACAAGTCGCTGTTGCGATAATTTATTGTTAACCCTACTGAATTAGGGTTAACCCGTCCGCATATTTGACGCAAGTCGCTGTTGCGTCATTTATTGTTAACCCTACTGGATTAGGGTTAACGGCTGATAAATATAAGATGCAGATGCTAGTCTACCGGCTGCCTTGTCGCCAGTGATATTTTAGTCTTGATCACTCTAGTCGCTACAAGTCGTTACACAAATCTACACAAACGATTACAAAATCCTTACAAAATCATTACAAAATCATTACAAAATCATTACAAAATCATTACAAAATCATTACAAAATCACTACAAAATCATTACAAAATACATAATCATTACACAAATCAAAGCTATTCTCTTCCATGTCTGGCATGGCTCTTCTACGAGAATGCTCTAGTTTGCAAATAAAGGTACATTTAACCAAATTAAGCATATAATGCACAATAACTCGGCAACGAATTAAACCTTTTGCGGATCGCTGTCTGTCATCATTGCCTGCGGTGTCCCGTACAGGACAGTGCTGCCGTACTCCGTCGCTGTTTCGTCCGAGTAGTCCACCACGTCTTCCGCCTTGACGTCCTTCATGTTTGCGGGTCCCGGCGCTGGCCAAATCATGCAGATTGCTAAATAGACAAAGAAACTCACAACAAATCCAAACACAAAGGACAAGGAGTAAGTGTAGGGATTCACATCAGGCACATTTGTGTTTATTGCATGTATAAACCCTGGGCCGTTCGGGATCCATCCTACGAAAAACGCCACCACTGCCCGCCAATTGACGCCATAAGTGTACCAAAAGGCTCCTTGCGGCCCATAGCTGTAAAACTCACGGATGTCCAGCACGTTCCGTCGGAAAAACATTAATTCTCCAATCATTGTCCCTGTAATGGGACCCATATAGCAGGCATACGCGCTCAAAAAGTTGAAGAAGCGCGCAGACGTGGTGAACTTCCACGGACATATAACAATAGAGAGAATCGCTGTCAGTGCAATGGCCCTGTTCATGCTGATATAGCGGGGGAACATGGCACAGAAATCCACACTGCAACTGATAACATTGGCTGAAATATTGCCACCGATGGATGTGATTACCCAAGCTGTTGTTAGTATTGATGTCCACTTGAAGACGGGAAGGTAGAGCTTCGCAAAAGGTAGAGCTTCGGAAAGGTAGAGCTTCGAAAAAGGTAGAGCTTCGCAAAAGGTAGAGCTTTGCAAAAGGTAGAACTTTAGAAAAGGTAGAGCTTCGAAAAAGGTAGAGCTTCGCAAAAGGTAGAGCTTTGCAAAAGGTAGAGCTTTGCAAAAGGTAGAGCTTCGAAAAAGGTAGAGCTTCGCAAAAGGTAGAGCTTTGCAAAAGGTAGAGCTTTAGAAAAGGTAGAGCTTCGAAAAAGGTAGAGCTTTGGAAAAGGTAGAGCTTTAGAAAAGGTAGAGCTTCGAAAAAGGTAGAGCTTTGGAAAAGGTAGAGCTTTGGAAAAGGTAGAGCTTTGGAAAAGGTAGAGGTTAAAGCCCATCAAAAAATATACAGTGATAAAGCATCAAATATTATAAAGCAAATATTATACCTAGTCCCGTAAAAAACACCCAGCCGCGGTTCTGCCACAGAGCAAGCACGTCGCCTGGGCTCCATACTTCGGCATTATACACGACACGGCACGCGTTTGCAACAGCATACGCACACATAATAGGAAACGTCCCCGTCACGGCAAAGCATACACTCTGCCACCATCCGAATTTCCCGTTTTTGCTCATGCGCGAAAAGTCTAAAATCAGAACTTGCTCTGTACAAGCAGAAAATAATAATAATTGAAAAAAATAATAATTGAAAAAAATAATAATTGAAAAAAATAATAATTGAAAAAAATAATAATTGAAAAAAAAAAATAAAAAATAAAAAAGGCTACTAAAGACTCGTACCGCTAACATTGAGGGCAAAAGTCGCCCAGAGACCATGCAGAGCATTCATGGCTGTACAGACCGCGAGCCCATAAGACCCAGCAACTTGCGGCCGGCCAGTGATAAGCGGTCCAGTGGGTGCGCGGATTATTCCCCATAAAAACATGGCCAAGAACATGCACGTAGCAACAACGCATTTGACCATGAAAAAGTACTTGAGCTTGTGGATTGGGATAAAGCTAATGGGTGTCTGAATGGCCCAGTACGTCATAACGCCAATCAGTCCAGCGCCAGAAATGCCAGCAGACTCGGGGAACGAATTGTGAAAGTGACGAAAGTGAGGCCAAATGGCGATAAGCATTTGCTGCACGACCACGCCGGCCTGGAATGTATTGATTGACGTCCAAAAGAGGGCAAGAATGAACCGGCAAAACACGGGAAACATCTGAATAAGACACAATTAGACGAAAAGATACAAATAGACACAATTAGACGAAAGGATAAACAGACGCAATTAGACGAAAGGATAAACAGACTCAATTAGACGAAAGGATAAACAGACGCAATTAGACGAAAGGACACAAACAGACACAAACAGACACGTTAAACACGATAAAACACGTACCGATCCCCAATAGCCCCACGCGGCACGAGTCTGGATGGGAAAAGAAATATGGTACTTTGCGCCGGGCCGTCCATTCAGTACGAGAATAAACCCGGTAATAAGGAACGAGCAAAACGTGATCGGAAGCGCTGGCAGCCGTTAGAAGAGTCGTGTTAGTGTACGGTACTGATCCTACCTTCGCGCATAGTAAATCCGAGGGTAGCGATAGTGGAGCCCGTCGTGTAGAGCGGCACGATGAGCTGGTCGCTCGTCCAGTAGACTATATAAACAATCAGCGAGGCCAATGCGCGAGCACGCATACACACGAAATCCTTCCAGCCCCACGTCCGGCGCGCTGGCTCGATGGGATCGAGGTCGCGATTGCTCCATCGAGGATTTTCCGAGAAACGGCCGTTCTCCACCTGAACAGTCCAAAAGCTCCGTGCAAACGGGTTCGGCACTTGCGGGCGCTTGAGCTTCATTTTGTGGGCAATTTGCGGGGCAATTGGCCACGGCGGGTGGCCGCGGCACTTTTATACGCTCCAAATGCCTCCACCCGCGTCTCGCACATTTTGACAGTCTGTCCTCCTTATCATCGGTCCGTGCCGTGAACTCTATAACCTGCCTAAATAGGCAGCTGCTAGAAGTATTCGGCAACAGCGTATAGTGTGCCTGCTGCACTCTGCCAGCCAATCACGGAGCGAAATTAGACAGGTCAGGGTGGTTTCGAGAGGTAGCGTCGCTTATCTGTTTAAGCGACAGACTCTACATATTTGTCTTGGCGGCGCATAAATAGGGTTGACTGTGCGAGTCTTTTGTCATTATTACTGCTCAGAGTCTTACAATGCGCCTGCAATGGACAGTCTCCTTGTTTTGTTAGTTATTTATTTTTTAATTATATTAATTATATTAATAATTATATTAATTATATTAATTATATTAATTATATTAATTATATTAATTATATTAATTATATTAATTATATTAATTATCAACTATATAAATTATTATTAAATTAATTAAATTAATTATTAATTATAAATTATAAATTAAATCAATTAAATTAATTATATATCTACGATAAACAGGTTGGAGCTGGTCCATAGATGCAGTACATAGCTGATGAAATAGGTTTGTAGAGTTGACAAGGGGCCGTGCGAATAGGCAGCTCGTACGCGGTCCTTGTCTGATACACAGATGCTGTTCCACGACGGCTATCATTTAATTTCCGACTTGTCGTCTACGCCGCCTGTAAACCTTAAACTGCCGTAGTCGAGCAAAAGCCATGCTGCATGGTTCTCATGCAGACCGCAGCAGGTCAAGGGTAAAAGCGTCCTTACTATTCACGGCAAATATCGTTATTATTCATGGGCAAAATATTGGCTTGAACTTGGAAAACTTTGGCACAGTTAACATACAATATGTGAAACAATGAGAGACGTGAAACAAGTCAAGCCTTGCAGTCTGCAATACACACTGCCGATTGGCGTCTACCTTTGACTGCTACATCCCTGAACGACGTTTTAATTTTGATAAGCTGACTCAAACAAGGAGTGTCTTGGATTAGACTTTATGTATATGGAGCAAGTTGCAAAAGTTGGCTCGTTTAATGTGCCTTGACCTGTTGGGGGTTTCTTCAATTTCATAGTTTGATTATGTTGTAGTGTCAGAACCCAGAAAAGTGGTAATTAAAAACACGATAAAATTAGAATAATAGAATAGTTTAATAATAAAATAAGTTAATAACCTGATAATTTAACCAGGATTCTCGGGTGTAGCGTTACTTACCTGGCCATAAACCAGATTCACGTAACAAGACAAGTGTGCGTGTCGCGCGGTCGGGAGAGACACGAAATCTGTAATTGCTCAAACAGCGCCAATTATGGCGGTATCAAAACCAGAAGGCGCCCATTCTTCACAGGGCTCTTCTCCCACTCAAGATATCTCGAGTCCAGGAGGAAGATCCTACGTGTCGTCCAAGAGTTTACGGCACCGTAACGTTCCGTCTTTGGGAAGCGAGGAGAAAGAGGCTGTAGCTGGCGCAGAAGGGACGGACGGGGATACTGGAAAAGCCAAACAAGAAAAGAGGGAAAGCATCAAAGAGGCAGAATTTGATGAGAAAGATGCACAAAAATTGCAAAAAAAACGTAGACAGGTACAATCAATTATTTGCTCTTTTGCCTTTATTTCTATTCCAATTATTCAATTGCCCTTTGCTATTCTGAGCATGCATTGCGGCCATCTTTTAACCTTTTTGCCCTGCCTGCTTTTGCTTTTACCGCTCTCAAATCCTCTTTTTTGAATCAAATTGCCTCCAATTACGTGCCCAAACGCGTATGCTAACCTTTGCTATCCAGGTGGCGTACAGTTTTTGGATCTATTACGTACTTGCTCCCCTACTATTAACGGCAGCCTCACTATTCACTCGTCTCTACCGCATCGGGGATTCCCGTATCGTTGTATGGGATGAAGCACATTTTGGCAAATTCGCTTCATACTACCTGAAACGCGAGTTTTATTTCGATGTTCATCCACCTTTGGGCAAAATGATAAACGGCCTGGCTGGCTGGCTGGCCGGGTACGACGGTTCATTTGAATTTGATTCAGGGCATGCGTATCCTGAAGGCTTGAATTTTGTGTTTATGCGTGTTGTGAATGCGTTATTTGGAGCTTTTTGTGTACCCCTATCCTACTTTACTGCTCTTGATTTCGGAATGTCGCCTGCCGCGGCTGCTTTAGCAGCCAGCCTGGTTCTTTTTGACAACTCCTTTGCCACTATCTCAAGATTTATTCTGCTGGATAGCATGCTCCTCTTTTTCTCGGCTACCACCATGTTTTGCCTGGGCAGGTACCATCACTACCGCAATGTTCCCTTCACGCTTCGCTGGTACAAATGGCTCGCTATTACCGGTATCAGTATGGGCTGTGTCGTGAGTATCAAATGGATTGGGCTGTTCGCTATTGCTGTCGTCGGCCTCTATACTGTGGACGAATTATGGGACAGATTGTCGGACTACCGAATGCCCAAGGTGGAGTATGCACTGCACTGGTTCTGGCGAGCTCTTTTCTTGATTGCAATGCCAATTGCAGTGTACATTTTTACGTTTTGGGTTCATTTCTCCATCCTCGAGAACAGTGGGCCCGGTGACGCACAAATGTCATCACTTTTCCAGGCTAATTTGAACGGCAGCGAGTTGGGCGATGCTCCATTAGAGGCAATTATTGGCAGCCGGGTTACCATCAAAAATATGGGCTACGGCGGAGGCCTATTGCATTCACACGTGCAAACTTATCCCGAGGGCTCTCAGCAACAACAGGTAACTTGCTATCATCACAAGGACCAGAACAATGACTGGTTCTTCTACCCCAACAGATTCGACAGCGATTACGATCCCGAGAGCAATGTGCTGAGGCACATTGGCGATGGGGACACGGTGAGATTAGTTCATGCTCTAACAGGCCGAAACTTGCACACTCACGAAATTGCGGCGCCCGTGACTAAAGACCAGTGGGAGGTTTCTGGCTATGGAAATCTTACAATTGGCGATGACAAGGACCACTGGCAGGTGGAAGTAGTAGACGATATTTATTCCCGTGACCATAGTCGCATTCGTACGCTAACGAGTACCCTAAGGTTCCGTAACCCCGTACTTGGCTGTTACCTGAGAGCCGCCAATAAGAATCTGCCTCAGTGGGGATTTAAGCAGATTGAAGTTACGTGTGATCGGGAAAACAACCCCAAGGATAGTTATACGCATTGGAACATTGAATCCCACTGGAACGATCGACTGCCAAAGTCTGATGCGAGAGCTTTCAAATCATCTTTTCTACGTGATTTTATACACTTGAATGTGGCCATGTGGACGTCGAACAACGCGCTTGTTCCTGACCCAGACAAGGCGGACTATTTGGCCAGTCAGCCCTGGCAATGGCCTCTTGCCTCCATTGCCCTGAGGATGTGTGGATGGGGCGATGATAATATAAAGTACTTGATGGTGGGAAATCCCGTTGTTTATTATTTAGCTTTTACTGCTCTTCTGTTTCTCGCTCTTGCTGGGTCTTTTTACCTCCTTCGCTGGCAAAGAGGTTGCAGAGATTTGAGCCAGACACAGTTTTACTTCCTGCGCTACGGAGCCCTATACATTTGCCTGGCCTGGGCCCTGCACTACCTGCCTTTTTATATTATGGGGCGTGTATTGTACATTCACCACTATGAACCAGCTCTTTATTTCGGTATTCTGGCCGCTGCTGCTGCCTTTGAACACGTGGCAGAGCGGCTAAAGCTGAGAGCAGGAGTGCGTTACATTATAGCCGGAGTGCTGTCTATAATTTCCGGCAGTGTTTTTGTATGGATGCTTCCAGTGACCTTGGGCATGCGAGGTCCTGCACAAGATTACGCACGCCTTCAGTTGAATAAGAATTGGAAAGTCTTCGACTAGCGAGTGGATCAATTAAAAAAAGAAGCCGTAGCAAAAATCGATTAAGAGTGGGATAAAGAGAAAAAGACAAAGAGGAGGATCAAGAACGAAACTGAGAATATTGCAAAGTTCGAAATTGGGAAGATTTGAAAATCATAAAGAACCATATACAGAATAACAGTTGCCACATATAATGCTTTAATATTAATAAGCAGAGTTTTACATATACATACACTATTTCACTAAAGACAGTAAAGTATGGCGAATGCTGAAGTTGGATGTATTGCCCGATAAATATTGTCCTGTTTGAAAGATTGAAGTCGGAAACAGAAACGACCATCAGTAGACACCGAATTTCTGAGTGTTTAAGTTAGTACCTGCTTCAAACTTGATTAGGATTGTCTCCTAAGATTTGGCTTTATATATTAATGATCGTGGTCTCCTGAAATTAGGACAGCGTAGTATATTATGCGCACGTTACCGAATGCCCAAATATAGCATCTCAACAACGTTTGCCGGTAAACTAGACGACAATGGCAGCACTCTTGCTATCAAAAGTCACAGAGCTTTATTTGTAAAATCATAATTGCTAAAGCAAAATGCTAATAGTCAGGCCTTCGGTATTATCAATACAAGAATCACCCTATTATGTAGATGTAGAGGTCCGTCAAGACGGCAACACGACGGTTGTGGTATGAAAACTGAAGGATTAAACAGTAGCTGAATGAACAAAACAGCAGCGGAGAAAACCGTTACCCCCTGGCTTGACAAATGCAGAACGTAATGTACTGCGAAGCGTGAAGCGCAAAGCCTACCGACTAGACGAACAGCAGCTGACTTGCTGCTGTCATACGAGATCAGGCTGGTCTTCTGTCATTGGCATTATGCCGTTCATCGGTAATTAAGCGCAATAATATTATCATCTCCTCTTCGCTTGCTAAGTCCAGGTGCTGTGATCAATGTCTGGTTGTCTGTATCTATCATTGCTCGAGCAAAAGATGCACGCCTCACAGCCTGGATATTGTTGCAAATGTACTTGAACATTGCTTTAGGGTTTGCAGTAAGTGATTGTAGTTTTTTAGCTAATCCGGCAGATTAGAATGATCCCTTTAGCAGGCAATTTGATGTGTTATGGTATGACGTTTTCTTTGATTTGTTGACGTTTTGTAATATGTATTATCGTCTCGTTTTCTGATCCAATCATTTTCAATCAATCAATCATTTTCAATCAATCAATCATTTTCAATCAATCAATCATTTTCAATCAATCAATCATTTTCAATCAATCAATCATTTTCAATCAATCAATCAATCATTTTCAATCAATCATTCAATCATTCAGCTCAATTCTGATTCAAATTAATTCAATTTCGTATCGCAACTCATTCAAAGCTGTTTTCCGCTGCAATACAAGGAATTGTATTCTACTCGAGCAGACACTCTGTGAACGCGGACGATCGCGGCTAGCATATGTTTGTAACAACTGCCGTTACTGCTACTTACCATCTTAGAATCCGACCTTGTCTGTGACGGCAACGTATGATCAGAGTCCACACGGTTGACGGGACGTATATAAGGCAGTGGAATATAAAGGCGGTGAATATAAAGCAGTGGAATATAAAGGCGGTGGAATATAAAAGCAGTGGAATATAGAAGCAGCGGAATATAAAAGCATATTACGGTGGACATTTGCTCAAGGCGGTATGAATTTATAGTGAAATTATTATTATTGGCCGATTCAAGCAGCCAACGGTACTACAAAATTGTGAGCGGCGGTTTAGTACGGAAATGGGTAATAAATAATCACGCAGTCAACGGCCGTAGATCACGTGCGTACGATAACGTAGCCACACACTAGATTACTTTACAATCGTTCACTCGCAATTACGTAGTGTGTCTACATACTGTATGTGTCAAGTAACTTCTTTATAATTCTGCGATTTTCTGTATGATTCGCCGGTCGAAGGCGAAAGAACAAGTGCTGCATATTATATCCCGTCGCACTTCCGTATGGTGATAATATATAAAGACCAAACTCCCGCTGCCCAAAGCCTCTCCAAAATTACCATTGTAACCCTCTGTCTCGAGACATTTACAACAAGTATATTTCATCATGACAAAAGCAATTGGTATTGATTTGGGTACGACGTACTCCTGCGTGGGCGTTTTCCAGAACGAGCGGGTTGAGATTATTGCCAATGACCAGGGTAACCGTACAACCCCGTCATACGTCGCTTTCACTACGGAAGAGCGTCTTATCGGCGACGCTGCCAAGAATCAGGTGGCATTGAACCCTCACAATACCGTCTTTGACGCGAAGCGGTTGATTGGCCGCAATTTTAACGATCCCGAAGTGCAGGCGGACATGAAGCATTGGCCTTTCAAGGTCATTGACAAGGGCAACAAGCCCGTCATTGAGGTCGAGTACAAGGGCGAGTCTAAGCAGTTCACTCCCGAGGAAATCTCGTCTATGGTGCTGACAAAGATGCGCGATACCGCTGAGGCTTACCTCGGTGGCAAGGTCAAGGACGCCGTTGTTACCGTACCCGCATACTTTAACGACTCTCAGCGCCAGGCTACTAAAGACGCTGGCCTTATTGCTGGCCTCAACGTTTTGCGTATCATCAACGAGCCCACTGCCGCTGCTATTGCCTACGGCCTGGACAAGCGTGAAAAGGGCGAGCGCAATGTTATCATCTTTGATCTCGGAGGTGGTACCTTTGATGTTTCGCTGCTCACTATTGAGGAGGGCATCTTTGAGGTAAAGGCCACTGCCGGCGATACCCACTTGGGCGGTGAAGACTTTGACTCTCGTCTCGTAACGCACTTTATCAACGAGTTTAAGCGCAAAAACAAGAAGGATCTGTCTGGCAATGCCCGCTCTGTCCGCCGTCTGCGTACTGCTTGCGAGCGTGCAAAGCGTACCCTTTCTTCCTCTGCACAAACCTCTATTGAGATTGACTCGCTGTACGAGGGCGTTGACTTTTATACCTCTATTACTCGCGCCCGCTTTGAGGAGCTTTGCGCTGATCTGTTCCGCTCTACTATGGAGCCGGTTGAGCGTGTACTGCGCGATTCCAAGATTGACAAGTCTTCTGTCAACGAGATTGTGTTGGTCGGTGGCTCCACCCGTATCCCGCGTATCCAGAAACTGGTCTCTGATTTTTTCAATGGCAAAGAGGCCAACAAGAGCATCAACCCTGACGAGGCTGTTGCCTATGGTGCCGCTGTACAGGCTGCCATCTTGACGGGTGACACTTCAGAAAAGACCCAAGACTTGCTGCTGCTCGATGTGGCGCCCTTGTCCCTCGGTATTGAGACTGCTGGTGGCGTTATGACCAAGCTGATCCCCCGCAACTCTACTATCCCCACCAAGAAATCAGAAATCTTTTCCACCTACGCCGACAACCAGCCCGGTGTGCTTATCCAGGTGTTTGAGGGCGAACGTGCCCGCACAAAGGACTGCAACTTGTTGGGCAAGTTTGAGCTGTCTGGTATTCCACCTGCCCCACGTGGTGTCCCACAGATTGAGGTCACTTTTGACGTTGATGCCAACTCTATCCTGAACGTATCTGCCATCGAGAAGGGCACTGGCAAGTCACAAAACATTACAATCACAAACGACAAGGGCCGATTGAGCAAGGAGGAAATTGAGCGCATGGTCTCTGACGCCGAAAAGTACAAGGCTGATGACGAGGCTGAGGCGTCCCGGATTTCTTCCAAGAACGGGTTGGAGTCTTACGCCTACTCTCTCCGCAACTCGTTGAACGACGACAAGTTGAAGGACAAGATTGAGGCCGGCGACAAGGATACTCTCCACAAGGCCGTTGATGAGACTATCTCTTGGCTGGACAGCAACACTACTGCCACCAAGGAAGAGTTTGACTCGAAGCAAAAGGAGCTGGAGGGTGTTGCCAACCCTATCATGACCCGCGTGTACCAGTCTGCTGGTGCTGGTGCTGGACCCGAGGGTGCCGCTCCAGGCGGTTTCCCTGGAGCCGGTGGCGCTCCTGGTGCCGGCGGCAGTGAAGGACCCACTGTGGAAGAGGTCGACTAAACCCAAAACTTGGTAATAATCAAAAATGAGCGGAGAAAAAGTTGATTTCTCGACAATTTTTGATTCGCACAACAGAGCATATTTATTTTCCTAATTTTTAATGTCTACTATAAATTTATATTTTTTTCTGTTAGTTTAGTGGTCGTCCATAATGAGTGTTAATGAACAATTTGTTCTATACAAAATTCCAGAAGTTTGTAGGTAAAAGTGCCCGTTTTCAATTGCGCATCAAAGAGCCTTTTACATTATTAATGAATCTTAATATTGGTATTATAAGCGCATTTGAACATTATAGAAATATACTGCATAGTATTGTATACCCGTAAAACAGCAACAAAATCGAGGCGATGGATCGGTCTTGGAATGCTAAAAACAAATACATTTTAGACTTTGTAATTGTTAATTGTTATTGATTAATATCTGCTCAACGCACATATAGTCTGGTCAGGGTTTTCATATCATTTAATGAAAAATAAATGAATAAAGTTGGTCTTTAGAGTTTGAGTGTATATATATATATATATATGTGTCCTAAATCGAATATTGGAGTTCATATTTCTAGTTTCATACTGCACACTGCACAGAATTAAAACAAACGAAAAGAAACAAAATTTCTAAAGTAAAAGATTGGGTTACAGCGTATATATATACTCAAGCCAATAAATATATAAGTAGTTGACTACTGACTAACGATAATAAGAAGAAAAGAGTGAAAAGACAAAATAATATTATCAGTGTCTCGATTAGATAGACGCCAATAAAAAATAAATTTTAAACATAGCGTTTGATAATGGTCGCTGCGCCAGAGCATACGCCTCGGCAAGACCGGCTGCTGCGCTTTCAAGGCCACCACTACTTTCGGCAACGCCTCGTCTTCTCTATCCTGTCGCGGCGGCCTGTTCGCATCGAGGGCATTCGGGCAAACGATGCTTCGCCTGGGCTCAAAGGTGGGTTACTGCTTTAGACGATCCCCTATCGACAGCTTGAGCTTTCGACCCTTTGCTCTTTTTATTAGCGGAATTTTACTATTTTAATTCATGATAATCTATTTTCTATTAATTCTATTCTCTATTCTCTATTCATTCGATCATTGGCGTGTCTGACTCGTCTTTTATTACTCGTCTTTTATGACTTTCTAATCGCAGACTACGAGATCAAGTTTCTACGGTTGCTGGACGCACTGACGAACGGAACAGCCTTTGAAATATCGTACACGGGCACTACAGTATACGTGCGCCCCGGCCGTATACAAGGAGGCGCGGTAGATGTGGATTGTGGCACTCGGCCGTTGGGATACTTTATAGAAGGTGTATTACCACTTTTACCCTGGGGCAAAAGCACTGCTCAGTTAAATCTGCACGGCGTCACCCTCGGCAGCGAATGCGACCCGAGTGTTGACCTGGTACGCACTGCCCTTTTGCCTCCATTAAAAGCCCAGCTTGCTCTGAGCGATGAATTGGAGCTGAGAATATTAAAACGAGCTGCCGGTAATGCTCCTCCAAAAGCAAACGCCTCTCTACCATCCAACTCTGGACAAGTATTGCTTGTCTGCCCAATCGTTAAGCAGTCATTCCCGACTCTGCACTGGCTCGATCCCGGACGGATACAAAGGATCCGTGGAATCGCCAGTACTGTACGCGTTTCTCCAGCAATTGCCACCCGGCTAGTCGAGTCGGCACGTGGAGTATTGAACCGGTTTATCCCTGATATATACATCTATACGGACGTACGACACGGCGCGGAGGCAGCAGGCACCCAGCCCGCCTGGGCACTGACGCTCGTGGCTGAAAGCACGACCGGATGCGTAGCCACGGCTGAGGCGCAAAGCTCAGCGGGAGCTGTTCCGGAAGACGTTGCACGTGACTGCGCCCGGGCACTGCTGACAGCCGTACGTGGGGGTGGCTGTGTAGACGCTTCACAGTTGCGCATGGTTCTGGCTGCAATGGTGCTGGGCCCACCCGATGTTGGTCGGGTCAGGATTGGAGCGGACCTGCTTACGCCTGGAGTTGTCCAGTACCTGCGGGATATCCGACAGTTCTTTGGCACCGAGTTCCGAGTACAGCAGGCGCAAAGTGGTTCACAAAACAAGGGAGAAGCGGCAAACGAGGTTATACTGAGCTGCGTTGGAACAGGGTTTACGAACGCTAATCGTACAGTGGCCTAGTCTACTAGTGTATTCCGCAGAGCGTAATCTGGATACAGGTCTTGCCTCGGGCAAAAGTATTACTGCTCACGCTCAGAATAACGCTGTGGCTTTAAAATGCCCAGAGTGTTTAATGGATTTGAACGGGTTCAAGATGAAACAGGTCACTGGTACCAGCATTTGTATTCATGGGGCGTTATTATTTGGGGGTTGATGTAATACAGGAAGCGTTTTTGTCTGGCCACGCTTGCTACTAATGATACTTTGCATAATGGTACGGCTGCCTCTGTGAGGCGGCCGGCAGACACTGCTTGGCTCGTGTGCTCGGGCTAGTCTGCGCTACGAGTAAATTTGATGTACAATACCGTTTGAACTGTATCGTGTTTGATAAAGTAAAGGACTAGATGTGTAGGTCAATAGTATTGTAAAAAATAATGCAGAGTCATACATTAAATTAAGAAAGGTCGGGACGATGAAACAACCCAAAAATGCAACAGAAAAATTAAGCACAATGCTGATAAATTGACGGCCAAAACCGATACAAGTAGAACATTTTCAAGTACGTAATACTTTTTTTAATCTTTCAAGTGCTTCTAATTAATTAATTAATTGATTAATTATTTATTTTTGCGCATATTTATCATAAATTAGTATATCGTTATATTATTTTTAAATATTAATATTAATTAACAACCACCATCTGCCGTGGCGCAAACAATACCGCGTACACGACAACAGCAATCAAAGCCGCGGAGCAGATGCATTGATTGTAAATTTTGGCCTAACGGCAATAAATAGCGCGCTATGAAATTTGCTATTTTCCTCTATTTAGCTGCAATTGCAGCGGCCGTATCGTCTGCCAGCAGAGGAAATGGCGATTACCAAGAGGAGCTTCGAGTCCGGGCGTTGGACAACAAGTTCGTCTTGCTCTCGTTTGTCTTTGACATAACGGTCGAAGCTCCAAGCGATGCTCCAGCTGCCTTGGCTTCCAGGCATCAGTCCTTGATACCGCGGCAATTATCACAGATATTACGGGAGACACAGACTCACGAACTGCATCTTCGCTTTTCCCGAGGCCGTTGGCACTATGAGCAATGGGGCAGATTACCAGTTAACGGGTCTGCCACGGGCGGCACTGGCGCAGAAATTTGGGCATACATACGGAACGAGGCAGATGACGAGGCAAAGCCGGCCGACGCGCACAATAAAATTGAGTATCGTCACGGGCCCCGTGACGATACTGAGGTTTCGGGAGGATTATCTTTGGCCGGAATCGAAACGCAAAATCAAACGTTCCGGCGCTGGAGGGCACTGGTAAAGGCGCTTTCTGGCCTAACCTGTGCTTCTCTAAACTTCATTGATGAATCACTGACTCACATGCCTCAGTTTGCCTTTGGAGCGCTTAACGGAAGTATTGCGCCCTCAACACGGCTTTACCACGGGATGCTGCCACAGGAAAGCGTGTGTACCGAAAACTTGACGCCGTTTATAAAGCTGCTTCCTTGTAAGGGCAAAGCAGGACTGTCTCACTTGCTGGATGGGCACCGACTTTTTAGTTCGCAGTGGCATTCGTTAGCTACTGATGTTGTTCCCTTGGACGCGAGTGGGAAACACGTTCAGTTTACTCAGCGTATAGACGTCGTTTTTAACGTTGAAAACGCTCTTTTCCTTGCTGAAGCTAGTAGCAATACCGATGGTAAAGAGGCCGCTCAGGGTGGAATCTATAATGGGCGTCAGGACAGCTGCGAAGGCGTTCCCGCTGGCACTTTTTGCCTGCTCTACCCTCCTCAGCAAAAGCAGGTAACGCTTGCTCAATTAACGGGGAAGAAAGTCACTAAAACTTGTCCCATTGCGAGTCGTAGCGAAATAATTGTTGATAACGGGGAGGGAGTTGAATCATTTCCTATTCTGACTGACGTTAATCTTACCACATCGCCAATGTCGAATGGGCCGGTCTCCTTACTAATTGACCGATCAATGACACGTTTTGGTGGGGAAAGAGGCGGTGTTGCCTTGAATCTCCGTAATACTTTGGCCAATGAAGCTCTTGACGTCGTTTACTATGAGGCTCTGCCCTGGTTCATGCGGCCTTACTTGCACACATTAGAACTGAGCGTTAATGGCGCTGCGGTAGCTGACCATTCTACTGTCATTAAGCAGATCTATACACTCCCTTTTATCGATCGTGTACGCGGGACCCATTTGGAAATGAGACTTTGCATTCCACCCAACGATTTTGTTCAATTGCACTGGGAATTTGATAAGGGTGTTTTGCGATATACAGAGTACCCTCCAGATGCTAACCGTGGATTTGATATTCCGTAAGTTTAGAAAAAGGAAATTTAAAATAAATAAAGGAACGCTAGTTCTTGTCTAGTTTTTGTTTCAAATCTCCCGTTTGAGAAGATTTTCTAGAATTTATACTAATCACAGTGGTGCTTTATTCGCAATATTGGATACAAACGGCAGAGGTGTTGAATTTTATCGTACAATGCCGCTCTTATTGGCCTTACCAACGCCCGATTTCTCAATGCCGTACAACGTCATCATTTTCACGTCTACACTTTTGGCTTTGACGTTTGGCACGATTTTTAACACACTTATTCGTCGATTTGTTGCTGTTTCCGACGTCGAACAGACGCGACAACCTTCACCGCTATCACGTTTATTGTCAATTGTGAAACGAGAGGACAATCGTACAGAAATTGCGTCCAACGGCCAACAGCGAGAGTCTTGAGAAGGCAATTTATACCCTTAATGCTGGCATTGATAATACCCAAGTTTTGTTCATATCTTTCTTAGAAACTGCTTGTCATGACATATTGATGTGCGTTAATGTGCATCATAGGAATTAATATACGTTTTATTTTGAATCATTTAAATAGGAAAATGCAGAGTACAGCAAGAGTTGTTCATTCATTAGCTAATTGAATGCTAATTGAACGCTGCACTTGACCCTAATTTTCAAATACTAGTTAACCCCAACGAGTGAAGAATTAGAATATATTTCACAGATAATAATAATAATAATAATAATAATAATAATAATAATAATAATAATAATAATAATAATAATAATAATAATAATAATAATAATAATAATAATAATAATAATAATAATAATAATATTGTGGCTCTATGCAAAAATCCACAGCAATGTCTATTCTAACTGGCAACAGCGGCGAACAGGCGCAGCGTGAGCTGCCTCACCTGGAGCGGTAAGGCGTTGTTCTTCAAAGTGCTAAACTAACATTCGAACCAGAATTGGAGCGCACAGTCACATTAAAGGACTGGGCCTTGACGAACGGCTTGAGCCGATCGCTTCGGCCCAGGGAATGGTCGGCCAACTGAAGGCACGTAGAGCTGCTGGAGTCATCCTGTCGATGATTCGCCAAGGCAAAATTGCAGGCCGAGCTATTCTCATGGCAGGTCCGCCCAGTACGGGGAAGACAGCGATTGCTATGGGAATGGCTCAAGCTTTGGGCACGAATGTTCCATTTACCACTATTGCTGCTTCTGAAATTTTTTCACTGGAAATGTCGAAGACAGAGGCTTTAACGCAAGCGTTCCGTAAATCTATTGGAGTTCAAATCAAGGAGGAAAGTGAAATTATTGAAGGCGAAGTTGTAGAAATTCAGATTGATCGATCTATAACAGGGGTAAGTTTGCTTGCTAGATATTTTCCATTTAGAATCAAAGAAAGAAACGAAAGAAAAAGGAGACAAAAAATTAAAAAGGGAACAAAGAGGGGAAAACGAAATATTTGCGGTTTAATAGTGCTTGACAATGATTGAGAATCAAGAATCGGAGTTACGAAAGCAGCACATAGCTGGTTTCTATTCTCAGCAATATTGTTTCACCTATGTCAAGACCACTCTTCAACGCTTATTATTAAATTCAAATTCAAGGCGAATTTCAATTTTGAAACTCAATTTTGTTTTCAATCCTCCTCTTCGTCTACCTTGATATCTAACAAGTAGGGGAGCAAGCAGGGAAAGCTTACAATCAAAACTACAGACATGGAGACGGTATACGATCTGGGCAACAAGATGATTGATGCAATGACTCGGGAAAAAGTTACTGCCGGCGACGTAATCTCAATCGACAAATCTTCCGGAAAAATCTCCAAGCTGGGCCGGTCGTACACGAGGGCCCGTGATTACGACGCTATGGGTGCAAATACCCGATTTGTCCAATGTCCAGAAGGCGAATTGCAAAAGCGCCGGGAGGTTGTGCACACTGTTTCGCTGCACGAAATTGATGTGATCAATTCCCGGACCCAGGGTTTCCTAGCCCTTTTTTCTGGCGACACGGGCGAAATTAAAGCAGAGGTGAGAGATCAGATAAACACAAAGATTGGAGAATGGCGGGAGGAAGGCAAAGCGGATATAGCGCCTGGTGTGCTGTTCATTGACGAAGTGCATATGCTTGATATTGAATGTTTCTCCTTTTTAAACCGTGCTTTGGAGGACGATCTTGCCCCGATTGTTATAATGGCCTCTAACCGTGGCCTGTCACGGATTCGGGGCACAGAGTTCCGTAGTCCTCATGGTCTGCCATTGGACCTTTTGGACCGTGCGTTGATCATCTCGACTACCAGTTACTCGCCTGATGAGATCCGTGGAATATTACATATTCGCACGCTGGAGGAGGATGTAGACCTGTCTGCAGATGCACTTGATCTGCTGGCTAAAATTGGTCAGGAGACTTCTTTGCGCTACGCTATCCATTTGATTACTGCTTCAGCCCTTGTTGCTCGTCGTCGTAAAGCTGCCACGGTCGATGTTGCCGATATCAAACGCAGCTATACGCTGTTTATAGATCAGGCTCGCAGTGTTCAATTCTTGGATCAGTTTTCGAATCAGTATATCACGGACGTAGGTACGCACGAGGGCAATGGTCCCGCTACAAGTATGGAGGTCGATGCGTAACAAATATGGCAGAGGGAGTACAAGGAATAATGCTTGTGATTAATTAAACTAACTAAATTAAATTAAATTAAATTAAATTAAATTAAATTAAATTAAATTAAATTAAATTAAATTAAATTAAATTAAATTAAATTAAATTAAATTAAATTAAATTAAATTAAATTAAATTAAATTAAATGAAAACAAAGTTTCAATTAGAGACTGCATTACTACATTCACCTTATATCTACATGCACAATGCTACATCTTGGACTAAACACTAGATTCATTTTCGTATACACAACTTTTATTCGCTAATCGGCCAGAGCCCAACGTATAGACGACTGTAAGCTCTCGCACAATGCTAATTAATAATGCCAAGAAACTCAGGCTCCCTTTCGACAGGCACAAATCCCTGGGTAGAGCCTGCATGGCGAACAAGAGCTCGCTGAGCAGTTGAAAAAAACCCTTGCTTAGCCCATGCCTGCATGGTCTCTGTACTGAAGGGCCCAAATACCTGGTCAGTATTGATCCAACGGTACTCCCAATCATAGGCAGCAGCAGCCACACTTGCTTCGTCTACTGGATCGTCCAAAAGATCATTCATGTCGGACTGTGAAACGGTATACGGCTCGGTGTAAGGCTCTCCCGCTTCGCGTCCGTACAACCGTACAAGCGCCTCCCGAGAATCGTCGTAAACGTCTTCGTGTCCACGCTCCATAAGCCGGGCCGCAAGTCCCGTTATTGCTTCAACAGCAGTACGAGCAGTTTGGTCCCCTTCCGTTTGTTCTGCCTTTGATTTCTTTTTCCAGTTCGACCGGGAGGGAAGCCTAGACCCCAATCTCTGCAGGGCTTCGAGAACCGTTTCGCCCGTCTCCAGCATCGGGATCAGATCCTGCAGTAACGAGGCAGTCGTCACCATACTATCCGACCGCAGATCCGCCCGTTGCTGTTGCTGCTGCTTCTCCATTGCCTCCCGGGCCCTCCTTATATCACTGCGACGAACGCCCTCTAACCACTGGTCCTGGTGTGCTTCTGGATCAGCTGCTCGACGGATATAGTTTCCTGTTTCATCAAAGGCTCCTTCTTCCATTTCAGAACGCATATTGAATGCATCAAGCTTGGGCGCGTGCCGCTTTCTGCCTCCTGCGCCAACCTCCTCGTCGGGAACGTCATCGTCATCGTCCTCCTCGTCCTCCTCATCCTCATCCTCCTCGTCGTCTTGGTCCGGCCCGTCTTGGTCCATGTCTACCTTGTTTGTTGAATGGCTGCGATGAAAAGCGGAATCGTGGTGTGTAGGCGCCCGCTCCTGGCCTTCAATCTCGTTTATATCCAGAAACCTCACACCTTTGCGTTTGCGTTTAGACGCTCCGGGCACAGGATCAGTGCTGGCCGCTCCTTTGTCGGGAGTGTCGCCGGCATCGTCGTCCGAACTCGAGTAGCCTAGTGTGTAAGACACGAGCAAGTAAGACAGGGCTCAACGAACGACGGTATTTAATAAATAAACTGGGCAGAAAGCAGAGAGCAGCCAAACGATGTTTCAATAAAATTTGAATGAAAAAATAGGGCAAATAGCAAATAGCAAATAGCAAATAGCAAATAGCAAATAGCAAAACAATCCAGAGGCCACTGCTCAAGGCAGACGAGTACAAGTGCTTGTCAGAAAAAAAGATTGCGAGGACCAGAGGAAAAAAAGACGTAAAGCGGCAGATACGAATCACAAACGGGACAAAATACCGCGCTCTTACAAAGCAGCTATACACAGCAGCTTACCATCCAGGTTGACGCCCCTGCGCCGCCTCGACCGGCTGAAGCCAATGTCTTGTGTCCCATTTTCGTCGTCGCCAGTATCGTCAGCCGCCAGCAAGGTTGGGTGCGCCGCGTCCCAGCGAGCACGTTTATCGCCGACCGACTCCGTTTCAGCGTCGGCAATCGGCTCCGCGAGCCTTTGCTCACTCGAGCGGTCTGCCGTCGACTGCATACGTGACTTGTTTACGCTAAACGTGCATGTCACGCTTCCTCGTACATCTGACGTCTGTTAACATTTTGATTATTATTACATTATTTAATTAATATAACATTATTACATTACATTACATTATTACATTATTACATTGTTACATTATTAGATTACATTATCATATTGTTACATTGTTATTATTAGATTACATAATCATATTGCTACATTGTTACATAATTACATAATTACATTACATTATTCAGTACATTTCTCTAATATATTAAGCACATTTTCCATGTTCAATATTTTTCCTCATATCTTCAAAACTTCCATCTACTTAATTATCCCTTTAAACTAACCCTTTAAACTAACCCTTTAAACAATCACCTTTCGCTTAATCGTCCAATGTGCGAGTCGTTCTCAATGGTACATAAACGCCAATATCAAGTCACGTGAAGGGTACAGCCGTCGCTAGTATATTAGCGCTCCGCATTGGCTGTGCTGCCTACGGTTTACTGATAATCTTTCAGCCATTCCTATTCAGCGTCCACTGCTTGCACGTGTGCCATACTTTAAATGCCAAGCCGAAACATTACTTGCCCGTCCTCAAACAGGGAGTAAATCACGAATAAAGTGTAAAAGTCTATAGCCCGAAGAAATTGTGAAAGGTTATACAGGGTTACACGCCCGTTTCAGTCTGCCTCATTAAGCGTATAAGAGTGCCAAGCTTTGGCCGTCAAACATACATACATACGCGCACGAGGCACTGCACGTGCAAATGCCACGAGTATCGCCAACCACTGTGCGTGCACGATACACGTTTTTGCGAGTGGAAAATGTCAAATGTACTCTCGCTAATTGGCAGTTTGCGTGTGCGCTGCTGCGTCTTTTATTGGTACTCTCCTGTATATTTGCCATTGGCACTCGAGCGGCCATTCTGCTCCAATTAAACGACGATGCCCCATACAACGACTTTATGTCCTACACTCATACTTTATGTCCACTCATACTTTATATACACTATACTTTACTCCGTCTCCGCTCGGAGCGGTAACCTGCACTTTGCGCCATACCGAAATTTTGCCTAAACGGTCGCCTATAAATTATCCATTTGTGTAATTTGTCAGAGCACATTAATAACATGAATAACATTTAACATATAACATTAATAACAACATTATGTTTTAATATACATTAAATGAGATTAAATAGAGCATTAAAACTGCATACGATCGCATCACTAAACTCAAAACCTTTCCTCGCTTTGGCACTCGTGTGCCTTTAAGCGATTCGCGTCTGCGTCTGCGACTGCGACTGCGTCTCGTCGTATGAGCTCGCGTCTTTTTGCAGTGGACATTGCCAAGCACACTCGCCCAGTGGCTGACTGCTTTTCGTCTAGAGCAACCAGTCTCCCGTGCACAAAAGGCTACCGTAGCCAGTCTCCTTTGGTGCAGCAGCTTTGGCCAACGGCCATAGTCTGATCTCTGCGCACATTTTTCTGACAAGTTTTTCTTGCAATCTCTGATTTGCAATCAGAGATTGGCTGCTTTTTGCATTACTGCTTTTCTTCAGATCAATTTCAGGATAACTTTAGGTCAACTTGAGCTTTCCAACAGCTTTTCTTCAGGCTAACTTTGGCTACAACTTTTTGCTTTTATTCAATTTCTACAGCTTTTATTCAGTTTCTACAGCTTTTATTCAGTTTCTACAGCTTTTATTCAGTTTCTACAGCTTTTATTCAGTTTCTACAGCTTTTATTCAGTTTCTACAGCTTTTATTCAATTTCTACAGCTATCATGGCGGCAACGGCGACAGAGCAGCCTCGAAAACGCGGTGTCCGCTCAAAGGACGGGTGCGCTACGTGCCGCAAACGCAAAGTCAAGTGCGACGAGACGAAACCCGTCTGCCGGCAGTGTCGGCGGCTGAACCTGGAGTGTGAAGGGTACACGAAAAAGATCCTTTTCCGAGACGATACGCTGCGAGTCAAGCGGCGAATGTCCTCTGTCTCTGTAACGCTCGGCAACCCGGTCTTTGATCCAAAGGCCACGCGCCGCCTTGCACCGCAGCCTGCAGCTGCCCTGCGAGTGCCTTCGTACTTTGGCCGGCTGGCTGCTACTCGCAGTGCTGCTCAGTTTGATATTCTGACACCCACAAACTTTCTTGCTGCCTTTGAAGGCGATGACGAGGAGGAGGAGGATGAGGAAGAGGAGGAGCCACAGGGACTGAGGTTTACAGTAACTGCTCCTGAGGGAAACAGCAAGGCAGAGTTAGAGTTAGAGTTGGAGGCAAAGGCAAAAGGAGGGGCAGAATTGGAGCCAGAGTTGGAGCCAGATTTGGAGGCAGAGAGGGAGACCGACTATTCTCTAGCACGCAGCTTTTTCTCACCGAAAAGCTCTGGCAATTCCGAGGCTAGTGTAGAGGCGGGTACAGAGGCAAATAATTTCCTCAATGTGCCCGGACGCAGCGAGCAGCTGTCGCCTCCACGTAAAAGACGCCGGAGTTTTACGCTGCAAGAGCTCTTCCACCCAACAGACCTCGATCCGCCGCTCTCGCCTCGCTTAAAGCGCGAGTGCACTCAGCACGGAGACGCTGGCAGTATCCAGCAGCCGCTAACGCCGGAGAACGATGGGTCCGGGCCGGAACTGTCGCCCGGAGCAGCTGCCACTGTGCGCCTGGAAAAGCCGGAGCGGGAAGAGCAGCGCTTCCTCGCCAACAACGCTGGCGGCACTGAGATTGAGGACTCAGTGGACGGAGACAAGTTTTATGTTTACACGGAGAGTGCGTGTGAGGATGAGACGGAGCAAGAGTCTATCGTCCGCAGCAAAATGTGTGTAAACACGATCCTGTGTATGGTGGCAAGGGGTATGCTTAACGCCGGAGCCATAGACGGAGCTCTTAACGCCGGAGACAGAGCCGGAGCCATAGACGGCACTACTCTGTCCGGCTTTACAGAGCCGAGTGCCCTCGTCTCCGCGATCGAGGCGGACGAGTATACTCTTGCGCAGATGGCCGTCTCTGCCGCTGCGCAGGTGCCGAACGGAGTGCCCGGGTCTCTGCCGGACATTGCTCCGCTCGGCGTTAAGGTCTCTGCGGACCGACGGTTCCTGCACCACTACGTCAGCGTCGTCTCGGCGCGCATGATTGCACCCGACCGCGGCCGTAATAACCCCTTTACCACTGTTTTTGCACAATTATCCTGCTCTCATCCGCCACTTTTACATGCAATTTTGGCTATATCTGCTCAGGACGTGTCCCGCTACGAAGGCCGTCTGCCCTTTGAGGCCTTTACCCACTACCAAAGAGCCTCTCGCTTGTTCCTGGAGCACCTGCAGCACCCGCAAAACTATGCTCGGGACCAAGGTCTGCTGGCTACCGCCTGCCTTTTATGTGCGTATGAGATAACTGCCCCCGAGGGCGATACTTGGAGAGCCCATTTGAACGGAGCACTGCAGATAATGAAGCAGAGAGCCGCTGCTGCCAACTATGAGCCAGAGGCAATGTACAGCGAGGGCACTTTTCTCACTTCCTGGTGGGCCACACTGGATATCCACGATGCCCTCTTTGACCAACATGGCGGTAAAATCATTCGGTTCCTCAAGTCACATGGGCTCGTGCCGCCCAGTGGCCAGGGCAAATCCTTTCCGCAGATAGAAAAGACGGAAGATGAGAGGAGAGAGTTTCCTTTTCTCTCGCCCATGCTCGCGTTCAACCAGCGACTGCTTTTGCTCCAGTTTGATATTGCTGAAATATCACAAATGCGTCTTGGGCAGCACAGCAGCGGCTTTGATACAGACGGCTACTCTGCACGACTGCGCCAGGCAAAGGCCGATCTGTACGCCTGCTGGCACGAGGAATGCCCTGGTCTTTGCTTTGATTTGAAGACGTACCGTGCCGCTGATCAGGTATGGAAAACACGGTGGAAGCGTGGGATTCCAGTGGCACAGGGCTGCCTGAGCAAAATCCACGCTCTGCAATTAGTGCTGCACCTGATCGAGCCGGGTTCGTACGACGAGGCAACGATAAGGGCGAGTATTACGGAGATTGGGCTTATCGCCGAGGATATACTGGAGTTTGATGAGGTTACAGGCCGACGGTTCATCCTTTTTCCCATCTTTGTGGCCACTATTGCGGCTGATTCTTTTGCCGACAAACAGAGACTGCTCTCGCAGCTACGCAGGATGGAAATGGCTAATGTCGGCAGTACATTTTTCCGTAGTCGCATGCTGCTACAGGAACTGGTGGATTTGCAGGCCAGCCGGGTCTGTGAGGGCGAGTCTATGGATCTCGACTGGTCCGTGCTGTGTAAGCGGGCGCGCAGTATTGCTCTTGTATAGTTTTGTAGCGATTTTTGGGTTAGTGATATGGGTGATGACTATAAATAAATATGAACAATGAACAATGAACAATGAACAATGAACAATGAACAATGAACAATGAACAATGAACAATGAACAATGAACAATGAACAATGAACAATGAACAATGAACAATGAACAATGAACAATGAACAATGAACAATGAACAATGAACAATGAACAATGAACAATGAACAATGAACAATGAACAATGAACAATGAACAATGAACAATGAACAATGAACAATGAACAATATGAATTATTTTGGATAAATATTGTTGATCAAAAGGTTAATCCTTAAAATATATTAAATTAACCCTAATCCTTAAAATCTACTGAATTAACCCTAATCCTAGGCACCTATAATTGTTTCTTAGATCGAGCAATAAATACTTACTTTGCAATCCAATTCGATCTGAAATTCAATCATGTAGCGGCAGCTCGTTGCTCGTGTGGGTGAGTTGGGCAATTAGTCAAAGGTAATTCGTCTCTACTAAATACAACAATCTCACGGGAAAGTATTTATATATATTTATATATATATATTTATATATATATATTTATATATTTATATTTATGTATAAGTATATGTACATTAATAATGAGGATATCTATGTATCTAACCAAAATGCCTTTATTGACTCCATTGTGTTTGTGCTCCCGTTAAAGACCGATGGGAATCCAATCGGAACGTATTAAAGTATCCGCCGCTGATAACTGCGCTGCCGCTTGTTGGCTTTTCCAGCACTTTTGGCTCCGTTTTCCCACTCAACTCGAGTGCGTTTGAGGATAGTGAGGGCGATAAAGCCGGTGTTGGTGATACTGAGCATTCGTTCTGGGCACCTTCGTTCCGCTGCATCGTCGGCGGCAGATCTACCGCGGCTTGGCGCCGAGCTAAACTGTCTCTGTACAGAATTTCCGACTTTTTCTTTACCTTGCTGACAGAAGGACGCACCACTGGTTTCTCATACAAATTAGAATTAGTGTCTAGTCCTTGCCCTTCTTTTGCGTTTATTTCCGTTCCGATTGCTTCTTTTTCACTTGTTTTTGTTTTGTTTGCTTCGGTTTCGTTGGCTTCTTTCCCATTTGCTTCTGCCCCTTCTCCATTTTCATTGCCCTCTCGAACCAGTTCGGCTGGATAGGCAAATGTAAACGGCAGTATAGCGCTGTACGGGACCTCCATCAATAAACCCGACGGCAGTTCCAGCAGTAGTGTTTCCTCAGACACATTGTTAGCATGAACCATGCCGGCAAACGTTTCCCCCGCGACAGCTCCCTGGGCCAAAGATCCCCCGACTAATGTGCTAGCAAAATGGTACTCTGGTCCGGCGCTCTTAATCGCGGCCACAATCTCCTTGGGCCGATGGTACCTGCAAAAGTACTCGACGGTGCCCGCTGCGGCACCGGACTTTAGGCTGGCTGCCCGGCAATAAACCCCGGCCATAGGAGCACAAGTGCCATGAAAGGCTCGTGTGCATCGCGGAGAAGAGCACTGGAAACAGGCTCCCTTGATTTGCCTGCAGTACATACATCTCAGCCTGAACCGGGCCGGATCAATATCGCCCAGGCCACACACGACCTGCTGCTCTTGATCAGTTGCCGCCACAAAAGTCTCTGGCACATGATTCGCACAGGCAACATGTACACGCTTACGCAAACCCGGCGCCTGCCCAGGCTGCTGGCCTTGTGCCTCCAGCATCTGCTCGTACGCTATTGTATTCGGACACAGGGGGCAGTTGCTCTCGATTTTCTTTGGCTTTTTGACCTCCACTTTGGCTGACATTTGCTGTTTTAAGCCGCGTTTTCTTTTGTTATTGTTATTACCAACGTTTTTATCATTACTTTTATCATTATTTTTACCGCTTTCGTCGGTCAGTTCCTTGGCCTCGTTGACGCGCTGCAGTATATCATTCATATCGATAGAGACGGCGTCCGTAATACACTCACACTTTTTCGCATTCATACCGTAAGCGATCCAATCATCAGTGGCGAAATTGACACTCTCTGCACAGTTGTATCCCAGGTTATACCCGGAGTGATACCCATATGGAAAAGTGATAACAAACTCGTTTTGGTAGTGGACCAGCCTGTTGACCTTGATGCCATGAGCCTCGATTGTCTGTGGACTGATGCCAAAGTTTTTGTGCCTCATAAACTGACTGCACCGTTTAGCGTCGCCAGGGAAAATCTGGCGGACAAAGGCTTCAAAACGCCGAGCGTCTTTTTGCGGAATCGAGTACCACTGCTTGGGGGCGCCGAAATGTATATAGTTTATAGAATAAAGATCCATGTCCTCCACGTGCCAGGAAAAAGTTGCCTTCCACATGCCAAAGTACAGGTAGGAAGTATTCACACCGGGAAGACTAATCCTTAACCGATTCAGCAGATTATCCAAGTGCGCAACGTTCCAGTACTTTGTCCGCTCATCGAACAGTGATCCAGGCATATCCGCACCGTACAGCGGACTGCTATAAGTTAAGGTTTTCCAGTATATACGTTCTAGTTCTTTCATTCTGTCGGGCGTGAACTCTGCACTATCGTAGAAACGGTAATCAAAGTCTTGCCATTTCGCCTCCGATTTGACTCGAGACTTTGGGCCCCGTTTCCTCTCTTTTAAGGGGCAAGAAATGGAGTCGCTCGACGCTGGAATTTGCTCCTTACTCTGCCCAGCTTTTGTATCATTCGCAATCCCATTCTCTTCCTCTTTTACTTGTTCCCCTTTTACTTCTGCCTCTTTTACTTGTTCCTCTTTTACCTTTTCCTCCTTTATTTGTTCCCCCTTTACTTGTTCCCCCTTTACTTTTTCTACCTTTGCCTCGTCCCTTGTCTCTTCGTCCCTTGCCTCTTCCTTTGCTCCCTCTTTACCTTCGCCTTTACCCTCACTCGCAGGCGGTGAAGGAATCTGACATTCACCGGTACCCGTACCGGGATGTGAATCTGTAAAATCGTCAGGCTCCTGTCCCGCGGTTTCTCCTGCAGCACGCCTACTTCGACGTGTCCGACGCGCTGCTACGGGGCTAGCGGCACTGCTGTTCCGCAGCTGGCCGCGACGAGCTGGAGGCTGATGGTGTGGCTCCTCACATAATCGCCGCCAGTCAGCAATATCATAGGTCCGCTGCCTTTGGAACAGCGTCTGTCTAAAACAACCCTGGCTGCCTGTGATGACTTGTTCGATCGGGTTCTTGCAGCGGACGCTCCTTACTTTCTCCCCAAGGTCGGGCAACAAATCCACCCACTCTTTTGGCGGGACGACTTTGACGATTCCCGATTGCATGCCGTACGAGTTTATCGCGTCAATAAACCGAGCGAAATCCTTAAACTGGTCCATAGTCTGCCGTTAGCACACAATACTAGAATAGAGCAATAAAGAGCACAAAAGAGGTTAATGTAAAAGTCTAAATGTAAAAGGCTAAATGTAAACGGGCAAAAATAGACAGTACAACGCCGAGTCTTTGGCTGCCGTGCCTTGCGAAATTTATAAAGCTTACCGGTTTAAACACAGGCACTCCTCCACCGTCCCAATAATGATCAGGTTCGATTGTAAAAGCAGGTTGAGTATGATCCTGCCCAGACGGCTCAGCGTCCGTGCCAAGATCAGGCGGGCGAGCGCTGCCTAGTGGCGGCGGCTCTTGGCTCTGATCTAGTAACATTTGTGAAAAGATACTCTTTAAATATAATCCCCAAGAAAAAGCCGGCCGAATAACCGTTTGCTTCTACGGATCGCTTTTAGAACCGCAAAACATCGGGCAGAAGCGGCCGCTTAAATGCTCGTGCGAGACTGTGGCAAAGCAGTTCCTCTACGCTCGATTATGGGTCATTCGAGTAAAGGGAACCGGTAACGTATGATCTGATCATGAGACAGTTATTACGTGGGGCAGGCATACAATAAACTACAAGAAAACCCTGACTGATAAGCTGATTTTGTATGCTCTAATAATGCACAGTTGCCTTTGCGTGCGAGAATAATACTTAATTATAATTATAGATATTTATACTGTTTTTCCTACACCTGATTGATTGCTTAGCTGGAAAGAGTATAAATTTATGTGTATAAACCGGTGCACTTTAACTGTATTTACCGGCAAAAATTTAGCGTCTGACTATAGACAGAGAGCCATATAAAAAAAATGGCATATAACAAACTGACATATAGACAAATTGACATAGACACAAATATTCATATAGACAAGTAGCCATATTGGCCCTACCGTAACTGCAACTATACTTAGCATGCATATTCTTGACTCAAGTACTTGTCGTACAGATGAAACAATGCCAGTTGAAAACGTCTTGATTCGATGCAAGAGCATTGTAAGGATAATAATATTAATTCTACCAAACTCGCCTATAATTTTGGCTCATGTTTCTAGGCTGCATTTCTCAACAGTCCTTTAAGACGCGCTGCCTCTGTTTCCAATTCTTCGATACGCGCCTGACTCTCATTCAATTTTGTCACCAGATAAATAACGCGTTTCGCGAGCCCTCCGGTAGCATTGGATATCTTTCCGATCAGAGTAAGCTCAGCCTCGTAGCTTGTTATCTTGCTACTCTCTGCCACGCGCATTTCGTCATTGTGTGCCAGTTCCATTCGTGATGCAAAGACTGGATCATGATAAAGTCGTTCAAAGGCTGCCTGATAAACAGGACGACCTGCTTTTATAAGCGAGGGCCGGCCGCCTTTGTCCACAATACTGATCAAATCTGCTTCAGCCAAGTCGTTCACAACTCCAGGATTTTTGTTAATGACGGGGTCTAATACCAGTTCATTATACCGAATCTAGAGTAAGCAATTTCTGAAGAAAATAATTAATAGAGAGAAGAAACTTGATGAGATTCAATATAAAAAAAGATATGTAAAATAAAACTATGCGAAAAAACGTGATAAAAAAAGCTTGATCTCAATCATGGCAATAATGAAAAATTTTGTTTAATTGATAGTAATCATATTTTCATACCATTCCCTTCTCGGCTAGTCCTTTCAGCATGACCCAAGCTTGCCGCGTTGTCCAATGCGGCTCCTTGCCTTCTTGTTCTGTGGAAAAGTACAATTTAACTATTTCTGATGTCGCTTGCTGAATTATTCCATCAACAGCTTCACTCGGCGATTCGCCGGCCCGTAATCGTTGAACAAAGTAGTCCAAATCTGTTAAACGGCCTCCCAGCAGCTTTATCGCACCAGAAAGCTCGTTTTCCGAAACTGCTCCAGGTGGGTACATATCGGGCTCGCCGTCTTTATTTTCATCACTATCCTCCTTATCTGCCGTTGCCTCCTGGTAAGCTTTAGAGAGGCGATTGCGAATGTAGTCCATTGCCACTTGTGGTGGAGCATCGCCTAGAGTGATAGTTCGAAAAACCCTGCTTGGAAGCGCTGTTTTTAATTAGTATTAGTGATTTAATAGCTTTTCAATAATTGTATTCAGCTGGCCAATTTAATATTCTTTCTTTTTTTTTCTTCTCTTCTTTCCCTCTTCATATTTGCTATATTCTCTTAATAAATACCTTTTGTGAGTTTCTTTTGGTAAGAAAGATCAGTGCTTAGGAAAATGACATGCGCAATATTGGCTTCGACAAGAAGAGCCGCCCACGAAGAAATTGCATCATAAATTGCGTCCCCCTCATTGGCCTTGAACATGAAATTGTCGACGATAACAACGGGCCGACGTTCTGGATGTGCCTCCAAATATTGTTCAGGTCTGCCATCTGTACTCGTGTAGTCCTGTAATGCCACGGATTTAAGGGCACTAGCTGTTCTCTCAAGTATTTTACGCAACTGGCCGTCCAGTGTCTCGCTCAGTTTTACATTTTGGCCAGTCATAGCTTCAGCAATCGCGTTAGTGTTGCTTAAAATAATGAAATTATGCTGTTATGACACATACCTTGAACGCCCATATCAAGCATAGATGATATAGAGTTCATCCAAGAAAACAGTGGACGATATCCAACTTGATTTGCTACCGCTTTTATTGTTGCCGTATCGCCACGAGCAGATATTACCGGTTCACAGTCGAATAGGAGAAGTCTGGAGGATTAGACTCGAGATGTTGCAGCAAATTAAAGAAAAGAGTCAAAGTTACAAAAGAAATAAAAAAAATAAAGTTAATTTAAAAAACGAATAAAAAGTGGGAACGGTAATAGCCATAATCCAAAGAATCACAAGCCGACTAGCACAGCAGAGTGAACTCAGGGCTGCAAAGTAGACTTACTTTTTTCTATTCCGCAATGCATTATTCAATACTAGCTCTCTTTTCCCCGAGCCTCTAGGGCCCTGCACGATAATAAAACTGTCCTGTGTGTCGCCGATCCACGATTGTAACTTTTCAACGCTTTCCGATCTCTCGAATAATTGTACAGTAGAGTTAGAAGTATCGCCGCGCATTAAAGGCTTCAAAAAATCGAGGGTATTACGGTAAAGCCATTGGAAAAGCCTCGTTTCCTGAATAGAGAAGCTGTGATCGATTTTCCCCTCAATAAACCATTCCCGTACAGGATCGAATAAACTGGCAGTAATGACACCAAAGATAGCCACTAGAGCGGGGAGCACAATACGGGGATGGTTGACCAGCCAAGACCAAATTTCATGAGTACGCACGCTTTTCTCATATACAACTCGAAGAACTCCTCCGTGTAATTTTGCTCCATGCAAACAGGCAGCGGCAGTGGCGGCAGCCCTAAGGCTAGAGTATTGTAGCAATGCTGATTTATCCGATAAGGAGATGTCTCGAAGTTTGCCGTATTGTCGAAAGAGCTGGTATTAGTAAAGTATAATTAGAAGAAATAGAAAAATTAGAAAAGGAGACGCGCCAACTAAAGAGAAGGGGAAACGAATATGTTAAACTAACCAGTATGAAAACAACTTTTATTAAAGAAACTTACTTCGTATAAATCTTCACTTGTAATGGGCTCCTTGATACCACTAAAATCGACACGCACTCGGCTGCTAGGAAACCGGTTCAAATCCTCAATCCAAGGATTGCCCTAACATTAATCATTTGAATCAATAAACCAAGCCAAATTAAACCCAAACATTAAAAAAAAATTAAAATTAAAAATAAAATTAAAAAAAAAAAAAAAAAAAAAAAGAAAGAAAAGAAAAAAAGCAAAAAAGCAAAAAAGCAAAAAGATGAAAAAAAAAAATGCGGCTTATAAAGACAAGAATACTATCTTTGGGTAAGTGCACAATACCTTTACAGCGAAAGCTCGTATGCGTTGTAGGGGATTAAACCAAGGAGACAAGTGTTTATCAGAGAGTAGCTGACAAATTCTGTCTACCGTACCTCCATCCTTGGCCACTGAGATTTTGACAAACATGCCTCCGTCCTTGTATCGCGGGTATTCGGCGACTACAGTTGCTGAAGTCTCGGCCCTTTCCGCTTCTTCTGGTATAATTTTCGTGAGAGCATCTTTCACAAAAGAGCCAACGCGTAGACTATTGGCCCAGCTTCGAAGATCCCATGCAGAAAACTTTATGGGGAAAACATTGTCTACATAAATCAAAGCCTCGCCTTCACGGACGGGGATGCGGCCGCTAATAATACTGTTCTGCACAGGATTGGTATTTTGCCCTGTACCGCTGTGGGAGAAAATGCTCAACCGTCGTACAGACCATAGCTGAAACCCTTTAGTCACAGACGGACTTTTAATGCTTCGAGCAAAGTGCCTTGACGATCCAGATCGCAGAGTACTTAGCATCATTGTTCATGACGTAGTGCTTCAATCCTAAACGAAGGGTCAATACAATATTAATATGAAAATGTACGACACATATATTAATACCGACTATATTTGCGTTACATTATTGCTCATATATACAAGTGCCACATTAATGTATGGGTAATAAAAATACATCTCAATAAATAGACATCACAAATAAATAGACATATTCTACTGCAGTTCACGACACTAATCTACAGCACAAACACTTCACGTCAGGCTTGCTGTATACCAAACAAGTGTGCAAAAAATTACGCGACTCGGAGAGCTGGTCAAATGTGGAACAAATTAAATAACAGACAAATCAAACGAATTACAAACTCAAATGAAATACAGATCCAAAAGAATTACTACTTGTGATTCTCAAAGTATGAGTGCAACACGTCCGTGTCACGTTCAAGCCAGTTTAGTCGGGCATTGTCCATGTCCAGGGCCTGTGCAAGCACAGATTTGTAGACATGAGTATCCTTGTCGCTGAAAAACTCTTCAATTTCCTTGACAATGGCTCGATCTGCATGCTTGTTGACAATACCGCGTACAAAGCGAATAGCCACAGTATTACTGCTGCCCACACGTTTCCATACGGCTTCGTAATTGTCTCGGAAATAAGCCCACGTAAAGTCCCTAGCCTTTATATTGGCACTAAGCCCGAGGAAAGGTACATGAATATCCTGGAGCAAAACGGCATCACTAAGAGCAAAGTCGAGTAAAGCTTTCCAAAGGGGCTCCGACTGAGCTGCGGTCAGAGCTGCTAATGTAGCATCCTTCATATCAGACGTCGGGGCAGTCTTATAGAGCTGAAGAACTTGGTCAAACGCTTCTTTGCCGCCGGTACGAACAACGCTGGAGTACATTACGCGACGAACATCAGCTGAAACTGACTCTTGGTCGCCCGCGAAAAACCTTGCAAATTTTTTCTGCATTGCTTCAATTACATGGGCATCTTTAGCAGAGACAGCAAGCTGAATCATCGAGGCACGCAGCCTTCTTGTCAGCTCATCGTCGCCCTCGCGAGGCTCAAGACCCAACTCTTTAACTTTTGCAGAGATCAATTTGGCCGTGAATTGCTGTACACCAGTCTGCACGGCCTCGTCCTTGTACCACGTAGATTTAATGGCAGCAATGCAACTAGCGATGCTCTCCCATACATGATAGGCTGATTCCTTGTTGAAATACTGCAGAAGAGTAAGAAGTGCTACCGTGTCGGAGAGACCACTCTGAGCCATGTCCACCGCGTCTGACAAAAGGCCAATCCGATCGGCTGTGCTCAATACTTTGCCCGACTGCACAACACCTCCAAGCTTTTGTAGACTATCGAGATCATAGTTAATACGGTAGAAACCGGTGCGATCCTTGTTGAAAATGAGTGTAGATCCATCAGAATCGAGAGTGATTTGTTTTGTAGCAAATAAATCGGTTTTCACCGGGTTAGCAGTCGCGTCTACTACTTCTAGTGGAATTTGCCTTGACGTTAGAACGTGATTTGTACGTAGATAAAAATTATATACAGAAATATATAAACAGACACATATTATAGCAAAAAGAAAAGTGAACAAAACAATATAATAAAAGAAAGGTTAGACAAAAAGTCAGGTAATGAAATGAACAAAAGAACGGGAGCGAAGAAATTGAATCCAATTAAATAAACAGCTATTTCTTACCAAATGACTTGATCTTCGTCCCGTTTCACGTCTCCCGTGACAAGGTACCGGCTTTGCCGGAGAGTCAATTTCCCATCAGATTCTGCGACATTGACAACAGGGTAGCCAACTTGTTTGATCCAAAGGCGCATAAAAGTTTCCACGTCAGTTTTAGAGACATGAGCAAGAGCTTTCCACAGATCCTCTGTTTCTGCGTTTCCGTACTTGTGAGCTGACAAGTACTCGGCAACACCATCCAAAAAGGTTTTCTCGCCCAGATACTTGGCCAGCATTCGGATACAGCTACCGCCCTTGAGGTATGAAATAGCATCAAAGGCCTGTTCTATTTCCTCGGCTGATTTGACTGGGACCTGAACAGGGTGACTGCCGCGTACCGAGTCTAGCGCAAGTGCAGGCTGCGTCGAGTCCAATACAAATCCGTCCCAGATTCTCCAGTCTATTGGTTAGATACTCTGAGTAAAACGAATAAAAAGGGAATATATATATATAGTATTTCAACATGTTTTTTACTTTTTTAAATTATTTTTTATTTTATTCTTGATTTTATTCGATTTTATTTGTTGTAAATCATACCTGGATGAAGGTAGTTAACAGCGTACCACCCGACCCAAGTGGCAAAGCTCTCATTCAGCCAAAGCGCGTCCCACCATTGCATGGTGACCAAGTTACCAAACCACTGATGTGCCAATTCATGGGCAACAACATAAGACGCTCTCTCTTTTTGATCCCCAGAAGACGTCTTTGGATCGTGCAATAGTACGGAAGAGCGGTAAGTTATAAGGCCCCAGTTTTCCATTGCACCGTGAGCAAATTCGGGAATAGCTACCATTGAAGCAGCAGGCAGGGCGTAAGGAATCTTGAAGACACGTGAAAAAAGCTCCAAAATCTGTGTGGCTTCATGCAGAGCAAAAAGACCAGATTCTTTAAGGCCCGGAGTCGTATAGACCCGGACCTGTACTGGCTTCCCATGGTACAAGGGCTCCTTTGTAAAGGCTTCAACATACTCGAGTTGGCCAACCACAAATGCCAGGAGGTACGTGCTCATAATTGGAGTCGTTTCAAAGTAGACTCTTTTCACAGTAGCGACATCGGTCTTGTTTTCCACCTTTCCCTCTACTTTGCCCTTTACTCGGTTTCGCTCCAAATTATCCTCGACCTGGCCTTCCGCATTACTATCTACTTTAGCCTCCACCTTTCCCCGCACGTGTCCTTCCACTTTGCCCTCGATTTTGCCTTCAATCTTTCGCTCGGTCTTTAGGCCCTTATGACGGTCTTGATCTCCGCTATGGACCTCGCGTGGCGAAAGCGATTCAAGCAGATGAACATGGGACGGATGAGGCTCGCGTGCAGACGCCGTCGGCATGTTGGATAGCGCTGTCCACTGTTTAGGGACGACAAGCGATACGTCTAGAATTAGACAATGTCCGCATCGATAGTAATTCAAAAATAATTTAAAATTTAAAAATAATAAAAAAATAAGAAAATTAAAGAATAAAATCATAAAATCATAAAATCAAATCAAATTAAATCAAATTAAATTAAATTAAATTAAATTAAATTAAATTAAATTAAATTAAATTAAAAAAGAATAATAAAAAATAAAAACGAATAATCAATTTGTTTTTATATTTAATCGCTTACCAAACGTAGCTTTCAACGCTGGCTCGTCAAAGCAGGGAAAACAACGACGGGCATCAGTTGATTCAAACTGGGTGGAAAACATATACTGTTCACGGCCCTTTGCGTCGTGGTACTTGCTGCGATAAAACCCGCACATCTGCCATTAGCAAAGGCAATAAATTCGCATTCGTGTACAAAACTAACCTTGTTATTAAGTTCGCCCGTAAACAACAAGAGCAGAGATCCCTTGGTCTTTGCACGCAGGGTTTCCGGGAACACGAGTTTCAGTTCTTGCCGGCGCTCGTCTGCGTCAATGCGGGAAGCATGCAGCTGCTGCTCCAGCTTTGTGCCGACAGCACCAAAAACGGCGGTACGTACATGCACTTCATGAGCATTAAGCGTAACACTCTCTGTATCCTGCTCAATGTCCACGTCAATGATCACACGGCCCTCGTAGACGTAATTGTCCAGGTCGAGATGTAAGATGTCCAGTACATAATGGCGCGGCCTGACTGACGTAGGCAGAACTTGTGCTCCTTCGACCCCCATTTCGTCGGATGTGGAGATTGGCCCGTTGATTATGACAAGTCTAGTGCGCTAGACAAGTAGCATACGCGACGTAATACGCACAAAAATCTAGTCTATTGACGACGCAACAAGTAGTGGCAATAGTATAGGTATACGCGATCAGCTAATATATTATCGGATACGTTGAGAAATTGACTCTTATATAACTTTTATTTAATGTTATTTCTTTGAAATAGTTCTGTCTTTACATGGATAATTCTGTCTCTACATTACTCGTTGAATTCTTCTCCAAATTCTATATTCTGTGTTGAATTATTTTAATTTATTTTGAAGCTCGAACGGTTGATATTAACTATCTGACTGTAGAAAAGAATGATAATTCAACATATATGTATACGCGATCAGCTAAAATATTATCAGATATTAGACTATCAGCCAATATATTACAAGACGTAACCAGCAATTGCCATTGCTACGTTAAACTCGCCAAATCATTTACGGCCGCCACTATACAATGGCACTTTTATAATGGACGTGATCGCGTACGGAAGGGTGCAGCAGCTGCTGCCCGTCTCGCCGGACGCAATTGATCCCGTCACAGGTCGGATTAATGTTGAAGCGTACGAGTGTGAACTTGAAAAGAAGGTGGGTGGCATGCAAAGCGGCCGCTTGACTAGAATGGGGGGCGTAAACAGGAGGCGGGCAAAAAAATAAATAAAAAATAAATGAATGAAAAATAAAAAAAAATAAATTGTCGACTGAGAATTAGAGGATAACTGAGATCCAAATTAAGCAGCGACAATGATGGCTAATTGTTATAGAAACAGGCTCTTGTGCGCCTGGGAGCCGATTACTTGAGACCGCCCGGAGTGTCACGTACTATGAACGAGGAGCAGAGGCATCGTGAAGCAGTGATGGAAGCAGAAGAGGAACGGCAGCAGCAGCGGCTGTTTGCTGATGAAACGGACCACGGCCCACACGGCGCAATTGCAGTGGAACAAGCAGATGGGCCAGAGGACGAGTACAATGACCGTGATCTTGATAATAGTGTGGAAAATATGGACTCTATGGGCCCGCAAGAGAGTTCATTGATAGAACAGGACGAGGAAAATGATCGCGAACGTCTAAATCATGCTTCTGACGCGTCTGATTCGTCTGTAAATCGACAAAGACGCGTTGCTGCCTCACCGCCCATGATCGTCCCAGGGTATTCTAGTCCAAGGCTCTTTTCGCCAGGTCAGCAACGCGCTGAACGCGTTGCCGTTTCTTCAGACGTGCTTGTTGCCTATAATCTCAATCCCGCGACTGGAGATGAGGTTGGGGGTAGTGATCAAATTGAACGGGATTTAGATGATGATATTGAAGATGGCAGCTACATTGATGAGCACGATCTCGACGACGATATTGAAGCAGGAGATTCTGAAATGGACCAAGACAGTTCATTATGAAATATGCTAAGGACGCTTGCTGTAGAATTGATTAAAGTGTTATAATCGATTATTTTATTCTTATTTATGTTTGTTTTCGTTATCAATTTCCCCCTTTTGTACAGGCCATTCTGGTTTAGCCCGTATTTACAACTGCCTCCAACAGACCAGCCTTCTTCTTTAATCTCAGAATTGTCTCAGGCCGTTTGCCAGAAAATCTTCATTTCCGAATGATCGTAACAGCACAAAGTGCGTCCAACGCTTTAAAGCGCCAAAAATGCAAGTTAAATTGGGGAAATAGTCAAACTTTATGAGAATAGTATTTGACTTGATAATGCTGAACATTTAACATTTTGTTCCCTTCATCAACTTGTTTCGTTTTGTTATAGTTGGAAGGTTGTCCTTCTTTGTTGACTCTTTCCGTTCAACCTTACTTTGTTCTAATAAGAACAATTGTTTCTCTATTTCGCTTTTTATTATTTGCCCGAATTACAGGTAGTTCAAGTAGTGTAAAACCACCTGTCTTTCCTCCTACATACGCTTTTTTCCATAGCCTGGGTTCCTCTCTTGAAACTTTCAATATTCAGAACAAACAATATATAATATTTGTTCTTCGACTTGAACCGAAACAAGTGAAGCTCACAGACAGAGGTGAAATTGAATGACAAAAATTAGAGAGAGCATACTAGTGATCATAAAAATAATAATAATGAGGTAATCAAGTGGCGAGTTAAAAATAAACTTGAATACTTTAAACGATCAAAAAAGATAGAAACAATTTAGCTATAGTCATAAACGGTAAAAATAAAAATAAAAATTGTAAAGAAGTAAAAGAATAAAGAAACAATAGATAAAAACGTGGAGGCGTAAATCGCAACACGAATACAACACATCAACTCTCTCCATTCGTTTCTATTTATTTCTCCTGAGCAGGTACAGCTTTACCACGGGGCTGGTAATTTTCATTATGAGGTCGACGCTGTGCGCTGCCATCTCCACGGTTTGATCGTGGGTTGCCTCCTCCGTTGCCATTAGCACTACGTCCACGTCCACGTCCACCACGGAAGCCGCCACGGAACCCTCCACGGCTTGTCTTTTTCTTCCTTGTAAATCCATCGCTATCGAGATCGCTAGAGCGGGCAGCATTTTCTAAGGACTGTTGATGCTGCTGTTGTTTTGGCTCTGTTGCCTCGACTTGGGCCTCGCCTGGAGTCCCCGCAAGAGACGTCTGCTGAGCCCATGCGTTGATTGCAGCAGCATTAGCCTCTCCGTCATCAGCAATCCCTACATTAGAAAAAGGCTGCTGTGCACCTTCAGTAGCAGTACTTTCCTCTGCTTGCTCATTAAACTGTTCTACATGCGAAGCAGGTGCAGGCACTTCCAGCTCGCTGTCGTTGAGGAATCGGATACCCGCGCTATAGCCGGTGGTAGTGTTATCATGAGGAGCCTGTGGCTCTTCCTCAGCCTGCTCATAGACCCCTTCCACTGAATCGTTGGTCGCGGATTGGGCTACAAGGTCAATGTACTGCTTAATTTCTTGCTGCATCGTAGCAAAAGTCACTTGCGCTCCCTCGATGACTTGGTCACCAGCTCCAGTATCCAGCCAGGCTGCTACCTGCTTGACATTGGGAGGGCACTGGTACAGTAGGGAGAGTAACTTTTCCGATGCATCGTTCACTGCATGATCGCCTGAAGGCTCTACACGCAAGTGTGAAGCGAATTGCAGAAATTGTGTGACCGATTCAACAACGGACAGCCCTTTGGCAAAGCCCTCGTCAAACGATGCGTTCCTCTCCGCTTCAGCCTGTTTGGCCAGCTCCCGTCGTTCCTGGTCATGTGCAGATTTCTCTTGGGCAGACAATTCTTCAAATTGCTTGTACAGATCCTCATAGTCACGCAAATGGTTCAGGAAGGCTTCTTTTCCCGCTAGAATTGCACGCTGATCAGCGTTGAGCTTGTCTGCATCAGGGCCGTTTGCTTGCTCAACAAGTCGGTCAAGTCGTTGCTGCGATTAGCATTGTAGAACTAAACGATAGAGCAGCAACTATTATACCAATTATGAACGAAAATTTAAATGTATAAATGTATAAATGCATATTTAGAAAAAAAAACAAAAAAAGCCAATATATACAAAAATGCACAAGACTAGGCGTCTGCAATTCTTGCTGTTAAAATGTCGCAAATTCAATCTTAGCTTTCATTTCATAGTTGAGCCAGGGATCGTACTTTTTTCTTTTGAAGGGCACGCAATTTCTTGCTGAGAGCGTCCAAATGAAGATCAGGTTTAGGTGTACTGTGCCCGTTCGTAGCCACCGCGGACGGCTTTGTGGCTTCTGGAGACGCGGCACCCATAGAAATCTCAGTTGGAGCTGAGGAAGTGGCACTTGTTCCTGCCACAGCAGCCTTTGCCGCTTTCTCAGCACGTTTCCTGGCTCTGTTTGACAAAGCCTGCTGCTGAGATTGGCTTGTAGTCTGCTCAATTGTGGAAACCATTTTTCAGCTCTGCTTTAGAATACAAATTGATCGTCAAGTAAGCGAGATCACTGCCCCGCTTGTTTCTCCGCGCGTTTTTCTCGAGATACTGTAGGCAAAGTTCTTGAAGGAATTAGTACATTGTGATTATTTGCAAAGCAGGAAAAGTGAGAATGTGTGGTGATTGTATAGAGCAATTGAGAGAGAGATCGAGAACAGCATTGTGCGGCTTACATTGTGTCTGTAGGAGCGAACGCTTGGGTTCGGCCGGTTTTTAAACCTTTGCTTTGTTAATTTATCGTTTTAGCTTTCAGATTTTTTATTTATCTCGATTTTTTATATTATCGATTTTTTATTTTATCGATTTTTGTAGACGCATAAGCTGGTATCGCTTATATTAAAATACAGAATTTTGTAGAGCCTTGGAACAATGGGCGGTACATAACTAGTGAGGTGCGTGATAATATATGAAGAATTGTTATACAGAAATTGCAGTATAAAAAAACAGAAATACCGTATTTTTGTGAAAAAAGCAAAACTACGATAGCAATAATGCAACTAACTCTAATCATGATCAGTTCCATAAGCTCGTTGACATAAACAGCTTTCCGGCGTTGCCATTCCGGAAATTTGAATAGAATGTACCGAGCTTTTGTTCTACTTTCCTACGAAATAAATAATAATTTCACATAATATAATATAGATAAATGGATAAATGGATGAACGAATAAATGAATGAATGAATGAATGGATGGATGAATGAATGAATGGATGGATGGATAAAATGAATAAATATACATCATATCGGCCAAAACGTCTCATTCACAATTGCTCCTGCCGGGCAGCAAACTCCACCATTTGCGGCTGCGCGGCCAAATCTGGAGCTGCTTGTAGAGCTCTGACAGTACGTAAGCAGGAGCGTCTAAACTCATGGAACCTTTCAAGCTCCTGCTTCATAGCTGAATCCTTTGGTTTGGCTTGCAATGCCTTGTCATAGACGACGATAATATCCGATAATCGGGGCAATAGTATATGTGGAGCCTCACCAGCCACTTTAGCCAGCATCAAATTGCACTGGACCCTAATATCTGTGTCCGCATCCCGCTGTAAACCGTCAACCAGGGTATCAAGGAGCGCACCAGTGTCCTGAGCAAGAACGGCCCTGATCGAAGTGCTCACGATACAAGCCAGAGTCTCAAAGGCGACCCGTCTCACCTCCAGTCCATCGTCCACTGTATGCTTGAACGGACCCATTTGTACTGTCCTTACAAGGTCAGCATGCACCCTTGTTTCGCCGTACAGTAAGGGCAAAAGCGACTCCAAGTGAGCCTGGACCAGCAGCGGTTTGTGACGTGCTGCTGAATTTAGTGTGAAAAGAGCCATTCGTCTAACTTTGATATCGCTGTCGCTTAGCAGAGCGAGAAAATCGACAATAGATTGCTGCAGTAAAGCGTCATACTCACCGCTCGTATCAGTATACGCACGTCGGAAAGCTGAGACGACTACTGCCCTTACAGAAGTCTCCGGGTCAGATAAATGGCGTTGCAGCTCTGGAACAAGCGTGTACGGGTCCCGTGACGTTAATTCACCAAGACAATCGGCCACTAGTGTCTCAAACTCGTCCGAGTGTGGTGTTTTAGCCGCGTCGAGCAGACATTTCCATACAGCCGGCAGTGCCTGGTCTAGACTTGCAGATTTGTCATTTTTATCACTAATAGCATGTTCGTTACTGTTGTTGACATTATTGTTATCATTATTGTTAAATTTATTGGCAATCTTTTGCCCGTCAATAGCGGCCAGTAAGGCAACCAGGTACAAGTACGTGTCCTGCCCTTCTTGTAATTCCCGTATTATATCCTGCCAAAACTCGGGCTGCTGCCCACCAACACCGGCCAGAGCCCGGGCAGCAGCAACACGAACTTGTTCCAGAGGGGAAACAAACTGAGCAGTCAAAAGTGACCAGCATTCGCTGTATTTACCACGTAATAATCCCGCCCGCCCATATTCTCCAATGCACATAATACTAAACACCCGGACATTATCTCGGGTTTTTGGCACAGTTGCCACGTTCATTGTCTCGCGTAATTCTACCGTGTCCGGACCAAGCGTGGTCAATGCGTGGGCGTACACTTTAGCCGCTGTGGGGTACGCAGAGTAATTGAGATCGTCAGGGTTCAGGCAGGCAACAACGGCGGCTAATTGGCCAGTTTCACAGGCAGCGCCCACGTACCGCAGGACACAGGCAAGAGCACACGTACTACCTTGAACAAGTGGCGATTTAACCGTTGCCAGCACTTGCTCAAGTGTCGCTGGGCCGACAGATCCAGGTGCTGTTTTTACGCAGGCAGCCAGTACAGAGACAGTAGGCGTCAGCAGGGCAGCATCGTCTGATCGTAGCATTGCTTGAGCCGGGCCCAGGAACTCTGCAAAATTGTCTGCCTGCACTAATAAGCTGGCGGCATTGTAAATGGAGACCAACAGATCAACAATATCTACGCAGACCAGTTTCGTATGCCGATCATTGGCCCGCAAAAGGGGCAAAACTGCCAACAGAATCTGCTGCACATATCCTTCAGGAAGCGTTCTTACCGGTTGCGTATTTGCTTGTTTGTCTTGAGCAAAATTGGTCCGTTTCTTTGCCGAACGAAGTGCAGTTCTAATCGCACTCAGCACAGCAGCACGAGTGTTTTGGTGGGAAACACGGGCCAGCAGAGCGTTCAAGAGCTGTTCATACTGCTTTGCATCCACAACAGCAGGTGGAGCGGAAAGCAAAAGGGCCGCCATTCTGATAGCTGCTGCCCTAACATCCACATCGATATCTGCCTGTGATATTTTGGATTGCACTACAGCGACAAGCGAAGCAATCGCCTTTGACAGATTTGTTTCAACTGCGATTGAGTCGTTTGTCGCGCTGTTTGTAATATGCACTGACATCGCTCTAAACAGAGCCGTTGCAGCAGAAAAGGCCTCTTGAGCGATACGGTAGAACCTGTCGTCCATACACTGCACGAGCGGATCCACAAACAAGAGCAGGTTAGATGTGCCCCTGGATAAATTCGTAGAGGTAGCAGTACCAGTCTCGGCCAGGCTTTCAAGCAAAACACGGGCCAGTCCCAGGGCTTCCACCTTGATTGTACTCTCTGTAAAAGACCCCGCTGCGGCTGTCAGTCCCGAGGAGGAGGAGGCGGAAGTAGCAGCAGCAGCAGCAGCTTCACTAGCGGGTGCTCTGCCACTTGCAACTGTGCTCAGTATCGGCCGTACATAGTACCGAACAAGCGGCCGTATAGCGTCCCTGCCCAGGGCAATAACGAGTCGGCGCAGTAGAATAATGCAGCCAACTCTGATACTCTGAGCCTTTGTGGACGACATAAACACTCGTGCGGTTGCCCGGGCAACACGCGGGGCAAACATTACTAGCCTTTGCCAGCAGACATCGTCATCGTTACTGAACCCGACCGTTTCCATATCCACATCCGCTGCAATAGCTCCCGCTCCACCTTCATTATCGTCCTTGGCCTCTTCCAGGACAGAGCCATAATCGTCAGTGCGCTCACGCTCCTCATCGTTTTGCTTGTTGAGAAGGGCGGCAGCAGCAGCAGCAGATGCAGCTGCTCCGCTCTCGCTGCCAAAAGAAGTGTATTGCAGCCGGCGTTTACGTCCGGCCACAGTGGCTCCGGGCGGACGTACTCGAGAAACAAGCAAGGCAAGAGCATCAAGCAAAACTACAGAGACACACTCTTCCCTCTCCTTATGCAGACGGATAACAAGCGTCGGGACAATCTCCTCAATGGCATCAGCAACACTGGCCTGGTCGATGCAGGCTTCAATTGCCCTCAGCAATTTTGCCGCTGACCGACGAACACGCCATGAGCCGTCTTCGTCCTCGTCACCGTAATCGTACTCGTCTTCACTTGCTGCAACATCGCTGCCTCCATCGCTGCCAGCTCGCTCCCCCTCTTCGCCACTCATGTCTATATCATTTGTATCATCTCCATCGGGGAAATCCCGGTCCGAGTCATCAAGGTCATCATCAGGGCCATCATCAATGCCAGAGTAGTTGGGATCAAAGGAACAGAGGCGCAGAGCATCACGCTGTAATCGAGGCAGAAAATGACGAGCTTCAAGGGGACAGCACTGCAAAAATGTCTCTAGCGCGATCAATGCAGTGTCCCATAACTGTATGTGCTCCTCATTCAAGTCCAATCCGTACGCTGCTTCCTCGGTATCTGCATCTGATACGGTCGCAGCATGAAAGGGCTCTGCTACAGAAGGAATGAGAGTACGCAGGTACTGGCCAAAGCGCGACTGGCGCTGAGCTCGGCATATCTGAGTGAGCAAGTTTATAACATTGTCCAGCTGTGAGGGTGAGCGTGAGGAATGATTCAGGCTCTCTAGTACAATGCTCATCAACGCATTGAACTCGTCAATTTGCATGTGCATGCTCAGCATAGCCAGCGCTGATATGACGCGCTTATGCACAGATGCTTTTGGGTGGAACAGAAGGCCCAACAATGCTGGTTGTAGTGAGGATAGCAGAGCCGGTGTGGCAACCACAGTGGCACCATACTCCGGAATAGAGAGCAGCTCTGTAATCACATCCAACACGTAAACAATATAATCGGACTTGTCGGCACCAAGGACGCTGATTAGCCGGGGCACCAACCGTGAAACGAGGCTAGGGACGGCCGATTGCTGCCGTGGCAATTGGCCAATTACAGAGCGTAAAGCTAGAATTAGACACTTTTTTCTTTCTTTTTTTTAAATTTAATATTCCATACCTGTAGCAGCTACACTCCTCTGCTCGTCTGCCGGAGTGTCTTGCGTACCGGAAGGCGAAATTAAAAGTGTCGTGAGCTGATCCAGCAGCGCCTGGATTTGTGAAAGTTTAAGGCAAATGATTATCGCCGAAAGCCTGTAAACATCAAGTTAGAAATATGGAAGAAATTAATTCAGATCGTACCCTTGAACGGCCAAGTTTTGTACTTCTCCACTGGGATCGCGCAATTCATGGACACAGGCATCTGTAATTTTTGCGGCTGACGAAGGATCTACAAAGGCAGCATCAGCCGCATTTGACGGAGCAGAAGCAGACGCCGACTTTAATAGACTGAGAATATCACTCAACGCCATATAGCGCAAGTCTTTGTCGGGATGCCGAAGCTTTTCAAGGTGCGAGCGCACCTGTTCCAACGGGAGCAGCATGGTGTGGGGGCTCTCATATACCGTGGATTTTATGATTTTAGGATTTTGTAAATGTGTTTAGCTAAATTTACGAATTCTAGTGAATTAGTATACTAGTGAATTAATATTAATAATGAATATTATTAGGAAATATATATAGCAAATTATCTTTTTTGCTGTTCACTGTTCATGATATGATATTTATTATGAATCAGACTATTCAACTAGACAAAGCAATTCTAGAGCATATTGGTTAAAATTATGAATGAGCTGCAGAGGAATCACAGCAAACCTCAAAATATGGTAGAATTGGCTCAAAGTGCAGCATTTTATAAATTCTCATTTCTAATTGGCACTCGACCAAATGTGTGCGGTGAAGATCCAGTACGTGGTCGTCGTTGGTCTAAAGACGCTGTAAACGTTTCGCACCTGCAAGCAAATACAGATAAACAGCTGCATCGTCATTTAAAGCACCGATACATTGCTCGGCAGTTTTTGGTGTATTTTAGCATTAGAAGATTAGGCGGAAAGAGTATAATGACCCCACAAATGATGGACTCTACTATCAATGGACTCTGGCTCGTATCTATTCCTGCTGCAGTCATACAATAAGGGATCATTCCTATATCTAAGAGAGCTTGAAGGAAATGCTTGCATGCAAAGTCATAAGGAAAATCGTGTACAAATCTCCTCCCTCTGCCTGGCTCGAATGCTAATATGGTTATATCGGTTTGCTCCACATACAAGAAACTGAAAGCGGGGAAGACAGAACCATTCGCTTGCTAATATTGCTTGATAAAATCACATCTTATACTTGAATAAAATATACCGCGTCGCCAAAGAGGGAAGCAATATACTGCTCTTATAGAAAAGTCTATTTTATGGGTAGGGTCCGTCCCGTCCTTGGAAACAGGCCCGTGTATATCAAGTGAACTTGTTCGCATTTCGTAATATCAGCACTGGCAGATCATCTCACTACAATGACCCATTGCTTGAACTTTATTACCATTTCCGAAACATTTCCGCCCAAGATGATCGTATGCTCGACCAAAAAGACGCTAATCTGAATTACGTAAGGATCCGTCAAAGGGTCTTTGCCCTCAATTCGACACGTGATGCAGGGAAATCACGTGACTAAAGGTATATGATTGGATAGAAAATGACGCAACTCAGCCCACTGCTCAAGTGTTCCGCGAGTTCCGCGTCCTCTGTATCCCATTTAGATAACTCCGCAAAAACACTGCCTTTATTCTTACGTAACAATCTTATTGTCCGCTATGCTTTGTATCTAAAATGTTAAACACACTTTGCGTGCGATCAATTGCCGTTGTTTGTACATCTGATGCGCCTCGCACAAGTATGCTTATTGAACGTCTGTGCTGCGTTATACTTTATCTACTTTATCAAATATTACGTAAGAAAGCGTGCAAAGCGTGCAGTTATGTATATGTAACTGGCACAGTAAAATTACACTAGTCGCTGCTGCACAATCCACTGGTGGCCCGATCGGGATATCGATCGCCATGATCGAGATCGTTAATGCGGAGCAGTGTCGATAGCGTTTTAAGGGCACAATACATATATACACTATGGATATAAGCGACACAGGCAGGCGCAATAGCCATCGAGCCCAAAGGCAGTCGTACATCAATGATTCTTATACGACAATCAGTATCACGGGCATATGTATCATTGATAGACAGTATGGATGCTATACACATTCCTCTCGTAAATAGTAATCTTCTCCTTTGGGACTCGTTGTGCGGTTTCGGCAATAAGCTTTTTATCGTCAATGTAGTTTTACTGTTTTATGCTTACTTTAAATCACAAACCTCCTGCCAAAATTATACCGCAATTCTTACGCCGATCCACTCTCCCATCTCGGTGAGAATATGGATACACATATAATATATAAACCCAACGCTCGATCCACACGGCACAAACCAATCGACGTGCGATAAATATACTGATCCCGATTGCTCAAACGTGCCGACGACACGGCAAAAACACTCCATAAACGCTCTATTTTCTTGGCTCTGCCGTTTATTAAAGCCTGCGCTTGAACACTGACCGGTGATTTGTGCCTCAAGATTCATTTGTCTTGTGGAGTTTGCGAGTCACATCTTTTATCCTTCAACTCGCTTGTCGAGCGGTTCACATTCAGGTTTTCTGGAAAACTGCTTGAACAGGCTCTGGCGTATAAACTAACCAAATCCCGGCTTCATGGCCGATACGCCAGGAAGTAGTGGGTTTTTCACCGCTGCATTTAACGAGTTTACTTGCGCAAACAACGTATTTGACTCCTCATTTGCTGCTGCTTCAGGCTCCGACCTTGCAACTCCGCTCAAGCCACGCGACGAGGCACTAGAGCCTTCCTCTATCCTGAGCAACAGCGCGAGAGACGCGACAGCTCTCGCCTCGACTCCCTCGAGCGACGCTTCCACGCCCCGCAATACAGTGACGTCTGCAGAAAGCGCTACACTGTCCTCGGCACTTCCGTCAACGGAACAAGTGCCGCGCCTTACTCCGGACAACGAACCTGTGGCTGCTGCTAATACTGACGTCGAGCACTGGGCGTCCACACTCTCCCGGCTCTCTGACGATCCAGTGAAATCGGAGCAACGAGATCGACGGGGATCTAATTATTCTGTCGCCTCTTCTGCTTCTTCTAATTTCAGTCCTGCCCGTTCTTCACAGCTAAAGAAACCCAAAGTAGAGCAATTACCACCGGGTTTGTTTGTGGAGGGAGGACTCGCTCTGGACGCAGCTAAACAAGAACCAACGCCAGTCTCTCCAGGTCTGGAAAAGGACAGCGATTACCCGTCGATGTTTTACGAACCAGAGTACTCTTCCTTGCCGCTCGATCCGGGATCAGCAATGCCCCGATCAACTTCTTTCCATCATTTTCAGTCTTCGGGCCGCTCGGCAATGGAACAAAGCGGTTACTCTGCCAGAGGCACTGTACCAATCTCTGTGGCTTCTAATCCAATGCCGAACATGGCATCGGTTCCCTATGCCATTGGATCCGCGAGAAATACTGCTGGCAGCTCTATCAGTAATGATAGAGGCAGCAGTAAAGGCCGGAGACGTAGCCGACGCTCTTCGGTTACTGCTCTTCCTCTGACGGGGTTCCAACCCTCTCAGCGTCGGTCATCCAAGTCTCTACGATTTGACAGTGAGGAGGCAATTGACGGGTACGATGATGAAGACAATGATCCAAGCATGGGCGATGACGACGAGGACATAGAATCGAAGCGTCGACGGTTCTTGGAACGAAATAGAGTGGCTGCCTCAAAGAGCCGTCAAAAGAAAAAGCAATGGACCATGGATTTAGAGAATACGGCTCGTATTGCCTCGCAAAAATCCCAGCATTTGCAAATGATTATAGGTCGGCTGAAGGAAGAGCTTTTGCAGCTCAAAACGGAGCTTCTGCGACACCGTGACTGTGATTGTCCTGCTATTACACAGTACATCTCTCAAGAAGCACAAAACTTATCGGCAAACATGTCTTTATCGTCTTACACTGAACCTGACTCTTTGCCCGCAGATCGTTCACAGTTGCCGACCGTAGAAGAAGGTATTATGGCCCTGGACAGCGGCAGTCCACGATTGAAGCGCAAATTGGAGAGTCCTACGTTCGATTACGATAGCAATTTTACACTTTCCCGTAACGTTCCGTCTGCACAAGTTAAGCAAATTACTGTACAGGGCGGTGCGTAGTTTCTTTTGATAAAGGCACGGGCTATTGTGACAAGAAGATTGGGTTTGATTCTTTTATAAATACCGAATTTCATTCCATATGATACCTTTTGATTGAACGCTATTTTTACCTTTTGAAATGGATCTTGCTGCTCAAATCAAGATTTATTTGGTTACTGAAATATCACATTTGCGTCCAGGCTTATCTGTCTATTCCAAATTTGATCTTTTTACTGTTAAATATTTGACTTTTTTATCATGTATTTTCTCAACAACATTATCATTTTTTTCAAATACGGGCCTTTACAATCGTAATGTTCTTAAAAACAGGTTGATGCTGTTTCAACAGTTCACCAATTTTAGCAGGACCATCTTGCGAAGAATGGCTGCTTATGGAATGGCTTGATTGACCTTTTTTATTCTGCAGTATTTAAGCGTCTGTCATTTCCGCGTGGGGTTTATTTTTGGTTATACTTGTTCTTTGATTTGGTGATGAAAAAGTTTAACGGAGTTATCGGCGTTTGGTATTGTACATAGGTGATATAATGAAGAAACTTAGCAAATTAAACACGAACATATATATAGCAAATGTTCCAAGTCAGTAGCTGCAGTGATTTCAAAGAAAACTAGATCAGACCTCCACTCTGATCGTGGTAAATATTTTGGCGGGGCGCAATTTGTGAATAGCTGGATTTTGCTAGGGACAAGGATAATGAGTTAGAGCAATATTAAATTGATATTTCCATATTTCACCATTTTGATCTGCTTGTATTTACTTTAAATTTATTAAATGCGCGGTGGCTGTACTAAACACAAGGTCATACATACAAGAGAGACCACGTCGATCAGATAAATACAGAAAAACTAAAACCGCGAAGCGATTTAGAAAGATTCAGTCGCATTTTCCCCCTTTTCACCTGCTTCGTAGGCGGAATAAAAAAATGCCGTTCCTAATGGATGGATTTGGTCAAGATATAAACATGTATTTATTTATTTTTTTTATTTATTTTTTTTTTTAATCCGCAAGTTTTAAATATTTGATCCATATCTAAACGGCTTTGTCGTGATACATATAACAGCACGAGTCAAAGAATCGACCGCATGCTATATATATCCACACCAGCAGTGGGACGACACATTTTAGTTAGCTCCTCCCTTTACATATTCGACAAACTGCAAGTTAGTCTCTATTTAAAAAAAATTAAAAAATTAAAAAATTAACAAAAAAAAACAAAATAGAACAGAATAGAAGAAGATAAAAAACATACTTCATCAATAATAATAGGCCAAGCGCCTTCCGGGTCATAGCCCTCAAACGTCTCAGGATCAACGGTTGCCTGAAACTGAAACAGTTGTTGCCACGAGTCACGTGGCACAGCACGCCCCGCTTGCCTTTGCTTAACAAAATCTAACCATTTTGGCAAAAGCACCCATCCATTTAGTGAGAGTAAAAGTGTCCAATAATCACAAGCAATATCAAGAGGCAAAGTGCGGGCTCCGCCGGCAGCATTCGACCTTACAAGATCAAAAGTGGCATTGTAAACGCGTCGAAATAAATCAGTATCATGAGTCCATGTAGCACGCCAGCGATTTACTTGTATACGCATTGCTGCTTCGGTAGATACGTTCCAGCTGCTCCATCCGCTAATGAAAGAATCTCGAGGTAATTCGCCCAACGAAATTGCCCCCAGTATAGTATGGACACAGAGCGTTAAAGGCTCCTCCAAGTCGAGTCCAATTGCTTGTAAATAGGCCATTGTCGCTTCCAGTCCCATAGTATTATTGACGTCATCACTGCCCTTGTATTTTTCAAAAATTCGTTCCAGCGCTGCCTCTTCTTTGGCCTCGCCCTTGCGCTGTCGCGCCATGGCCGTTGATATTGTATGAGACTGACGGCGCTATTGACATATTTCAGGAATCTGTAAATAACATACAGGGTTAGTTAGGGTTAATTCAATCGCGTAGACAGAATAATTATTCTAATTAACTAGTCTAATTGATTATTGTAATTATTGTAATTAATTACTGTAATTGTTCTAATTTTCTGGTATAATTAATAAATATAAAATCAATGATTGCCCCGTTGAAACGAACGTCCTCTCTATTCTTCGATGCCACAAGTATCACCGCTTTTGCGCGCGGATGGTTCGAGCGAATGGACAGAAAAGAAAAACACTGAAACTGCTGCGCGGGTAATTTGTGCAGTTCATGGACCGACAGAGGTGCGAGTGCGTGATGAGACCTTGGGCCGAGCAACCCTCGAAATTATTGTAAGACCAGCAAATACTCTGGCGCCTGATCGGCTATGGGGGCGACAGTTTGAGCAACAATTGAATGCTATAATTGCACCAGCAATACTGCGGAGACAGTATCCGCGCAGTGCTATTCAAATTATTGTGCAGACTCTATACGAGGCGGACAGTAGCGCTTTTCTTATAGCGGCAGCAGTTAATGCCGTCTCGTTGGCGCTTTTAGACGCCGGCATTGCTCTACGTGGAGTACTGGTGGCTGTTGCCGAAGAAGAGGCTGTTTTCACTTACGAGTACCCGAGCGCGCAACTAGTACATTCGGGTCTGGTTATGAGGCAGTCTATTAATGCAGGCGAAATCTGGTCGCTTTCGCAAAAGGCACGGCAGCGTGCTGACAGTGTTTATGCATCCATGCAGGAAATGCTGACGGATAAATGTGCAATTGATGAGCGGTCTCTCTCGTAAACTTACAGTGATTGGGGATGTGAAATAATGGCTGATGCCAATAGGCACATTGGATGCCTAAATTAGTGTACTATATATATGTGAACAGTAAAAGCCAAAATATAATTTTAGTAGCAATTATAATAAATAAATAAATAAATTAAATCTTTACACTACTTGCACATCACTCGTATCCTGAATTTGAGTCATAATTGTGTGATCTCATTCAAAAGGCGCAATAATATATACAAAAACAAGGCCATGAGCTGCGTCTTACTACTAGTAATCCCTGGTTATCATTGTAGCCCCCTTTTAAGCAAGGTAACGATACTGCTGGCCAGAATCATCCTCCGTGACTCTTTCGATATACTCCTTCTCAATGAGTTTGCCAATTGCTCCCTTAATGTCGCCCACATTAGGCGCTCCTCGATTCTTTATAGCATCAATCGTATCTCGCACAAGTTCGGTATGTGTGATTTTCCTTCTTGCCTTCATAATACGTACAATTGCCGCTTGAATTTCAAACTCACGATCTTGCCTTATCCGCTCATGTGTAGCCCTGTTCTCTTCCTTTGTCTCCTTTAATTGAATCTGGTTTACTTTTATTCGGAATAGCCTATCCGTAAACCCTAAGTTGACGGCAAAACGATCAGTAGGTAAGATCTCCTTGCTTCCTTTGGTATTTTTCAAAAGCAACCGAGTTCGACCTAATGCAAGACTTTGTAATGTACGCTTGAGCTCCACATCAGGCAGACCCGTCTCTGCCTTTAAATCGGAATAACGCAGGCTTTTGCCGTCTGGAACAGAATTGAAGGCAAGCAAAACGAGGGCCTGGAAAAGACTAAGCACTAATTCTTTACGCCCAGCCTTGGGAAACTGAGCGCGCAGAACACAATGTGAGAGCTGGTGGCGATACATAAGCTTACGTCCTGTTTGCTGTGAAAGATAAAACGTAGAGAAAGTCTGGAGATCAGACTCCATGTTTGGCGGCAACCGAGCGGGCACTTCTGGATAAGTAGGCCAGAAGCCTTGCGATAAAACGTTCACATACAAATCCAAGCCGGGAGATAAATTTGAGACAGCTTTAGAGTTCTGGTTGTTAGTTGTTGCTACGATACGAGAATATTAAATTTATGATAAATAATAAAACGCATACCTTGAAAGACTGCATAAAGTCGTGAGAGAGCTCAATATCGCGAAATACTCCCTCTAATTTTTGTGTGAATATGGGTCCGCACTCGGCTCGTAATTTAGTCAACATACTACGCTCAGCATCGGAGCTAGCACTCTTGCCCAGTAGCAGCCGTTTAGCAAGATCTTTCTTGTAAAATGCTTCAAAAACATCTTTGCTTTGTAAGAAACGAAATATCTCCATACAGTGCTCCAGCTGTTTCTCTAAATCATTAGCATCAGTGGTGCTCGATTCCTGTTGACTGTTTCCGGTCTCAGCTGCTTTGCTAATGAGAACATTACGACTCCTTAAGGCCTCATCAATATGCTTCGCCAGCAATTCAGCAACCATAACGGAATCCTTGTTCACAAACCGTTCGAAAGCAGTACGATATGCCTGCCTGATGATGGGGTCATTGTGAAAGTAATTAGAGACGATACGCTGCGCCTGGCCATACAGCCGGAAAATGCCATCTATCAGCTCTGGACGGCCGGCAAAAGCCTTGAGCAGAGATTCGCCGTTGCTTAAAAAGTAAGCTTCAAACCGCGAACGCACCAAGTCTCGAGAACTGGGATCCGCAGCTGATCCCCGCAAAGCTTCGTACAAAAGTGACAGAGCTTTGTTGGACTTTGCACCTTCGCTTTCACTCTCAATTAAGCGGGGCAGTCCCTCCACAATAGTGTTTGCGTGAGCATCGAAAAAGGCTTTACGCACTATTTCAACCTGTTGATTTGCAAAGTCGGAATCTTCCATTGCCCACTCTATAATCTCGCGTTCTTTACGAAGACTTGCAAAGCCCAGTTCCAAATAATCCGCCGTGCTTTCTACTCCAATGGCAGAAGCAGTCTCGTTATCGAAGAATTCCCGGGTCGATGAGACTACCTGCACCTGAAAATCCAGTGTATATAGACCCAAAGTCCGTGTGAGAGCAACGTACTGCCTGATACCCGGCTCAGATCCTGCAGTCGCTAGTGCGCCCTGCCGCCTTGCTGTGCATAGTATAGCCGCTACATCTCGTAAGAAAGGTCGGGTCCACTCGTGGAATATGATTGTACGGAAAAGCTCAATCGCATAGTCTTGAATCATCATCCGACCGGGAGTGTTCATCAGGTAGGTGCGATCCAAGTAGAACAAGATTGATTTCGCTATTTCCTGCGGCTCGATTAGAATACGATACGATAGATACAATATGTCATCGCAAAATTATAATATCCGCAAGAGTATATCACACGAAAGGGCAATTGGAACAAGAACAATCTTCCAAAAAGCAAGCAAATGGAAATGAATGAAAGATAGTACGGAAGAGCCGTAAAATATAAAGGCACGACGAAAAAAAAAAGTAAATAGACAGACAGACAGACAGACAGACAGACAGACAACCAAACGGATGAATTAATTAATTAAAAAGCACAAAACAGACAGAGCAAAAAGCCATTGGCTAACAATGAACAAGCTGAGGCAAGACGTACCGTTTTCTTCACCCAGGGCAGGTAAGCTTCAGCGTATAGTGCCCTTGCTAGAGCACCAACGACTGCACTTTCGCGGCTGATGACTAACGCCAGCCGTCGCTGAAGAGCCTCAGCAGACTGCTGAAACCGCTTTTGCACGGTTGAAGCTGCTCGCTCAGTCCACGAAAGCCCCTCGCGACAATTGCCTCGACTCGCGCAGCATAAATGCTCAATGCCCTTGTATAAGCCTTGAACGCCGTGCAGAGCAAACGCGGAAGGAGGTCTCTTGAGACGGCCCGCTGCCTTTGAAACTGCCGAGACGGCAGTTACGTCATCGTCGAATATGCCTTGCAGCGTGGCATCAAGCCACTCCAAAACAGTTTCATAATACTCTGTCTCCCGTTGGCTGTTTGCTTTATTTGCTGTTGCCAAACTTGCGCCGTCCGACTTGAGGTTTCGGATATGAAGACGCCTTACTTGAGGGCCGAGACCGCCTCCTCCTTTACGCGGAGCCGTTGGCTGCGTCAAGTCAATTACGCCTGGCGGCATTATGATCGGGTGACGGTGACGGTGACGGTGCTTGTCCGGTCTATATAGCAAACGCATATTAGTAGCGTTGCGTATGTAATGCAATAAATATTACGTATATTAGTATTGTATAGTGTCGTATATTAGTGGAATTTAAACATACATACATTAATTAACTAATTAATTAATAAATATATTTATAAATATATTTATAATTATATTATAGAGCTTCGTTCAAACGGCATTCTAGTACTACTGCTGCAATTTCGACAGGATTTGATACACAAATTTATTAATCATGCCCCAACAACTAGTCCTTGTCTACCCATTGCAGGTACTCAACATCGTCGTCCGCGCTATTAGCACGACGGCATTTACGCGATAGTACTTCGTGGACCTTTGCAGCCACACCCGGTTTGTTTTCCCATTTGTCCACAAAATGGTCCACAATCTCTTGCCGAGTCATGGCCAGTGAACCGCTTTCCGCGTCGTAGCCCTGAACGTACCTCCGAATCTGAGATTCACGGGGCAAGGCATGATGCCGCCAAGGGTACTCTGTGTAATTTGCTTTGGCGGACGGAGGCCTCTCAAAGGTAAGCCTCGGAGCAAAGGCGCCCTCTGCCGGCTGGAAATAGTCACCGAAATTAACCTCTGCAATGTCCTTTACATGCCAAGATGGATCGGAGCGTCGCACTAACTTTGCCTCCACTCCTTCCACAAAATCAGGGGTCTGCATGAAATGACAGGCTACGTCATAGTCTGTGGAAAGCGCCTGGCTGATATCGTAATCACGGCCACGTTTGAGCAGTTCCAGGGCAACAGCACAGCTAATTACAGACCGTTGCCGGATAGTAGCCGCTGTCTCCTTGGCCCAGTCAGAGCCTTCAGCGTCCAATGCCCGGAGAATAGAGGGTAAATCGTTTCCTGAGAAACAATGATCAATTTCTTTGCGCATGGATCCAGAGATTCTTGCAGGCTGCTGGCCCTCAATGGGCTGTTGTACAAACTCATTCAGGGCACGATTTATTTTGCGAGTATCAGTCGTATCGAGCTCCGCCAGGCGAGTACGTACTTTATCCACATCATTGGAAGAAATATAGTGGGTAGCAACGCCGGCGAAAAAGGCTTCGTACCCGTTCAGTCTCTCACTAGTGAGAGCAAGGTACTTGCCCAAACTACCATCAAGACGAGACAGGAAAAAGCTGGTTCCAACATCGGGAAAGAAGCCAATCGTCGTCTCCGGCATGGAGAAAACAGTTTTCTCCGTGGCCAACCTGAATGGGGCGTGTACGGACAAGCCAACACCGCCGCCCACTGAAAATAATTAGTTATGAATGAAAATAAAATAAATAGACAAACAAATAAATTGGTTGATTAATTAAATTTATGTATTTGACCATACTTGTTATTCCATCCATGATTGATACGATTGGTTTCCCATACGAAGCAATTAGCTGGTCTAGAGTATACTCCTTGCGAAAGTATTCACTGGCCTGCTTCTGACCTTCTTCTCCTGTCTTTGCCAGCTCAGCGGCCGCCGCTACGTCTCCACCGGCACAGAGTGCACGGCCACCGTTACCGCTAAGCACGATAACCTTGGCCAAATCCGAGGTTTCGTATTTCTGGATAGTGTAAGATATTTGCCAAATAATCGTCGATCAAAACTATTTATTCTGGAAAGAACGAGAGGCTGCCCAGCGCTGTTGTGACGAGATGGGACAAGAGACCGAGTTGTAAGCGTACCTTGAGCTCAGGCAGTATGAGATCACACATATCGCCATTGAGAGCGTTCAATTTTCGTGGGCGGTTAAGTGCTACACCACGTAATCCCAGTTCGCTGCTGAAAAGCACGGATGCCTTTTAATACCGTTAGTAACTTGCAATGGTGGCCTTTGGGCTTACTTCAGCAGACTCTGTACTCTGGAAACGCGCATCCATAATTCGTGAGCGGAGCGGCATAGCGCGCTGCCACGGAGCACAGAACAGTATATTCTTTGAGCGAGAACACGCCTGCGCTCTTAACATCCTATGCAGCAGCCGATCTGGAGTTGCAAGGTAATATCTTTTCCAAGCCGGTGCTATTTGCTTGATGTTATTTTACAATAAATATATTTTTATATCTTTTATATAAATTATAATATATAAATTATATTAATTGAATATATTCCAATATATAATAATTTTATATTTTTGTATTTTTTACAGAGTTCGCTGTCGTAAATAATTTGTCGAATTGCAAATCTTCATGTTGAGGCAGAGCATAGCCTGCGCGCTGCTGCGCGCCGGCACTCGCACTTCGCAAGTGATCGCACAGGTACCGGGTGTACGTATGGCAGCCTCTGGAGCGGAGATGGAATATTTCTCGAGCAAGTTTGGGTCTATTGTAGACATTGCTCGATCTGATGCTAAACGTAAGGAAAGAGGAGTAAGCGCCAAAGAGAATCAAATAATCAAAAGCGAACTTGGGATGGCATATTCGCTTGAAAGAGAGTGCGAGCTCTGTGGTTCTGGACCAGTTTGATCTGAGAAGGCATATCAAAAAATAAATGTACAGCGAGGAAAAAAGATGATAAATTTATACAAAATCATACATAGCAGCATGATTGTCTAATATGCAGCGCTCCCGGTATCGTCTTCAACAGCGGCAGTAACCCTATCCGTGTTTCCTAGCATGGAACCCGTATCGGCAGCGTCTTTTCCGGCCAAATTTCTTACGACAAAAGTACGTACGGATATACTGCACAGGGCAGTTCGGTACGAACTGGATTACAACCGGTTTTCGCATGCGAGCACGTTAAATCGGTCTGAAGTCCGTGGAAGTGGTCGCAAACTCTTCAAACAAAAGGGTACGGGCCGGGCTCGGGTAGGTGATAATAGAGCGCCCAATCGTCGTGGTGGAGGTATTGTCTTTGGACCCACGCCTCGGAGCTTTCGACATCAATTGCCTCGACAGATCTACCATCAAGCAATAGCAATGGCTTTTGCTCTGCGCTGGCAAAAAGGCCAACTATATGTGGTCAACAATACATTTTCGCTGCCTTCAAAAGATGCTGAGCAGTTGGATCAGCTACTGGATAGTCAACGCTGGTCTCGCGAGTACGGGATGACGACTTTTGTGGGCTTAGAAGCCGAACCAAATTTTGAAGCTGCTTGTGCTGCTAACGATAAGCAAGTGGCTTTCAGAACAGTACGCGATACGCGTGTGTTCGAGTTATTGAAAGGCGCTCGAGTCGTTATAGAGCAGGCAGCTTTTGAGCATATGATTGCAAAGCATGGAGAAAAGTAGGCTGGGTCAAAGGTGTTTATTAGCGTAGAATAAAAATTCATAATGTTGAATAAGCATTCAATTGTGAGTATGCCGATTAGTTCATGCATTAACTCGATAGCTGAAGCTAATTTGTTGTGATATCTACTTTAATATGAAGTTGTATCGGAAACAGATTCTGCATTAGAGTACTATGCTTTGATCGCTGTACAGTCCTCTCATAACTTATTTGTTTATTTATCTATGTATGTGTGCTGTTTGTCAAATGTCAAACAATATAATTTCATCAAAATGTGCTTTTATTGAATTTTAAAAAGTGACTTTTAGCAGCCATATTTTCGCATACAAAGATCCAAAATTACACAGCATTCGCAGCGGCTGCCTTTACTTCTTGCCAAGTGGCCGGAGCCAGAGCCCAGTCAGGTACTGGCAATCCTTTGGCCGCTAGTTTCTGCTCAGCGTCTGGCTGCCACTGTACCCGGTATATGTGACCCCCCACAGCCTGCAATTTGCCCCGGGCCAACAGCGCACGTAAGCTAAAACCGTTGCGATCAAAGCTGTCAGCGCTAGGAACTGTCCAGTCATCGTTTTGCTCAAAAACGAAAAGAGATAGTCGCCGAGCTGGTCCGCCTTCCATCAAAGTCGGTGCTGTAAAAGGTGCCCATTCGTCACCAGTTGTGTAATCCACCATTGTGTTCTCCACACTCAAAGAGATATTGGACACGGCCCAAAGCAATCGAGTACTATAGCCCTGCGTGTCCAAGTCCGGAACGTCCGGATCGACAAGGCAGATAGTATACTTGTGTTGCTTGGCATCAAAGGGGACAATCTCTAATCGCGGCCGTACTAAGCTGTCCGCCACGTCAACAAAGTCTCCTACATAAATTTGCTTCCGAGCCCGTAACCACAGCTTGACATTTACACTAGGGCTCAAATGCGCCAATGTATCGGGGAGAACGCGCATTTGCTCCATGCGCTGTAATAATCGCAGTTTTCCCCGATTTTCCCATCTTTTGCGTGCAAGGTAACGGTACACGGGCTGTCGTAAATCATAGTCGCCATGATCCCAGCGCCAACGGACTTCTGGGTCATGTATCTCTGACCATACTCGCAGTTTCGTTACATTTGATTCTCGATCGCGCAGCTGCATTGCTCTACTCGGCGAGGGCGGCATTTGACGTAAATGTTGCAATTGCTCTTCTGCTTCCTTCAAAGCCTGTAATTTTTGCTCTCTGTCTTCCGCAATAATGCCTAGTGCTAATTCATATGCCCGGGTCGGCCGTACCTTGGGCAGTTGTAAGCGAGGATAAAACATAAAAGTAGGCACGGGTGGTAAAATTGCTTTTTTGGCTCGGTATTCTGGGCTCAAATCTGGCCGAGGACGTGATGGGTTTAAACCGGGTCGATCTGCTCTTGGTTTTGTCTTGCGGCCGCCTCTAGAAGCGGAATTCCGTTGCTCAAGTCCTCTGGCTAGTTCGGGATCTGCAGCGGCTGCTTTCACTGGATCGCTTGAGAGAGGAGGCACTTGATCTGAAGGCGTTTGAGTGCCAATCGTGTCGGGGTCATCAGGCACACGCCCGGATGTTGACATAAGCCGTACATTATGTGGTCCCCGATTGCTGGCGGAAAAGAGACCGCGGCAAAGCCCGGCCATTGGCGATTTCGCCATTTTTAATTTTTCTTTTTCGAATTTTCCGTTTATCTAGATATTTTTTATTTTGTAAAATAGCGTTAAAATTAGAATGATTTGGTAACTTGTTTGTATAATGGATATGATTATGAGAATATTACATGTTTTACTCTTTGCTATATGTATTGTACTATACACGCACTCTATACTGAATATCTATATTATCCCAATTCTAGCAATTATACGCATACGCAGTTTCATCACATGCTCGAATCAAACACATATTGCCAGGCCCAATGCCCCTTATTCAAGATATATTCAAGTGTTCGATTTTGTTATTCCTATCAGATTAGATGTGAAAGGGACCAAAGTTGTCTACGGCAATTTAGGCTTTATTTCTACTATCAATCAGGATTTTTCTAGTATAGGGTTTTCTATGTGGGACCCAGGTGCACAAGAGCCTTGTCAAAATTGAGACTGAATTATCTTCAGCACTGCATAATTAATTATACGATTGGCGGGGTTGTATTAAATCTTTGAAATAATTAGGCACAAACACTAGTGCATGTGAATGCCAAATGATGGTATACTTTATACAGATCCCACATGTACTATTGATTACAAATTTATAATTGTCCGATTGCGTATTTCGCAGCTTACAAATACCGTCTGTCGAAAAATACAAAACTTTTTAAACACTTGTAGTTTTCGAGTGAGGGAGATGCTTGCGGCTCCGATCGATCTTCCGAAATGGTATGAATAAGAGTTGGCGCTTTATCGCAATTTCCTTAGGCTCACGTTCGGCTTAGGCTCGAGGAGAACGGCCATCTATTACAGCCGCCGGTCAATAATTATTGCGCTCAACGGGGCGGATATACGATCATGATTGTCGGTGGTCCAAACAAGCGTAACGACTATCACATAAATGAGACTCCAGAATGGTTTTTTCAATACAAGGGGTTTGTGCCGGCAAACAACGATTTATCCCAATATTTACCATACAGGTCTATGCTTCTTAAAGTTGTTGATGATGGGGAGTTTAAGGATATTGTTATTGGGGAGAAGTGCATGTTTTTACTCCCGCGTAAGGCGCCCGTTACCCTTTTATTTCCAAGTCTACTATTCTCCTGCTCAACACGATTACTCCGTTCGTATCTTTTTGTAATTTATTCATTTATCTGATTCTTTTCCTCTTGCACATAAGCTTACTTGTCAGCCCGTGTTCCCCATAATCCGGTAAGATTTGCGGACACGGTGGGCATTGTTGTGGAACAAGATCGGCCGCAAGAATCTTTTGACCGTATGCGGTGGTACTGCCCGAACTGCCGAAGCGTCGCTTTTGAAGACGCTTTTCATTGCACTGATTTGGGCACCCAAATTAAGGCGGCAATACAACAATTCGAAGCCGACAGCGACCGTCACACTTGCAAACAATGTAGCACTATTGTTACCGCACGCTAAAAGGATAAGAGCTCTGGTAATGAGAGCTTCAAAAATAAAGCAAAAGAGAGCGGTGCTTGTCCTTGTATTTGGTAGCTGCGTTTAGATATGTATCATCAATATATGAGAGCGTTTGTCGGGCGGTTTTTATTAATGTTTAGCAAGCGTTTACATGTTTTGCGTTTACATTGAGCGAAAAACAATCCCATCTTTGCTTGCAAAACGTTGTCTTGAGGAGCAATGACGGATCGCGTTCTTTTTGTATTCTGTATTTTTATGATGTCTTCAATTCTATACCGCATACAAATATAATCTTTATGGACTCTTGTTGATTTTACTGTCGCAAATCCATGTGTAAACTCCAATCCTTATTTTACCTTAAAAGTAAATATGTATCCATCGCATAAACCCAAATATTCATCTCAACTCATCAGCGCGCACAGCTCGCTATGCATCTCACGAAAGACTTGAAGCCATTAATTTTAGTCAGAGGCCTTAAGCATTATTTTAAAGTATACCCATAGTGCCCGCAAGTAAAGCCAACATTGATACTGCTATTGCTAAATGCGCAGTAGGCGCTGACAACCGTGGTGCGGCACTGAAATAACTGGGAATTACTGGGTTTGTCACGTTACTAGTCTTACTGCCAATTCCACCAACGACAACCGGGCTTGTAGTACTGCTGCCTGATTTAATAGAGAGCATCGGAGGCTTCGTCGTGCCAGTCACGCTGCAGGCGAGTACAACTGTATTGTAAACCGTACTCGTAACGCGGACGGTGCTTGGCAAGGCCGGGGCAGAATGATAGGCAGAAGAAGTTGTTGCGACATACTTCAAAGGCGCAGCCACACGAGAAGACGAAGAAGGCAAAGACAGAGACTCTGCTACAGGAGTGGCCGCACAAAGGTCACAGGTTACGGTGGCGTAGTGTGTTTCGGTGGTTGTATAATGGAGATATAGTCCTGGCGGCAGATTTCCATTTACCGAGCTTGCTGGTGTAGCAGCAGTCAGGGCTGTTTGATTTTTTGACTTTGCGCAGGCAGGGCAGTCAGTTTGGACGGCAGCCCGAACGAAACGGCCAGCAACAGTCTCGACTTCAATAGACTCATTAGGCTCTAGAGGTGCCGCAGTTGAAAGGACAGAATCAGGACTGTCATTACTATCATCTTCATCATCGTTGATAGAAGCAGAGTCCAAAGGCTGAGCAGAAGCAGCGTCAGACCTTTGAATGGAAGCGTCTGGCAATGGAAAAGAACTGGCAACTGGGGCAACTGCTTCAATCGTCGTAGTCGGACTGATAGTCAAAGACGAAGCTGTAAGCGAAGAAGTTGTTAAAGACAGACCATTGACGAGAATTCTATGGCGCGCACAAAGGTCGCGAACATAGTTGAATGTATTTTGCACATTATTACTGCAGGCACCGTCTAGGCAGGTTTGCAATAGTGCTTCGTTTGGGCAAAAACAAGGGCCATCAGAGGCAGAACAATTTGATCCGAGTCTTTGCAAACATGCCCTTAGACACGCAGGCGCTTTACTGGACGCGTCCTGTGCTGCAGTCACACTGACTAGCAACGCTGCTGCTGTGATAATATGGCCAAACATTGCAACAAGTTATCAATAATAAATCAAGATGGGTTCAAGAGAGAAGTAAAACGTGTTCCCAAAGATGTGGAGACCGATAGGAATTAAAAGAGCGGATAGAAAAGAGCGTCAAGAGGAGAAGAGAAAGTAGAGAAGCACAAGAGGCGCAAAGCGCCTCTATTATACCACTCGATATGGGCAGGGATAAAGTCATCGGGGCAGTTTGAATCTCCTTTTCCCTTCCTTTTTGATTTTCTGTCAGACTTGAACGTTATGTGGCCGACCGTCTGGATCTGGATTCGGGTAGAGCTAATCTGATTTTGCGTTTCAAAGACGCGTAAAAAATGCATTCGCGTGCGCATAGTAAAGTTCACTATTGCTATTGTCACGCGGTGATCATACAGTGGGGAACGCTTGTACCAAGTAACGTAATGTGCATTAGCGTGGGAGCGGTATGTTCAGTACGGGATCCCTGATTGAAAAGCATTATTACTTGAACGTTATGTTGTGTGATCATTCCCGGCTTTAATGCGGGGGTATACTTTGTATTGCAGATATGCCTACCTGCTTATTCTACAATGCTATATTAGTGATGCACCTGCCGTACCACAGCAATCGCAATCACGATAGCATGACTGTACAAAGCGCTAACAGCAAAGCATCGCATTTATGATGGACGGCGCATAAACAAAACATATTACGACACGACTCTGAATAAACCTGTATATTAAAATATCTACCGTACAACAATAAACTACGCCCCTAAACCGTAAAATATAAAAATTATGTATGTATCCTTCACTGTCTGACGCCAGCAAAGGGTTTCGTAGGCGTCTCTGGCGAAACAAGCCCTAAGACCATCCGTTCCTGAGAGGACATTTGATAATGACGACGATTGCTGTTGTTTGGTGAAGCAGGAGAAGAAAGCAAGACAGAATCACTGAGGAAACTGTTGCCTTCAACCTGGGGAAACGCCTTTGTCATACCGTCTGGTGACAAAGGCGCTACTGCCGCCTGGAGACTATTGCATGATCGTCTCATTGGCTCATCGTCCGCCAGCATTGCTGCCCAGGCAGGATCTCGCATGGCCTCCTCGTCCGTGAAAAAATCAGAAGAAAGAAAAGGCGTCTGTTTAACGGAACAAATACGCTCGTGGTCTTGTAAATTATGTTTTGACCGGAAAATCATTTTGCACGCATCACACTGCATACGCTTAGTATGCAGCCTGTACCTTGAACCACGCGCCATGCCACGCGTCATTGTACCACCATTGTGGCACCCACCAGGCGATGAAAGAGGGCTATTAATTTCTCCTAGTCGAGGAGTCATGGGGGCAGTTTCGTTAGCCAGTGGTGAGCTCATTAGTGCTGGATCGGGATCTACAGAAGTTGGGGCGCTTGCCACTGCTCCCGCTGGTTCCAAGCCATCAGCAGAAAAGGCAAAACAGGCACGACCTTCACGAAACCTTTGGTGCCTTTGATAAGCACGTTTAACGGCAGTTCTTGCGTCTAAATCTTCTCCAGTAATATTCATAAAGGAAGATTTGCCTCCATTATCTTCCGCATCAGCTCCTTGAGCACCAACTTCGTCTTCCTCCTCTTCACCGCCCTCATCATCTGTAGAGCTTTCGCTATCACTTGCTCCTTGTCTATCTCTCACAATTGAAAAGTTATTGTCTCCAACGGCTTCGTCTGGGCTTGTATAAGGGGAAGGTAAACTCGAGGGCTCTTTACCATTCTCACGTCCGATGAAAATAGATCCCAGTCTCATTGTATCATCAGCATCAGCATCAGGACTGTCATCCTCTACGACTTCGGCCTCTGGTTCATCCGCCTCAACTTCTCTGGAACTATCTATTAATTCTTTACGTAAATCAATCGATAGTCGAGACGCTCGAATCATTGCTGCTCCTTTGCTTGTAGCTACAAGCGAAGCGGATGCAAGTCGGCTTTCCCTTCGGCTTCTTGCCGCAGCAGCTGCTGCTGCCTGAGCCCTACGATTCTCCAGGATTTTTGTCATTAAACCGCCTTTATCAGTTCGGCCTGCGGAAACGGCTTTTGGCGCTGCTGCTTCACTACTCTCTAGCATATCAGAACTGCTTCCAGTCTCTTCAACAGTAGCTGCCGGTTCACCTGCCCAACTAGCGGAACGTTGCATTTCCCTGAGTCCAGCTTCGTCGACCGGAATACTCTGCTTAACCAGCTCAGCGTTTCCGTTTCGTCTTACTACGAAATCCACACTGACCACAGTGGGCCGACGATGTTGAGGTCTGGAATCCGTCAAAACACTCGGATCGACTGAATCGTTGGGTGAAAGAAGCGAAGGCGGAGAGCTGAACAAGTGCCAATCGCAAAACACAGACCTCGAATCCCGGTGAGGGCTGACTTTGGCTTTGTACGTAACTGGCGATGAAACAGACCGTTCCATTAAAACCGCACTCGAGCCGAATTTTCGTTTCAGTTGCCTTGAAGGAACTGCAGCCGTCTGTGCACGTACCGCCCTTGGTCTCTCCAGTTGCGGTGGATCATGTTGGCCTCCTTTGTCATTGTTTCCGTGGCTTTTGGACAAAAGTGAATTTTCAGTCTTACTAAAAACATGCACTGCTGAATCAACGATCCTTGTCTGACCTGCAGACTTGGTCGCGCTTGAATAATTGCTTTGCTCAGTAAATTGCTTGCTTTTCGAGCCACTAACAGGACTGGTCCGCTTACTCATCCCGTTTGCTTTATTCGGTTTTGCATGGGAATCAGCAGCAACGGCAGCTGCTCGAGCTGCAGCTGCTCGAGACGCTGGAGTCGAGTTAGGAGGGTATTTTCTCGGCCGACCTCTGGCACGGGGGACAGTAGATGCAATGCCAGAGTCGCTAAGCGACGACTTTGTCGGTATAGTTGACATTGTGCTGCTGGTCGCTGTGTGAGCGAATTCTTTGACGCTTTCACACTGATCAGAAACAGTAAAGGCAGGAAATCGTTTGTTCCACCAGACTCAAGAGATTATTTACCGCAAACAAAGCAATGACTCGACAATTAAAAATTAATTGATTTGAAAAGAGAAAAAGGAAATAAAAAGGCAGAGGCACAGAGAAATAAAGGAAGAGGGTAAAGATCAAGCTGAAATATGTAGCAGTTCAGTAAATGGTCCGCAAGATAGAAAGGAGTAAATCTAAATCGAAAGAGGCCGATAACTAATTACACTGCGATATCACAGGTGACAACCCCAAAGTCCAAAATGATGGCCCAATGATCCACTAGGGCAAAGATAAACTTGATCCAACGTATTATTCAGATACAGCTTGACCTATAAGATCAGTCAAAAAACCGAGGAAGCAAATTAAGGAGATAATAATAGTGCTCAGGTGTACACCCCTTGACAGACGGTAACACTTTCAACACAAAAGTGAGGCCGTTTAGACCCAGTCCTTTCAAAGTAGTGCAATTCAAGCCTTTGACAAAACCTTTTTACATCAGTTTCTTCAAAATATTCAAGTATCTAGCCACAGCAATATGGTGAGTATGTACACTCGGCCCTTCTGGATACGATTACAGAGATACGGCAAAAGACAAAGGTAACAAGGCACAACGGCTCTTATTGATCGACTTGGCTATTGCATTGCTTGATAATTAAAAGTAACGGCACTAAATTAATATAGGCGTTATGGGTAAAGAACTGACTAGCGCGTATTTACTTACCCATTCACGAAATGAGGTATAGCCAAGGTACGACTTAAAATCGAGCTACGTGTTCTGTCTATAATCCACAAACCGGGTTTAATGACTAATCAACTCTTGAGTCAGACAAATTGCATATTTTAGAACGTTAGTGCTGAAGACCCTATTTATTTATTTATTTCAAATCTTTTCATATGTGTTGATTTGATCGTCACCTCCTTCAAATATCGACTCTTTCTATTGAGTTGAAACAAACGTATACTTAAGTAGGTTTTTAAATGTCACTTATTGTTAGGAATATATATGCTACGCCTCTAGGTGTTGAAATATGAATCTATTATCCCTTCATGTAATGTTCGGTTGTTAGGGAGTCGCTATTTATGCCGCTATGAACGGTTAATATAGCGACGAATGTTAGAGCCGTGAATGCTATAACTTTTGGATTAATGAAATCTACTCTTAAACTATGTAAAACTGTTAGACAGCGGAATTGGACTCACTGTTGCAACCGTTTCCCTTTCTTAACAGGTCATTGGAAATGGCAACTTCCGGACAAACGGCTTACCGAGATACTTGGAAGCAGGAAAACAATCACCATGTCATGATCCTCGCCTTGGCGAGTTCCTGACAACCGCGTTGGGAAGCGAGGGGCGACGCCTGCAGTCGGACTTGGGATGTCCGCGCGTCGCAAGCTTCGCCAACGCGGCCCAAGACCAGTCGGCGCGTAACGCGATGGTCTTGGGACGTAGAAGTTGTCTTAGTGCGCATGTAGGTACGCGCACTAAGCCAGCTTGGCCCACGGGAGCGAGGGGCTCCATGCACAATGTGCACGGACCTCGCTTCCCGTTCTCATTCTCGCACGCTAGCGAGTGCGACCCTTCGCACTCCGCTAGCGCGAGAACATTCATAGTTATTTCCATAGTCTAGTTTAGGTTGAGAGCTTCCCGCTCTAACTTGCGCGACCTTCGCACAAGTTAGTTTGGGAAGAGTAGTTTAGAGTGCGAAGGAGCATCCGCTCCTCCGCAGCTTAGTTTAGTTTATAGTTGCCCGTGAAGGGCGAGAGGCCTTCACGGGTTGATTATCTCAAAGTGGGAGTAATATATTATATTACTCCTGGTAAGCCTTACAATAATCGCTTTCTGTTCCCTTGATTTCTGTAATTCCTTTACTTCTATTTAGACTATACACGACCGGTCTCCAGCGGTTGTAGTTGTAAGAACCGTCTTACAACAAGCCAGATCGTTTTAATAGAGACCCGACAGATTTTGTTGTACCGGATATATTGGAAGAAACAAATGAATATGAAGTGGATCATATTGTGCAACACAAAGGACGCGGTCGCGGAATACGATACTTAGTGCATTGGAAAGGATATGGCCCAGACGATCGCACTTGGGAGCCATACAGCAATTTAAGTCATGCACAAGAGGCTGTTGCCGATTATCATGCGAAAAGGAAGACTTTAGCGTCTTAACTTTCTATTACGCTATATTGAATCACTTGAGTTAGCGTGCGTGCTAACACTGACGCTATATATAAAGTCAGCACTAATATTTTATTTTGATTATTACCTGCAATATTATTATTTTCGGTTACTTATATATTGGATTACTTACCAATAATTTATTTTTATTTGAGGACGAGGAAAATTATTTCACTCTTAGCGGAAACCAAGCACGACAGCAATGTCGAACGCCTCGTCCCCAACACAATTTTTTGACGCTTCGGAGACCTCACCAGTTCAGGGGGGAGGTAAGCGACGACGCAAAGGCATGGGACCGATTCCCTGCGATCTTTGCGACGCACGATTTTATCGCGCCAGCGAACTTTCGAGACACGAGCACACGCACAACAAGGTGCTAAAAGAAAGTTTACAGTTATGGAAAAAGAACGCAGAAAATGCCACAAACTACGACTTGGGCATTTCGATACTACAAAGGGCTACACAAAAGAAGCCACAGATATGCGAACCAGAGACGCATGATAACGAAAAGTTTGCCGAAAACGTTATCAAAGATCTTCTACATGGAAGTCCGTGCAGCTTTGCAAAGACGAACGTCCGCGAATTGGACAACGAAGTCCATGTTTCTAACTTTGTACTACAATTCTTTACATCAAAGACCGATGGAGTTGCGGCGTACAACATTGTCCCGAGTGAGGATATGATGAGGCTACTTAAGCCTTTCAAAGAGCATCAAAATCTAGCTTCTCTTTGGCTGTCTGCTGCATCGCCAGCGCCTCTTATAACCGATGTTCATGCCGACAACATTCTTTTGGCCAACACAATTATGTGTCTTTCTGGCAAGAAACTTGTTTTACCTGGCCACCGACGGATGAGAACTTACGTCTGTTTGGACCCAGACACCGTCGCCACGGGGATCTATTCTTACCACTAGCGATTCGCTCTCTGTGCGGCCTCAAGTTAACATTCTTGACTGCCGGGAAAGCAATGACAATGGAACCGGGGACGTTACATGCGGTAATGACCCTCGAGAACTCTATTATCACTGGGTACTCGTTTGCATACACTCATTCGCGTCTCAAGCGTCTAGCCGTGTGGGATGCTGAGAGTGCAAAAGGAACGGATTTGGAACTTCAAGTTGAGAACGAGCACCAGGAAGCAATTGAAGTTTACCGAGCCACTCTTCCTGCTTATTACAACGCGAAAAAGAAGTTTATTTATTCAGGCTTACAGTTGTTACGCCTCGGGAGGGGAGAGTAGTGTTACGATTTAATTTATTTCTATATTGTTATTGCGTCTTCGATAGCACCGACGCTATTGAAGCGCTAGTCTATTATTTGTTTGTTGTCTTTATTTAATATTTAATATTTATTATTTATTGACTATTATTGTTCTGACTGCTTTTACTTGTTAGTTTGTTTAATCGTTTAAGTAGTTAGTGTTTCTAGAATATTCTACGTAGCGAGGATATAAATAGAGGTCCTGCTTCTACTTTTCTCGCTACGTGTAATCGAACTTTGGGGAGACCCAATCTATTAAAACCCAGTTCTATCTCTTAATTTCATCATAGTCCCAGAGCCGGCGTGAAATCCGGCAATTGGGTTCTCCTTTAGGCTTTCGCCTTCAACAACCATAACAAAGTAAGTGATTCAACAGACGATGAAAACATAATTACATCTGCCAAAAACGAGGACGTTCTGGAATTGGACATTACAGAAGTTGCCTCAACTGCAACCAAGATACCAGAAGATAATCAGGAATTTAAAGATGTATTTGGCGAGCAAGAACAATTGGAACTACCGCCACACCGCTCATACGATCACGAAATCGTATTAGAGAAAGATGCCAAGATCCCATTCGGACCAGTTTATGGAACTATACCGAAAGAACAAGACTATCTACTGAAGTACTTGGAAGAAAACTTGCAATCAGGATTTATTCGAAAATCTAAAAGTCCTGCTGCATCACCTGTACTATTTGTACCGAAGAAAGACGGTGACCTTAGACTCTGTGTCGACTACAGAGCTTTAAACAAAGTTACAGTAAAGAACCGTTATCTTTTGCCGCGCATTGATGGACTTATCGATAAGTTAGCGCAGGCCACCCACTTTACTAAACTAGATTTGCGAGGTGCATACAACCTCATCAGAATCAAGAAAGGAGACGAATGGAAAATAGCATTTCGAACTCGCTATGGATTATTTGAATACCGCGTAATTACAAATGCACCAGCGACGTTTCAAAATTTAATGAATGACATGTTTCGAGATATATTAGATGTCAAAGTTTTGGTTTATCTAGACGACATTCTAGTATATAGCAAGACCCTTGAGCAACACCTTCAGGATGTTCGCGAAGTACTTTATCGCTTACGACAACACACTTTATATGTGAAACTAGAAAAATGTGAATTTCACAAAGCTACCGTTGAATTTCTAGGATATATCATATCAAAAGATGGATTGTCAATGGCAAAATCGAAAACAGAGCCAATACAAAACTGGCCACAGCCAAAGAATGTCAAAGACGTGCAAATTCTTTTAGGTTTCTGCAACTACTATCGCCGCTTTATCCCGAATTTCTCGAAAATTGTATTACCAATAACTGAGTTACTCAAGCAAAAACCCGCATTCGCTTGGACCGCCGCTCAGAGCGACGCTTTTAGCGACTTGAAAAAATCATTTCTAAAAAATGTTATGCTTGATCATATTGATAACAATTTGCAATGTGTCATTGAAACAGACGCTTCAGACTTTGCTTTAGGCGCCTGTCTACGACAACAAAGCAAAGACAAACGACCTATCGCCTTCATTAGTAGAAAGCTACTATCAGCAGAGCTAAATTACGACATTTACGACAAAGAACTTTTGTGTATTGTGTGGAGTTTACGCACATGGCGTCATTATTTACATGGCTCACCACATCCTATACTGATCTACAGTGATCACCAAAACCTACAAACGTTTACAACATCAAAAATACTCACCAGACGACAAGCCAGATGGGCTGAGATCTTAGCTGAGTTCGATCTTAACATTATTCATCGAAGAGGTCAATTAAACATACCTGCTGACGCATTGAGCCGCCGCTCCGACTTAGCAGATACTACGGATATTGAATATCAGAAGATACGATTAAAACCACTGCTTAAACAATCGCAGTTTATCGCAGTAAACACCGTTGAAGAAAGCAAAACATTTGTGCCACCCGAGAATCGACAAGAGATTCTAGCAGCGTGTCATGATCACCCGCTATCTGGTCATTTAGGAATCAATAAAACCATTGATCTCGTCACCAGAAATTACTTTTGGCAGGGAATTCACCGCGACGTAAAGGAATACGTACAAGGCTGCACTACTTGCACCCGAAACAAGGTCTCCAGACATCGCCCTTATGAACTGCTGGTACCACTCTACATTCCCGACCGCCCTTGGAAGTCTATTTCTATCGACTTTATTGTTAAACTGCCTATTTCTAAATCCTTTGACCGATTTTCAAAGATGGCTCACTTTATACCAACAGTCGAAACAATTACATCTTTCGATCTCACGCACATTTTCATCAACGAAATTATCCGCCTACATGGAATCCCAGAAAACATCGTATCGGATCGTGATCCACGATTTGTCAGCAAATTTTGGAATTCACTAACGCAACAACTTGGTGTTACACTACGAAAGTCAACCAGCCACCATCCCCAAACAGATGGCCAAACGGAACGACTAAATCAAACTTTGGAACAGTACATACGCTGTTATTCTAATTACCAACAAGACAATTGGTCTGATTTGCTCCCTTTTGCCGAATTCGCTTACAATAATACTATAAGCGCGAGCACCAAACAAAGCCCATTTTTTACTTGCTACGGTTATCACCCAAGAAGCGTTTTTACACCACTGCAGACGCCGAATGAATCTGCTAACAAACTTGTTATGGATTGGAAAAACCACTTTAATTCTACACAATCTATACTCAAACAATCAGTTCAAAGAATGAAAGATTTTTATGATCGCAAACGACTGGAAGCACCCAAATTCAACATTGGCGACTTAGTTTGGATACGACGAGAACACATTTTATCTTCAGGACCAAGCCCAAAGCTCGATCATGTTTTCCTCGGGCCTTTTCCCATTATAGCTACAGTTGGCCCAGCCGCTTATCGCATTGAATTACGATCCATCCACGCTGCAAGAAATGAGATAACACTAGTGGCCTTGAGAACGATTTGGTTCAATGCGTTGTCAATAATCTGACATGGTGAACGGGACGTTAGATCTTTGAGGAGATCTTCACACTCGATGTCGACCGTATCGTAGGCTGCTTCATGGAGAGCTGTTTGGCGAGTGTTAGCGTGCGCAAATCCATACGCAGTGTACAATTTAAAACCTAGCCGATTGGGCTCCGCCAAAAAGCTACGTCCTCTCGACGAGCATGCGGATAACACGACAAACTGGACGTCGGTCCTTACACCAGCAGGGACTGTAACAGACGTACACATTGATCCCATCATGTTCGGAACAGTCGTCTACGGTGTTTTCGGAACAAAAATGATTCTAACATGGCCGCCCACACCAGAGAATCTTTCCTGGTTTGGACCAATGTCGACAAAATCATCAGTTTGCATTGCGCGATGCCATCATCTACTTGCGCGGCCTGAAGTATTATATTCTCTCGGAGAATAGGTCAATCACTTTTCCACCAGGCACAGTCCACGGTGTTATCGCAATCACCGACTCTGCGCTGATGGGATACAACTTTGCCGTACTCGACAAGGACATTACGAGACTTATCGAATGGGACGCAAACTTCGCAAAGGGTAAGGCTGAATTGACACGCGATGCGGTTGAAGAACATCGTGTTTGTCTTCGGCATTACGAAAAGGTTTTTAAGTCTTCTTTCTCTTCTTTTTCTTTTGATTTCAACAAAGGACTTCGACTTTTGAGAGGGGAGTGATGTTAGGGCAGAACGTTTACTTAGCAGTAGTGACTGCGAAGTAAACAAAGTATATAGGCTAGCGTGAAGAGCTTCCGCTCTTCACGGGTTAACTTAATATATTTTCTTCCTTCATATTTGTGTTTGTGTTACTTGTAATCCCTCTTCGGCCTAAAGTGCCTACAGTGTCCTGGGCGTTCTTTACACCCTTGTGGTTAAACTATGAGAAAACTATTCTAGAACTATCTAAGCCACATTAAACAAATAACTAAAAGTAATTAAAGTAATAAAGTGAAAAGTAGAATAAGACTCGTCGCTATATCAACCGTTCATAGCGGCATAAATAGCGACTCCCTAACACTTGCCACTACGCAATTCAAATCATATCCCTTGAATCGTATTTTTGCCATGTGTCGGCTAATACTTCTTGATTCTTGTAACCCCGAACCCTACCGGACTACCGGAGTTACCGCTTACGCCGAAGTTCCGATACGGAACTTCGTAACTAAAACTAATCTAAACAACTATGAACTACCGAAGTCCGTAATCGGTACTTCGGTCCGAACAAACTACGAACCATCTATAAGAAAGCCGGAGGCCCGAGCCTCCGAACAGCCGGGTTTCACAAGATGCCCCCTCTCAGCTCCGAGCTCCCGATCGGAGGAATTTCGGCACGTCGGTATTTCGGTATTTCGGTATTACTTATTTTTTAAAAGTAATAGATTGGTGTTGAAAACATTTTCACCTTAGGCAAACCGACTAGAAACCAACCACAACATGTTGACTGAGATTATTGATATTGGTAAGCAAGTTAACGCATACTTCTAACCTCATTAGAACCTTCCGCGCTTGCCACCACGCCGTGTGAAAATTGTGTCCGCCGCGGATTTTCTGTTATGGGTCACAGTTCTGTGCTGAGTAAGTCTGAATAGGTTTGGCCAGTAACACGATGGCCGTGCCAGGGAGTCGGAGTAGGAGAAAGCAAATAGATTTAAACTCAATTAAACTCGTAACTTTAAAACTTCAGTAACTTCAATAACCGTCAAATCTCAATAGGCGGCGTTGAAGGGCCTATTTATAGACTTGACTACTGACTAAACTAACAAGTACTATAGAACACTATAGAACTTTCTACGAACCGTGAGCTCAAGTTAACGGAAATACCGCAACTGAACTCTATTAGCGTTGGAAAACGCTAATTAATGTCATGCCTATGACAATGAACGAATTGCTGGATTAGAATTGCTTCGTTAACAATTTCTAGATCCATCGATCTCAGTTTGAGCTGCGTTGCATATTGACTAATGCTTCTTGTTCCTTGAGTAAAAGTAACAAATTTGCTGTAAGCTCGAGGTAGGTAATCATTAGGAACAATACTGCGTTCCAGATGATTAAGCATTTGATTGGCTGTTAGGCCTGTATTGTCCCTGAGTTTTTCAGCATAAATAGCAGCGCTGGAGTCAAGAAACATGCTGATCAAATCGATATCTGAAATGCTTATAGCGTTTGCTCCAGTTTTGACATATGCCAGCCATTTCACCATAGTATTTCTCCATGATTGAAATTCCCTATGAGTCATTGGATGGCCATTAAGCTTTGTAGGCTCGGGAAGTTTGAATTTGAAATCCATATTAAGTTATTTAATAAATTTATATTAAGACTTAAAATAGTGTATTAAAGTATGGTGGTGATTGTTTTCCTTCTTCCAAGTATTTTTTATAATTCGCTTCAATTTTGTTTGGATCCTCGCCCTTGAAAAGACGAATCCTAAATCGGTCCTCAACGATACTGTACAACAAATATTTCGTTTTCTTTTTATTGTGTAATTCTTTGATACGTTTAGCCACCAAGCAATTATAAGTCTCTTCGTATTTCACTCTGGCAGCGGCCTTGCTCGTCCAATGGGCTTGCTTGTCAAAAATTTCCTCTTCGGTTAATGGTGGTCTGCTTGGAGCTTTGAGTGGCGTCGAAGGTGTCGGAAGAGGGGCCGGAATCGGGGTCGGAAGTGGTTTCGGAAGAGGTGTTGGAAGGGGTTTAGAAAGCGTTTCAATTTTCTTACGCTCCTTAAAAGCCTCTGAACGGCGAGCGTTTCTTTCTCTTCTCTTTGACAGCTGAAGAGTCAAGCTGGAAGAGGTTCGAACACTCTGGTCGGCAGGTCCAGACTCAGAGTTTTGTTTTCGCTCCTTGGATTCCGGGTATTGACGGCTATGTCCAGTCAACACCTTATCCTTAGGAGGATCGGTTTTCGCCTGGCGCAAAAGATTTGCAAAAGGCTCAGAGAAAACGTGTCGATAAATCCGTCGGCGTTGTCCAGACGGGGGAGTCACTGTCTTGGTTAGCAGTGAAAAAATTTGTTAGGTTACAGAGGTACACTCACTGTTGTAACCTTATTTATTAAATAAATAAAAAAAATAGACTTGTTTCTAAACTATGGGATAGGTCCTCTATTTACAGACTTGCCAAGAGATAGGGTAGATATCCTATCTATGGCATGATCCAGTAAATGGCGTGATTGCCAAGAGTTTTTTATGCCAAGAGTTCTCACGCCAAGAGATAACAAGAAGATAGCTTCCCAAAATAGATTCTTTAATGATGATTAGGGTTAGTTAGGGTTTAATTATTATTTGATAATCTTAAGTCATATTGGATTAATAATTATAATCTTTAATTAAAGTTTTCTATTTTGGGAACACTTTTTTTATTATTACACCTATTTTTTAACAAAGGAGGCCGAATTGGCGGCCGCCAGGTCCAAGGAAGCGGCAAGGGCCAAGAAAGCAAGGGCGAAGGAGGCCGAATTGGCGGCCGCCAGGGCCAAGGAGATTGCCAGGGCAAAGGAAGCGGCAAGGGCGAAGGAGATCGCAAGGGCGAAGAAGGCCGCCAAAATTAGGATCGAGTTTGCAAAGGCTTGCGAAGGGTATGGGTTACTTAGGTTAGGGTTAAACTCCTATTATATTGAGGGGCAGAGTTGAGGTTGAAAACGCCAGAATTGTTAAGAATGGAGGTTGGGTGTTGTTGAAAGTGTTGACACAACGTCTGTGTCCGGTTCAGTGTCATCACGGTCAGTAAACACGCTGAATTTCCAGCAGGGGGTCGTCAGGAAAACTTGGTGTTACTAAACTCATACTAATAAAATTAGTTAATAATAAAAGGCTCTGAGGAATATGTTTTACACTTCGCAATATTAAAATCTACAACTTGTAGTGTCCACGTGTTTAAGAGAAATAGTCTTGGCTTTTAGCTGTAGCTCCCTTAATGTTACGATTTAATTTATTTCTATATTGTTATTGCGTCTTCGATAGCACCGACGCTATTGAAGCGCTATATTATTATTTGTTTGTTGTCTTTATTTAATATTGAATATTTATTTAAATATTTACTTATTATTTATTATTTATTGACTATTATTGTTCTGACTGCTTTTACTTGTTAGTTTGTTTAATCGTTTAAGTAGCTAGTGTTTCTAGAATATTCTACGTAGCGAGGATATAAATAGAGGTCCTGCTTCTACTTTTCTCGCTACGTGTAATCGAACTTTGGGGAGACCCAATCTTTTAAACCCAGTTCTATCTCTTAATTTCATCATAGTCCTAGAGCCGGCGTGAAATCCGGCAATTGGGTTCTCCTTTAGGCTTTCGCCTTCTACAACCATAACACTTAACCTTTACCTAGTGGACCCTTATCGAAAGGCAACGTGCTATCTGCCGCCTAAGGGGATTACTCGCCGCCGTGGCTAGACTCAAGCCGCTAGTTACCTAGTTGCGGGCCGACCCGTAACAACTGGAAAGCATTATTAGAGACCGTGTCACAATTTTGTCTCTGATTAAAACTCCAAATTTGGGGAAAGAATTCGAAACGTTCCCATTAATTGAACTAAAAAATAGGTATTATTAAGCAATGTCTTTAGAATCCAATATAACAGTCCTATCCAAATATTTTATTCGGATCAAGCTCCTAAGCTGCTCAAAGCGGGAATATATCTTAAACTGCATGGGGCAGAACATTTCACTTCTGGTACAGGAATACACCAACAAAACGGCAAAGCGGAGCAAAATATAAGGTCGGTAAATAACATTATACGATTCCTAATGCTACGTGTTATGAGTTCCAGTTCTGTGCTGAGTAACACGATGGCCGTGCCAGGGAGTCGGAGTAGGAGAAAGCAAATAGATTTAAACTCAATTAAACTCGTAACTTTAAAACTTCAGTAACTTCAATAACCGTCAAATCTCAATAGGCGGCGTTGAAGGGCCTATTTATAGACTTGACTACTGACTAAACTAACAAGTACTATAGAACACTATAGAACTTTCTACGAACCGTGAGCTCAAGTTAACGGAAATACCGCAACTGAACTCTATTAGCGTTGGAAAACGCTAATTAATGTCATGCCTATGACACTACGCGCTGAACTTCACTAGAGTTATGGTGCGACGCTAGTCTTGTGGCCGCTCTTTTATTTAATTCTACTATGCGCTATGAGATGTGAGTAGCGATTACCATCCCCTACCGTGCAGTCTTCTACAGCCAGCCTATTCTAAGTCACACACTGCCGTTTGGATCCGATTGCATTGCCTATCGTGTACTATATATGAGAAAAGTCTCTTCTCAGAAGTCGGATATAAGGCAATCTACCTACGACTAGTAAACATGACTCTCGATGTTAGGGGGTGACTCAATACAAAGTAATCTTAAGTCGGCCAAGATCACACGTTGGCCTTGACAGGGAGTAACAAAGGATAGGCAGATAGAAGAACTAATCTCAAGACACTTATATTAAGCGGAACCTTGGTTGTTGTAACGCCCCGAACCCAGTAGAAGAACTCCTCGTCTTATACTTGGGCTCGGCTCGTTACTTGCCGAAGATCCCACTCTACGAAACTATTAAAGTAACTAACTTATTGCAGAAGTGCTAGAGTCTGCGCTCCAAGCGCTACTCTAAGCAACTTCCTACAATACAACTAAATAAACTAACTAACTAAACTACGAAGTTGCTTACTCAAGTGCTCCCAGCACCTTTCTAAGCAACCCCTGACATTACTCCCACTCCAAGACAGTAAGTCCCGATAACACTCTTTTCGCTGTCCCTGGTAGATCCGTCCCGTAGACCTCTCTGTAAAACTCCACCATAGTCCGGTGTTCTTGTATCACTACGCTTCTGATCCCTGGTCTCTTCTGGGCTAACTTGGCTTCCCAGTCGACCACTCGCTGAAGGCATTCACAGTCCTTCGCGGCATAGTTGTATCCAAGTAACGAGCTGTCCGAGACAGCGATAACCGCGTGAAGCGTTCCCGGTTCCATATTTAACATCATCCCTTTCCTCAACACACTGTAATGGAGGCTCTTATTAAGCGTAGGGAGGTGTCTTGGTATGACCCGACCCTGAGTAGAGCGATGATATTCCTCGTAAGTTCTTAGATTCACTTCTGTGGGAGGCCACATCAGCCCTACCTTCGTTCCTGATATCCCAAATATAACACTGCCGTACGCCACAGGGTCAATGTGGACGTTTGTAAATGTCCCGGCAGGTGTCATGGTCGACGACCAATTCGTACTGTTCCCTTTGTGCTCTGGCAATGGCTCTAGCAGCAGCAAAGTTCCTTCCTCTGTCGGCGCAATGTTATAAGCCGCCAGTGGATTTGCGTGTCGGTACGCCCAATCTGCGAAAAACCTGCTCACTTTGTAATCCTCGTCCTCGCAACCCGTAATAGGACTGATCAAGTTGCACCCTTCATTCTTCCACAAGTCGCAGATAATGTGTTCGATAGTGATCCCTAGGTAAGGGGCCGTCAGCGGAGCCCTAGCTCCTGACTGGAAACGTTGGAGGGCCCTCAAAGTTGACTCCCCAGCCGTGAAGTTATCCGACTTCTTCGCGTTCTCTCGAAATTCTTGAATCGGCAAAACCGTCCCTTCTTTATGGCACGTTGTCACATGCCTTCGCACGTCTTGAATGCGCGATATCCTTAGTCCACATATAGCGCATTCGTTAGCACCCGAGTTGCGGGGCTTGCGCTTATTCCCAACAGCTTCATTCTCGCTCATCTTGGGTTGCTTCGCAGGTTGCTCGTAGCCAACCTTTGTGCAAACTTTTTCTTCCCTTAACTCAATAAAATAGTATATAACTATTATTACTTAACTCCAATTTAAGTAATTCTGTAGACAACTTTTTCTAAGTTGCTTAAATATGCGCTTCGAGCACACTTTGTAGCAATAGTTCACTTCTCCCATACCATTGGTATAGCTTGATCCCAATAGTACGTACTAACACAAAATATTCAAAACCAACAAATCTTGATAGAACTTTATCATAATTAATGAATCCTTCATTTAAACTGATCATATCTGCCTTAAGCTTGCTCCCCCTCTCCGAGAGCAGTGATAATAATCCAAATAATAACGAGCTACTGAAATCGTGACAGTAAGTACAAAAACAATAACAATTTCGTGTTGAAGACGCAAAAAAATAGCGAGCCACAGTTGAATGGGCTTCAAAATCAGATTTTTTCTTTTTAATATTTAATCTTTTTGTAATCTTAAGGTCTAACTCCGACAAAACCTCGTGCCAACGGGCTTGTCTTCTCGTAAGTTGCTTTGTAGTAGTAAAGCGTTGCAGATTCTGATGATCTGTATAAACCAATACCGTGTGCGGTGAACCTTGCACGTACGGTCTCCATGTCTTAAATGCCCATACAATGGCTAGCAACTCCTTGTCGTGTATGTCATAATTTATCTCTGCCGGTGACAACTTCCGACTTATAAAAGCAACTGGACGCTTCTGTCCTTCGTTGTCCTCTTGTAACAAAGCCGCTCCCAATGCATAATCAGATGCATCGGTCTCCATGAAGCATTGCTTTGAGTTGTCAATGTGAGCTAGTATTACATCGTTCAGGAAGGCCTTCTTTAAGTTGCTTAAAGCTGTGCTCTGAGCGTCAGTCCAAGCAAACTTTGTATCCTTTCGCAACAATCTTGTTATTGGCAGCACTGTCTCTGAAAATCGAGGTATAAAACGTCGGTAATAGTTACAGAAACCCAATAAAACCTGTACATCCTTCACGCAGGTTGGTGTTGGCCAATCTTGTATTGGTTTTGTCTTGTCATCTGCCATTGACAATCCTTTAGCAGATATGATATAACCCAAAAAACTCGACACTTTCACGATGAAACTCACATTTCTCCAACTTTGCGTATAGCTCATTTTCGCGTAGTCTCTGTAGCACTTCCTTAACATCCTCGTGATGTCTCTCCATACTTGTGCTGTAAACCAGTATGTCATCCAAATAGACTAGTTGTTAGGGGGTGACCCTGGGTGATGGACTAGCCCGATATCGCGCGGGCGGAGGCAGGAAGATGGGACGAACCAGAGTACTGTCGGTGACTATTGCAACAAGGAGACTGAGGAGCCTACAGTCGCGAAGTATAGGCGTAACCCAAATTGATTTCACACAAGGGACAAGTAGAAGACAAGCCTCTATTTATAAGCTTGACCCTTGTGGTTAAACTATGAGAAAACTATTCTAGAACTATCTAAGCCACATTAAACAAATAACTAAAAGAAATTAAAGTAATAAACTGGAAAGTTGAATAAGACTCGTCGCTATATCAACCGTTCATAGCGGCCTAAATAGCGACTCCCTAACATTACTCCCCTCTCAAAAGTCGAAGTCCTTTGTTGAAATCAAAAGAAAAAGAAGAGAAAGAAGACTTAAAAACCTTTTCGTAATGCCGAAGACAAACACGATGTTCTTCAACCGCATCGCGTGTCAATTCAGCCTTACCCTTTGCGAAGTTTGCGTCCCATTCGATAAGTCTCGTAATGTCCTTGTCGAGTACGGCAAAGTTGTATCCCATCAGCGCAGAGTCGGTGATTGCGATAACACCGTGGAGAGTGCCTGGTGGAAACGTGATTGACCTATTCTCCGAGAGAATATAATACTTCAGGCCGCGCAAGTAGATGATGGCATCGCGCAATGCAAACTGATGATTTTGTCGATGCCTTGGTCCAAACCAGGAAAGATTCTCTGGTGTGGGCGGCCATGTTAGAATCATTTTTGTTCCGAAAACACCGTAGACAACTGTCCCGAACATGATGGGATCAATGTGCACGTCTGTTACAGTCCCTGCTGGTGTAAGGACCGACGTCCAGTTTGTCGTGTTATCCGCATGCTCGTCAAGAGGACGTAGCTTTTTGGCGGAGCCCAATCGGCTAGGTTTTAAATTGTACACCGCGTATGGGTTTGCGCCCCGATCCATCCACGCTGCAAGAAATGAGATAACACTAGTGGCCTTGAGAACGATTTGGTTCGATGCGTTGTCAATAATCTGACATGGTGAACGGGACGTTAGATCCTTGAGGAGATCTTCACACTCGATGTCGACCGTATCGTAGGCTGCTTCATGGAGAGCTGTTTGGCGAGTGCTTAGCGTGCGCAAACACGTCAGCACACTTTCGTAATTTGTCGATTTTCCCCCGCAACGATAAAACTCCTTGATGCACGCAGACATTCTTTTGTCATGGACTGCAATCTGATGCCGTTTCCTGTCATATTGTTCGTAGAACCTTGTTCCACAATCTAAACATTCTAGCGGTCCTTGGTTTCTGGGGCGTCTGGTGCTTTTTTCTCGAGGCATCGCTAAGTTCACTGCTGAGGGCTGGTAGAGTTGCGTTTGCTGAAAATATTTTCAGGCCAGTTAATTTATATAGAACGGTTATCAATCTTAAGTAATCGTCCGTATATAATAAGTCGTACCGGTAATATATATATAACGGTATATATAATAATATAAGTAACCAATATAATAACAACACATATAATAATATTATGTGTGGATAATAAGGTCGCTAAGTTGTCCGCTCTGGGCGTCATATTTAGCGTCACAATAAATAATCTTTTGCGATAATAAACGGTCGCTAAGTTGCCCGCTCTGGGCGCCATATTTAGCGTCGTATGAAATAAATAATAAAGTGCGATAATAAGCGTGTATACGTGATACATAGCACAAATATTGCAGAGCATTACTCCCCCTTCAATAATAGGTGGGTTCCTTAATAGAAAAATAATAAATAAATAGAATCAATAATTAGTTCAGAAAATAGTTATTTGGGCAAGATAGATTCGAATAGATAATAAAGAATAATATAAAAATCAAGCTGTATGAGGTTGAGGCATACAATAACAAGGGTACCGGAGTTGAATCAGTGTCCCATTTCGTAGTAAAACAATAAAAATGTTGGTGTAATAGAAGTTTTTATCCCTGAATTAAAATCAATAAGTGATAAAAAGCATAATTAGAGAATAATTGGTAGTTTCAAAGGTTGCGATTGTGATATTCGCGTAAAGCGTCTTGTGCATTAACCAAGTTTTCGTATGGTTCCCAGGTACGGTCTTCTGGTCCATAGTTTTTCCAATGGACGTAATATTGGCGGTTCTTTCCACGTCCACGATGACTGACGATATGATCAACTTCATATTCTTCTGTGTCTTTGAGTATATCGGGCACAATTTGTTCTGTCGATTCACGATTAAATCGGTCAGGTTTGTGTCTTGAGAGCAGTGTTTCATGAAAAACATTGTGGATTTTAATATGATCTGGTAATTCAATGCGATAAGCGGCTGGGCCAACTGTAGCTATAATGGGAAAAGGTCCGAGAAAAACATGATCGAGCTTTGGGCTTGGTCTTGATGATAAAATGTGTTCTCTTCGTATCCAAACTAAGTCGCCAATGGTGAATTTGGGTGCTTCCAGTCGTTTGCGATCATAAAAATCTTTCATTCTTTGAACTGATTGTTTGATATAGATTGTGTAGAATTAAAGTGGTTTTCCAATCCATAGCAAGTTTGTTAGCAGATTCATTCGGCGTCTGCAGTGGTGTAAAAGCGCTTCTTGGGTGATAACCGTAGCAAGTAAAAAATGGGCTTTGTTTGGTGCTCGCGCTTATAGTATTGTTGTAAGCGAATTCGGCAAAAGGGAGCAAATCAGACCAATTGTCTTGTTGGTAATTAGAATAACAGCGTATGTACTGTTCCAAAGTTTGATTTAGTCGTTCCGTTTGGCCATCTGTTTGGGGATGGTGGCTGGTTGACTTTCGTAGTGTAACGCCAAGTTGTTGCGTTAGTGAATTCCAAAATTTGCTAACAAATCGTGTATCGCGATCCGATACGATGTCTTCTGGGATTCCATGTAGGCGGATAATTTCCTTGATAAAAATGTGTGTGAGATCGAAAGATGTAATTGTTTCGACTGTTGGTATAAAGTGAGCCATCTTTGAAAATCGGTCTATCACAACAAAAATTGAATCAAAGGATTTAGAAATAGGCAGTTTAACAATAAAGTCAATAGAAATAGACTTCCAAGGGCGGTCGGGAACGTAGAGTGGTACTAGCAGTCCATAAGGGCGATGTCTGGGGACCTTGTTTCGGGTGCAAGTAGTGCAGCCTTGTACGTATTTCTTTACGTCGCGGTGAATTCCCTGCCAAAAGTAATTTCTGGTGACAAGTTCAATGGTTTTATTGATTCCTAAATGACCAGATAGCGGGTGATCATGACACGCTGCTAGAATCTCTTGTCGATTCTCGGGTGGCACAAATGTTTTGCCTTCTTCAACGGTGTTTACTGCGATAAACTGCGATTGTTTAAGCAGTGGTTTCAATTGTATCTTTTGATATTCAATATCCGTAGTATCTGCTAAGTCGGAGCGGCGGCTCAATGCGTCAGCAGGTATGTTTAATTGACCTCTTCGATAAATAATGTTAAAATCGAACTCAGCTAAGATCTCAGCCCATCTGGCTTGTCGTCTGGTGAGTATTTTCGATGTTGTAAACGTTTGTAGGTTTTGGTGATCACTGTAGATCAGTATAGGATGTGGTGAGCCATGTAAATAATGACGCCATGTGCGTAAACTCCACACGATACACAAAAGTTCTTTGTCGTAAATGTCGTAATTTAGCTCTGCTGGTAGTAGCTTTCTACTAATGAAGGCGATAGGTCGTTTGTCTTTGCTTTGTTGTCGTAGACAGGCGCCTAAAGCAAAGTCTGAAGCGTCTGTTTCAATGACACATTGCAAATTGTTATCAATATGATCAAGCATAACATTTTTTAGAAATGATTTCTTCAAGTCGCTAAAAGCGTCGCTCTGAGCGGCGGTCCAAGCGAATGCGGTTTTTTGCTTGAGTAACTCAGTTATTGGTAATACAATTTTCGAGAAATTCGGGATAAAGCGGCGATAGTAGTTGCAGAAACCTAAAAGAATTTGCACGTCTTTGACATTCTTTGGCTGTGGCCAGTTTTGTATTGGCTCTGTTTTCGATTTTGCCATTGACAGTCCATCTTTTGATATGATATATCCTAGAAATTCAACAGTAGCTTTGTGAAATTCACATTTTTCTAGTTTCACATATAAAGTGTGTTGTCGTAAGCGATAAAGTACTTCGCGAACATCCTGAAGGTGTTGCTCAAGGGTCTTGCTATATACTAGAATGTCGTCTAGATAAACCAAAACTTTGACATCTAATATATCTCGAAATATGTCATTCATTAAATTTTGAAACGTCGCTGGTGCATTTGTAAGTCCAAATGGCATTACGCGATATTCAAATAATCCATAGCGAGTACGAAATGCTGTTTTCCATTCGTCTCCTTTCTTAATTCTGATGAGGTTGTATGCACCTCGCAAATCTAGTTTAGTGAAGTAGATGGCCTGCGCTAACTTATCAATAAGTCCATCAATGCGCGGCAAAGGATAACGGTTCTTCACTGTAACTTTGTTTAAAGCTCTGTAGTCGACACAGAGTCTAAGGTCACCGTCTTTCTTCGGTGCAAATAGTACAGGTGATGCAGCTGGACTTTTAGATTTTCGAATAAATCCTGATTGCAAGTTTTCTTCCAAGTACTTTAGTAGATAGTCTTGTTCTTTCGGTGTAGTTCCATAAACTGGTCCGAATGGGATCTTGGCATCTTTCTCTAGTACGATTTCGTGATCGTATGAGCGGTGTGGCGGTAGTTCCAATTGTTCTTGCTCGCCAAATACATCTTTAAATTCCTGATACTCTTCTGGTATCTTGGTTGCAGTTGAGGTAACTTCTGTAATGTCCAATTCCAGAACGTCCTCGTTTTTGGCAGATGTAATTATGTTTTCATCGTCTGTTGAATCACTTACTTCCTCAGTGTGAGGTTCAAATTCGGTGTTCATTGATGTTTCCGTGAAGGTATTACTGGTCGTCTCCCATGCAATAGTACCTTCTTTCCAATTAATTATGGGGTTGTGCTTTCTTAGCCAATCTACTCCCAGTAACATGTTATTTGTTCCGATCTCGGCAACTAAAAATCTTGTATCCGTCTCGTATCCATTGATACTCAGGTTCAAACTGTCGGTTCGCTTAATTGCTTGACGTGAACGTATAGTTCCCCCGTCAGCCACGCGTACAGTAATAGGATTCTTTAATGGAGCAGTTTCGATCTTCAACTTATCTGCTAGCTTCCAGTGCATAAAGCTTGAGCTCGCGCCGGAGTCAACTAAAGCCGTAAAACTCTCATTTCCTATTTTCACATTTACCTCCACTCGTTGGGGCATAGTGTCTTCATTCTCACTGAATTCATCATGTTCAGACTGGTAGACCATCGTCTCCTCCAAACTTAAAGCGTTATTTTGACGTTCTCTCGTCATATCTCGTGCCGGAAATGTGCTTCGGCAATTCTTGGCATAGTGTCCAAACTTATGGCAGCGTTGGCACTGTATCTTGGGCATGTTTATGCGGCCCTTTGTATACTTGTCTGATGGCTCCGTGTTGTGTCCGCTAAAACCTCTGTTCTTAGCGACTGATTGAGCGACCATATTCTGTTGTCCGCTATTATGTCCGTTCCAAGCGGCATTCTTTGCGGGCTGAGCTTGTACCATGTCGACGTCCATAGGCACAGCTCCCCTATCTCTCGATACTGGTTGTTGCGGTCTATGGGTTAGGAAACGACCGTTGTTCCCCTTTCTTTCTGATAGTCTGTTGTCAATTTTAATACACTCGTCAATGAGTTTGTCAATGTCGTTTGGCTCATCCATTCTGGCCAATTCGTCTTTCATTTCGTCTTTTAACCCTTCGTAAAACTGTGATATCAATGGATCATTGTTCCAATTGATCCACGCACGCAAGCGGTTAAATTCTGCAGCATACTGTGCAACTGATCGTCTCTGTCGTAGTTCACGTATCTGTTTCTGCGCTGTTCTCTGAATATTGCGGTCTCCGAACATTCGTTCTAACTGCGTACAATATTCGTCAAAGTCGTCTAGGATCATACTGTTGTCTGTCTTCACATGTGGTTCAAACCATCTAAATGCAGAGCCTCTCAAATAGGATGCAGCAAACATAACTTGTTGTCTCTCTGTAGTAAATCTCGTCGGTTGACTGTCGATGTACATTTTGATTTGCGTAAGATACTCCGTGGTCTTCGCTCGTTCTCCGTGGTACAGTGGCGGTGTAGCCAGCTTTGGTTCCCGGTAATTCGAAGTGTGTCCACTGGTTCTTGAACTCAAATCCATCACATGACCTCGTAACTGAAGGTTTTCCTGTTCCAGGTTTTGCATTCTAGAACTCATATCCCTAAGGATTTGTTGAATCGTAGCCGACATCTCGTTGTTTGGATCGACTTCCATCTCGGTGCCACGTCGCGGGTGTGAAATACTGTTAGGGGGTGACCCTGGGTGATGGACTAGCCCGATATCGCGCGGGCGGAGGCAGGAAGATGGGACGAACCAGAGTACTGTCGGTGACTATTGCAACAAGGAGACTGAGGAGCCTACAGTCGCGAAGTATAGGCGTAACCCAAATTGATTTCACACAAGGGACAAGTAGAAGACAAGCCTCTATTTATAAGCTTGACCCTTGTGGTTAAACTATGAGAAAACTATTCTAGAACTATCTAAGCCACATTAAACAAATAACTAAAAGAAATTAAAGTAATAAACTGGAAAGTTGAATAAGACTCGTCGCTATATCAACCGTTCATAGCGGCCTAAATAGCGACTCCCTAACACTAGTACTTTGACATCCAGTAAGTCTCTAAATATATCGTTCATAAAATTCTGAAACGTTGCAGGCGCGTTTGTCAATCCAAACGGCATCACTCTGTATTCAAACAGTCCATAGCGTGTTCTGAACGCTGTCTTCCATTCATCGCCTCTCTTTATGCGAATCAAATTGTAAGCTCCTCGTAAATCAAGCTTAGTGAACACCTTCGCGTGTGCCAGCTTATCCAACAGTCCGTCAATTCGGGGTAGTGGATAACGATTTTTCACAGTTACCTTGTTGAGGGCTCTGTAGTCCACACACAGGCGCATGTCTCCTGACTTCTTCATGACAAATATGATGGGTGAAGCAGCAGGTGACTTTGATCTTTTAATAAAGCCTTTTGCCAAATTTTCTTGTATGTAGTTGAATAGATATTCCTGTTCCTTTGGTGTTGTTCCGTAAACAGGTCCAAAAGGAATCTTGGCATCTTTCTCCAACGTAATGTCATGATCATAGCTTCGATGTTTTGGCAAATTCCCACTCTGTTTGTCATCAAACACATCATTGAAGTCCTTTTATGCTGCTGGTATGTTGCAGCTCGTCGGATCCTGACTCTCCTCTGACACTTGGCGTGCCTCAATGAGATATAACGTTTCACTTCGGCCTTTGCTTGCATTGGTGCTTTGAGCGCGGTCCCAAGCAATAGTGCCAATTCTCCAATTCACTGTAGGGTTGTATGTGGATAGCCAATCCATTTGTTAAGTGAGGATTACTCACTGTTGTAACAATATAAATTAGACCTAGCTAAGAGATCTATCTTTCAGACTATGGGAAGTTGGGTCCTTTTATAGACTTTTTGTGAAGCAGATAGGACGGAGATAGGAAGGAAATAGGAAGGAAATAATGAGTAATGATGATGAATCATTGATGAGTAATGATGACTCATTAATGAGTAATGATGATGAATCATTGATGAGTAATGATGACTCATTGATGAGTAATGATGACTCATTGATGAGTAATCAATCTTGATTAGATTTGATTAGATCAATCTTGATTAGATTTGATTAGATCAATCTTGATTAGATTTGATTAGATCAATCTTGATTAGATTTGATTAGATCAATCTTGATTAGATTTGATTAGATCAATCTTGATTAGATTTGATTAGATCAATCTTGATTCCTAACATCCTCCCCCACTAATTCGAGGTGTGTCGAATTGTATCTTTTTAATAATTCGGGTGAATGTACTAGGTGCTGCTTTGGTTCCCACGTGTCGTCTTCAGGTTGGTAACCTTCCCAGCGAATACGATACATTAGTTTGTAGCCCGGTTTTGGTGTTGTCGATCTCGATTGTCCTCGAACCCAGACATGATCTAGTATGTCTTCGACGACATAAAGCTCCGTGTTGTTTTTGTAGCGTCGGAGTGCTTTCGGTTTAGGTTGTTCTCGCTGGTTGTGTTTGTTCATTGGAGTATGTTTCTTTAGCTGAGAGATGTGTACCACATGGTGATACTTTAAAGCAGAAGGTAGCTCCAATTCGTAAGCAACAGGGCTGACCTTTTTTATAATTCTGTATGGTCCAATGAATTTTGATTGCAATTTCCTTGTTAGTTGATTTTGGAAAAGCTCAGGAATTTCGCGAATATTAGCGGTGCTTAAATAAACAGAATCATTGACGTTGTATTCAATGTTTATTCGGTTTTGGTCCGCATATATCTTTGATAATTCATGTGCGGTTCTGATTGCATCCTGGCAAAGAATTCTGTTTACCTCAAGAGTTTCGAGAAATGTTGAATCATCTTGGTTTGTGATTGGAGGTATGGCAAGGTCACTTAGGCTTCTTGGATTGTAACCTAAATCAGCTTCAAACGGCGTCATGCCAATGGCAGAGTGCTTGCTTGATGAATAACTGAATTCAGCAAATGAAAGCAGCTTGTGCCATGATAAGCTGTTGTTATTTGCATATGTGAATAGTCGCAAATAATCTTCTAGTACTCTGTTTGTTCGCTCAGTTTGTCCATTCGACTGAGGATGATAACTTGATGATGGTTTCAATTTGATTTGAAGAATGGCTGTAATTTGTTGCCAAAAAGCTGACATGAATCGCACATCTCTGTCGCTTATTATGGCTTGTGGTAGTCCATGCAGGCAATAGTATCTGTTGAGAAATAAAGTTGCTGTGCCTTTTGCAGTGACTGTAGTGTGTGTTGGCCAAAAGTGTGCCCTTTTTGTAAGTCGGTCAACAATACAAATAATAGCATCATATTGCTCATCACCAGATAGAGGTAGTCCAGTGATAAAGTCCATTCCAATAGTTTCCCATCTAGTATTGGGGATATCTATTTCTTGTAACAACCCGTATGGTTTGTGAGGAGTGATCTTATTTTTGGCACATGTCTCACATGATTTCACATATTCCTTGATTTCTTTTGACATTCCTGGCCAATAGTAAGTTTTTGCTATTCCAGCTGTTGTCTTGTTCATTCCCCCATGTCCTCCATGGTACGTATCATGAAACTCCCGTATTATCGTGTTAGTGAAATCTGTAGGCACACAAATGCGGTTATCAAATTTGAGATGTATCAGGTCATCTTTTAGATAATACTTTGCTTGTGCTCGTTTAAAATCAATAGCTGTATCAGTATTTTTCAGCGAAGTTAGTACTTCAGCCCAATACGGATCATTTAGGTAAAGATCTTTTATTTCCAGATGTGTGACAGGACTTTGTTCCATGCTAATTGCGGACACATTTGATTTAGGAGGCGATCGTGACAATATATCTGCCAAAACGTTGGCCGTGCCCGATACATGTATGATGTTGATGTCAAATTCATTTAAAAAGTCCATCCATCTCAGATGTCGTCTTGATAACATAACGTTTTTCGAATAGAGAAGACGACTTAGCGCCTTATTGTCTGTTAAGCAATTTACTTGATACCCTCTGGCATATATTTCAAAGTGATCTAATGCTCTGATGCATGCAAGATATTCCAGCTCGTGAACTGGGTAATGTGACTCTGCTGTGCCCAATTTCTTAGAAGTGAATCCAATTATTCGGCAGCTTTGCCACTCTTTTCCTTGTCCTAGCCATCCTCCAGTTCCGACTAGCGAAGCATCTATTCCCATGAACAATTTTTCTGTACCATTGTTTAGGGGTTCTGGTTCAAATGGTTTTAGCACTATGTCTTGTTCGACTGCTTTTTTAATTTCATTGAACCCTTTTTGCTTCGTTTCGTCCCAATGAAATTCTTTCATTTCTGTGAATATGGAAATTTGAGAGGATAAGTTTGGTATAAAAGTTGATACCCAATTAAGCATTCCGACCAATTTCTGTACTTGTTTCAAGTTCTTTGGGGCTTGTAATTTTAGTATGGAATTTTTTGACTTGTCGGTCATTTTGATTCCTTCGTCACTGATTTGTCTTCCCAACACAACAAAGCTTCTGCAAAATGGAAAGGTCTTTGTTGGACTGGCATACAATTCCCATTTGGCCATGATGCAAAATACAAGTACCAAGTGATCCAGATGTTCTTGGACATCGTCATCATATATTATTATGTCGTCAACATAAACGGTCATCCATATTCCAATATATGGTCTGAATAGTTCCTCCATTAGTTGTTGTTGTATTGCAGTGGAATTTCGATCACCCTGTGGCATCACATTCCATTGATAAATACCAAATGGTGTCCAGAATGCTGTATAATGTTCTTGCCCAGGCTGTATTCGAGATTGAAAGAAAGCATCCTTTAGATCAATTTTTGTTCGATACTTTGCTCTGGCTATGTCCTGAACAACTATGTCAATTCGCGGTACTTGAATGTAAAATCGCTTCATATTTGTATTGCGAGGTCGAGCATCATTGACAAATCGTAAATAATTCTTAATCTCATTCGGATTGGTAAGTTTATTCACCATTTCTTTGTCTTTAGGAATTGGGAATAATATTGCACTAGGTTCTTCTGTAGATATTGATATCATTTTTGCTTGTAATAGATCATCAATTTTCATCTTTAAAGGCATCATAAGCTTTTTGCTTGGATACCATTTTTTGATGTTATATTTCTTGTTTGGATCAATTGGTTCATAAGTTGCCACGACTGGTCTCATAATTGGTAACTTGCTTGGAGGTTCTTTGATCAAGGTTTGTGGAAAATTCTCTTGTAAGAGTTCCAGTACCTTGTCTGAATCAATTGCGTTTTCATTTGTAATTGATTTGGCCTCAATTTTCTTCTTCGGATCGATTGTTATGGAGCTAACCACTGGAATGCTTTGGTCTTCGTAAATGCTTTCTGTATCTTTGTTCATCTGCCATTTGACCTGTCTTCTGCTGGTGTTGACTATTGCTCCTAACTTGCTCAAGGTTCCCATACCAATTAGGAGATCAGAAGTTCGCAGTCTGGCTACTGCACAATTTAATTCATTTCCTTTGAATTTTATTCTAGCCATATATCTGCTGATTGTCTTTGATCCTTGAAATGCCATTTGAATTTTGTGGTCACTCTCTTCATACTTTGGTTTGTGAACATTGCAGAAATTTGAATCAATAACATCAATGTCACTTCCTGTATCAATAAGGGCTTGACATTTGATCTCTTTACCATTTACTTCAATTGGTAGATTTACGAGAAACTGTTGGCTTTTGCTTTGAACAGCAGAGCATTGATAATCCAATCTTATTTCTTCGCTATCCATTTCATCGTCATCTTTGAGAGCACTAATGGTTGATTCATTCTTTCGTTTGAAACATTGTTCATACGTGTGTCCAGTTCTGCGACAAAATGTACATCTCGTTCTCAGTGAAGGTTTCTCTGGCTCCTTTTTCTCTGACATGCTTGTTCTAGCTTCAATTCGTTGATTGTTTGGTTTTGGAGCGATATTTCCAATGTATGGTCTTGTTGCAGTAAAGTCATAGCCAGTTGCGACTTCTACCACACTCTGCCATTTCCATTTCGTCATCCCAGTATTGTTGCCAGGCTGGTTGCCAAATGCGCTTCTCAAAGATCCCATTATTTGTGGTTTTATCTTCTCATTGAGTCCATGAATGAATTGTTGAACCAATATTGCTTCATTAATTATTTCTAGTTCCATTGACTTGAGCTTAAGTTGTGTAGCATATTGACTGATGCTTCTCGTTCCTTGGGAAAATGTAACAAATCTGCTGTAGGCTTTTGGCAGGTAATCGTTGGGAACAATGCTTCGTTCCAGATGATCCAGCATTTGGTTAGCCGTCAAGTTGTCATTGTCTCTAAGTTCTTCTGCATAGATTAATGCGTTTGATTCCAGAAACATACTGATGAGATCAATGTCTGAGATTCCTGTAACATTTCCTCCTGTCTTCGCATAAGTAAGCCATTTGACCATAGAGGTTCTCCAAGATTGGAATTCTCTGTGGGTCATATAATGCCCATTCAGCTTTGCTGGTTCAGGCAGCTTGATTTTGAAATCCATTTCTATTGAATGAAACCAATCGAACAGTGTTTTTAATTATTAAACTAATAAAGAGTATTCAAAAATCCTGGTTGCTGTTTTCCGCTCTCCAAGTGTTTGTGATAATCTCTTTCAACTTTATCCGGATCTTCTCCTTTGTAAAGTCGAACCTTAAATTCGTCCTCCACAATATTGTCCAGCAAGTATTTAGTTTTATTTCTTTTGTGTAGCTCTTGTATTCTGTCAGCTACCAATTTGTTGTAGGTCTCTTCGTACTTCAGCCTAGCTGCTGCCTTGCTCGTCCAATGAGCCTGCTTTCGGAAAATTTCTTCCTCGGTTATAGGCGTTCGAATGACTGGAGTTGGAGCCTGAGCCTCGACTAAGGCTGGTGGTGCGACGGCAATTGGCGTTGGAGCTTTGTTGACTTTGGGGGGCTTTGGAAAAGGTCGCAATGCCGCGTCAACAGCTCTCTGAAGTCCACTTTGTTTTCGCTCTTTGAATGCCTCCGATCGGCGAGCGTTTCTTTGTCTTCTCTTTGACAATTGTAAAGTCAAGTTGTCAGAAGATGTTGCAGGAGACGGTGTACACTGATCGGTTGATCCAGATTCAGTGACGTAGTCCTCCACTACAGGAATATGATGTGGGCGGTCTTGTCCTGCCTGCACCTTGTTCCTGGGTGGATCTGTCTTTGCCTGACGCAAAAGATTTGCGAAAGGCTCAGAATAGATTCTCCTGTAAATCCGTCGGTTTTTTCCAGACGGTTGCACTGACGATGTTAGCAGTGAAAAATATGTTAAGTGAGGATTACTCACTGTTGTAACAATATAAATTAGACCTAGCTAAGAGATCTATCTTTCAGACTATGGGAAGTTGGGTCCTTTTATAGACTTTTTGTGAAGCAGATAGGACGGAGATAGGAAGGAAATAGGAAGGAAATAATGAGTAATGATGATGAATCATTGATGAGTAATGATGACTCATTGATGAGTAATGATGATGAATCATTGATGAGTAATGATGACTCATTGATGAGTAATGATGACTCATTGATGAGTAATCAATCTTGATTAGATTTGATTAGATCAATCTTGATTAGATTTGATTAGATCAATCTTGATTAGATTTGATTAGATCAATCTTGATTAGATTTTATTAGATCAATCTTGATTAGATTTGATTAGATCAATCTTGATTAGATTTGATTAGAACAATCTTGATTCCTAACACCATTCCCAATATCACTTTGTGTCTTCCAATTTTTGACACCAAAAATCTCGCACTTGTAGTTCTTCCTTCTACTTCGAACTGTAGTGTTTCCGTCTGCTGCGAGGCTGGGCCTGACCTTATGTTTCTTCCGTCAGCCACTCGTATCAAAATCGGTCTCTTTGTTATCTCTGTACGCACTTTGAAATCGACAACAGCATCCGGGTGCATAAAGCTAGAACTAGCTCCGGAATCGACCAATGCCGTAAACTGTCTCCCACGCAAAATCACGTTCGCGTGTATTCTCTCCGGTCTTCTCTCGATCTGGTCTGGTCTCTCACTAGACTCGTCATAGGTTTCGCCACTCTCATCGAGCTCTTCTTCGTACTCATCGTTTCTCTCATCGTCTTCGCCTCTCTCGGGCACTCTCTCTGTGTCTCTGTCTCTCTCGGACATCTTAACAATGGGTTTCGTAACATACTCTTCTTCAGACAAGGAAGCCATCTCTTCCGCATTGTCTCTTCTCTTCCCGAACGTTCGTGTACCGTTCAAGTCTCTTGTCGCAAAGCTACTGCGACAGTCTCGTGCTATGTGTCCAGTCTTGTCACATCGAAAACACTTAATTTCTCGTCTAGACGAGTTGCTTGACTTTGTGCCCCGGACACGTCTCTGAGCAACAGTGGCATCGACTGCATCAACCTCTATGGGCGTCGGCCCACCGTCAGGCTTTCTCACATAATTGTTTCTCATAAACAATCGTCCTTTGGCTTTTCTTCTTTCAACCAATCTGTTGTCAATTCTGACACATTCATCAATAAACTGTTTCAAATCTTCGGGAATATCAGTTCTCGCGAGCTCATCTTTGATTGGGTCGCTTAGACCTTCGTAGAATTGCGATATCAAAGGATCCTCATTCCAGTTAAGCCACGCGCGCAAGCGATTAAACTCAGCAGCGTACTGCGATACCGATCCATGCTGGCTAAGCTGTCGTATCTGACGCTGAACTGTCCGTTTGATATCTCTGTCGCCAAACATTCTTTCCAACTGCGAGCAAAACTCGTCAAAGTTGTCCAAGATGTTCTTGTTGTCTGTCTTGATCTGTGGTTCAAACCAGCGAAATGCGGCACCACGCAGATAAGACCCGGCAAACATGACCTTCTGTCGTTCTGCTATAATCTCGTATATTGACCGTCAATATACATTCGAACGTGGGTTAAAAACTCCGACGTTTTCGCGCGCTCCCCGTAAAACAAGGGTGGAGCCGCCATCTTCGGCTCTCTCGCCAGGCTCGGGTCTTTCTTCGCCTTGGCTGTAATGAACCGCGAAGTTCCATTCGCGAAGTTCCAATTTGGAACTTTTAACGGTTCTTCTCATAGTTGTTCGTAGGATCTTTTCATAGTTCCGTGCGGAAGCTGTATCTTCCGCACGAAGTGGAACTAGGCCCGACTGGGCAATTCAGCCACCGCGTGGCTGGACTTCGCCAGCCACGCAACAATCACGCCAAAGTTCTATAAATAGTTCCGCACCCGGGAAGAGATTTCTCTTCACGGGTTAACTCTCTCTTTAATACAAGAATAGAATTCAATCTACGAGTTCTACGAACTCTTTTCCTTTTGCTGCGGCTACCTCCGCTGTTTTAGCAACAGTACCTGTAGAGGCAGGATAGGCTCCACCGAAGGTTCTTCGAACTTCGGCGACCTTTCAGTTTCTCACAATTTAACCCGTCTTCAAATTATTCTACACCTACTGTTTGCTAATCCTCGATCTAGGTTTCTTCATCGGACGTTTCGGTTTTGAGTCTGTCGCCAGTGTGAGTGGTTACGGAAGTTTACGGAATGGATATGGAAACAGGGTCATCGGACTCTGACTTGCACGCGACGTTGCAGCAGCTCCATGAAGAAATCCTACGATTGAAGGCAGAGACGGAGGCTCTTTTAGAGGCCAAAGCACGGCACAACCCGTCGCCGTGGAGGGGAACTTTGGAGGATTTTTGTTGCAGAAGCCAGACAACTTCCGCGGAAGCCGTAATGAGCTCAATCAGTTCTTGGCTCAGCTCCGCATGCAGATGGAAGTCAACGCAAAGAAGTTTCCTTCGGAGAGAAGCAAGGTGTCATGATCCCCGCCTCGCGTGAACCACGACAGCGAACGACGCCTGAAGTCCTGTAGCGCCAAAGGCGATGACTTCAGGCTAGATAGATCTAAATAGCTCGCGCGAGGTAATGTTGGACATTACTCGCGCGAAGCGCGTAAGTGGCCTAGCTCGCGAGCAGGTTGGACCTGGCTCGCGCGAAGCAGGTCCACGTCCATGCCCGCGCGACGTAGGCACGTCGCGGCGCATGACAGTAGTAGTAGCGATCGCGCATCGCTACGAAGCTAGATAGATCGATCCATAGAGTTCATAGCTCGCCACCGCTTTCCCAATGCGGATGGTCTGGGACCATCGCATTGAGATCGTGGTGGGATGAGGCTTAGGCCGCGAAGTGGCTAAGCGAGCCGCTAAGCCTCATAGGATAGTCTACATAGTCGCCCATGGAGAGAACTCTCTCCACGGGCTTATAATCTCAAAGTTGCTACATAGCCTTGTAGCAGGTAAGCTTTAGAGAAGCGCCGTCGCCTTTTCAAGGACAACGTCCTTTTCCTTTTCCTTAGTTCTTGCGCCGGGCGCAAGTCTACGTTCCCGTTTCTCGGTACTCGCTTCGCGCGGTAACCGATTGAACTTCCTTTGTCGAGCGGTCTCGCAAAGGACAGTCCGTGTTCGCCTGTAGCGACACGCGAGTTTACACCGCGGTGCTCCCCTCTAAGGGCCACCTTACACTATTATAAGCCCGTCAGCTCGTCTAAGCTACAGATTTACACGGCGTTGAAAGGTGTCACGCACGGAGGCGTACACAAATTTCGATTACAAGTTTTATTTCGCACTAAGTTGTTGCGACGAAGGGTGCTTTGCTACGGTTTAGCAGCACAAACGAATTATTGAATTACGATGAGTCAAGAGGACTTGAACGCGTTTCTGCAGACGCTGCAGGCGCAGATCGCGTCGCTCCAAGAGGAGCGCGTTAAGGAAAATCGGTTATTGAAGGCCTTCGCCAGGAAATGGGATCCCGGGGATCTCGACGATCAGGAGTCAGCGAAGGGCCAAGCATTTCGAAGCCGGATACATTCAGAGGCGATCGCAGATCGGTGGATACTTTCCTTGCACAGGTTCGCTTATACGTGAGACTCAAGCCACATGAGTTTCGCAACGACGAAGCGAAGGTCCTGTTTGCGGTATCTTATCTGCGCGGTGCCGCTTTTGCGTGGTTTGAACCCCACTTGCGCGACCACGATGAAAGCCTAATTACCAGTGACTTTGCCCTGTTTTGCGACGAGCTCTCCACGACATTTGGGAGCGTCGACCGCATTAGTCAGGCTGAGCGGGAGCTAGCATTGCTCAAACAGCGAGGATCTGTTGCTGAGTATACTTCGCGTTTTCAGCAGATCACTTCGCACTTGGATTTTAGCGATCACAGTTTACGCTACGAATATTATCAAGGATTGAAAGATCGAATTAAGGACGAATTATCTCGGTTGGAAAAATCGCGTACATTGTCAGACTTAATTGAGAAGTCTGTACGCGTGGACGAAAGGTTGTCGGATCGTTACTACGAAAGCGCTAGCCGTACGAACGCCAAGGGCGCTTCAGGCTATAGGGGCGCGACGATCGCGAACAAAGGATACACTCCCATGGAGGTAGATGCTACCAGTTACGAAAAGAAGAGCATTACCAGCGACGAACGCCAGCGTCGAAAGAAAGAGAACAGATGTTTTACGTGCGGACGCGAAGGTCATCGCGCACGTGATTGCAAACAGAAGCAACGCAATTATGAGCAACGCATCTCGGTGGTTATGGACAGTATCACGGAACCGGGAAAAGCGAGAGCCCAGGTCTAAAAGAAAGGCCTGATCTGGGCGTTAATGACACGAGGCTTTCGGAGGTGATGTCAGTGGTACCCGAACTGACAGAGGAATACATCTCACAGTTACTGCAAATTTGAGAACTAGCAAGGGCCAGCTGGACGCGAAGGCGCTGATCGACTCAGGCGCGACGTCGAATTTTATCAGCCAGAGCCTTGCTACGAGAAGCATAATCGATATAACGAAGAAGGCGAAGATTGAGCCACTACGAGTTGTGGATGGAAGAGCGATTCGCACCGGAGGTGTTCGCTTCCAGACTGAAAACATGGAGGTCACCATAGGCGAACATCGCGAGACTATGATGTTTAACGTGATACCGCTCTCTGGACACGACGTTATTTTAGGAAAGCCATGGCTCGACAAACATGAGCCAAGGATTGCATGGAGACGTGCAAAAGTCGAATTCGAGTCTTCCTATTGCTTAGCAAACTGCCTCAAGAAGCCCGAGGCACAAGACGAACCATCGCAAATCAGTGCGACGGAATTTGCTAAGCTATCGCGAGGCAACGACTCGGGATTGCTGTGCGTATACGCGACCGACGCTAAAAGCGAGGACAAAAACGTCGCTATACCTCCCGAGTATGCAGACTTTCGCGATCTTTTTGAGAAAAGAAATGCAGACATTCTACCACAGCATCAGGCGTGGGATCACGCAATACCGTTGACAGAAGGCGCGAAGCCGCCGTTCGGGCCTATATATCCTCTGGCCGAACGCGAGCTACAAACACTACGCGACTACATTAAAGACAATCTAGCGAAGGGATTCATTAGGCCGTCTTCATCGCCCGCGGGGGCTCCAATTCTTTTTGTGAAAAAGAAGGACGGTTCGCTGAGACTGTGCGTAGATTATCGCGGGCTAAACGCGGTAACTGTCAAAAATCGCTATGCGCTGCCGCTCATATCGGAGCTATTGGATCGCATTCGTCAGTCGACGATATTTACGCGATTAGATCTCCGTGGCGCGTATAATCTTGTCCGTATACGCGAAGGCGACGAGTGGAAAACCGCCTTCCGTACGCGTTATGGACATTACGAATATCAGGTTATGCCTTTCGGGCTCACGAACGCCCCGGCATCTTTCCAAGCTCTTGCGAACGACACATTACGCGATTGTCTGGATCGCTTTGCTGTTGTATACTTGGACGACATCTTGATCTATTCGGACACCGAGGAGGAGCATGTGACGCATGTTCGCGAAGTACTGAAACGACTTCGCAAAGCAAACTTATTTGTGAAACTAGAGAAATGCGAGTTCCACACAGACACGACAGAGTTCCTAGGCTTTGTTGTCTCTACGAAAGGAGTGTCTATGGAGAAAGCGAAAGTTGATTCTATTGAGACATGGCCTGAACCCAAGAACGCGAAAGACGTTATGTCGTTCTTAGGCCTATCAAATTACTATCGCAGATTTATTGCAAACTACAGCAAAATTACCATCCCTCTCACCCGCTTACTGAAGAAGGATGCGCAGTTTAATTTCTCCAAGGAGTGCATTGACTCTTTCCAAACTCTGAAGAACGCTTTTCTGGGTGCGCCGATCCTTGCGCATTTCGACCCGCAGAAGCCAAGTTATTTGGAAACCGACGCATCGGACTTCGCGATCGGTGGGATTCTCTCGCAGAAAGACAACAGCGACGAAATGAGACCCATCGCGTTCTACTCGCGAAAAATGACTAGCGCGGAAGTAAACTATGATATCTACGACAAAGAGCTGTTAGCTATTGTCGCATGTCTTCGCGAATGGCGAGTTTACCTGGAGAGTCCGTTACATCGCACTACAATTTATACGGATCACCGCAATCTCATGTACTTTCTTACAGCAAGAGTACTTAGCCGTAGACAGATGCGATGGTCGCAATTGATCGCTTCCTATGATTTCGTTATTGAATACCGTGCTGGAAAGCTAAATCACAAAGCGGATGCCTTGTCTAGGCGAAGCGATTATGTCGGCGATAAGGAACAGGAGAAACCAGAGCGAACTATGGCACTATTGGACAGATCGCACTTCCTGTTCGCGACCGTAGAAGATACAGGCATTGATGATCAGATTAAACAATGTTACGGCAAAGACAAGACTTGCAAGGTTGTCATGGAGGACCTCGGCAAGCAGCCAGTGTCGGAACATCTGCGAAACTACAGTATAAACGAAAAGGGTCTTCTAACGTTTTCGGGTTTGCTATACATCCCAAACGACAATCGTTTGCGATTAGCTATACTACAGACATGCCATGATTCGCATGTCGCGGGTCACCCTGGCCAGGCCAAAACGTTGGACTTAGTCATGCGAAACTACTATTGGCCACGCATGCGAAAAGAGATATTTAGCTACGTCGAGTCGTGCGATACTTGTGCGCGAAACAAGCCTTCGCGACATGCACCGTATGGACTACTACACCCACTGAGAGTACCAGCGAGACCCTGGGAAAGTATCTCAATGGACTTCATTGTGAAATTACCGGAGTCGCGCGATGCGATTACACAAAAAACCTACGACTCCATATGGGTAATCACCTGTCGATTTACGAAAATCGGAATATTTATACCAATACGCGAATCTATTAAGGCTACTGAGCTAGCTTTGATTTACGCCCATCGCGTATTTGCCAACTATGGCCTACCAGACGAAATAGTCTCTGACAGGGGTTCGGTATTTGTATCGCAGTTTACACGACACTTGCTTTCGCAATGCGATATACAGCAGAAGTTGTCTACCGCGTACCACCCACAGAGCGACGGCCAAACAGAGAGGCTTAACCAGATCTTAGAGCAATATCTGAGGATCTACAGCAACTATCAGCAAAGCAATTGGGTCAATTTGTTACCTTTTGCTCAATTCGCGTACAACAATTCAGAGCAGTCGTCTACAAAGACAACACCGTTTTACGCTTTTTACGGCTACAACCCGAAATGTCGCTTTACGATTTCATCTTAGCGACAATGCCCATCCGCGGATGAACGTATCGAATACCTACGGAATCTACATCGCTTATTGAAAGTCGAAATCGAAAAGTCTCTCAGCGACCAGGCGCGCTTTGCAAATGAGCATCGCGTCGACAAAAGTTTTGCTATTGGCGATCAAGTCTGGCTAGTGCGAAAAATATTAGCACTACGCGGCCATGCGATAAGCTGGATGCCAAGAAGCTGGGACCGTTTAGGATTATCGCACGCGTTGGTTTGCGTGCATATCGCTTGGAACTACCGAAGGCAATGCGTATACATCCTGTCTTCCACGCTTCATTGCTAGAGCGACATAACGCAGTGTCGCAGATCGCGCGAGAACAGATCGCGCCACCACCTCCAGTTATATTGGATGCTAACCCGGAATGGGAAGTCGAGCAAGTTCTAGACTCGCGCATCCGACGCAAGCAACTTCAATATTATGTGCATTGGAAAGGCTACGACGCCTCCGACCGCACGTGGGAGCCTGCGAAACATTTACACAACTGCATGGATTTGGTAAACGAATTCCACCGTGCACACCCGAACAAACCTGGTTCTTAAATGGGAATGCTAAGCGAGCTCCCTATTCGGGCGACGACCTTCAACTTTCGTCACCCACGCGAAACTAAGACTCAACTCTTAAAGTGATTTATTGATTTATTGATTATACCGCGATTATTATTGTTTAAATTATTACGAGAAAATTATACAAAAACATATTCAATTACTTGTCGAACAAATAATATGGGACAACGCAAGGAGGAATGGCTGTTGAGTCACGCACACAATTACGGACGAGCGGCACGGAGCGAAAGAATCTCGCGCTCCAACGCACGGTTGCGGCGCTCGAGGCGAGCGATAGTCGCATCGCGCTGGGCCAGCGCACTCGAAACCGAACCGACGATCGAATTTGTTGACGGAGGACCGTCATCGGCAATTACATGCACCTCGAATGGTGCCTGACGTCTTTCCTCCTGCGCTCGCTGTCGCGCGCGACGTCTTTCGCGGCGACGCTGCAGCTCCTCGCGCTCTCTCACACGCTGTTCTTCACGCGCGGCAACAAGGCGCTCGTTCTCCTCATTGTCATGAAGAAAACGGCCTCCTTCGCAACGGGTGCGACGTGCCGCGCAGACCATACAGCGACGCACAAACGGTGCAGTGCCGAGAACGAAGCGGCACGGCAAAGAGTTTGCCACGCAATACTCGCAGGGCACGATAGCATCTCTGACATGAACAAGCGACATGTTGTTGTTGATCCGGAACGCAGAGCGAAAATTCTTGTTTTGCATCCGCAAATTACTTTATATTACTTAGATAGTTTTATTGCCGAAAGCGCACTTATATAGCAGTCTAGTAGCTAACGTGGTTTTCATAGGCGCGGAGACCTCGCCCTAGAAAGGGGGGATAGTGTCATGATCCCCGCCTCGCGTGAACCACGACAGCGAACGACGCCTGAAGTCCTGTAGCGCCAAAGGCGATGACTTCAGGCTAGATAGATCTAAATAGCTCGCGCGAGGTAATGTTGGACATTACTCGCGCGAAGCGCGTAAGTGGCCTAGCTCGCGAGCAGGTTGGACCTGGCTCGCGCGAAGCAGGTCCACGTCCATGCCCGCGCGACGTAGGCACGTCGCGGCGCATGACAGTAGTAGTAGCGATCGCGCATCGCTACGAAGCTAGATAGATCGATCCATAGAGTTCATAGCTCGCCACCGCTTTCCCAATGCGGATGGTCTGGGACCATCGCATTGAGATCGTGGTGGGATGAGGCTTAGGCCGCGAAGTGGCTAAGCGAGCCGCTAAGCCTCATAGGATAGTCTACATAGTCGCCCATGGAGAGAACTCTCTCCACGGGCTTATAATCTCAAAGTTGCTACATAGCCTTGTAGCAGGTAAGCTTTAGAGAAGCGCCGTCGCCTTTTCAAGGACAACGTCCTTTTCCTTTTCCTTAGTTCTTGCGCCGGGCGCAAGTCTACGTTCCCGTTTCTCGGTACTCGCTTCGCGCGGTAACCGATTGAACTTCCTTTGTCGAGCGGTCTCGCAAAGGACAGTCCGTGTTCGCCTGTAGCGACACGCGAGTTTACACCGCGGTGCTCCCCTCTAAGGGCCACCTTACACAAGGTTTACTATGCTGCGTCGTTTTTGAAGGGGCCCGCGTTTTCGTGGTTCGAGCCATTCTTGAGGGCTGAACCAGAACCGGAGATTTTGTCGAGTTACGATATATTCGTGACGGAACTTACGCAAGCGTTCGGAGACGTAGATACGTCAATATCTGCGGAAAGAGAACTTCGGAACCTGCGACAAGTCGGATCGGTATCAAATTACATGTCATGATCCTCGCCTTGGCGAGTCCCTGACAACCGCGTTGGGAAGCGAGGGGCGACGCCTGTAGTCGGACTTGGGATGTCCGCGCGTCGCAAGCTTCGCCAACGCGGCCCAAGACCAGTCGGCGCGTAATGCGATGGTCTTGGGACGTAGAAGTTGTCTTAGTGCGCATGTAGGTACGCGCACTAAGCCAGCTTGGCCCACGGGAGCGAGGGGCTCTATGCACAATGTGCACGGACCTCGCTTCCCGTTCTCATTCTCGCACGCTAGCGAGTGCGACCCTTCGCACTCCGCTAGCGCGAGAACATTCATAGTTATTTCATAGATTAGTTTAGGCTGAGAGCTTCCCTCTCTAACTTGTGCGACCTTCGCATAAGTTAGCTTGGGAAGAGTAGTTTAGAATGCGAAGGAGCATCCGCTCCTCCGCAACTTAGTTTAGTTTATAGTTGCCCGTGAAGGCCTCTCGCCCTTCACGGGTTGATTATCTCAAAGTGGGAGTAATATATTATATTACTCCTGGTAAGCTTTACAGTAATCGCTTTCTGCTTTCCTGGTCTTTCTTATTCCTTTACTTTATTTAAACTATACACGGCCGGCCTCCAGCGATTGTAGCTGTAAGGACCGTCTTACACTATAATCAACCCGTCCCGGTCGTTGAAGTTTGAAGTTTTTTGGAATTGTGTCATGATCCCCGCCTCGCGTGAACCACGACAGCGAACGACGCCTGAAGTCCTGTAGCGCCAAAGGCGATGACTTCAGGCTAGATAGATCTAAATAGCTCGCGCGAGGTAATGTTGGACATTACTCGCGCGAAGCGCGTAAGTGGCCTAGCTCGCGAGCAGGTTGGACCTGGCTCGCGCGAAGCAGGTCCACGTCCATGCCCGCGCGACGTAGGCACGTCGCGGCGCATGACAGTAGTAGTAGCGATCGCGCATCGCTACGAAGCTAGATAGATCGATCCATAGAGTTCATAGCTCGCCACCGCTTTCCCAATGCGGATGGTCTGGGACCATCGCATTGAGATCGTGGTGGGATGAGGCTTAGGCCGCGAAGTGGCTAAGCGAGCCGCTAAGCCTCATAGGATAGTCTACATAGTCGCCCATGGAGAGAACTCTCTCCACGGGCTTATAATCTCAAAGTTGCTACATAACCTTGTAGCAGGTAAGCTTTAGAGAAGCGCCGTCGCCTTTTCAAGGACAACGTCCTTTTCCTTTTCCTTAGTTCTTGCGCCGGGCGCAAGTCTACGTTCCCGTTTCTCGGTACTCGCTTCGCGCGGTACCCGATTGAACTTCCTTTGTCGAGCGGTCTCGCAAAGGACAGTCCGTGTTCGCCTGTAGCGACACGCGAGTTTACACCGCGGTGCTCCCCTCTAAGGGCCACCTTACACTATTATAAGCCCGTGAGCTCGTCTAAGCTACAGATTTACACGGCGTTGAAAGGTGTCACGCACGGAGGCGTACACAAATTTCGATTTACAAGTTTTATTTCGCACTAAGTTGTTGCGACGAAGGGTGCTTTGCTACGGTTTAGCAGCACAAACGAATTATTGAATTACGATGAGTCAAGAGGACTTGAACGCGTTTCTGCAGACGCTGCAGGCGCAGATCGCGTCGCTCCAAGAGGAGCGCGTTAAGGACAAATCGGTTATTGAAGGCCTTCGCCAGGAAATGGGATCCCGGGGATCTCGACGATCAGGAGTCAGCGAAGGGCCAAGCATTTCGAAGCCGGATACATTCAGAGGCGATCGCAGATCGGTGGATACTTTCCTTGCACAGGTTCGCTTATACGTGAGACTCAAGCCACATGAGTTTCGCAACGACGAAGCGAAGGTCCTGTTTGCGGTATCTTATCTGCGCGGTGCCGCTTTTGCGTGGTTTGAACCCCACTTGCGCGACCACGATGAAAGCCTAATTACCAGTGACTTTGCCCTGTTTTGCGACGAGCTCTCCACGACATTTGGGAGCGTCGACCGCATTAGTCAGGCTGAGCGGGAGCTAGCATTGCTCAAACAGCGAGGATCTGTTGCTGAGTATACTTCGCGTTTTCAGCAGATCACTTCGCACTTGGATTTTAGCGATCACAGTTTACGCTACGAATATTATCAAGGATTGAAAGATCGAATTAAGGACGAATTATCTCGGTTGGAAAAATCGCGTACATTGTCAGACTTAATTGAGAAGTCTGTACGCGTGGACGAAAGGTTGTCGGATCGTTACTACGAAAGCGCTAGCCGTACGAACGCCAAGGGCGCTTCAGGCTATAGGGGCGCGACGATCGCGAACAAAGGATACACTCCCATGGAGGTAGATGCTACCAGTTACGAAAAGAAGAGCATTACCAGCGACGAACGCCAGCGTCGAAAGAAAGAGAACAGATGTTTTACGTGCGGACGCGAAGGTCATCGCGCACGTGATTGCAAACAGAAGCAACGCAATTATGAGCAACGCATCTCGGTGGTTATGGACAGTATCACGGAACCGGGAAAAGCGAGAGCCCAGGTCTAAAAGAAAGGCCTGATCTGGGCGTTAATGACACGAGGCTTTCGGAGGTGATGTCAGTGGTACCCGAACCTGACAGAGGAATACATCTCACAGTTACTGCAAATTTGAGAACTAGCAAGGGCCAGCTGGACGCGAAGGCGCTGATCGACTCAGGCGCGACGTCGAATTTTATCAGCCAGAGCCTTGCTACGAGAAGCATAATCGATATAACGAAGAAGGCGAAGATTGAGCCACTACGAGTTGTGGATGGAAGAGCGATTCGCACCGGAGGTGTTCGCTTCCAGACTGAAAACATGGAGGTCACCATAGGCGAACATCGCGAGACTATGATGTTTAACTGATACCGCTCTCTGGACACGACGTTATTTTAGGAAAGCCATGGCTCGACAAACATGAGCCAAGGATTGCATGGAGACGTGCAAAAGTCGAATTCGAGTCTTCCTATTGCTTAGCAAACTGCCTCAAGAAGCCCGAGGCACAAGACGAACCATCGCAAATCAGTGCGACGGAATTTGCTAAGCTATCGCGAGGCAACGACTCGGGATTGCTGTGCGTATACGCGACCGACGCTAAAAGCGAGGACAAAAACGTCGCTATACCTCCCGAGTATGCAGACTTTCGCGATCTTTTTGAGAAAAGAAATGCAGACATTCTACCACAGCATCAGGCGTGGGATCACGCAATACCGTTGACAGAAGGCGCGAAGCCGCCGTTCGGGCCTATATATCCTCTGGCCGAACGCGAGCTACAAACACTACGCGACTACATTAAAGACAATCTAGCGAAGGGATTCATTAGGCCGTCTTCATCGCCCGCGGGGGCTCCAATTCTTTTTGTGAAAAAGAAGGACGGTTCGCTGAGACTGTGCGTAGATTATCGCGGGCTAAACGCGGTAACTGTCAAAAATCGCTATGCGCTGCCGCTCATATCGGAGCTATTGGATCGCATTCGTCAGTCGACGATATTTACGCGATTAGATCTCCGTGGCGCGTATAATCTTGTCCGTATACGCGAAGGCGACGAGTGGAAAACCGCCTTCCGTACGCGTTATGGACATTACGAATATCAGGTTATGCCTTTCGGGCTCACGAACGCCCCGGCATCTTTCCAAGCTCTTGCGAACGACACATTACGCGATTGTCTGGATCGCTTTGCTGTTGTATACTTGGACGACATCTTGATCTATTCGGACACCGAGGAGGAGCATGTGACGCATGTTCGCGAAGTACTGAAACGACTTCGCAAAGCAAACTTATTTGTGAAACTAGAGAAATGCGAGTTCCACACAGACACGACAGAGTTCCTAGGCTTTGTTGTCTCTACGAAAGGAGTGTCTATGGAGAAAGCGAAAGTTGATTCTATTGAGACATGGCCTGAACCCAAGAACGCGAAAGACGTTATGTCGTTCTTAGGCCTATCAAATTACTATCGCAGATTTATTGCAAACTACAGCAAAATTACCATCCCTCTCACCCGCTTACTGAAGAAGGATGCGCAGTTTAATTTCTCCAAGGAGTGCATTGACTCTTTCCAAACTCTGAAGAACGCTTTTCTGGGTGCGCCGATCCTTGCGCATTTCGACCCGCAGAAGCCAAGTTATTTGGAAACCGACGCATCGGACTTCGCGATCGGTGGGATTCTCTCGCAGAAAGACAACAGCGACGAAATGAGACCCATCGCGTTCTACTCGCGAAAAATGACTAGCGCGGAAGTAAACTATGATATCTACGACAAAGAGCTGTTAGCTATTGTCGCATGTCTTCGCGAATGGCGAGTTTACCTGGAGAGTCCGTTACATCGCACTACAATTTATACGGATCACCGCAATCTCATGTACTTTCTTACAGCAAGAGTACTTAGCCGTAGACAGATGCGATGGTCGCAATTGATCGCTTCCTATGATTTCGTTATTGAATACCGTGCTGGAAAGCTAAATCACAAAGCGGATGCCTTGTCTAGGCGAAGCGATTATGTCGGCGATAAGGAACAGGAGAAACCAGAGCGAACTATGGCACTATTGGACAGATCGCACTTCCTGTTCGCGACCGTAGAAGATACAGGCATTGATGATCAGATTAAACAATGTTACGGCAAAGACAAGACTTGCAAGGTTGTCATGGAGGACCTCGGCAAGCAGCCAGTGTCGGAACATCTGCGAAACTACAGTATAAACGAAAAGGGTCTTCTAACGTTTTCGGGTTTGCTATACATCCCAAACGACAATCGTTTGCGATTAGCTATACTACAGACATGCCATGATTCGCATGTCGCGGGTCACCCTGGCCAGGCCAAAACGTTGGACTTAGTCATGCGAAACTACTATTGGCCACGCATGCGAAAAGAGATATTTAGCTACGTCGAGTCGTGCGATACTTGTGCGCGAAACAAGCCTTCGCGACATGCACCGTATGGACTACTACACCCACTGAGAGTACCAGCGAGACCCTGGGAAAGTATCTCAATGGACTTCATTGTGAAATTACCGGAGTCGCGCGATGCGATTACACAAAAAACCTACGACTCCATATGGGTAATCACCTGTCGATTTACGAAAATCGGAATATTTATACCAATACGCGAATCTATTAAGGCTACTGAGCTAGCTTTGATTTACGCCCATCGCGTATTTGCCAACTATGGCCTACCAGACGAAATAGTCTCTGACAGGGGTTCGGTATTTGTATCGCAGTTTACACGACACTTGCTTTCGCAATGCGATATACAGCAGAAGTTGTCTACCGCGTACCACCCACAGAGCGACGGCCAAACAGAGAGGCTTAACCAGATCTTAGAGCAATATCTGAGGATCTACAGCAACTATCAGCAAAGCAATTGGGTCAATTTGTTACCTTTTGCTCAATTCGCGTACAACAATTCAGAGCAGTCGTCTACAAAGACAACACCGTTTTACGCTTTTTACGGCTACAATCCGAAATGTCGCTTTACGATTTCATCTTCGCGACAATGCCCATCCGCGGATGAACGTATCGAATACCTACGGAATCTACATCGCTTATTGAAAGTCGAAATCGAAAAGTCTCTCAGCGACCAGGCGCGCTTTGCAAATGAGCATCGCGTCGACAAAAGTTTTGCTATTGGCGATCAAGTCTGGCTAGTGCGAAAAAATATTAGCACTACGCGGCCATGCGATAAGCTGGATGCCAAGAAGCTGGGACCGTTTAGGATTATCGCACGCGTTGGTTTGCGTGCATATCGCTTGGAACTATCGAAGGCAATGCGTATACATCCTGTCTTCCACGCTTCATTGCTAGAGCGACATAACGCAGTGTCGCAGATCGCGCGAGAACAGATCGCGCCACCACCTCCAGTTATATTGGATGCTAACCCGGAATGGGAAGTCGAGCAAGTTCTAGACTCGCGCATCCGACGCAAGCAACTTCAATATTATGTGCATTGGAAAGGCTACGACGCCTCCGACCGCACGTGGGAGCCTGCGAAACATTTACACAACTGCATGGATTTGGTAAACGAATTCCACCGTGCACACCCGAACAAACCTGGTTCTTAAATGGGAATGCTAAGCGAGCTCCCTATTCGGGCGACGACCTTCAACTTTCGTCACCCACGCGAAACTAAGACTCAACTCTTAAAGTGATTTATTGATTTATTGATTATACCGCGATTATTATTGTTTAAATTATTACGAGAAAATTATACAAAAACATATTCAATTACTTGTCGAACAAATAATATGGGACAACGCAAGGAGGAATGGCTGTTGAGTCACGCACACAATTACGGACGAGCGGCACGGAGCGAAAGAATCTCGCGCTCCAACGCACGGTTGCGGCGCTCGAGGCGAGCGATAGTCGCATCGCGCTGGGCCAGCGCACTCGAAACCGAACCGACGATCGAATTTGTTGACGGAGGACCGTCATCGGCAATTACATGCACCTCGAATGGTGCCTGACGTCTTTCCTCCTGCGCTCGCTGTCGCGCGCGACGTCTTTCGCGGCGACGCTGCAGCTCCTCGCGCTCTCTCACACGCTGTTCTTCACGCGCGGCAACAAGGCGCTCGTTCTCCTCATTGTCATGAAGAAAACGGCCTCCTTCGCAACGGGTGCGACGTGCCGCGCAGACCATACAGCGACGCACAAACGGTGCAGTGCCGAGAACGAAGCGGCACGGCAAAGAGTTTGCCACGCAATACTCGCAGGGCACGATAGCATCTCTGACATGAACAAGCGACATGTTGTTGTTGATCCGGAACGCAGAGCGAAAATTCTTGTTTTGCATCCGCAAATTACTTTATATTACTTAGATAGTTTTATTGCCGAAAGCGCACTTATATAGCAGTCTAGTAGCTAACGTGGTTTTCATAGGCGCGGAGACCTCGCCCTAGAAAGGGGGGATAGTGTCATGATCCCCGCCTCGCGTGAACCACGACAGCGAACGACGCCTGAAGTCCTGTAGCGCCAAAGGCGATGACTTCAGGCTAGATAGATCTAAATAGCTCGCGCGAGGTAATGTTGGACATTACTCGCGCGAAGCGCGTAAGTGGCCTAGCTCGCGAGCAGGTTGGACCTGGCTCGCGCGAAGCAGGTCCACGTCCATGCCCGCGCGACGTAGGCACGTCGCGGCGCATGACAGTAGTAGTAGCGATCGCGCATCGCTACGAAGCTAGATAGATCGATCCATAGAGTTCATAGCTCGCCACCGCTTTCCCAATGCGGATGGTCTGGGACCATCGCATTGAGATCGTGGTGGGATGAGGCTTAGGCCGCGAAGTGGCTAAGCGAGCCGCTAAGCCTCATAGGATAGTCTACATAGTCGCCCATGGAGAGAACTCTCTCCACGGGCTTATAATCTCAAAGTTGCTACATAACCTTGTAGCAGGTAAGCTTTAGAGAAGCGCCGTCGCCTTTTCAAGGACAACGTCCTTTTCCTTTTCCTTAGTTCTTGCGCCGGGCGCAAGTCTACGTTCCCGTTTCTCGGTACTCGCTTCGCGCGGTACCCGATTGAACTTCCTTTGTCGAGCGGTCTCGCAAAGGACAGTCCGTGTTCGCCTGTAGCGACACGCGAGTTTACACCGCGGTGCTCCCCTCTAAGGGCCACCTTACAAATTGTTTGTGTTTTATTTCCTTCGGATTCGAGAGAGTTTCGGACGTCGAGTCAAAGACGCGGTTCGGTACTTATTTTTACGGATTTTTACGGAAGTTAAAACGGTTAAAGCGTCGAGTGAAGGACGTGGATTCGAGTTTGAGAATTTTGAGTTATCGAGTGTTCCGGTGAAACACAGTTATTTTGAGTTATTGAGTATCGGCTTGGATAGTCGACGATTGAGTGAACAATTTACGAAGAACGGTTCTGGAAGAACGATTACGATTACGAGTTTTGCGGTACAAGGGACAAGATGTCGCAAGAGGAGCTTAACACCTTTTTGCAATCCCTGCAAACTCAGATTGCCGAGTTGAAGGCAGAGAACGAGAAAGGGCGATCGCACATTGCGCATCTGACCCAGGAGATCGGTTCGCGAGCTAAGAGAGCCCCGACGAGTGACGGACCAGCGGTGATGAAGCCCGACGCGTTTCGTGGGGACCGCAAAATGGTCGAGAATTTTTTGGCGCAGCTTCGCCTTTACATCATGTTGAAACCGCACGAGTTTCGCGACGAGCGTTCGAAGGTTTTGTTCGCAGCTTCGTATTTGCGGGACGCCGCATTTGCGTGGTTCGAACCACACCTTCGCAACAACGACTTCGCTTCGGTAGTACCTACTTTTGAAGCCTTTTGCGAAGCGTTGGCCGCGAATTTCGGCAAGGTCGACAGGGTGAGTCAGGCGCAAAGAGAGTTAGCCGCCTTGAGACAACGTGGATCAGCAGCATCTTATGCAAGCATTTTTCAAAGAATTGCTTCGTACTTGGATTTCAATGACAGTGCGCTGACGTTCATGTATTATCAGGGGCTGAAGGATCGCATCAAGGATGAGCTTTCCAGGATGGACAGACCCCGCACTTTGAATGAAATGATTGAGATATCAGTTCGCGTGGATGGAAGAATATCCGACAGGCACATCGAGAGTGCAAGCCGCGGTTCCGTGAAATATTCCAACAACCGCCCGGCTGCAAACGCGAGTACAAGTTTTACTCCTATGGATGTGGACGCGATTAGTTTGGAAAAGGAGGATGACAACCATCGCAAAAGCAACATCAAATGCTTTAACTGTGGACGCGTGGGTCATCGAGCAAGAGAATGCAAGCAGAAGAAGAAGACGTACAATCAGCAACACGTCGCTGCATTCACGCACGAATTTTCCGATTTGGGAAAAGCGAACGCCCAGGTCCAATGAAAAGGCCTGATCTGGGCAAACAACTATTTAGGCCACCAGAAGTTATGACAGTTTTTACGGAACCGGACAAAGCAAAGCATCTGACTGTCGTCGTGAAAGTCAAGACAGAGGATGGAGAGTTGAACGCGAGAGCCCTGATTGACTCAGGAGCTACCTCTAATTTTATCAGCGAGAAGCTCGCATCGCATGCTTTTATTAAGCTTACGGAGAAGAGCGAGACCGAGCCCATCAGAGTCGTTGATGGAAGGACAATCAAGTCAGGAGGTATTCGCTTTCACACCAGCGAGATGGATATATCAATTGGCGAACATCGAGAAAGGATGACCTTCAATGTCATACCTCTTCGTGGATACGATGCTATCTTGGGCAAGCCATGGTTGGACAAGCATGAGCCTACGATCGGATGGAGTCGCGCAAACGTCGAGTTTAAGTCGAACTACTGTTTGGCGAACTGTTTGAAGTGCAGTACATTATCCGAATCCATGCAAGTCAGCGCAACCGAATTTGCAAGATTGGCTCGTAATGGAGAATCAGGTATTTTATGTGTGTACGCAACGGACGAGCAAGATATCAAGCCTCGCGTTACATTGCCTGGATTCTACGAGGGATATCGCGACCTATTTGAGAAGAAGAACGCGGACGTTTTGCCGAAACATCAACCTTGGGATCATGCGATACCCTTGGTCGAAAATGCGAAGCCGCCTTTTGGTCCGATCTACCCGCTCGCCGAACGCGAATTGCAAACGCTGAGAGATTATATCAAGGAAAACCTCGCTAAAGGTTTTATACGACCGTCGTCGTCGCCCGCGGGGTCGCCGATCTTATTTGTCAAAAAGAAAGATGGATCGCTCAGATTATGCGTCGATTACCGCGGTCTGAACGCGATCACTGTCAAAAACAGATATGCATTACCGCTTATCTCGGAACTTCTAGATCGCATTCGCCAGGCAACTATTTTTACGCGATTGGATCTTCGCGGTGCATATAATTTGGTTAGGATACGAAAAGGCGACGAATGGAAAACGGCCTTTCGTACGAGGTACGGCCACTACGAGTACCAAGTCATGCCGTTTGGGCTTACGAACGCCCCGGCTTCGTTTCAAGCGCTCGCCAACGATACTTTGCGAGATTGCTTGGATCGATACGTTGTCGTTTACTTGGACGACATATTAATTTACTCGGATACAGAGGAAGAACACGTGGAGCACGTGCGCGGAGTATTGGAGAGACTTCGCAAGGCAAATTTATTTGTCAAATTGGAGAAATGCGAATTCCATACTGACACTACGGAGTTTCTAGGCTTCGTAATTTCAACGAAAGGTGTGTCGATGGAAAATACAAAGGTCAAATCGATTGAAACATGGCCCGAGCCAAAGAATGTTAAGGAGGTTATGTCGTTCCTGGGACTGGCGAACTATTACCGAAGATTCATCGCCAACTACAGCAAGATTACGGCACCTCTTACCCGGCTTTTAAAGAAGGATACAAAGTTCGTGTTTAGCGACGAATGCAGGGAGTCATTCAATGCGTTGAAGGATGCATTCTTAGGCGCACCTATTCTTGTGCACTTTGATCCACAAAAGCCGAGCTTCTTGGAAACGGACGCCTCAGATTTTGCGATCGGCGGGATCCTTTCGCAAAAAGACGAGAACGGCGATATGAGACCAATCGCATTCTACTCGCGCAAGATGACAAGCGCAGAGACGAACTACGACATTCACGACAAGGAGCTGTTAGCTATTGTTGTATGTCTTCGGGAATGGAGGGTATACTTGGAGAGTCCCCTTCACAAAACTACGATATACACGGATCATCGCAATCTTGTGTACTTTTGGACCGCGCGTGTCCTGAATAGACGGCAAATGCGCTGGTCGCAGTTACTTGCGTCTTACGATTTTGTGATCGTGTATCGTGCGGGAAAGTTTAACCACAAGGCTGACTCCTTATCGCGAAGAAGCGATTACGTTAGCAGCGAAGAGGAGGAAAAGCCAGAACGAACAATGGTGCTTTTGGACAAATCGCAATTTGTGTTTGCGATTGAGGACAACAAAACGCTAGCACAGGATGTTAAGAAATGCTACGAGAAGGACAGCATTTGCAAGAATATCATTGAGGAGTTAAAGAGCAAGCCCGATGCTGCTCATTTGGAGAATTATACAATGGACAAGGAAGGTCTTTTAATGTTCTCGGGTTTGATTTACATACCCAGAGACAACGATTTGCGATTATCAATCATGCAAGAATGTCATGATTCGCAGACTTCAGGTCACCCCGGACAGGCTAAGACGCTAGAGCTTGTGACAAGGAACTATTACTGGCCAAGGATGCGAAAGGACGTATTTAACTATGTGGAGTCATGCGACACTTGCGCACGAAGTAAATCATCGCATCATGCTCCCTACGGTCTATTACATTCGTTGCGAGTACCTACAAAGCCTTGGGAAAGCATTGCTATGGACTTCATTGTGAAGCTCCCGGTGTCAAGAGATGTCATCACAGGCAAAGACTACGACTCAATTTGGGTTATAGTATGTCGCTTTACGAAGATAGGCATCTTTGTACCAATATGCGAGACCATGAGCGCGAAAGAACTAGCATTGCTATACGCTCACAGAGTATTTGCTAACTTTGGACTGCCAGAAGAAATTATCTCAGATCGTGGATCAGTTTTCGTATCACATTTTACGAAGCATTTACTCGCACATTGTGATATCAAGCAAAGGTTATCAACTGCGTACCATCCCCAGAGCGATGGACAAACGGAAAGGCTTAATCAGAGCCTCGAACAATATTTGAGAATTTACAGCAATTACCAACAAACGAATTGGGTAAACTTGCTACCTTTTGCACAGTTCGCATATAACAATACTGAGCAATCATCGACAAAAGCGACACCTAGTTATGCTTTGTATGGGTATCACCCCAAATGCCGTTTTACGATAGCAACAGCACGGCAATGCCCATCGGCGGACAATCGGATTGATTTTTTGAGGACACTACATCGCCTTTTACAGATCGAGATCAAGCACGCCATTAGCGATCAAGCACGGTTTGCTAATACGCACCGTGTCGACAAGGATTTTGAAGTCGGCCAAAAAGTATGGCTAGTGAGAAAGAACATCAGTACCACTAGGCCAAGCGACAAGTTGGATTACAAGAAAATTGGACCTTTTACAATCTTGGAACGTATCGGTTTACGTGCATACAAGTTGGATTTACCGAACACGATGAAAATACATCCTGTATTCCATGCTTCTTTATTGGAATCGTACAAGTCTACGTCTACGATTGTGCGACAGCAGACAGCACCACCACCACCAATAATAATTGAGAATACACCAGAGTGGGAGGTAGAGAAAGTGTTGGACTCCAGGAAGCGAAGAAATAAATTGGAATATTTTGTACATTGGAAGGGATACGATAGTGCTAATCGCACTTGGGAGCCGGCAGGCAATTTGACAAATTGCGACGATTTAGTGAAAGAATTTCACAGATTACACCCGGCTAAGCCGAAGCTATGATGTTTACGTTAATCGCGATACAGGTTACGTCATTCAACTCACGTAATCTTACGCAATCGCGAGACTCAACTCTTGATTTTTGTTTACGACTGCGATATAATACACAATTCGCACTAGTTATTTATCGCTATTTGGAAATTTTTTTTTGAAAATGTATTAAAAATTATTAAAATCAAAACAAGATGTATCGCATATTTGAAGAATTTTGGCGCTCATTCCAAGCCGCGCAAAGCCGAAATTTCCGCTTTCAGCTCTAGGACCTGCTGACGGAGCGAATCGATTTCGCGATCTTTAGCGGCCAATGCTCTTTCAACAGCAACCCCGAGGCCCTCAGACGAATCGGTTGCCGCGCATTGGGCGACTTCTACAACGGGCGTCGCAACGCGAGGAACAGTGGAGGCCAACTTTGCCTTACGAGCGTTATCATACTTACGATACTCGCGCTCGACGATCGACCCGCGTATGCGCGAATTCAACAGGGTCGGCGACATAAACATCGCGCCCTCGCACTTGGTTTTACGCGCCGCACACGCTAAGCAGCGACGGACGCGAGGGATGGCTGTCATGAAGAACTCACAGCGCCTCCCCTGCGAAACACAATAGCCGCACGGCTTCTCGGACACAGTCACACGTGCAAGCGACATCGCGTTCAGAACTGTCTTTGCGAACGCGACTGGATACTATTTATCTTCGCGTTTTGCCTCTTTACCCCTCTGCAACAAAACGCGAACACCCCTTTTATTTTCCCATGCTATTCTATATGTTTATTTACGCGTTTACTGAGGAGAAAATATTATTGTGACACGCGGCAATTGAAATTAGCGTTTATTTTGTTCGCCTTTCTATTTTTATGGAATATTTTATGTTTTGCGGGCGCGGGGACCTCGCCCAAGGGAGGGGGGGATACTGTCATGATCCTCGCCTTGGCGAGTCCCTGACAACCGCGTTGGGAAGCGAGGGGCGACGCCTGTAGTCGGACTTGGGATGTCCGCGCGTCGCAAGCTTCGCCAACGCGGCCCAAGACCAGTCGGCGCGTAATGCGATGGTCTTGGGACGTAGAAGTTGTCTTAGTGCGCATGTAGGTACGCGCACTAAGCCAGCTTGGCCCACGGGAGCGAGGGGCTCCATGCACAATGTGCACGGACCTCGCTTCCCGTTCTCATTCTCGCACGCTAGCGAGTGCGACCCTTCGCACTCCGCTAGCGCGAGAACATTCATAGTTATTTCATAGATTAGTTTAGGCTGAGAGCTTCCCTCTCTAACTTGTGCGACCTTCGCATAAGTTAGCTTGGGAAGAGTAGTTTAGAATGCGAAGGAGCATCCGCTCCTCCGCAACTTAGTTTAGTTTATAGTTGCCCGTGAAGGCCTCTCGCCCTTCACGGGTTGATTATCTCAAAGTGGGAGTAATATATTATATTACTCCTGGTAAGCTTTACAGTAATCGCTTTCTGCTTTCCTGGTCTTTCTTATTCCTTTACTTTATTTAAACTATACACGGCCGGCCTCCAGCGATTGTAGCTGTAAGGACCGTCTTACATTACATTACGAAGTTCCAGCAAATTGTGTCTTTTAATAGCGATGCGCAGATGTTCTTGTTTCGAAACGGTTTGAAGGCGAATATGCTGGATGAGTTGGCAAAGATGAATCGGCACGAAACGATATCGGAACTTATGGCAGCTGCTGTCAGCATTGACAATCGTTTGTTCGATCGGCGTTTGGAGTTTAATGCACCCCCGCGAGGAATCTTCGTTCCAAGATCTCAGTTCGCGCGTGAAGGACCAACCCCGATGGAGGTCGATGCGACATCTACAATGCCGCAGAAGAAGTTTTTGAAGCCGACACGGAAGATTGTTTGTTACCTTTGTCACAAGGAAGGACACAAAGTTTACGAATGCCCTTTGAAGGTTCCAGCGAAGCCGCGCACTAACCGGGCGAACGCTGCGAACATTGCAAAGGTGGAATTCGGTGAAGAGGGAAACGATCAGACTCAGGCGAATTATTGACGCCCTGTCTGAGTCAAGCGCCGAAGGGCCAAAGCTTGCTGGGAACTCATTTATCGTGTACTGTTTATTCGCTGCCGGCATATTCTTCTCATCTTACAGTGGAAGTGTATATTCAAACCGGTGTTGGTGTTCGGAAGGTAGTGGCCATGATCGACTCTGGCGCTACATCAAATTTTATGGATAAGGACTTTGTGCAGAAGTTCAAAGTGCCTACGGAAAGGAAGAAGGTACCGTTACCTGTTTGCGTGTTCGACGGAAGCAAGGCTTCGTCAGGCGACATCGCGGAACACACAACGGCCCTTAGAATGTCTATTGGAAGAAAAGAGAAGCATGTGGAAGAAATCTCTTTTAATATTATGACGATTGCGAGTTATGAGATGGTCTTGGGAAGGCCTTGGTTAAACTTACATAACCCAGAAATTGATTGGAAGTATTCTTTGTTGAAGTTTACTTCGGAACATTGTGTTGAAACCTGCCGATTGAGGGAACTTCCGATGGTTCATTGTATTTCGAGCGCGGAGATCTCGACAATGATTGGAAGGAATCCTGGAGGTTTAGTGTATGTAAACTCTGTTGAAGACACTGCGAAGGACGATCGAGGGATACCATCAAGTTCTAGTGTGGTACCGAAGATATACGATGGCTTTGCGGATCTGTTTGACAAGAAACAAGCAGATAAGTTACCAGAGCACAAGCCATGGGATCATGCAATTCCACTTCACGCCGGAGCACAACCTCCGTACGGACCGATCTACGCTTTATCGGAACCGGAGTTGGAAGCATTGAGAAATTATATTGAGGAGAATCTAGCAAAATGTCATGATCCTCGCCTTGGCGAGTTCCTGACAACCGGGTTGGGAAGCGAGGGGCGACGCCTGTAGTCGGACTTGGGATGTCCGCGCGTCGCAAGCTTCGCCAACGCGGCCCAAGACCAGTCGGCGCGTAACGCGATGGTCTTGGGACGTAGAAGTTGTCTTAGTGCGCATGTAGGTACGCGCACTAAGCCAGCTTGGCCCACGGGAGCGAGGGGCTCCATGCACAATGTGCACGGACCTCGCTTCCCGTTCTCATTCTCGCACGCTAGCGAGTGCGACCCTTCGCACTCCGCTAGCGCGAGAACATTCATAGTTATTTCATAGATTAGTTTAGGCTAAGAGCTTCCCTCTCTAACTTGTGCGACCTTCGCATAAGTTAGCTTGGGAAGAGTAGTTTAGAATGCGAAGGAGCATCCGCTCCTCCGCAACTTAGTTTAGTTTATAGTTGCCCGTGAAGGCCTCTCGCCCTTCACGGGTTGATTATCTCAAAGTGGGAGTAATATATTATATTACTCCTGGTAAGCCTTACAATAATCGCTTTCTGTTCCCTTGGTTTCTGTAATTCCTTTACTTCTATTTAGACTATACACGACCGGCCTCCAGCGGTTGTAGTTGTAAGGACCGTCTTACACAAAAGGATTCATACAGAGATCTTCGAGTCCCGCAGGAGCTCCTATCTTGTTCGTTAAAAAGAAGGATGGCTCATTGAGGTTATGCGTGGATTATAGAGGTTTGAATGCGATGACAGTTAAGAATCGTTACGCACTTCCGTTGATTTCGGAACTTGTCGATCGTGTTCGAAATTCGAAGATATTTACGAGATTGGATTTACGCGGAGCCTATAATTTGGTTCGTGTGAAGAAAGGAGATGAGTGGAAGACTGCGTTTAGGACGCGGTACGGACACTTCGAATATCAGGTGATGCCGTTCTGTTTGACCAACGCACCAGCCTCATTTCAGGCATTGGTGAACGATGTGTTGAGACCGTTCTTGGATCATTTTGTGGTTGTATATCTTGATGATATATTTATTTATTCAGAGTCAGAGGCGGAGCATGTTGAACAGGTACGGAAGGTACTTGGAAAGCTCCGTGAGGCTAGTTTATTCGTGAAAGGCGAAAAGTGCGAGTTTCACATGAAGGAAACGATATTCCTAGGATTCGTGTTGAGCACAACGGGAGTTAAGATGAACAAGGAGAAGGTCAAAGCAGTGGAAGATTGGCCGACGCCAAAGAATCAGAAGGACGTTATGGCATTTCTTGGGTTCGCGAACTTCTACCGGAGGTTCATAAAGGACTATAGCCAGATATCGGTGCCTTTAACACAGTTAATGAAGAAAGATGCGAAGTTCAGTTGGTCGAATGCGCAAGAGAAAGCATTTACGGAACTTAAGAATAAGTTCTTTGAAGCCCCTGTTCTTTCTTATTTTGACCCGGACAAGGAGTCGATCGTCGAGACCGACGCATCGGACTATGCGATTGGAGGAGTTATCAGTCAACGAGATTCCAGTGGAGCTTTGAGGCCGATTGCTTTTTACTCACGGAAGATGGCACCCGCTGAGCTGAACTATCCTATCTCGGATAAAGAGATGCTTGCAATTATTGTATGTTTAAGGGAGTGGAGAGTTTATTTGGAAGGTCCAAGACACCGTACAACAATCTTGACGGATCATAGGAACTTACAACACTTCCTTGGAACAAAGACTTTGAACCGAAGACAAGCACGGTGGTCTCAAATGCTTGCTTCATACGACTTCGTTATCACTTATCGAAGCGGTACGCGAAACGGGAAGGCGGACGCGCTTTCACGGCGAGCGGACTATCAATCGGACGTGACAACGAGCAAGGAGCGAACCGAGCCACTTTTACGGAAGGATCAATTGCAGTTATATACATTGACTGCGGAACCGCTGATTATACGAGAGAAGCTTACGGAAGCTTACAAATCAGACGAACATTGCAAGAAGTTATTGGGTGACTTGCGAAAAGAAGATTGTCCTCCACACTTGAAGAATTACAGTTTGGAAGAAGGACTTATATTATTGAACGGACTTATTTACGTGCCTAATAAACGGAATTTGAGATTGGAGATATTAAGAAGCTGTCACGATACGCCTACAGCAGGACATGGAGGAGTTGCTAAAACGTTGGAACTTGTTACGCGAGAATATTATTGGCCAAAGCTCGCGCGATATGTGAAGGATTACGTTAGAACTTGCGATACTTGCATGGCTACTAAACCGACGCGACATCTACCGCACGGACTTCTATCGTCATTGCCAGTACCAGCGGCACTGTTACGGGTCGGCCCGCAACTAGGTGACTCACGGCTTGAATTCAGCCGCGACGACGAGTAATCCCCTTGGGCGGCAGATAGCACGCTGCCTTTCGATAGGGGTTCCGGTAAGTGAAGACTAAGGGAACTACAGCTAGAAGCTAAGCCTATTCTCCTAAGACACCTGGAGACTTCAAGTTGTAGCTTATGATATTGCGTAGTGTAAAAAGTCTTCCGCGAAGCCTTTTATACACTACGACTTCTATGAAACTAAGTAATAGCACAAGGTGGTGCTGTATAGCACTACCTAGTGCTATCGCTATGAAATACTATATAAAACTATATAGTCCTTATCCTTAAGTAATGCAGCATTCGCTGTCTTACTTAAGGCCATGTCACACTCGTGACATTACCCCCCTCCCAGGGTGGGCTCTAATTTTTTGAGGCCTTCTCTACTGATTCTACCTAATCTATCTGCCCCTTTCACTCTGGCTCTTTTCCATCCCTGAGCCCCAATCGTGTGCTCCTCGTAGACATTTGCCAATGCCACGGAGTTGTCCGAATCCGCCGCCAGTGTCTCCAATTCCCACCTCCCTAGGCGTTCCACAGTGTTTTCCTGCCCAACTGGTATTACGCTGTAACCAGTGAGCGCACTGTTTTCCAAGGAGATCACTGCATGGAGCCAACCGGGTCCCATGTAGCAGGCGAATCCCTTCTTCAGGTCACAAACATGTAGCCCCTGGAGCTCATGAATGCCCTGGTACAAAAACATATCCCCCACCTTGTGGTGGTACTGCGCGAAGTAGTCAAGGTTCGCAGCCGACGGTGGCCAGGCGAATACCAATTTCCTTCCCAGCACGCAAACCAACACGTGACCCAAGAACACGTTGTCCACGTGTATGTCCGTGATCGTCCCAGCCGGAGAGACCACCGTGCTCCAGTCCGTTTCGGGGCGGTTTTTGTAATTATTTGTAGCGGGTAGGGCCCTCGGGCTCAAGGTTAGTAAGCCCTGCGTCGAGGGCGGCACATTGTAAGCCGCGTACCATTCGATTTTCTCCGCGCCGTAAACGAACCCCGCCACGAACCGAGCCACCGAAATATCCGTGTATCTTGCTCGGTCGCGGATGTTAAAAAGTTGAAGGTCGTGTTGCGTAACGTCCTCCATGACGACCGGCCACGTTGGCTCCCGCTCGAAACAGTCTTTCCAAGACTCTGTAACGGTCTCAAGCCATGTATGCTCCTTAGCCGCCGCGGCCCAAAGTATGTTCCTACCCGTCCGGTGGGTCGGCATGCGCGACGTTCGGAGGTCCCATTCCGACACAAGTTCAGCCAGTCTAAAGTCAACGTGGTGAACTTCTTTTAGGTGTCGGTGCAGCTCTTGTTTTCTGCCAAGACCTTTGTGACAGAGAGCGCAGATGTGCTCTCCAACATTCTTAGCGCCCCGCGATCGCTTTTGCGGGCGCTCACCCCCCTCCTCAAGGTCGGCTGTCAAGTCGATTTCTTGTCCCTCCATAATTTCAAAAATATGTGTGTAAAGTAGTGATATAGCACCGGGGGGTGCGACTGTATTTATAGTTTTTCTGTGTGGGAATGTTCCAGAAAGCACCAGTGTGTGTGACTTGGCACTAGTGTGTGTGACTTAGCACTATATCGTGCTAACTCATACATTACATATATTAACGATGCAAACACGCAGTTTTCCCCCCTTTTTTTTTTTTTTTTTTTTTTTTGCGAATATTCGGTATAATAAAACAGTTTGCATAGTAGTTGAATAACATCTGCTCGCAATTTAGGACAGTATGGTTGAAATACCGCCGTCATTAAACAAAAATCAAATAAAATAATTCAGCATGAAACTTTTTAGCGTTTAAGATACTCTGCTAAAGCTTCGCTAGCGTTTCCTAAGTTCGCTACCGGTTCCCATGTGCGGTCATTTTCTGTATAACCCTTCCAATGAACCAAATAGCGCCTTGTCGAGCCCGATCCCTTGTGATCGCATATGTAGTCTACTTCGAATTCTTCCTCATCTTGGATAACGTCAGGTACGGTTGCACTGGACGCGTCTCGTGAAAAACGATCTCCTTTGTGCGGTTCCAGCAGTGTTTCGTTAAACACGGGATGGATTCTAATGGTCGCGGGCAGTTTAACACGGTATGCGCTCGTGCCAATTTTTTCCAATACGGGAAAGGGGCCAATTTTTGTATGGTCAAGTTTGTCTGACGGCCTTTTGGATTTAATGTGCTGTCTTCTAATCCAAACTAGGTCGCCTGGCTGGTAAGTAGCGGCGTCGCGTCGCTTAGCGTCGTAATAAAATTTTATTCGGTCTTGAGCCTTCTGTAACTCGGCGCGTAAAGTCATAAATCTTTCCTGGAGTTTCGCGGTAAACTCATTTGCGGCCGGTACATTGCTCGTGGCTTGAAACTCGTAAGAAAATCGTGGGTGATAACCAACGGCAATAAAAAATGGAGACATTTTAGTACTGGCACTTTGTGCATTATTGATAGCAAACTCAGCTAACGGCAATAATCGTGCCCAGTTGTTCTGATTATAATTAATGTAACACCTCAAGTATTGTTCGAGGGTCTGATTCGTTCTTTCGGTCTGCCCGTCGCTTTGCGGGTGATGACTCGTGGATTTGCATAGCTTTATTTGTAGATTTTCGGCTAGTGCAGTCCAGAACTTACTAACAAGACGAGTATCTCGGTCCGATACTATTTCTTCGGGGAGGCCGTGTAGTCGGAAAATGTGCTTAATAAATAAATATGCCACTTCTGTAGCAGAAATCTTTTCCTTGCACGGTATAAAGTGCGCCATTTTCGAGAAACGGTCCACTACAACAAGGATTGAATCGTAACCATCGGAAATAGGTAACTTAACAATAAAATCGATTGATATTGACGACCAAGGCCTGTCCGGAATCTTCAGTGGCTGTAGCATGCCGGCTTTGATCCTTCGGGATACCTTATTTCGAATGCATGTAGGGCAATTTTTGACATATTCCTTTACATCTTTTGTAATACCGTCCCATTTGTAGTTCCTGGTGATCAGTTCCAGAGTTCTGGCCTCGCCAAAATGTCCTGCCAGTGGGTGGTCGTGGAACGCCTCCAATATTCTCCTGCGTTCCTCTGGTTTAGCATAATTTCTCTCGTCAAGAAGCTGGGTCTCATCTGTTGCGAAGCATTTCAGCTGGCTTGACGATAGCAATGGCTGGAATTGTGCCTTACTGTGGCTGCCATCTTTAGTTAAAGCGTAATCTGGCCGTCGGCTGAGGGGATCTGCCCCTCCATTGTTGATGCCCGGCCTGTAAACGATGTCGAAGCTATATTCGGCCAGCGTTTCTTGCCAGCGAGCTTGTCGACGCGTCAGTACCTTTGCCGTCGTGAAAGTTTGAAGATTACGGTGGTCCGTGTAAACGATAATCTTCTTTGGGTGGCCTTGGAGGTAATGGCGCCAAGTCCTAAAGGCCCAAACAATTGCCAACAATTCCTTCTCATATATATCGTAGTTTATCTCGGCTGCTTCCATCTGCCGACTGATAAATGCAATTGGTTCTCTTCCGTTTTCATTTTCTTGTAGCAACACTGCTCCCAATGCGTAGTCGGAGGCATCAGTCTCCAATACACATTGTTTCTCCGGATCGTAATGTCGCAACATAATTTCTTTAGCAAATAGGTCTTTTAATGCTTTAAAAGCCTGCTCACTTTCGTCATTCCAACAAAAGGGTGTGTCCTTTTTTAATAGATTCGTGATCGGTTTCACCGTTTTCGCAAAGTTCGGTATGAAGCGCCGATAATAGTTGCAAAATCCCAAAAATACCTGTATGTCATGTACCGATTTTGGAGCTGGCCAAGTCGCAATAGGCTCTGTCTTGTCCCTGCTCATAGACACTCCAGTAACAGACAATACGTAACCCAAAAATGACACCTCTTGTTTATGGAATTCACATTTTTCGCCTTTAGCATATAATTTTCGATCGCGTAGCCTTCCCAAAACTTGGCGTACGTCATAAATGTGCTGCTCTTTAGTTTTTGAATAGACTAGAATATCATCTAGATAAACCAAAACTGTAATATCTAGTAAATCACGAAATGTGTCGTTCATGAAGTCCTGAAACGTGGCCGGGGCGTTTGTCAGCCCAAACGGCATTACTCGGTATTCAAAGTGACCAAAACGAGTGCGAAAAGCCGTCTTCCACTCGTCCCCCTTCTTTATACGAATAAGATTGTAGGCCCCGCGTAGATCAATCTTTGTAAACCACTTGGCTCCAGATAGTTTGTCCAAGAGCGAATCAATAAGTGGTAGTGGGTACCTATTCTTCACTGTTATCTTATTCAGCGCTCGGTAATCGACACACAAACGGAGACTGCCGTCCTTTTTCTTGACGAATAGGATTGGGGCTCCGGCTGGCGATGTAGAGCGCGCAATGAATCGTCTAGCAAGGTTTTCTTCAAGATATTTTCGCAATTCCTCCTGCTCATCTCTAGATATAGCATACACTGGTCCGAATGGTATTTTAGAGTCTGCTTCTAGCTTGATCTCGTGGTCAAACGACCTATGAGGTGGGAGCTGATTTGCCTCTGCCTTGCCAAAAACGTCCTTGAAATCCTGGTATTCCTCTGGCAGTACTACCGCACCGGGTTGCTCTGACTCGGATTCCACTATAGTTGCGCAAACATACTCCGTTTTAACGTCAGGCTCCTTGTTCTCGAATTCGACAGTAGACGTAGACCAATTGATTCGCGGATTATATTCTTTAAGCCACGAAATCCCCAAGATAATGTCGTGTTCGCCAATTTCGGTAACCTTGAACTTTGTAGGAGTTTCTTTCCCTTGAATTACGCATTTTAGAGTCTCTGTCTGGCGTTGAATCGGTCCAGACGATATGCATCTTCCGTCAACAACCTTAAGAACAATAGGCTGGCGTAGGCTTTCGGTTTTAATCTTGTGCCTCCACACCAAACGTGGATGAATGAAATTCGAAGATGCCCCCGAGTCAACTAGACCTTTCAAGGGCGTCGTTATGCCTTCGATCTCTACCTTTACTTCGCAATGCCCATAGTCCGCTCGTGCAAACGCAATTCTATGCTCTTCTTCATTGATGGCATTTTCATTTCCGCCCAATTCTACCATCGTTTGAATTAGGCTCTTTCTTTTTTTTTTGCTTCTCGTGAGTTTTCATCTGCGTAGCCATACTCTCGGCCTTTGAAGTTGACAGTGTTGTCTCTGCATTGTCTTGCAAAGTGACCTGCCCTTCCGCAATTAAAACATTTCTTCTCACCCGTAGACATCGACTTCCTTTCGGGTACTCTCTTCTCGCTCACAGTGTCAATTTCCATAGGCGTGTAATTGCTTGTACGTTCTGGGCGGCGTGGCTCCAACCTGCCTCGAAAACGCGACTTATCTTTTTCACGCTCGTACACCCTCGTATCGATTCTGATGCAGTGATCTATCAATTCGCTCAGCTCCGTGGGCGGCTCTGAATGAGCGAGCTCGTCCTTCACCGAATCTTTCAGTCCCTCCATAAACTGGGACACCAACGCTTCGTTGTTCCAATCGAAATAGGCTCTAAGACGTTCAAAATCAGACGCATACTGAGCGACTGAACCCTTCTGACGTAGCCTTCTTATCTCCTTTTGCGCCGAAGCGCGCATGTCTCGGTCACCATACAGCTTCTCGATGCTGTCACAGTACCGCTCAAAATCATCGAGCATTGCCGGGTCGTTCTTTGCAACAAAAGGCTTAAACCAACGAAAGGCAATGCCTCTCAGGAAAGAGGCGGCAAACATAACTCGCGCACGGTCCGTGGCGTATCGCTGCGGCTGCGCTGTTACCACCATTTTCACCTGAGTCAAATACTCATCCACTTTACTTCTCTCGCCCGTGAACAAGGGCGGACTAGCCATCTTCGGCTCCAAAACTTTCGTTCGTTCGCGCGGGTCCAACTCGTTCTGACCCCTACGCAACTTTTCTTTCAAAGACTTGTTTTCCGCTTCCATTATCGCAAATCTCTCCTCTGTTGCTCGGTAAAAACGGTTCAACTCTGATACATCAACTTGTTCCATCTTGTAAGCCTAGTTTGACTGACTAGCACTTCCTCTCGATTCGTTCTCTTCACCCACTCGATCCGAACCGGTATCGAATACGTGGACGCAATATACTGTTACGGGTCGGCCCGCAACTAGGTGACTCACGGCTTGAATTCAGCCGCGACGACGAGTAATCCCCTTGGGCGGCAGATAGCACGCTGCCTTTCGATAGGGGTTCCGGTAAGTGAAGACTAAGGGAACTACAGCTAGAAGCTAAGCCTATTCTCCTAAGACACCTGGAGACTTCAAGTTGTAGCTTATGATATTGCGTAGTGTAAAAAGTCTTCCGCGAAGCCTTTTATACACTACGACTTCTATGAAACTAAGTAATAGCACAAGGTGGTGCTGTATAGCACTACCTAGTGCTATCGCTATGAAATACTATATAAAACTATATAGTCCTTATCCTTAAGTAATGCAGCATTCGCTGTCTTACTTAAGGCCATGTCACACTCGTGACAGGCACCTTGGGAATCCATCTCTATGGACTTTATTGTCAAACTACCGACATCGAAATGCCCGACAACAGCAGTAACTTACAATTCTATTTGGGTTGTTGTGGACAGACTTACGAAGATGGCATATTTTGTTCCCTGCAATGAAGCTATATCAGCAACGGAACTTGCAGACTTATTTTTACGCCATATTTTTGCGACTCATGGATTACCGAAGAACATTGTGAGTGATCGAGGTCCTGTGTTCACTTCAAAATTTACGAAAAGTCTCTGTCGAAGTTTGGACATTGCACAAAACTTAACAACGGCGTACCATCCGGAGTCTGACGGTCAGACGGAACGTGTGAATCAGATATTGGAACAATATCTACGCCAATACTGTAATTACGAGCAGAACAATTGGGTTCAACTTCTACCGTTAGCACAATTTTGCTATAACAATGCTGCTCAAAGTTCTACGAAGATGTCACCATTCCTTGCAAACTACGGTTATCACCCACGTTGCAGTATTACGGTTCGATCGGAACATTCACCAGCTGTTACGGATCGTTTGAAACTTATTCAGAACTTGGTTCCATTATTGAAATCGGAAATTATCAAGGCAACATCCGATCAAGCCAAGTTTGCCGACGCAAAGCGAAAAGAAATTAAATTCGAAGTTGGAGATCGCGTTTGGCTAAGCACAACAAATTTAACATCCGACAGACCTTCAAAGAAGTTGGATTACAAGAGACTGGGACCGTTCGAAGTTTTAGAGGAGGTCGGAACACGTGCTGTTCGACTGAAACTTCCACCACAGATGCAAATACATCCTGTGTTTCACGTGAAGTTATTGGAACCTGTCAAGAAACCTGTTATTTTAATTCGAAACTCTAAAGAAGTTCCACCGCCTACAATTGTGGAAGGTACGGAGGAATACGAAGTTGAGAGAATCTTAGCGAAGCGACTGAGACGTCGCAGGGTCAAAAATCTTGTCGACTGGAAGGGATTTGGTCCCGCAGACAGAACTTGGGAACCAACAAAAAACTTGCAAAACGCTACGGAGCTTATAGCCGATTTTGAAAGCTCCTCGGCACCCCGCGTTTGAAGGGGGGGAAAGCGTTAGGATATATTACAAAGGAAATTTGAAGGCTATGAAGAGTGTTAGGATATATTACGGAGGAAGTTCGAAGGCTGACACCAGCGCGTGGAGCCTTGGAACTTATGCACGAAGATGTGCGGAACTTTCAACAAGTTCGCAGTTCGATTTATTGTTTGATGTGGTTTTCAACTACCGCTTGTTGATTCACTTATTGATTTATCCACTTATGGATTTGCTTATTATTTGATTATCGGATTGCTTATTTTTTCGTTTCTGATTGACGAAACAAGAGGAGGACTATTTTTTGGATACTATGACTATTCTATTATTTTTGGTGACATTCCGCCCGGAGTTCGGAAATGAAGAAGGGGAATCTGTAATGAACCGCGAAGTTCCATTCGCGAAGTTCTAATTTGGAACTTTTAACGGTTCTTCTCATAGTTGTTCGTAGGATCTTTTCATAGTTCCGTGCGGAAGCTGTATCTTTCGCACGAAGTGGAACTAGGCCCGACTGGGCAATTCAGCCACCGCGTGGCTGGACTTCGCCAGCCACGCAACAGTTACGCCAAAGTTCTATAAATAGTTCCGCACCCGGGAAGAGATTTCTCTTCTCGGATTAACTCTCTCTTTAATACAAGAATAGAATTCAATCTACGAGTTCTACGAACTCTCCTCCTTTTTGCTGCGGCTACCTCCGCTGTTTTAGCAACAGTACCTGTAGAGGCAGGATAGGCTCCACCGAAGGTTCTTCGAACTTCGGCGACCTTTCAGTTTCTCACATCGGCCTCCTCAGCCTTGCTCGTCATAAACTCTCTCAAGCGAGCGTTCTCGCTTTCCAAATTCTGAACTCTTGCCATCATCTCATTGGCAAAACGCTCCATCTCTTCTATCTTCAACTCAGCCATCTTACTACCCGGTGCCAGTCACGGGCGTTACAAACTGTTAGGGGGTGACTCAATACAAAGTAATCTTAAGTCGGCCAAGATCACACGTTGGCCTTGACAGGGAGTAGCAAAGGATAGGCAGATAGAAGAACTAATCTCAAGACACTTATATTAAGCGGAACCTTGGTTGTTGTAACGCCCCGAACCCAGTAGAACAACTCCTCTTCTTATACTTGGGCTCGGCTCGTTACTTGCCGAAGATCCCACTCTACGAAACTATTAAAGTAACTAACTTATTGCAGAAGTGCTAGAGTCTGCGCTCCAAGCGCTACTCTAAGCAACTTTGTTAGGAGTGTAGATAATAAATAATTAAACATTGAATTACTTAAAGGGTCCTAAACGTGTACGGATTAAAATTAAACATTGAATTACTTAAAGGGTCCTAAACGTGTAGGGATTAAATCTGGAACCTCGGCATTTGATTAATAATTAATCACGCCATAGCGGAAGCTGACTCATGATTAGTCAAGGCTGACTCATAATTAATCACGCCATTTCGGGCTTTCGGACAATGGATTATTAATCCATTACAGGAGTCTATAAAAAGGACACGGTTTCCCATAGTTTAGAACATAGTTTTTTCTATCTTTTAATTTATTTGTTACAACAGTGAGTTACCCTCACAAACTTCCTACAATACAACTAAATAAACTAACTAACTAAACTACGAAATTGCTTACTCAAGTGCTCCCAGCACCTTTCTAAGCAACCCCTGACACTCGACCTGTGATGTAGCCACACAAGCAGGACACTTAGTGAGCTGGGCGACCGAGAGAAGTTCGAGCCTAGGCTTTTCCCGAAGAGGGGTCCTCAGGAATGCCTTTGACGAAGGAAATTGAAGCCACGTTTAGAAGAAAACTAGCGTTCTTGGGCTAGGCAGGGATTTTTCGGCATTTGTCGACGGAATGGCCGCTTTTGCCAAAGTAGAGGCAAAGGTTATTGTCGATCCGATGCTTGCGTTCTTAAGCAGCGAGTTTTCGAGGTTGGGTAGTTACCGCGTCAACTTGCATTGCGTCACTTTGCTTGGGGCTTCGTGGAGCCAAAGAAAAGGTTGAAGTAAAGAATCGGCTCGGCTGAGAGAATCGAAAAGGGCGATTGGTAGAAATGCATTCGAGGCGCCGATCATAAAGGCGATTATGGAGACGAACGCTAAGGCTGACCAAATCTCCGAAATAAGGGGGACGTTCTTTGCGAGCAAGCTTATCCTTGATATAGTCCTTCAATCTATTGTAGAACATAAAAAAAGTTGCGTCGTTGTCAAATTGTAGATGAGACGTTAGCTGCTGGAAACGAGACGCATAATTGGCAACCAAAACCGGTTTGTGAACGAGTAAATTCACTTGTAAATATGCTGTAGTCCGAAAGAATTGAGGGTTAGATGCCGCTGGAAGGTTACCCGATCGGAGGAATTTCGGCACGTCGGTATTTCGGTATTTCGGTATTACTTCTTTTTCTAAAGTAATAGATTGGTGTTGAAAATATTTTCACCTGAAGCAAACCGACTAGAAACCAACCACAACATGTCGACCGAAATTATCGATATTGGTAAGCAAGTAAACGCATACTTCTAACCTCATTAGAACCTTCCGCGCGTGCCACCACGCCGTGTGAGAATTGTTTCCGCCGCGGATTTTCCGACGGGTGCTTTTGGACTATCCCACCGAGGGAGACCAGAACCGTGCCGAAGTGCGACCGGTGCGCTACGAGCAAGTACCACTGCCACGGTGGTAAGCCCAGTAATTTCCAATTAACCCCGGACTAAGTGGCGAAAGCCGATCGTTCGCACGCGCTACTTTTCCGGCGCGTCAGCCAGCAGCGCCGCCAATCGACCGCGGCAATGTCTGTGCGTCGATCGAATTTTGAGGTTTCTGTAAGCGCGACACCGCTTGACTCCCTGCAGGCCATGGTTGGCCAGTTTGTAGAGCAGGCGCGAACGGAGCGTGCTGCACAAAAAGCAGAGCTCAATGCTCTCCGCACTCGCGTGGCTTTGCTGGAGACTCGCTTGGAGTACTACCAGCAACTGAACAAGGAGCTTGATCGTGCAACGCGAGGCGATACTCCGCTTGCCGATTCTGCTTCTGATTCTTGAAACACCGTGCAATATTTTGTAGTTTCCGTTCGAATTTTGTTAGTGAATTCTATTTTTTTCAGTGCTTCGTAACTTCGTCATTCTCTTCGGTGCTTCGTAACTTCGTCATTTTCTTCGGTGCTTCGTAACTTCGTCATTCTCTTCGGTGCTTCGTAAAAATGTGCTATTAAGGATAGTAAAATAAGTCGGGCGGGTGAGATGCTTTTGAACTGGGCGCTACCCCCCCTTAAAAGAATCGAACACGCACTAAGTTGAGTTAGGCGGTCGCAACAGGTTGAGCATCGTAAATCACAATAAAACCAGTAAAACTGCGGGTTTTTGGCTAGTGCAATTGCGCCATAATTATCTGTGTTCCTGTCATAGCTCAGTTACAGAAGAAATTGTTCGCCTACAGAACTTTATTTGGCCGGTGCGTATATCCAGCCAGCGTATTAACAGCATAGGCTCTGTCCGGTCGGGTTTGTGTGGAGGCAAAAAGAAGCCAGCCAATGAGTTGTTGGTACTGAGTTGAATCTCTTTTCTTGGCCTGGCTTTAGGCTATCCCTCGATAATCTCTCTGTCTTCGCTCATAGGGGTTTCGATGGCCTTACAGTGTGCCATTGCAAATCATTCCAGTATGCTTAAAAATAATTGAAACAAATTCTTTTGGGTTAGTTAGGGTTGGGTTTGTAGTTATACTTTAGGGCTATTGCTAGGGGCTACCCATCCAATGGTCCTAATCTGGGATCCAAACCTAGAAGCCCTATTCTATCAAGGAGCCCTACCCTATTTAGGACCCCTACCTATTTCGCGGTTTTTTTTTGTTTAGTTCTTTCCGTTTCCGGTGCAGCCCAGCTCCCCACGGGTGGACCTATGTAGCGGCTAACCGCTGACTGAAATTTAGACCTGCGATCGTCAAAAAGGACAACGTTTCTCATAGTTTAGAACATAGTTTTTCTATCTCTTTTTTAATTTATAAGTTACAACAGCGAGGTATCCTCACACATTTTTTCACTGCTAACATCGTCAGTGCAACCGTCTGGAGAAAACCGACGGATTTACAGGAGAATTTTTTCTTAGCCTTTCGCAAATTTTTTGCGTCAGGCAAAGACAAATCCACCCAGGGACAAGGTGCAGGCAGGACAAGACCGCCCACATCATATTCCTGTAATGGAGGTTTACGTCACTAAATCTGGATCCACCGATCAGTGTACACAGTCTCCTAAAAACTCTTCCAGCTTGACTCTTTGTTAAGAAAGACGGGTAGTGTTGAAGTTCTCCTTTCCGAACTTGACACAACCTCTGTGTCCGGTTCAGTGCCACTGCGGTCAGTAAGCACGCTGACCCGATTAGCTCGCATTGGAGCAAGACAGGACAGATGTGAACATCTGTAATCGAGCCAGAGAGCGTAATAGTTGCTGCCCAAGACCCGTACTTCGCTTCCTGTTCCACTTCAGCTAGGTAACTGAATCGTTCCCCGAGGTCCAGATACTTCTCTTTCACCTCCTCCATGTATCCAGCGAAAAAAGCACCCTTTGTGCGTCAGGGTCCTTTACGCGCACTTGAATATCAAAAATATTCAACTCCTCCCGCGATTTGTGACTAATTATATTAAAGAAATCCTTCTAGTCCGGATCCTGGCTGAACTCGATGCGCTCATTGACGAGTTCGAATTTCGCCTTTTTCCCGTATAGCACTTTGTAGATTATGTCTTGACCCATTGCGTAATTGACATTTTTTTCTTTCGTTCGTTCCCATTCGTCCGCCCACTTGGCTTCGATGCCACCGTGAACTTCCAGTTTGTGGCGCGTGACAGAGCCAAGACGATAGAAAGATATACCGCAAATGTTGCATTCGTGTGCTCCCTGATTACGTGGCGCTCGCTTTCTTCTCTTGGCCAAGTGTTATGGGGGCTTTACTTCCAAAAAGTCGTAAAGGTGCAATAAGGTGAATATGCCAGATCTCACGCTGGCTCTGTTGAGGATACGTGGAAAGTAGGGAACCTAGTAATAGAAAACCAAAATATTGCACACCAAAATTTGATTACACGTAGCAAACATAAGAGGGGAGTGTCCCATTCTTATGACGCTCCGTGGGGCTTTGCCCGAGAAACTAATCAAACTAAACTAATTAAACTAACTAAGTTGCTATCTAAAAATAGAAGCTAAGAGTTATAAATAGAACTAATTAAAAATAGAAGTCGTAACACAAAATAAAGTGAAACAAAACAAATTAAAGGATGTAAAAGCGCTATCTTCAGCGCTAGCTAGCGCCTCATATAGCGCACCGTAACACCAAGGGGCCACTTCCTCCTCCAGAACTAGTGTCCTCACTAGGGCGATTGTTGATAGTATTGTCCATGTCTATAGTTGGATTAGTGTAGGGGTACTGTTAGGCCATAGTGAAGATAGTAAAATTAAAATTAAAAATGACATAATTAAATTAAAAATATTCACTCCAAATACAGAATCTAACCGATTTCGAGGAATATTTAATTACTAATCATTAAATCACGCCACTAATCGGTACTCTGTATCCTATCAATGATAAGGTGATTACTAATTGATCGGTTACTTCTGATCCTATCTGAAAACTAATTGACAGGAAACTTGATCCTATCTCTTGGCAAATTACAAAGATAAGAGCTGAGCCTTGAAGTCTATAAAAGGACAAGGTTTTCCATAGTTTAAGAGTAGATTTTTATTAATCTAAAAGTTCCGACAGTGAGTTATTTCCACAGTAGTGTTGAGTGCACTAGTCGAGGAATATATATAGACAATTATTACTTAAAAATATTATTTTTCGCATGATGTAACGTGGATGTAATCCGTGATGTAATCAAAAGTTTTCAATAGCGCTTTGGCTGTGCCATGCGCTGATGGTACTGCTCAACCTCTTCCTGAGCATTATGAAGATTTTCAGCTGGTTCCCATGTTCGATCAGCATATCGATAGTTCTTCCAATGAACCAAATATTGTAGGGATTTCCCTTGTCCACCATGATGTTAGAGGGTGACTCAATACAAAGTAATCTTAAGTCGGCCAGGATCACACGTTGGCCTTGACAGGGACTAACAAAGGATACGCAGATAGAGGAACTAATCTCAAGACACTTATATTAAGCGGAACCTCGGTTGTTGTAACGCACCGAACCCAGTAGAAAAACACCTCTTCTTATACTTGGGCTCGGCTCGTTACTTGCCGAATATCCCACTCTGCGAAACTATTAAAGTAACTAACTTATTGCAGACGTGCTAGAGTCCGCGCTCCAGGCGCTACTCTAAGCAACTTCCTACAATACTACTAAATAAACTAACTAAATAACTAAACTACGAAGTTGCTTACTCAAGTGCTCCCATGTAAGGTGGCCCTTAGAGGGGAGCACCGCGATGTAAACTCGCGTGTCGCTACAGGCGAACACGGACCGTCCTTTGCGAGACCTGTAATGAACCACTTAGGGTTAGTTAGGGTTAGGGTCATGGATATCGTTTAGGATTAGGGTTAGTGTTTACCTAATTAAGGATCCTACCTAGGATCCTTACCTAGGATCCTCTCTTCATTACTTACCTTTTTCCCCTCTTTTATTTCGTTCTATACATTTCCGCGCGTTTATTTACTTTGCGCTATTTATTTGTTTACTTCTTTCTGTTTCCAGCGCAGCGCCTTCCCAGCGTGCAGCGCCCTCGCCTCTGTCTGTAGCTTATAAATAGCGCCGTGGTGAGCCTAGCTCCCCACGGGTTAATCTATTCTATTTCTCTATTTAATTTATCTATTCAGTTTTCTATTCTGACTTCTATTTTCTAATTTATCTTCATATATATTGCTCTACGTTCAGACGCCTACGTTTCGCTCCGCCTTTCTTTCTTCCTTTCCCCTTCATCACATATAAACCCGTCACAAAAAAAAAAATTTCGTACCTGTCAGTGCGTGTCACAGGCGAACCTCGACGCCTGAGTACAACTGCTTAATGGTACGCCGTGTTATAACTGTGGAAATGACTCACTGTTATAACTTTTAGATTAATTAAATCTACTCTCAAACTATGGAAAACCTTGTCCTTTTATAGACTTCAAGGCTCAGCTCTTATCTTCGTAATTTGCCAAGAGATAGGATCAAGACTTTCCTATCAATTAGTAATCAGATAGGATCAAAAGTAACCGATCAATTAGTATTCACCTTATCATTGATAGGATACAGATACCCGATCAGTGGCGTGATTTGTAATTAAATATTCCTCGAAATCGGTTAGATTCCGTATTTGGAGTGAATTAATTTAATTTAATTATGTCATTTTAATTTTAATTTTATTATCTACACTATGGCCTAACACGCCGCTTATCGTAACGGCTAGCAGGAAAAGGAAAATACGACAGAATAGTTATATTCACTAGTTGGCTAAGCGTAGGTAAAGTAGATACCAGAAGGCCTTACTTATACTTCCGCTTAGCGTTCTAAATTACAATGCAAAACTATCTGGAATATTCTATACTAAAACTAAAGCCTGCACACTAATTGCACGAGTGCGACTTTTGTGCAAGGCACATGTCAGCTCCTGACAGTACCCGTCTTGTTGTGTTTTCTTGTTGGGTTTCGATACGGCAGTGTTGCTTTCACGGCAACCGTGGTGGGAAGCCAAATGGAAGGTAAGAATACTAATATATATCCTGTTAGATCTTGTTAATTATACCCTTGTAGGCTATGTAGGCTATATATGTTTATTCTTTCTCCAGCTAATCCGGGTTTACCAAACTAACCCTAACAAACCCTAAACCTCAAAGTTTGAGTTCTACTATAACAGACTTGGCCCATATTTAGATGTATTCCAACGTATTCCAATACACCCTCCCAGGCGACGGGCACGGCAAGCCTGTATTCGTTGGTCACGTGATGAGGCTACTTACTTTATTCGCTCATTCCAATTATTTTTGTAAAGTTTTTAAACAGCAGTTTGCGAAGCGGTTTTGTAAGACCGTCAGCTGCCATACGAGCAGTAGGTATGTACTTAATTTTTATTTTTTCTGATTCCGTTAGTTCACGGAGGAAATGCCATCGGATGGCTACATGTTTTGTTCGTCTGTGAAACTGGGGATTCTTGGCGAGGGCGATAGCGCCTTGGTTGTCCTCCAGGACAATCATGGGCAGTCTATCGTCCTCATTGTAGTTCAGTTCCAAGAGGAGTTGTTGGGCCCACAGCACCTCTTGGCCACTGATTGACAAGCCAACATATTCTGCCTCGGTGGAGGAGAGAGCCACTGTGGTTTGGAGAGTTGATCTTCACGACACAGGTCCTCCACCGGCCATGAGTATGAAACCAGAGCATGACCGTCTGGTATCTCGGTCGCCCACCCAGTCCGAGTCTGTATAGACCTTTAGGTCCATGTTGTCCTCGCTAAATTTATACTTGATACCGTAAGTTTTCGTTCCTTTCAGATATCTTAAAATTTTTCTGGCAGCAGTCTAGTGTTCTTCACTTGGCCGGTGCATATGTCGAGCCAGCGTGTTAACCGCGTAGGCTATGTCTAATCGCGTCTGAGTCGACGCAAAGAGCAGCGAGCCTATGAGTTGCTGATACTGTGTTTGTATCTCTTTGCTTGACTCTGACTCAGGCTGTTCCCGGATGGCCTCTCTATCCTCGGCCATTGGGGGTTTGATGGCCTTGCAGTCCATCATTCCGAAAAGTTCGAGCATATTTGTGACATAATGTTCTTGTTTAAGCTCTATGCTTCGATGCTTTCTGTCTCGTATAATTTGTAGTCCGACGAAAAGTGTGAGAAACTGAAAGGTCGCCGAAGTTCGAAGAACCTTCGGTGGAGCCTATCCTGCCTCTACAGGTACTGTTGCTAAAACAGCGGAGGTAGCCGCAGCAAAAAGGAGGAGAGTTCGTAGAACTCGTAGATTGAATTCTATTCTTGTATTAAAGAGAGAGTTAACCCGTGAAGAGAAATCTCTTCCCGGGTGCGGAACTATTTATAGAACTTTGGCGTGACTGTCGCGTGGCTGGCGAAGTCCAGCCACGCGGTGGCTGAATTGCCCAGTCGGGCCTAGTTCCACTTCGTGCAGAAGATACAGCTTCCGCACGGAACTATGAAAAGATCCTACGAACAACTATGAAAAGAACCGTTAAAAGTTCCAAATTGGAACTTCGTGAATGGAACTTCGCGGTTCATTACAAAAAGGTTCGCCGGACCGAGATCCTTGGCTACGTAAGCCGTTTTAATTTGCCTTTTAATATCTGCTAACTTTAATTTCGTAGCTGCGATAACCAGCAAATCGTCTGTATGGGCGAGAATTATTTCATTTTCGTTCCGGACGAATACTGAGTTGTCAGATTTAAGGGGATTGAACCCAAGCTGCCGAAACATCTGGCGCTGGCATTTGTACCACTCGCGTGGGGACTGATTCAGTCCATACAGTTTCTGCCGAAGCTTGCACATTTGGTCCTTTCCGGTTTCGAATCCGACAGGTTGCTCGACGTATACTTCTTCTTGTACTTGTGCGTTCAGAAAGGCGGTTTCAAAATCCATCTGATCGCATTCCAGATCTTTGAATGCGACAATGGCCAGTACCATTATCCACGTCGCGGTATGAACTACAGGGGCGAAAGTCTCTTGGTAATCAATTCCTTCCTTTTGCAAATAGCCTTTTACAACCCATCTTGCTTTGTATTTTTGCACATTCCCTTCTGTGTCCTTTTTTATTTTAAAGACCCATTTCCCTTTCAAGATGTGCTTGTCCTTTTCAACGTCGGACTTGTTAACTAACGTCCAGGTTTCGTTTTTGTCTAGCGACTCGAGTTTGGCGTAGCAAGTTTCGGTGCATTCCCGAGCTTGTGGGGACTCGAGTGCCTCTCGGAGAGTCTGCGGCTCTGTTTGAACTGCATGCGCAACAGTAAGTAAAGACTTCTGCGTTTTGTTTAGACGTGCTGACCGACGCAGGCTCGGCGCAGGTAATAACCCTGGCATTTTTCACTTATTAGCCCGTTGCTACGCTCTGCCATTCCATTTTGCTCAGGCGTATATGGCACGGTGTTTTCAACTTTAACTCCCAGTGATGTAAGCCAGGGTTGTGCAGAGGTGAATTCGAGACCGCCGTCTGTGCGAATAGTCTTTGGCATTGCCTTGAAATAATTTTTGATGAATTCAGCCCAGAGCTTTATTGCCGAAAGAACTGTGCTAGCTGTTTTCGAGGTCAAGGGTATGATCGAGCGAAAACGACTGACTTCATCGGTCATAATGACTATGTAGCGGTATCCGTCTCTGGATATTTGGCTCATTGGAGGGTTAGGGTTAGTGCGAAGGGTCGCACTCGCTAGCGTGCGAGAATGCGAACGGGAAGCGAGGTCCGTGCACATTGTGCATGGAGCCCCTCGCTCCCGTGGGCCAAGCTGGCTTAGTGCGCGTACCTACATGCGCACTAAGTCAACCTCTACGAACCAAGACCATCGCGTTACGCGCCGACTGGTCTTGGGCCGCGTTGGCGAAGCTTGCGACGCGCGGACATCCCAAGTCCGACTACAGGCGTCGCCCCTCGCTTCCCAACGCGGCTGTCAGGGACTCGCCAAGGCAAGGATCATGACATGTGGCTACGATACGGGCTGTCGCTTCGTCTTTGGACTGGTTTTTGCTCCAGTTGAAGAACTCCTCTTCTTATACTTGGGCTCGGCTCGTTACTTGCCGAATATCCCACTCTACAAAACTACTAAAGTAACTTACTTATTGCAGAAGTGCCAGAGTCCGCGCTCCAAGCGCTACTCTAAGCAACTTGCTACAATACTACTAATTAGACTAACTAAACTAGACTAACTAAACTAAACTACGAAGTTCCGACTACAGGCGTCGCCCCTCGCTTCCCAACGCGGCTGTCAGGGACTCGCCAAGGCAAGGATCATGACATGTGGCTACGATAAGGGCTGTCGCTTCGTCTTTGGACTGGTTTTTGCTCCAGTTGAAGAACTCCTCTTCTTATACTTGGGCTCGGCTCGTTACTTGCCGAAGATCCCACTCTACGAAACTATTAAAGTAACTAACTTATTGCAGAAGTGCTAGAGTCTGCGCTCCAAGCGCTACTCTAAGCAACTTCCTACAATACAACTAAATAAACTAACTAACTAAACTACGAAGTTGCTTACTCAAGTGCTCCCAGCACCTTTCTAAGCAACCCCTGACATTACTCCCCCTCCAAGAGAGTAAGTCCCGACAACACTCTTTTCGCTGTCCCTGGTAGGTCCGTCCCGTAGACCTCTCTGTAAAAATCCACCATAGTCCGGTGTTCCTGTATCACCGCGCTTTTGATCCCTGGTCTCTTCTGGGCTAACTTGGCTTCCCAGTCGAGCACTCGCTGAAGGCATTCACAGTCATTCGCGGCATAGTTGTATCCAAGTAACGAGCTGTCCGAGACAGCGATAACCGCGTGAAGCGTTCCCGGTTCCATATTCAACATCATCCCTTTCCTCAACACACTGTAATGGAGGCTCTTAAGCGTAGGGAGGTGTCTTGGTATGACCCGACCCTGAGTAGAGCGATGATATTCCTCGTAAGTTCTTAGATTCACTTCTGTAGGAGGCCACATCAGCACTACCTTCGTTCCTGATATCCCAAATATAACACTGCCGTACGCCACAGGGTCAATGTGGACGTTTGTAAATGTCCCGGCAGGTGTCATGGTCGACGACCAATTCGTACTGTTCCCTTTGTGCTCTGGCAATGGCTCTAGCAGCAGCAAAGTTCCTTCCTCTGTCGGCGCAATGTTATAAGCCGTGTCATGATCCTCGCCTTGGCGAGTTCCTGACAACCAGGTTGGGAAGCGAGGGGCGACGCCTGTAGTCGGACTTGGGATGTCCGCGCGTCGCAAGCTTCGCCAACGCGGCCCAAGACCAGTCGGCGCGTAACGCGATGGTCTTGGGACGTAGAAGTTGTCTTAGTGCGCATGTAGGTACGCGCACTAAGCCAGCTTGGCCCACGGGAGCGAGGGGCTCCATGCACAATGTGCACGGACCTCGCTTCCCGTTCTCATTCTCGCACGCTAGCGAGTGCGACCCTTCGCACTCCGCTAGCGCGAGAACATTCATAGTTATTTCATAGATTAGTTTAGGCTAAGAGCTTCCCTCTCTAACTTGTGCGACCTTCGCATAAGTTAGCTTGGGAAGAGTAGTTTAGAATGCGAAGGAGCATCCGCTCCTCCGCAACTTAGTTTAGTTTATAGTTGCCCGTGAAGGCCTCTCGCCCTTCACGGGTTGATTATCTCAAAGTGGGAGTAATATATTATATTACTCCTGGTAAGCCTTACAATAATCGCTTTCTGTTCCCTTGGTTTCTGTAATTCCTTTACTTCTATTTAGACTATACACGACCGGCCTCCAGCGGTTGTAGTTGTAAGGACCGTCTTACACACTTACGCGCTTCGCGCGAGTAATGTCCAACATTACCTCGCGCGAGCTATTTAGATCTATCTAGCCTGAAGTCATCGCCTTTGGCGCTACAGGACTTCAGGCGTCGTTCGCTGTCGTGGTTCACGCGAGGCGGGGATCATGACAACCACAAAGATTGAGTCGAATCCCTTAGAAACCGGTAGCTTGACAATAAAATCAACCGAGATCGAGGACCAAGGACGTTTAGGTATAGGTAAAGGTGTAAGGAGTCCCTTCTTAAGCTGACGCGGGATTTTGTTTCTCTTGCACACAGTACAACCATTGACGTAGTCTTTCACATCCTTATGTAGTCCTGGCCATGTTAGGGGGTGACCCTGGGTGATGGACTAGCCCGATATCGCGCGGGCCGAGGCAGGAAGATGGGACGAACCAGAGTACTGTCGGTGATTATTGCAACGAGGAAACTAAGGAGCCTACAGTTGCGAAGTATAGGCGTAACCCAAATTGATTTCACACAAGGGACAAGTAGAAGACAAGCCTCTATTTATAAGCTTGACCCTTGTGGTTAAACTATGAGAAAAACTATTCTAGAACTATCTAAGCCACATTAAACAAATAACTAAAAGTAATTAAAGTAATAAACTGGAAAGTAGAATAAGACTCGTCGCTATATCAACCGTTCATAGCGGCCTAAATAGCGACTCCCTAACACTACCCGCTACAAATAGATACAAAAACCGCCCCGAAACGGACTAGAGCACGGTGGTCTCTCCGGCTGGGACGATTACGGACATACACGTGGACAACGTGTTCCTGGGTCACGTGTTGGTTTGCGTGCTGGGAAGGAAATTGGTATTCGCCTGGCCACCGTCGGCTGCGAACCTTGACTACTTCGCGCAGTACCACCACAAGGTGGGGGATATGTTTTTGTACCAGGGCATTCATGAGCTCCAGGGGCTACATGTTTGTGACCTGAAGAAGGGATTCGCCTGCTACAGGGGACCCGGTTGACTCTATGCAGTGATCTCCTTGGAAAACAGTGCGCTCACTGGTTACAGCGTGATACCAGTTGGGCAGGAAAACACTGTGGAACGCCTAGTGAGGTGGGAATTGGAGACACTGTCGGCGGATTCGGACAACTCCGTGGCATTGGCAAATGTCTACGAGGAGCACACGATTGGGGCTCAGGAATGGAGAAGAGCCAGAGTGAAAGGGGCAGATAGATTGGGTAGAATCAGTAGAGAAGGCCTCAAAGAATTAGAGCCCACTGTTCGGCCATAGTGTAGATAGTAAAAATAAAATTAAAAATGACATAATTAAATTAAATTAATTCACTCCAAATAGGGAATTTAACCGATTTGGAGGAATATTTAATTACTAATCATTAAATCAAGCCACTGATCGGGTATCTGTATCTTATCAATGATAAGGTGATTACTAATTGATCGGTTACTTCTGATCCTATCTGATTACTAATTGATAGGAAAGTCTTGATCCTATCTCTTGGCAAATTACGAAGATAAGAGCTGAGCCTTGAAGTCTATAAAAGGACAAGGTTTTCCATAGTTTAAGGGTAGATTTAATTAATCTAAAAGTTATAACAGTGAGTAATTTCCACAGTTATAACACCCACCCTGGGAGGGGGTAATGTCACGAGTGTGACATGGCCTGTGTTATAACTGGAAGTAACTCACTGTTATAACTCTTTAGATTAATTGAATCTACTCTTAAACTATGGAAAACCTTGTCCTTTTATAGACTTCAAGGCTCAGCTCTTATCTCAGAGATAGGATCAAGACTTTCCTATCAATTAGTAATCAGATAGGATCAGAAGTAACCGATCAATTAGTAATCACCTTATCATTGATAGGTTACAGATACCCGATCAGTGGCGTGATTTAATGATTAGTAATTAAATATTCCTCCAAATCGGTTAAATTCCGTATTTGGAGTGAATTAATTTAATTTAATTATGTCATTTTAAATTTAAATTTTACTATCTACACTATGGCCTAACAGCCTGAGTAAGACAGCGAATGCTGCATTACTTAAGGATAAGGACTATATAGTTTTATATAGTATTTCATAGCGATAGCACTAGGTAGTGCTATACAGCACCACCTTGTGCTATTACTTAGTTTCATAGAAGTCGTAGTGTATAGGAGGCTTCGAGGAAGACTTTTTACACTACGCAATATCACAAGCTACAACTTGAAGTCTCCAGGTGTCTTAGGAGAATAGACTTAGCTTCTAGCTTTAGTTCCCTCAGTCTTTACCCACCGGAACCCCTATCGAAAGGCAGCGTGCTATCTGCCGCCCAAGGAGATTACTCGTCGTCGCGGCTGGACTCAAGCCGCGAGTCACCTAGTTGCAGGCCGACCCGTAACAGACCTTCGCATAAGTTAGCTTGGGAAGAGTAGTTTAGAATGCGAAGGAGCATCCGCTCCTCCGCGACTTAGTTTAGTTAGTTTAGTTTATAGTTGCCCGTGAAGGGCGACTCGCCCTTCACGGGTTGATTATCTCAAAGTGGGAGTAATATGTTATATTACTCCTGGTAAGCTTTACAGTAATCGCTTTCTGTTTCTCTTGTGCCATTTATTCCTTTACTTCTATTTAGAACTATACACGACCGGCCCCAGCGTTTGTAGCTGTAAGGACCGTCTTACACGTCGCCCGTCGCTTCCCAACGCGGCTGTCAGGGACTCGCCAAGGCGAGGATCATGACATTCGGCGCCCTTTCAGTTTCTCACACTGACGAGCTACTGCCTCACGACATTATGACCATGAGAATAGCATCGAACTCGAGGCAAAAATATCTTGCGGACCAATTTACAGCTTTCATACATAGTAGGTAGTCGAAGAAGTGCTCCTTCCATTTCTTTTGAGCCTTTCTATAAGACTTCCGTTAGTGGTTTAGGTCGATTTAAGGGGGTAAACCAGAAATAAATCGATGTTGGTTTAGCGTAACTCAAATATTAAGTTTAGGCCCTAAGCTTTCGGATTTAGACTCGATATTGACATTTAGTCAATAAATTACGGCGACGCATACATAAACTAAGTGTTTCAAGTGTCTCGACTCTTGTCCGAGGTCTGATTGCCTGTACTGCCAACGTCTTTGCATTGAATGCGCCCGGAGCATGTGGAGCCATCAATTTTTAGACACTTGCTTATGTTAAAGCACATTTGTCTTGAGTGATTGGTTTTCGTTTGCATATAGCGTGTAATCTTCTAAATCGCGTGTCACGCTAGTATTAACCAGAATAATCATCATCATCTGATCTCGAGATTCTGACAATTCGCTCGGAGACTTACAAACTTATGAACGAGGATTTGACGGGCGTGTGGGGTCTGGCACAGGAACTGTCGCAGCGACTCGCTGAGCAGCAAAGGCACTCGCAGCAATTACGAGAGCAGGTACGAACGCTGCAAAAGCATGTTAGCAGCTCAGCCGTACAGACTCTACGAAGAATTCAAGGCACATTGACTCGGGAAACTCTTGAAGGTGCTGTAATACGGGAAAATGAAGAGCTTACGCGTAGCATCGCTTATTATAAGCACCAAGTTGCAAACTTGTGTGCTCGTATTGATGATTATGAAGAAGCCGTTGCCGCAATCATGGCTAAAGTGCGAAAATACTCAGTATGCGACTCTTTTTGTTTCTTCATTTGTTCATATGTCCATTTGTCCCTATATTTGGATAATTTTAATTTTTTCATATATTGAATGGAGGCTATTATTTCCGCTATCTGTTTAGTTTTTGTCTTGTTCGATTAGTTATATTATATTTTTTCTCGTTCGCTAATTTGCCGAGCACGATATACAATCAGGTGCATTGTACACGTCGCGAGGCTTTGTAAATGAGCTGACTCGTCAACGCGACCAAGTCGCGGTTTTACAAGCGAGTACGGCAGATGCCGAGTTCCGGGCTGCTGAATCAGCACGAATTTTGCGAGAGGCTCTTTCGCGTTCGCTTCAATTGCAAAGTGGTGACGACGAATACATTGCTCGTCTAGAGAGCGAAAATCGTGCTCTTCGAAAAGCCTTGGAGATGTGTATTTGCCATCGGCCGAAGGCAGGTTAGCACAAGATTACCACTATATATATATGCTATTCTAAATCGATAGACATGACAAGAGCACCTTCCTGCTTAATTAGACGCAAAGCCATTGCTACACGTGTATCAGAGCCATCGGCAGCACCCGTTAGTCGGCTGTACGCAGCAGCCAGTCGATCAGCTGTGTTCTCCAGAGTCTGAGCGACCTCCTTTCTGTTTGAGTTTGCGGGTAAATTTTGTACAGTGCACTCGCCATCCTCGCATTTCAAATCAAAAGAGTGTCCGTTCAAAAATATTCGCATGCTGGACGAAACATCTCCTTCTGGCACAAAGCCGTACGAGTACAAGAATTCGCCAGCGCCCTTGTCACCATATGTTATAAATATCTGTTCACCTGCAGCAATAGGCCGAATAGATTTTAATGTAATCGTGTCGTGTGAAACGAACCATTGAGCGTTTGGAGTATTTGAGTGGTTTACATAGTCGAGAATCGGCACTAGGCTTGTCCCGAGACCGGGTACGTCGAGAGCCCGGCTGCGTACTAGAGCATCAGCTCTTTTCCATAGACCAAATATGGCATCAGACTGTGCATTGACTCCATAGAATATTGGCATATTCGCTATCTGTTCCCACTCTGTTTTTAATGCCTTTCTCTTTGCGCTCACTGCTGGCCCGATAGCAGTACCTTGGAGCACGTAGTCGGCCAATTCTTCCGGCCAGACTGTTGGAAGCGCTTCTTCTCCCCTCCATTCGTTCGCCAAAGGCGTCCAAGGCACATGACGACCTAAAAGACTGGCCAAGACGGCGATCTTTAGGACAGTGTATGGATCGAGCTCCGGTATTTGCAGATCCAATGCTTTGTATACCGCTCTGCACGAAATGACACTGTTCAAGGGAACGCACAAACACGATTCAGCATCGATAGATTTGGTGGCATAAATACCAGTGCCGTCCACGTCGCTGTAGCGCAATTCTACCTTTGGCGAAAGCTCAATGCTGTGCTTTATCGCCCAGGCGAGAGCCATTCTGCCTGCATTGTGCTATATGTAATCCGACTATTGGATAAATTATGGTAATTATGGTAATTATTACGATTATTATATTACGATTGCCATATTACACTACTGTTGGATTGTGTTTTATATATATGCGACGGACGAAATAATATAAGCATGAGTCGCACACGGGGCCGTGCGCCTTTAGATGCGCCTGGCGCGCAGAGCACACATGCCGAAGAAGCTTCTGTTTGGATCAATGCTGTTTCACAGCTGCGCTCAATTGCGGAATTGCACCAAAAAGCAGACGGTCTGGCAGCAGAGGCGAACCGGCTGCAGCAACAGCAAAGCCGCCTTTCATCAGGTAATTCTTCGCCTGCGATCGCCTGCGATTACTGCTAACTCGCGCTAGACGTGCCGGTTGATGTGCTCGACCAGCTCACTGACGTTTACCAGCGCGGAATTGCCTCCACCGAGCAAGAGCACAAGTAAGATTTAGAGTGAGAACAGTATCGGTATTAACCAAAGAACAATCGTCTCTGCACGAGAAGCTTTAGATATTTTGATTGCGTTAAGGCAAGCCAGCGAGGCTGCTGTGGAAGACAACAAGCGTAAGCGCAAGCAGGATAGTCTAGAAGTGCCCGAGATGGGGGCCCGAAAAAGACGTGCACGAAGGTTTGTTTTTTCATCCTCAATATACCAGCTTTAATGTTTACTAATATTTAGTCAGTCCGTCGCCCCCGACCCATTCACTGTCGGGGTACAGGTGGCTTTCCGGCGACCGCAGAAAAGCGGCGAGGAGGAGTGGATTCAGTGTATTATTACAAGAGTGATTGGCGAGGGACCGAAGCAGAGGTGGGCATAAAAGAAGGGAAAATTGTTGATTTAGTTTTGCACTGGTTTCCCATCCGCTTTTTTTCTTTTTCATGAAAACTTGCTAATCATAATTTTCAGATTTGAAGTTCAAGATCCTGAGCCTGATGACGCGGGTCAGCCGGGCGAGTATGCTTTTATATTTGAAACTACTGATCGTGCAGGACGTTTAAAACAACAAGCGCAAATCTGATTGCACTCCCGGTTTCCCGTGATAATTTGCCATCTTTGAGTACTGGGCAAAGAGTGCTGGCACGATATCCCGAGACGACTGTATTTTATCCTGCGCAATTTCGGTCTGCACGGCGCGACGGTATTTGCAAGCTCGTTTTTGACGGTGACCAGGGAAAAGAAACTGAGGTGGACCGACTGCTCGTTCTGGAGCGGCCAAAGTAGGTATAGAATGTATATAGTTGTATAATGAAGTGTATAATTAAAGCGGGATTGTGTAATTGTGTAATTAATAGCCAGTGGTATACATAATATCAGCAAGACGTTTAAAGTTTTCGGGGAAGAAATGATTTACAATTAACAATGATCTTTATGTCTGTTATGTATTAATAACGTCTTGAATAGGGCATTGAACTCGCTCTCCGCCGATTTTTTGGCGTCTCCAAGTTGATGTCTGAGATTAACCCTGACTATTATTATTATTATTATTATTATTATTATTATTATTATTATTATTATTATATTATTATTATTATTATTATTATTATTATTATTATTATTATTATTTATTATTATTATTATTATTATTATTATTATTATTATTATTATTATTATTATTATTATTATTATTATTATTATTATTATTATTATTATTATTATTATTATTATTATTATTATTATTATTATTATTATTATTATTATATCATCATTGCTCGCATATGTAAATCTAATTTGAAGCAAGGAATCCTGCCTCTACAGGAAAACCCTGCTCTCGACCATTCGCGGCAATTGACCAAAGTGCTTCAATTGCACATCATAGTCAACGATGTCGCGGCCGGTGGTGGTCGACCTCGGCACCGGTTTCATTAAATGCGGATTCGCGGGCTCCAATTTCCCTGAGTACACTTTCCCTTCTATCGTCGGCCGTCCGATTCTGCGAGCAGAAGAGCGGGCTGGCGATACGGAGATCAAGGATATTATGGTGGGAGATGAGGCAGCTGCCGTACGATCAATGCTGCAAATCAGCTACCCGGTAAGAATTGTGTACCCGAGCCCAAGTAAGCTGACTTGTGTTTCCCGTGAAGTTGGAGAACGGTATCATTCGTAATTGGGACGATATGCAGCATTTATGGGACTATACTTTCCACGATAAGTTGAAAGTGGATACTCGCGGGGGCAAAGTGCTTTTGACGGAGCCACCAATGAACCCTTTGGCCAATCGTCAGAAAATGTGCGAGACCATGTTTGAGACTTATGGCTTCGGCGGTGTTTACGTAGCTATTCAAGCTGTTCTTTCTCTTTATTCCCAAGGTAGGTATTAACGGTCAGATTGGCTTTCATTTGACTCTTGATGTATCAAGCTTTGGTATTAGTTTACTCTTCGCTCTTGTCGATGTGTATTATCTCTGTGTTTTTTCTTTTGCGGCATCCGCTTGTTTAGAGATCTTTGGAAAACATAAACTCGTGCTCGCCGACTAGCATGTTCAGCATTTCTTTTTACATCATTTGTTCTTTTTATCGAAAATATCATATAATTGCCTTTTTTTAATTAAGGAGATAAATAATAAAACAAAACTTACCTACGCAAGGATTGTCGAGCGGTGTCGTTGTCGATTCAGGAGACGGAGTGACTCACGTTGTACCCGTCTACCAGTCGGTAGTCCTGAACTATCTGACACGCCGGCTTGATGTCGCTGGTCGTGATGTTACGCGGCAGTTTATAAAATTGCTTTTGCGCCGTGGCTATGCTTTTAACCGTACTGCCGATTTTGAAACAGTTCGACAAATGAAAGAAAAATTGGCTTATGTCAGTTACGATTTGGAACTCGATCATAAACTCTCCGAGGAGACTACAGTGCTCGTGGAAAACTATGAGCTTCCGGACGGCAGAATTATTAAAGCAGGCTCAGAGCGTTATGAGGCTCCCGAGTGTCTGTTTCAGCCACATTTGGTCGATTGTGAACAGCCTGGGATGGCCGAGATGATTTTCAATGTAGTGCAGGCTGCGGATGTGGATATACGTAAAGATCTGCTTTCTGGTATCGTCTTGTCCGGCGGTTCTAGCATGTACCCCGGTCTTCCCTCCCGTTTGGAAAAAGAGCTGAAACAACTTATTGTGGCAAATGTGCTAAAAGGCGATGTTGAGAGATTGCGCAAATTCAAGATTCGTATTGAAGACCCTCCAAGGCGAAAGCATTCAGTTTTTCTTGGAGGTGCTGTCCTGGCGCAGATTATGGAGAACAATGATGCAATGTGGGTCACAAAGCAAGAATGGGAAGAACAAGGAATCCGTGCTCTGGACAAGCTAGAAGGCCGTACTGCTTGAGTTAATAAACATAAAATTATTCAATCGACGATTGGTATTGTACGGTTTGAGTAGAAATCTAAAGTAGATTCAACTTGATAATGAGATTGCATTTATTTAGCTTACTTTATCAATACTGTTATTCAATTCAAACAATTTACTTTCAAATAATCAAAGATCAAAAATCATAATTCAGTGACAAAAGAGCAGAAGAATATCAAACATCTTCATCTCTCCTGATCCAACCCGAAAATCAACGATGACCTGTAGCCTGAAGGTAGACTTTCCCGTCGCCTCCGTACCAATCGATGACCGTTGTCCTTTTCCCACTGAGCACATACAGTAGTGTCCATGTTTGCTCTGCAGCACAGCGCCAAGTATACACTCGAAGTGTATCCCTTTCTCCCAGCCCGATATCTTCTTCTGCCTCTATACTTGTTCCCGTGAGATGCACCGTAATCCAACCACAACGACGACGTGAAACGATCTGCTTTAATTTTGTCCAAATTCCCAGTTTAGCTTGCTGTGGCCAGTCTGTCAATGGTACGCACCAATGGCCACGTTGCTGGGGGCAACAAACCCTAATTTGCTCCACAAATTCTAGACACTTTTTCGCAGGGAAAGCACCCAGTGTCGGAGGTACAAGATCAAGCGGCTGATCAACGCTTACGTTCTCTGGTTCAATAAAAAACTTGCGCAGTATCGAGTCTTGACTGCTGGGCAGTTCTATATCTTGATCTTTTCCACTTGTAAAATGTAGCCTTGTCTTTGTCGTATCGTTTTGATCAGTGTTCCGTGCTGTGTATTGGTCATTGCGCTGTAGATTTGTGGCAGACTCCTCTATAATAATCAACTCTGCGAGTGACGGAGTGGCATGGAACTCTGGGAACAAGTGTGGAAGCCGATCGGGTGAAGTTACAGAGGAAACGGAGCTGGAAACAGTGCCTTGCAAATCCAAAGGCGCTCCTTTTCCATATACAAAAGTGAGACTGTTTTTTGTTTCTGGCTTTGAGCTCTGAGAGTCGGAAATTTCGCTCACTGAACCGACAAGGGCGAGAATTGTACTGCCGGGCTCTTGCACTCGACGGCCTTCAAACTGTGAGAGACCTTCTGCCTCGCGCCTGTATCGAGCATCGTCGGCACCTGTACTCGGTGCACTTGTGTGAACTGCACACACATGTTAGCGCAAATTTTTAAGGCTGCCTTATTACCCAATACTTTAATCGGTCTCATCCATTGCCTCGACAGTGGACGTGATGTAAATCACTCGAGGACCAAAATAATTAAAATTAATATTAAAATTAAATAAACAAAATTAAAAAGTATTGGTAACGGGGAGCTAAAAGTAATTATTGAGATAAAAACAAGGGATACAGATATAACATATGGACGACTATCGATACCGATATTTTCAGCTGATAAGGACTAGAAAAATATGCAGCAAATTGACTCAATTTTTGTGGATAAAACATTGGTGATAACTCGTTGATCGATATCAGTAGTAATGTTTGACAGACTCGGTGAGGCTTTTCATCCGTCAAGTACCTAACCAGCAGTCTTTGTAACAGGCAATGCGAACAAATTGCGCGAAGTAAATCATATACTGGGCTCGGCTGTTCAATTGCAGTCTCGCTCCATAGATTGTAAGGTCGGATTTTCGCGATAATTAACGACAATATAGTACCAGAGATCCAAGGAACAGTCGAGGATGTTGCTATAGCAAAGTGCGAGGCGGCTGCCCAAATTGTAAGTTTATATCCTGGCAGCTGAGAGCGATGAATGTTAAAAAATACCGTGAATAATCTATTTCTAATCGGCCATCTATTTTATTAGAAGGCCTTTTTTGATTTCTACTCTGTATTGTCTTTCTCGTCGATTATGGGGTTTATTTAATTGTCATATCGTTACAGTACTTCTTTGAGGCCTTTCTAACATCAGATAAATGGCCCTGTCTTGACGGAAGATACAGCTCTGGCGTTCAATGCTCTCAATGGGCTTCCCGGCGCATATATTAAATGGTTCATGCAAGCAGTTGGGCATGATGGACTGAATCGCATGCTGGCCGGTTTTAAAGACAAAAGTGCTGTAGCAATATGCACTTTTGCTCTTAGTGAAGGTCCTGGAAAGCAGGTGAGACTGTTCACCGGGACGACAAATGGGGCTATTGTGCCAGCCAGAGGCGAGACGACTTTTGGATGGGATCCAGTATTTCAGCCTGATGGTTACAAAGAGACTTTTGGCGAAATGGATAAAGCAGTGAAGAACAAAATGTCCCACCGTTACAAGGCGCTGCAATTACTGAGAGAAGCACTTGAAAATGAAAGCAAGTAGCGAGATCAAAGTCGGGTTTGAATGATGACACTATTTAGAGGGGACCTATAGACAAAAAAATTTTAACTTTACAAGCACAGAAATTCAAATTGACACTTTCTTGACATATTAAATATACATTGTATCTGATTTGTTTTGATGTAAACAATTGCCTTCTTTTTATGTGTTGATATTCGATGTGAGTGGCAACATAGACGCGTTACATCACCCACACTGATCGTTTGGAAGCCAATGGCTGATAAAAAATTGAAGAATTCTCCGCATCTACGGCACACAGTACGCACAGATTTATTCGTGAGTCTGTTTAAGCTGTAAAGCACAAACCAAACACTCTGCCGCTGTTTGCCCCAACAGATTTTGCATTGTCGTAGCAAAGTACAGCCCAAGCCATGCGCTACTCGTTGTCTGACTGCCATTGGCGCAACCAAGCAATTATGCGCAAAGTATTGCTGTGCATCTCGTCTACCGTGTCTGACGATAATTCTACGATAGCTTCTGCAGGAAATGCAGAATGAGCCTCGTCCAAGCAGACCTGCATAATTTCGGCTTCATTGTTCTCTTCGATTTTTTTCAAGGGATAATGCCTGTTTTCGGTTAGAGTATGTTCTCCACGGGTCACTAGTAAATACCTTTGTTCTAATCTGTCCCATAATCGTGTGTGGTCTGTTCGCAAAACAACTACGAGATCAACCAAGTCTGGATCGAAGATATCACAGGCGTGCCAGTCAACAATGCAGCCTCCACGTTGCAGTTTTGGCTCAATATAATTTAGAAGCGCATCCGTGTCTACGTCATAAGTTTGCCATTCTTCGTCATAGCCCTGATGCAGATCGTGTTCTTTGACCGTATCGCCAACGCATATAACGCTCAGCTCAATGCCCGCCTCCTCCAGCGCCGTCTCAGCCAGCAGATTCGCATGTGTGCTTTTGCCAGTGCCTGGAGTGCCACAGATGAGTATATTTGGCCGTCGTCGCGAGTCGACCATGTTGAAATTATTGAATGCCAATCTGGAGCAATAAATATGAACATGAAATTATTTCGTTTATAGTGCAAAAATGAAGGAATGGAGAGAAATATATTAAAACTTGACTGTACGAAAAATATTAATAGAATAATTAATCAAAGAGTAAAATATAATATAAAATAATATATAATAGAATATAATGACAAATAAAATAAAATATAAAACAAAAATTTTAGGAAGACCAGACCAGTAATGTGTGCCGCTTCTTTCTTATCACGTAGAACTCGCTATTTATATATGAGTTCAGTTCATAATGGGAGAAGTCAAGCCTTTCACGTACAAAATTAAAGCCAAACCCATTAATAAAGATGCCAGGGACAGGGCGCCAAAGGACACAATTTGTGCAAGACTTCAATTAGCAAATTAATTAATATATTTGGAAGTCTGCATAGTATTGCGCCATTTCCTGTGTTTGCCGCAATTCCGTCGAATCGTTCGAGCGTATATACAGTGGTGGACGATTCATGCAGCCCTAATATAAACTTTTAAAGAAATGCCAAAGCGCCAATAGTAGTTCCTGCTCAAAGGAAAACGGGTTAGGTTTAGGGTTAATAGAGCTGTAAGGAATGAATTAAGAGTAGCAGTCAAGAGAGTGACCTGCCATAAATAGATCAGTATATTTACTGGTCATTAGCACGAAGCCGCTCGACAATTGCCTTATGAGGAGGCGGTTCCTGACTGGTAACGGGCAATAAATAACGGCCCTACTCCGCTGCTCGACTGTCCTTCTCAAAATCTGCGCTATGCGTTTATCATAATGCCTTACACAGTTGACGGAGTCGTAATGTGCGGCCCGACGCGCTGGCCCGGCTTTAGTATTCAGCATGGATCAAACAGCCCGGAAGACGTTGTGTCTGCGATCCAGAAACGTGGAAAACCTTTGTATCACGAAAGGCACCAGTCGGCTCCACGTCCGATCAAAGAAACTCTGCACGCCAGCGTTAGCGAGCGCGTGGATGGCCAGCGAATGTTGAATCAGTACATTATCGAATCCACTTTGGGTACCGGTGGGTTTGGCACTGTGCATCTCGTTCGCGACTCTCAGACGGGCATAGAGTATGCGCTCAAAGAGTTTTCAAAATCGCGTCTGCGGCGTCGAATTTACCTGCATTCTGCCTCAGGCAAAAGAAGGCAGAGACCGGGCATGCTTACGCGTAGATCGGCTTCCGATATCCACGCGTCTCCCGTCGCTGACAGCTCAGCAGTAGGCGGAGTGCAGGGCAATGATTCGCTGTTCTTGTTACGTGGTGAAATTGCAATAATGAAAAAGCTGTCACACCCAAATATCATACAGCTCGAAGAGGCGCTAGATGATCCGGAGAGCGATAGTATTTACATGGTGCTGGAACTGTGCCGGCGTGGTGTTATTATGAACTGTGGACCCGATATTGTCGTTGAGCCTTTTGCGGAAGGCGAGTGTCGCAAGTACTTTCGCGAATTGTTACTGGGAATCGAGTACTTACATGCTCAGGGCATTTCGCATCGAGATATAAAGCCAGAAAACCTGCTGCTGACTGAGGATGGAGTGCTTAAAATATCAGACTTTGGAATCAGCGAGATGTTTACAAAGGACAGGGGCGACCGAATGTCAAAGATGCCAGGGTCGCCGGCGTTTATGGCCCCAGAGTTCCTTAGCCCACGCAAGGCAGAAGTTTCTGGTCGCCGTACTGATATATGGGCCATGGGCGTCACATTGTTTTGTCTACGCTTCGGCCGACTGCCTTTTAACCATGATAATGTGCTCTTGCTGTACGACAGTATACGTAACGATGCGGTTGAATTACCCTCAGATACAGACGAACGGTTTGTCAATTTAATGCAACGGATTCTGGCCAAGGATCCAGAGGACCGTATCACTATTCCTGAGCTGCGCGAGCACCCATGGGTCACTGACAGCGGGAACGAGCCGCTCGTTTCTCCCGAGGAAAATAACAGTGTTGCCCCGGTAACTGTTTCCAAACAGGAAATGAGTATTGCCTTTAAGAATGTGCGTCAATTTATTACCGTTTTAAAGGCAGTTTCACTGCTCAAAGGTATGCGACAGCGTCGTAAGCCTTCTGATGAAGCGACTGCTGCTGCTGCTGCAAGTCCTGTGAACGATCAGAGCGGCTCTATAACATTATCAGGCACGCCTCCTCCGCCTTCCTCGGCCAATGTACCGAGGTCAGCACAAAGCGGTCTTTCCGGTCAAGAAGGTCTCTCCTTCCTGCGGCAACCATCAGTTCCTGAAGACAATAGAGAATTTTCTTGGAGGTCATTGCCAATGAGACAAGAGACGCTGGATTTAGATGCGTGGACGAATTCTTTGCTTGATCTAGGTCGGCCTACAGCGGCCATTGATATTCCACGAGACGAAGATTATGCACGACAATCACCAGGGCTCTGGGGAAGTGATCGGGGCAGTAATAGTCCGAGTGCGAGCAGTGTAAACACACCGCAAAGGAGGCATACTACGGATGAGAATAGCGGATCAGCAACAGCAACTAATACTACGACTACCACAGCAGAGCAAGCAGGTAATATCGAGGGTATCACGAGCGAGGAAGTAGGCAATTTGCTCTTTAAAAGCTCTTCTTTATCAGCATTGCCCGTGGCTGCTGTCGATGGAAGCGATGCGGGTAACAAGGCAAATGCTGAATTGGACGGGAATCTTTTAGGATCAGTGCTGCAAGAAAGCCCTCGACTTGCAGAAAATGACGTGTTTCTCGATGCTTTCCAACAGCACGTAGACGCTTTCAATTCAGGTGCTGGGAAGGAGCCTCGACCTTTAGGCAGCCAGACTGTATATAGCAACTGGCACGTTGAATCGGCCCTTGGACGGCCGCTGACGAACGAGGCGGGTAAGCTTGAACGTGAGCGAAAAAATAAAGTGCTTGATCGTGAAAGGCTGAGGTCGCAGCTTATTTGAGTATTTACGTCGACTACCATATCATCCAGTATTTTGCAAATGACTCTAATGTTTGGGCTTCATCGATATATATTTTTTTTTAAAATTCATTTACTGAATTATCATTCATTTATTATTTTCCATACGGGTCCAATTATTTACAATCAATCATTTATCCGTGTTTATTACGTTTTGTTTCATAAAGTCGTTATGGAAAAGTTTCCTTTATTATGTTTAGCGGGCTATTACTTTGAGCGTGTATTTTATGGAGTATGTGCTTGATCGATTTCTGCGTTTGCAGCGATGTGTAGAAATATCAATAGGCGAGTGTAATCCAAAAATTTAACCAAAATTCACAAAACCTTTAACCAAAATTTAATCAAAAATTTAACCAAAATACAGCCCGACTGCAGCCCGTCTCCCGTCGGCACAGTCGTCCGGCCAACTGGCTATCAGTTCCTCCGGAGCAAGGCTAGTCATGAACCGCGCGGAGGGTACTTTTCCCCGTGCTGGTCACAGGTACACCATTCGCTCTTGTCAATACTGTCCATGACCTGGGGAATATGCAACCCACAGCCCCACCATGTGGCGCCGGCTAGCTGATTAGATTCGACGCGAATAATCTTCTTTACCGCACTGCGAGCAAGTGACTCTTTTACACATTGATAGGCAGGAAAATTTGTGATAAGATACCAGAATGTAGACTTGACATTTATTATAAACATTCTATTTTTACAATTTATTTTATACAGTTATATACGTCTTTTATACAATTTGCTGAATTATCAATATTATTGTTAAGTCGAGCGGTCGATATTGACTGTCTGACTGTAGTAAAAATGGTAAAGGTCCCCGAGTCTCAGAGGCGCTGTCAGGGATATATAAATTATTCAATACTAGATCTGGTAATGACATAATATAGGATTTGGCGGAGATTTCAGTGAGTAATGTAGACAGAATTATCCATCTAGAGACAGAATTGTTTCAAAGAAATATGGTTAAATATTTTATACATTTTATTTGTAAATATTTTATTATAAACATTTCCATTTTATCCATTTTTATTATAAACACAGTGCTCAATTATTATTGGTATATCTGTGAGACAGCGGCTATATAGGCGAATATATAGGCAAAACATATAGCCAAACTCTATTACGATTGTGCCGTCTTTTGCCGCAATGTACGCGCAGCGGCACACGGGTACGCAATGGCCAAAGCCGCAGTCAAACAATAACAATAACATTGCCACTTCCGCGCCGCAGTTTTCTGACAGAGCCAACTCGTCGTCGACGTCATCGTGGATGCAGGTTGCCGCGTTTGATCCTGGATCGGGCGGTCGAGTGGCAGCAGAGACGGCATTGAACCAGAGCCACGATCTCTTGTTCCCTCAGCACGATGGATCCGGCAGTTTTGCTCCTCAAAGAGCAGCGGCAGTTGACGAGGAAAGGGAAAAGGCAGGCGATGACGTACAAGTCTGGTCAGTGGCGAGCGAGTCGACACTCTCGCTGGACGGAGTCTTGGACGAGGAGGCAGAGGCGGAGGGCAGCAGTGGCGCAATCGGAGTCGGAGTCGGCAATACCTCTGACAGAAGCGGCAGAGCTGCCGCTGTGCCCGATGAAAAAACAAAAAGAATCCACCGTTGGCGGATCCAACAGTCGCAGCTTGTATCGTCGCTGCAGCGCGAGGAGGCAGAGCAGCAGCGCCGGCACTCGTCCGCTCCCAGCGCTGCCTGTGGCTCTGGGCACAGAGCCATGAAGCACCTGTTTTACGGCCTGTTTGGCCTGAATGATGCAATACTCAATATCCTGCTGGGCGAGACGTTTGTCGACGAAGGGCAGTCGGCTTCTGGCTCTGGCAGTGGAAGTGGCAGTGTTGTAGGTACGAGTCACGAGTCCTCGGGCGATGTTCACGTCGAGGCGGTTGCCCGGCACAGTCAGAGTCTAGAACTGCCCTTGTTCTACGAGATTGTAAGGGGGTTCTTTATGGCTACGGATGATAGTGTTGGGAGCGGAGTGAGCGATAATTTCTTGGCTCAGAGCAGCAGCGGAGGGAGCCAGGCCAGATACAATGCCCCACATGCCTCGGGCGGGGCGGCGGCGGCCGGCTTGACTTGCACTACTCTCTCGTCATCGGCATTTGCTACACAAACAACCGATATTGAGCTGCTTGGGTTCCGGAGCACTGAAAGCGTCGCTGGCCGACGGCATTTCTGGGAGTCTTCTTGGAGCGGTCACAGCATTCCTGTCGGCGGCGGCAGCTTTCTCGATATTTAAAGCTGGGGGCCGTACATTTGGTGGAGCCGGTAGTTTGGAACCGGTACCGCGATTGCCATAATTATTGGGTTGGTGCAGAATTAGCGTGGATGGTTTGTTTTAGGGTTAGGATTGTTTGTTGGTCTTTGTTAGGGTTAGGGTTAGTTGGGGTTATTGGATATTGGATTACGCTTGGCTTGAAAGCCGTTGCATACCCACAGACGGCTAAGGCAATCTGTTTGCGCGCGCGCGCAAGTGCAAGGGTCGGTCGTCAAGGGGCACAAGGCATACTGAATAGGTCGTAATATACCCAGGAAATTGGGTGGTAATGATAGCGATACATTTGACGGGCATGTCAGAGGATTTAATGTCAAGGGCTATCGCGCTACTCTGTCTCGCCTGGAATAACAATATATATCATTATTAGCAAAGACTCCAACACATGCTTCCATCTATCCGCAACACTCGTTTAAGCTGAAAATGCCAGTAAGCCGAGTCAAATCTGGGTAGCAAAAACCGACAGCAGTTCTGTCGCAGGCGGCCGATCTTTGTCTGACAAAAAGGTCATCATTTTATCAAAACACCCTTGTCGCAATCTATGAACTGTACTTTCGAGCCCATCACTGGCGTCGCCATAAACTATGGGATCACCAATCAGTTCTCTGTGCAATAGCAATGTGAGCCGATGCTCAAACTGCTCAGGATCTTTTATGGCTAAAGGTGTCAAGTTGCTCCGAAGGTAGCGCAGTGCTTCAATTGGACTCGCCGTTAGACAAACTTCTCGAACCTTCAGTTCGTGCAAGAGCCAGAGCACTTGCCGAGCAGCATCTTGCTCCGTCTTTTCGTGTACTCTTAGTTCCCACATCCCATCAAGTTTACGATTAGCCTGCTCGTGCAGAGAACTGGATTGTTTTGGACAGGAGCTGCCCCCAAACATATAATACGAATCTGAAAGGGCACTGTACACAAAGCTGTGTGCATAGCGCGCACAAGGCAAAGGCATTGCAGCTGGATTGCTTGATTTTATTCGCTCAAATTGGCTCAGTGCTAAATCAAAGGACCAAACTGCGTCTGTTACTTGTTCAATCCCACGTTCGTCCAGAGTCAGTCCGTGAGTAAGTACGGCCCCAGTTCCGGGGCCTTTTACTCCTCTTTGGCCAAACGATACTGTCGGCATCGTTGCTTCTTGCTGTTGACCATCGTCGTTTGCTCCCAAATCATGTTGCTCCCTTGTCAGTAGAGGAGCATCGTCCAAGTACTCGATAATGTTGGCGGGTATGTTATATTTTAGGACTGAGGAGGCATAATGACGGTGGCACTTACCTCCCAAAAGAACAACAGAATCATTGTCCTGGTCGTGTATAGCAACGTGGCCAGAGACACCGGCAAAAGGCTCTTCTCTGCCTTTAACTATCGGCCTCAACCTCTGCCAGCGGCCTGTTTCTGTATCAAATATCGAGACAAAAGGACTCGGTTCGAGTCCGGCTGTCAGGTGTCGACTATCTGCCGCTGATATTTTCATTTCTCGTCCTCCAAAGACCAGGATCTGCCGTCTACTGCGATCATAGATCATTGCATGATCGTATAGTGGATAGTGTTGTTCTTTTCCCCCCTTTTCATTGGCAAATTGCCTCGGGAATCGGGTCCATTGGTTTTGCGTTATGTCATACTTGAAAATAGCATCCGCAGAGTAATTAGCATCCGCAGAGTAATGCGAGGGATATCGTGATGAATAATCATTTTCGTTTATTGCTGCTTGAGTATCTGAATCACCCAATGTTTCTGGACTGGTGGCACTTTTACCTGGACGAGGCCAAAGCGATTGATCATCGTATCCTCCATAGACCCAGAGGCAATTAAGTACTTGATCAAACACCATCTTGTGACATCCAACTGGCCCTGGGCCGGGGCCTGGTCCCGTGGGCTCCAGTCGCAGCCATTTGCGACGTTTAATGGAAAACTTCCATAAATCATCGAGGTTACTGTCGCCATCAAAGCCCCCATACAGGTAAATGTTATGACCCGCAGAGTCTGAACACGTTTGGTGAGCTGAACGTGCTGATGGGCCAATCACATCGAGTCTTTTCCACGTACATGTCCGAGGCTGCATTGAGGCCCAAGAGCTAAAAGCTCCGTCTCGTAACATTTCTTGTAAATTTGCTTCAGCTGCTATGAAGTTGCCTTTGTCTATAATGAAGGAATGAAGCATTTGCGTACGCGGACTCGCGACTATTGGCTCGTAAGCGGCGGCAATAGCACGAGCTAAATCGAGCCGCTTGCGTTTCCTGGCAAACTGATATACTACCGTCATTGCATGCTGCTCCAGCTTGTTTGAAAATTCGTCCAGTTGAGAGGGCGAGAGCCGATGCCCGAACAGTCTAACATGCCAAACCTTTTATTGTTAGAATTTGGCTATGATTGAAATATTAATAATAGGCAGTGGGGCTGGTTTTGAGAATGATTGCTGTAGAGAGGTAAGGGCAACGGCAAAAGTTGAACAAAAGCGATGCATAAATAAATAAATAAATAAATAAATAAATAAATAAATAAATAAATAAATAAATAAATAAATAAATAAATAAATAAATAAATAAATAAATAAATAAATAAATAGATAGATAAATGAATAAATAAATAAATAGTTGGTCAATTATTTTTAATGACAACTCCTACTCATCACTTAAAATAAATTAAATAATATAATAAAAACTTTCTGTAAATTACGCTTGACAAATAATGAAACTGCAGACAATTCATACCGCATAGTTAAAATCAGGATGTGCTGATTGTATTGGACAAATTTTAAGATAGCGAACGGGTATAGTATCGCACAGTGCTTGGCTGCGACATCTTAAACGGAACCGCTCGCTGTAGCGGTTGTTCTTCAAGCCGCTGTGTAAAAGCGGAACCCAAATTTCTTTGTCGAACGATCCAAAAATTTTAAACCTGCAGCATCGATTAGTACGGCAAACTATCAAGATGCGCATTCTGTGATTGGTTCCAGTCTCTTTTATCACTATTTTTAAAAGGCTTACTCTTTCAGATTACAAACATGTTCTTTGCAAAACTTTCCAAACTCGATCGTTTCCACCTAATATTAGATTTGCAGCCAAAGTGATCTATCTTACGTCGCAAGCAGCAGAGAGCCGCAGAATGATCCACTGCGAAATACCCAACGGAAATTTACTGCAGCACCAGCGACTAGACTCATCCGTAGGCCGATCATATAGAATATTCTCCCCGACAAATTTGCCTTCGTGTGAAGAAACGCTGTCTATTGTATAACTTAAAGCCGAACAGTCGATAGTTTTGTGTTTCATTGCTGCAGTGCTTGGCCACAGTTCCATTTGATGGATTGCGGCCTTTTGTGACGCATGTGACCCATAGATATACCTGTTTGGGTGTTGGAGTTAATTTATTGGTGATTTTATTCAGGAGATAATTATTATATTTAATAATTGAAAAGTTTAGGGTTAGGGTTCTCTCGAGTTTGAGCAAAGGTAATGATTTGAATAAGTCTGGTGAAGCACTTTGTCGCTGCTCTCTTGCGATCTAACTTTACTTGAGCTTTAAAGTCATCTATGATCATGCTATGCTATTGTTTCTGTCGCGCGCATTATACACCGTTTCTGTGTATTCTTGTCGACTACTTTTTCATCTTTTACTAAGGCAACTTTAATCAAATAGCTTTAAATTCGGTATACAGGTGATGAAAACTGTATGCGATACAAATTTGTTTGATTGCAATTCACGAAATTAAACTCCAAATGGCCTTTATCTTTGTTGATCCGGGCTTATCTATATGCGCAATTCGCATGATCCAAGATCTAGTTTATGCTGCAATTTCAAAAGCTGCCGTTTTCCACTTTGTAATTTCAGCCTTTTTATGTACTATAGATATTATTGAATAAAATAAAATAAAATAAAATAAAATAAAATAAATACAATCTGTTCAAGCACAAATGTCGCTGGAGGAATGGGTCTCTGGGAGATGCATAAAGGCAAGTTTAAAGCCATTACAAACGTTCTAACAATCCAGATTCTAGGCGGCTATGAGGCGACTATAGTAGACTATGTCTTGGCCGAGGCAGAAAGTGCCAAATCCATATCGGCTTTGGCGTCTGCCCTGGAGGCGGCAGGGTTCCCCGACACAGGCGAGGCCAAGGATTTTGTGACTGAATTATACAAACGCAAACATGGGAGCAGTAGTAACAAGTCCTTACTATCAACGGAACAACGGGCGCGTGCTCAACGGCAGTCTGAAGCTGAGGAAAAACAGCAGCAGTTGAAGGCCAGTAGAAGGTACCATATGGTAGAGGATGATACTCCTCAGGCAGCAGCGCCAGCTTCAGCAAGGCAAGGACCGCGATCGCGATCTCAGATTGTACGTCATTCTCACGATCAAGATGAATGGGCAAACGATGAAGAACAGGATCGTGTTACTAAACGGCCTCGGCGCAGTTCTCGATCTGATTCAGACGGTGGAAATAATAATCATAATCATAATAATGACGATAATAAGAATAATGATAGTGAAAACGGCAGTATAGTAAAGCCTCTCTCGGCAGAAGAAGCGCGTGAACTCGAACGCGAACGTGATTTGGCAGAGAGGGACGCATTTGCAGAGAGAATGCGTCAGCGTGATTCGCGGGATACACGTTCTTTGGCTAAAGGGGGCGAAGCATCCAATCGAGGCAAAGCGGATGACGCAGATACCAAACGGGCGCTGCCTTCTCTGCGTGAACGATCAAGGCAGGAGTACCTGGCTCGACGTGAACAGCAGCAAATTCTTCTTTTGAGGCAGGAAATAGCTGATGAAGAAGCTCTTTTTGCAGGGGAAAAATTGACGAAAAAAGAACGCGAGTCACTCGAACGTAAGCGGCAAGTTTTACGGTTGGCGGAAGAGCGAATGAGCATTGATGACAGTGCCGATGGCTATACTTTACCGGAAGATTACTTTACTGAGCAGGGCAAAATTGACAAGAAGCGGAGGGAGGCGGTACTGTATCAGCGCTATCAGGACAGGGACAAGGAGGAAGCGCGGCTGCCTCAGGCTAAGGCTAATGGAGGCAGAGTCTTGACTGAGCAGGAGCAGTGGGAGGCAGAGCAGACAGCTAAAGCTCAATTGCCTGCGGCCACGAGAAGGCAAGAGCAATCCCAGGAAGCAGATGAATGGGAGTATGTGTTTGACGAGTCACAGCAAATAGCTTTTGTACTTGAATCCCAACAGAAAAGCATGGGCGAACCTCAGTCTGCCATGCAAGCAGAGCTGGACCAGGCTGAGCGTAAAGCCGCCAGCATCGAAGAGGTTCGCAAGTCACTGCCCGTCTATCAGTACAGGGACCAGCTTCTTGCAGCCATTCAGGAGTACCAAGTGCTAATTGTCGTTGGGGAAACCGGGTCGGGAAAGACTACACAGATCCCACAGTACCTTCACGAGGCTGGGTACACTCAGACTGCGGGTGCCGATGGCAAAACTGCCGTCCGTAAAGTCGGATGCACTCAGCCTCGCCGGGTAGCGGCCATGTCAGTAGCGGCTCGAGTAGCCGAGGAGATGGGGACGCGAGTGGGTCAGCGGGTCGGGTACTCGATCCGATTTGAGGATGCTACGAGCGATTCTACTGTGATAAAGTACATGACAGACGGGATGCTGCTGCGAGAGTTTCTCACTGAACCTGATCTGGCCAGCTATAGTGCGATTATTATAGACGAGGCACATGAAAGGACCCTGCACACAGACATTTTGTTTGGGCTGGTCAAGGACATTGCCCGATTCCGTCCGGATTTAAAGCTGATTATATCCTCAGCGACAATGGACGCGCAAAAATTTGCAGAGTACTTTGACGATGCGCCCATTTTCAATGTGCCAGGGCGAAGGTTCCCTGTGGATATTCACTATACTCCTCAGCCAGAGGCAAACTACCTGCACGCGGCAATTACAACAATCTTTCAGATTCACACTACGCAGCCAGCCGGTGGAGATATATTGCTTTTCCTCACAGGCCAAGACGAAATCGATGCGGCTGCGGAAAACTTGCAGGAGACCTGTCGTCGACTGGGCAGTAAGATTAGGGAAATGGTTATTTGCCCCATCTACGCTAATCTGCCCTCTGAATTACAGGCTAAAATATTCGAGCCCACTCCGCCGGGAGCGAGAAAGGTTGTGCTGGCTACAAATATTGCGGAAACCTCAATTACTATTGACGGCATCTCTTTTGTTATTGATCCAGGGTTCGTTAAAGAAAATGTTTACAATGCCCGGTCTGGTATGGAGAGCCTGGTGATTTCGCCTTGCTCTCGTGCTAGTGCGAACCAGCGGGCCGGTCGGGCCGGTCGGGTCGGGCCGGGGCGATGTTTCCGGCTTTACACGCGATGGGCCTTTTACAACGAGTTGGATGAAAACACTGTCCCCGAGATACAAAGGTGCAATTTAAGCAGTGTCGTTTTGCTGCTTAAATCCCTGGGAATAAACGACCTGATGGAGTTTGATTTCCTCGACCGTCCGCCGGCTCAAACGCTGGTTAGAGCGCTTGATGAATTATACGCTTTAGGCGCTCTTAATGATAGAGGAGAACTGACCAAGACGGGGCGGCAAATGGCCGAATTCCCAACGGCTCCGAGTGTGGGCAAAGCGCTATTAGCAGCCGGGCGATATGGATGTGTTGAGCAGGTACTGTCGGTTATAAGCATGCTGGGCGAATCAGCTCAGCTTTTTTACCGTCCAAAGGAAAGGCAGCTGTATGCCGATCAAGCAAGGCAGACTTTTACTCGGCCCGGTGGAGATCACATGACACTGCTGCAGGTCTGGAACGAGTGGGTGGACACCGGGTACTCTTACGCCTGGTGCCGGGAAATGTACATTCAGCCTCGAAGCCTTAATAGAGCTCGGGATGTACGCGACCAGCTGGCCCGGCTCTGTGAGCGGGTCGAGCTGCCTTTGTCTCACGTGGACAATAACGAAATCGAACCTGTGCAAAAGGCAATCGCTGCCGGGTTCTTTTTCAATGCTGCCAGGCTTAGTCGGAGTGGCGATTCTTACCGTACCGTCAAGACGGGGCAAACGGTTTATATTCACCCGAGCTCTGTCCTGTTTGAACGGAACCCGAAATGGATCTTGTACTATGAACTAGTGCTTACGAGTAAGGAGTACTGCCGCCAAGTTATGGAGCTGAAACCGGATTGGCTCGTTGAAGTGAGCCCTCACTACTACAAACAATCGGACCTGGACGCATTGGAGGATGGGAAACGTAAGGGGAAAGCGTTGGCTAGCGTGTAAATAGGACAGGATGAAACAAAAGTAAAACGAGTCAAAACCTAAAGTGCTGGAAATAGGGGTATAAAACCTGTAGAGTTTGGAATTGGAATACTAAAATGAAATAATAGTAAAAGGTGTGAAATACAGTAGAAAATGAGGAGAATATGGTGGAGTACAACAGTCGACTAATTGCTAAGTAATCACAAATTTAAAATCTAATTAATGTATGGACAGCGAATTTGTATGCCATATCTATTTTCATTTGTACACACTCATTCTATTTGTGCTAACCCTGATAGATAAACTGGTGTCAGGGTTAGGGTTAATAATTACAATAATTGACAGAGGCCTACAATTCGTCTCTGAAATGTTCATCTTCATGGCCCAAGACTTGCTCCTGTTGGACTCGACCTGCAGCGGCCTTCTTCGGCACAAATGATTGAGGTGCAACGTATCCCGGAACAGAAGACCAGCGCGGACTTCCGACCATAATGCCGAGGATTTCAAACACTAAATCGGCAGCCGCCAGGGCCGTTGTTTCTCCCGCATTATCGTAGGCAGGAGCAACCTCAACTACATCTGCTCCGACTATATTAAGGGGAGCCAATCCCTGCACAATTGCCTTGAGTTCGCGAGTCGTCCATCCACCGGATTCCGGAGTACCCGTTCCCGGAGCCAGACCGGGATCAATGACGTCAATATCGATAGAGAGATAAGCGGCACTATCGCCCACGGTAGCAAGAATTTGGGCAATTATTCCATCAACTCCGATCCTGTCAATATCGGCCGCCTCGATTATCGTAAAGCCGACTTGCTCATCGTGCAAATAATCCCCAAAATCAAGTCCGCTGAGACGAGTACGAAGGCCACCATGAACAGAAGAGCCATTGGCTATACAGCCTTCTTGTGCTGCTAAATGGAACATTGTTCCATGCGTAAATTCCGCTTGTTTTGACATCCACTGCGTGGGGTACGAGGCCGGTGACCCTGGGAATTAGAATACATAAAATAAAAAGAAAAAGAAAAATACTATTCAGAAAAATATTAATGTAAATAAAATTAAAATTAAACTTGAATAACAAATAGTGAATAATAAATAGTAGATTGAACAAGGTCAAATATTTCGTATATTCACAGAAACAATCCCTGCAAAATTAAGGCAAAGACGTTTTTGCATCTAGTGAAAGAAACTTACAAGTATCAAGGTGAGAGTCAAAATGAATGACAGAAATGGGCCCGTGAGCGGCTTTGAGGCTACGCAGAATGGGAAGAGACTTGAAATTAGCGCTGCAAAATAATATAAAACTTCAACATACAATTGAATGATCACCACCAAGGGTGATGAAACGCGGCAATTTAGGTGCATGCTTGCTTTTCGTGTGAGGGGAACTTTGCGACAACTGAGAATAGGCTTCTGTCATTTGAGCGAGTGCTACAGCATTGTCCATGGGAACAATGGGAACATCGCCGCAGTCGATCTGATGTAAGTATTTCGTAAAGAAAAATCAAACGAGGGGCAGAAATTATTCAATCAAACAAAAGGCACAGAAAAATTGAAGAAATTGGACAAAAAGGAGAAAATTAGGAACAGAGATCAGAAAAATTATTCGACACAAGTCGACTGGAAAATAAGAAAATTGATGAAAGATAATAGATAAAAACGATTTATTGTGTAGCTTTTATTTTTTGAGATAAAATAAATCATTGTGAGTACAATTTTGGCCCAATTGTGGTACGCATTGAGACCAGTACGAGCATTGAAGCCACGAAACGATGTCTGTCGCTGGCTGTTTGAACGAATGGCACGTGGGCCGAATCGAGCGCCTGAACAATAAAGTTAGTGCACGCGAATAGGTGGCAATGCTCGTCTAATGAAACAGTTGTAGCAATGAAAACGGGAAAAGCAGAGAATAAAGCCGAGAGAAGACAGTGAGAAGGTAGTAATAGCGGCAAAACCTGCCGACCAAGCAGACGATCATTAGGGTTAGAGAAGATTGGTAATAGACCGTGTACATAAAGCTGAATTTTTCAACCGTATCACAAGACGCGTAGCACAAGATTTGAAACGAGAATTTTAATGACAAATCCATTCTCCCAAAGAGCGAGCAAAGCGAAAATTAGGAACGAAGGAAAAACCAAAAGTACCCCTTCCTGCAGGATACAGACGAAATAGCGGAGAAAGGCCAATAAAGTGCAAAGATATTTTCAAAGTGCAGAGGCGCAACAAAGTTCCTTATCCGGGATCAACATACAATGGAGAGAAAGAAAATTAAACGAGATAATCATTCTGTTGGAGAAGATTGCAAGACAAGCCAATCGAGAAAAAAGCCTTAAATCAAGAGCTTCCTACCTGGACGGTATGTGACTGCAGTGTCAAAAGGTGCTCCGACGATGGCAATGTCGAAGGACTCCTCGGGATGAATAAGACATTTGACATGCGGCAGATGTGCAAAAGTATTTATTCCAGAAAACCCGAAATCGAAATCCCATCGAGCAGTGTCAACGCACAAGCTCAAGGGCCATAACAGAGCAAAAATGAAATAGTACAAGTACATTAGCCTTATACCAATTGACTTGATTTCAAACTGGAGTTGTCCACTGTTTTATTTGATAAGAAAATTGCAGGGCAGTAGGACAGTAAATCCTAAAAAATAATTTTAATTCAGTCTGATAGATTGATGATAGCTGCTGATAAGAAAGGATCATTCGCACATAAGTAAGACACGGACCTTGTACTGCGTAATCTTACAGGCGAATCAAAAGGCATAGTGCTTTTTCAGACATATTTTCTTATATTGCACATACACAATTAATTAAACAATATGCCGCTCTTAAGCTGATACGGCACAAAGAGGGAACAGAGCCTATGCAATACTCTGTGTCGTTTGACATACGAGAACAAAGTCTCATGAATATGCATGTTTTTGATTTTTTGCTCGTGCAACTAGGAAGCTTCGTGTAATTTTTGTTTGATAGTACGACGTTGCGGAGCCGTAACTAAATCTAATATAAGGTATAAGGTACATGTCGGTCAAACATACATTAGTGTATTATATATTGTTTGAGTCAGAACCAGCATCGATCTGTCTCTGCATAATCCTATTGGTGCAACAATAGCCAGTGAAATGCTCCTTATTGGTGTAACTTATCCATTCAGGGCTATCATATGAACCTATACGGAGTACATAATTGGAAAACTATGACTTGGAGGTATTGTAAAGCAAACCGCCGAGCCATAAAGTATTTACGTGATCATGAAGCAAATCGATTTCGATATGTCTACTCTCCGATACGTCCGATTACACTCCGGTACGGATACCAACCAATGCCATGCGTCACATCTTTACGTCACACACGCTAATTTAGCGTACATACCAGCCGTCCGTACGCGTTTCGTCAACTCACATCATACCAGCCCTGTGCACCTTCCTAATACGGAATAGTTAAGTCTCACTGTCCATATTGGGACAGTACGCGGTGGCTGGACGCGACGCGTTGTCAGGATTCGCGTCTTAAGGTCTGGCGGGGCCGCGAATTGGCGCCAATAGCATAGGTAGCAGTGCCGAGACAAAAACCAGAGCTTAAAATCTTCGATACAAATAAGACGACTGCTGGCACTTTTGAGAAGCAGCATATTGCGTTTTATCATCAAGAAGGTCTAAACATTTCATGTAGAAGTCGACGTCTGTAAAATAAACAATAACAATCGGTTCAATACAGCATTGACCAAAATTTGATAAACACCCAAAACAAATCATTGTTTACGCCAATTCAACTCCTTACTGAGCGGAGTTGACTTATTGCCCTAATATTCCAAATCACAATATACTTATTTAGTCTAGTCATATTTCATTGTCTGGCGATTACCGTTTAGGAAGTCTGACCTACTGCCGAATTGGGATCTGTCAAAATTGGCGCTAAAAGGTTGGTTGTGGTTGCGCGACGTATTGTTTGTGCTTCCCGCCAAGTCTTTCTTTGATCCAACTCTATACTTTCTTTCCTGGCGTTCATTTCCTTCTTTTTCGTCGCTCCTTAACGCCCAGTCTCGTTCTTTTGAACTTCACGGTCTTTGCCCTCTTCAACAAACTCAGCTACACTCCTTAAAACAACCTCTTTGCGGTTGAGCTACACGCGACGCGAACGTTTGGTTTTTTTCTGATTTTTTCCTGGTTCTTTGATCGATTTTTTCTGTTCGCCTCTCCGGAACTTCTTCGGCACCCGCACAGATTCGTTTTCGTATTAAATCTCGTCTTTAAAGTCCATAGTGCAGTTCTACAAACCTGTCCGCCTTTCGCGGAAAACCAAGAAACACTGCCGACAATCGAAGAAAAATAAGTCTTCAAGTCGGCAATGCTTGCGTACAGCAGACTGCTGCTCGCGCTAGTTGCGCTCTTTGCAATTACTGCACAAGCGCGTCTAGATGCGCGATCGCGCTGGAACCAGAAAAAAGCCCTGGATTTAGCCCTCAATTCTACCGTTGCTTTGAATTATACAAACAGTACAGTCTCTGTGAGGACCAACGTCCCCGGCAATGTGGTCACACGGACAAGCACTTTGATCACTATGGTCTCTTCCTCATGCGCACCGTACGAAACTGATGACGGCAGCAATTATCATAATGCTGGTGGCCAATCGGGGTCAAGTTCCAGTCAAATTTCGTCCAGCTCAGGACAATCAGGCTCTTCAGGCTCTCCTGGAGAATCAGGCTCTCCCGGACAGTCAGGCTCTTCAGGATCGTCAGGATCGTCAGGCTCTCCAGGCTCTCCAGGCTCCTCAGGCTCCTCAGGATCGTCAGGCTCCTCAGGCTCCTCAGGCTCCTCAGGCTCCTCAGGCTCCTCAGGCTCCTCAGGCTCCTCAGGCTCCTCAGGCTCCTCAGGCTCCTCAGGCTCCTCAGGCTCCTCAGGCTCCTCAGGCTCCTCAGGCTCCTCAGGCTCCTCAGGCTCCTCAGGCTCCTCAGGCTCCTCAGGCTCCTCAGGCTCCTCAGGCTCCTCAGGCTCCTCAGGCTCCTCAGGCTCTTCAGAACAATCAGGTTCTCCAGGCTCCTCAGACTCCTTGGGCTCTTCAGGACAATCAGGTTCTTCAGGACAATCAGGTTCTTCAGGATCGTCAGGCTCTCCAGGCTCCTCAGACTCCTCAGGCTCTTCAGGACAATCAGGTTCTTCAGGACAATCAGGCTCTCCAGGACCGTCAGGCTCTTCAAACTCTCCAGGACAATCAGGCTCTTCAAACTCTCCAGGACAATCAGGCTCGTCAGGCCAACAAGGTTCCTCAGGATCCAATTCAGGCTCTTATTATAATTCTGACCAATCCAATTCAGCAGGCCAATCTCAACCTGATCGACCAGCAGGTTATCAAGACAATGGATCACAGAACGAGGCAGTCGTGGTGAGGACTGTTTACAATACAGTATACATTACCGTAACAGCCGCCGGAGGTCAGCCAGTTGTTTCCACACAGACAGTGACCCAATTGCAAACGGAAACAATCACGGCAACTCGAACAAATGTGCCCAGCTTTGATGGAGCAGCAAGCAGTTTTGCTGGAGCACCAAGCAGCAGCCGGTCTCAACGTGTTTCTTCAGCATTATGGCAAAACGGTACCACAACAACAGCAGCGTCTACAAGTCAGGCTGTTCCAGGCACAACCAGTACAGGCTTGCCTGAGCCAATAATGGGCACTCTGCCCTCCACTTTTGTCCTTGCTGTAGTAGGGGGCAATGATAATGTCACTGTTTCACAGTCAGGCAGTCTTATCACCGGCAATGGTGACTCTGGAACTCTATTTACTCTAGAAAGCTTTGAGCTTTCGACTGCTGCTGGTCAAGCGGTAGACGCGTACGATACGTCTTTGCCCACCTCGCTCTTTGTCTCGATTAGTACGGTGCCGTATAAGCACAGAAAACGGGCAAGTTTGCTGGGCCTTAACTTTTATGCCAGCGCCAGGGGAGATGACCTTATTTTTGCCAGAACAATTACCGGCGAGACTCTGGTTTTCGGCGAGTGTGGACAGGACAATAGAATCTCCGTTGGCCGCAGTGAGGACGAGCTTGATGCCAATGGCTGCTCTCTAATCAGTCTGGTCTACAGGCTGGCTTCAGCAGAGCCCTCCACATCTGCTGCCTTGCCGTCCATGACTGCCAGTGCGAGTCAGGGCGGAGCCACGAGCACTACTGCACCAGACAATTACCCAACCCCGTCGACAAGTCTACCAGCGAGTACTGCAAATGATACACAGAGCACAAGCAGTCTGGAGAGATTGCCTTCTCCGAGCCCAACTTTAGGCACAGACAGCCCGAGCAATTCGGCCACATCAGTGCCCGGAGACGGATGGACAAGCACACAATTGCCAGAGAATACTACTGTGCCCGTAGTGGACGTGAGCTCGACAAGCTTCGCTTCTCAGTCTACCACGGACCCAACCAGCTTTCTTACTCCCACGACGGGGCCAACCAGCACAAACACTACCCTGGCCGCCTCCTCGACCTCGTCGACCTCGTCGATTTTGGCCACAACAAATACCACCTCGACGACTGCAACCCCCACCTCGACTATGACCCCCACCTCGACCTTGACCCCCACTTCAACCTCGGCCCCCACTTCAACCTTGACCCCCACTTCAACCTCGACGACTATGACCCCCACCTCGACGAGCACAACCTCCACTTCAACCTCAACCCCCACTTCAACCTCGACAACAGCTCCCACTTCAACCTCGACAACAGCTCCCACTTCAACCTCGACAACAACTCCCTCTTCAACCTCAACTACGACCCCCACTTCAACTTCTACGACCCCCACTTCAACCTCAACTACGACCCCCACTTCAACCTCAACTACGACCCCCACCTCGACGACTACGACACCCTCTTCAGCCTCAACTACGACCCCCACTTCAGCTTCAACTTCTACGACCCCCACCTCGACGTCCATGACCCCCACCTCGACGACTACGACACCCTCTTCAACCTCGACTACGACCCCCGCCCCCACTTCGTTCTCCACTTCCACATATACGCCCTCTTCGACGTCTCAAAGCACGACGGCGGTTTACTCGCCAGCGGTATACGCACACTTTATGATGGGCAACACGTACCAGTACGCGAACCCACAATCCGAATGTGTAGCAACCTTTGCCGAGGATGTGAATAACGCAAAAGCAGTAGGGTTGAACGGGTTTACCCTCAATGTCGGCTCTGAATCCTGGCAGCACGATAATCTGCAGTGTATGTACGCTGCCGCAGAAGCAGCTGGTAACTTTCACGTTTACGTAAACCTGGACATGGCTGTTCTTCCGGGTGCCAGCGCAGCTGATATTGATGTGCTGGTGGGTATTGTTGAACGTGGGATTTCCTCACCGGCTCAGGCAACATCCAACGGTAAACCGATTGTGGGCACCTTTGTGGGCAACGATAAAACTTTTGGATATTCCACGCCTAACGAGGGATGGCAAGCGTTTAAGAACAAGCTGGCTTCTCATGGGCACGACATATTTTTTATGCCCTTCTTCCCCGTTGACGCAAGTCAGGCGTATGACATGTTCCCTGTAGCCGATGGCTTGTGCAAATGGAACTCTTGGCCTTACCAGAGTCCCGACCCTGTCAGTGATGCTGAAGACGAGATCTATATTGCGCAGGCAAAGGCTCACGGCAAGGCTTATATGGCCACTGTTTCGCCCTGGTTCTTCACCCACTTCTCGTACAAAAATTACCTTTACCGCTCGGAGGATACCTGGAGCCGACGATGGAACCAAATAATCGATTTGGCACCAGATTTCCTGCAAGTCGTTAGTTGGAATGATTTCGGAGAGTCGCACTACATTGGCCCGGTTAACCCTAAAGCCAGTTTCCCCTCTGATGGCTCAACCTCGTCCCACGATTGGGTTGCTAACATGCCACACGATGCGTGGGCTGATCAGCTGCCAAAGTATATCTCTGCTTATCTATCCCACTCGCGGGCTCCGCTCGCGACGGAGAACCGTGTCGTTCTCTCCCACCGGCCAACATTGAAGAATGCGTCTGCTTCTGGGGATCCATTGCCCCGGCCACAATTTGCAGATTATGCTCTGGACACGTTTGTCATTCATTCCTTCCTGACACGATCTGCCCAGGCGACATTAAGGCTTAATGGGTTTGAAAGATCTGTGTCACTTAACCCCGGTGAGAGTCTACAGCTAATAGACATGCCGACAGAAAATGACGGGCCAGTCACGGTTGAAGTACCGGGTACTTCGTGCGTGATTAGTGGGACCACGTTTAGCGGCGGTCAAGGTCTGGGACGATACAATTACAATGCCTATGTTGCATCTTGTACGTTCTAGGCCGCGCTGAATACACGTTGACGGAGTACAAATTGTTTGCTCACCAGATAAATGATTTGCTTATGTGCTTTTTGACTTTTGATTATTAGAATGCGACGTTCAAAACCTTAAATCTATTTATTTATTCAGGACAATTGTCGATTGCCATTTCACGAGAATACTGTAAAATATATTATGTAAGCATTTGCGGTGGGAGGGTAGTTGCCAACAGTATTACTTGTATGCAAGTCGAACGAAGAAAAGGTCTGTTTATGTAATTTATATGTAATACTTGTGCCATATAATATTTCTCTGACAAATTTCATGCATACGTGAGATTGTGCATGTTACCCCATAATAAATACCTAAAATTCAATTAGGGTTATACAAATTAATGTTGGAGTATTGTATCATTACAAATTAAGCGCCCTCGATTACTTGAAAATAGATGCATGTATAGCAGTGATCGGGTACGCTTTTTATTGTAGAATTCCATATAGAAATCATATAATACGCTATTTGCCTTGAATCGTACAGCATTCGCAAATTTTTGCCCAGTTCATTTAGAGCAACACAATGGGCCGCACGATTTTGTACGTGACCGGGTTCGGCCCAGAATTACGAGCACGAGACCTCGCTTACGAATTTGAACGGTACGTATTGCTTTTAAATCGGGGCTATTCTGATTGATCTTTAGCTATGGCCGCCTTGTTAGATGCGACATTCCTGGCGCTAAAAGCCCTCGCTCTCGCCCGTAAGTTGTGGTTTCACTGCCATTAAACGTTAATTTTCTAATGATTTAGATTCGCGTTTGTTGAGTACGAAGACGCCCGTGATGCCGATGACGCTTACCAAGAAATGCACGGTATCCGTATCGAGGGCGATCGTATCAGTGTGGAGGTATATTATTTCTCTTCCATATATGTTTTGAATGTTTTAAAAAGATGATGTTTTGCCTTTACTGTTGATATTGCTAATTTAATTAATCTGTACTTAATCTGGCTTTAATTAATTAATTAATTAATTAATTCTTTTTAATTTTTTTATAGTGTCAAGTTTATTTTACTCTGATGTTGAGCATCAGTATTGATGGTCTTTTCTCCTCAATCCATTTTCCAGCTTTTATCTGGATTTTATGTGAACATTATCTAAAAAACAGTGGGCGAAACACGCACCTTCGCGATCATGGCGCTATGAGGAAGGCGGTGGGGGCCGTCGGAGAGGACGCGGTGGGGGCCGAGACCGTAGCCCTCCGCCTCGCGACCGCGGCCGCAGCGCTTCGCGTAGCCCTGTACGAGACTCGCCACCACCACGTGACCGCTCACGTTCGAGATCGCGTTCGCGTTCGCGTTCGCGATCGCGCTCACGCGGCCGTAGCGAATCACCGGTTCGTGACCGTTCCGCTTCTCCGCGACGTGATTGGCGCGAGTCACCGGCACGTGAAGAGCCGGCGTCAGGTGGATGGAACTCTCCGCCGCGTAATGCTCCGCGTGAAAATGCCGACTAATCGATCTGTCGGTCTACAGTGGCTAGACTGCTAATTCCTTCCAGATCCTTACGTCAATGACCTCAACGATGTTGTAGGCGTTTATTTATCAAACTAAAAAGTATGTATTGACCTGAGTAAAGAGTCAGGATGTATTAAAAGGCAGAAATTAAAAGGAAAAGAGGACCGTTTCCAGTAGACGCTGAGATTTACTCGCTCTACTCTCTTTTGAGTTTAATCTTTACTTTTAAACTATTTGTTTATTTAATATTTTTTTATCGATTTTTTGTTTAAATAATGGCATGGCCTTCCCCTGTTTTTAGCTTAGTCTACGCTCACAAAAGACGGTGGATCGATCGGCTTTCCCAATACAAATCTATTTGATTTGGCCTTTAAATACAAATCTGTACTCAGCTCTATACCCTGTCCGTACACGTCTCGTACACGTCTAGACGATTTATGAATACCTCGTATCGTACACGTCGCGGCCGATATCGTCGCGGCCTATTGTTAACGTGATCGTCACTATTTTGGTCCGGTTCTTTTCAGTATCGAGTCAGCTGGTCCTGTGCGTAATTTCCGCTATAGTATTGTACGCTAGCATACCCGTAGAACAGAATAGCTTTACTTTTAAATAGATCAATGAGCTACGTTTGTAGAGGCTTCATTATTTACAAAGGTCTAGCTGCAGACCCGGGATCGTAGCGCACTCTATTCAGCTCGCCAGTATCGAAATCTTTGCTATTATTTCGCTGCTGAGCGGCAAATGCACGCTTAGCCCGCTCCAGTTCGGTATCAAGAGCGGCCAATTCAGTTGTAGAGACGCCTCCTGGAGTTTTGGCGCAATAGGGGAACGCAATCGCCTCTAAACTGCCCTCGTTCTGTATTTGCGCGTTCAGCTTTCCCGTAGAGATCTGTCGTTAACCGTGAGAACCAAAAATACGGATTAAACAAAGACAACAAATATAAAACAAAAAGACTTATAATGAACACAGAAATAAGCTGAGCAAATAAAAAAATCAAGATAAATTGACATATATGTACTCATTGATATGACACTACTCTTACCAATTCATGCAGCTTTTGCCGAAATATTCTGAGTGCCGCATTAGAAGGCTCCAGTTTCATCGTTCGTAGTAAATCCGACAAAGGTAATCGCTCGTATATTAAGCTAGCGTCACGGGCAACATGAAGTACAATTTGATCTACAACCATGTACCATAACGATGCTAATTCCCGAGCAGACGGTTCGCTTTTAGCTTGTTCCCAAGCCGTCACCATTGCCGACGCGTCTCTTTGTTCGTAGGCAACGCATAAAGCATCAATACTTGGGGAAAGCGTAAAAGTCCTCACTCGAAGTTGAGATCCAAAATTGGGTAACTGTTGCCGATGGCCATAGCTGTACAGGCATAAAAGACAATAAATGCTGTAAGCGGCTGTTTGAATTGCGGATACAAAATTTCCCGGGGCCGTCAGCACGAGGGAGCAGCACATTAAAGCAGCTTCAAACTCTTGGCGCTGCACATGAGCAGCCGCGGCAATATAATAAAGCAGCAAGTAATGCCGAGAATTTGCCCCAGCACGTACGTCATAATCTGTAAACTTTCGATCAGAGACTTGGATCACTGCGTCCAACTGAGCAGAATTGAAAGCGATTTGTGCAATGCACGAAACAAGCGGACTAAACGTTGTTTGACGAGGGTAAATCAATTTTTCTGTTCGCTGTAACGAACGCAAAAGCCGAGCGTCAGACTCCTGAAGAAATTAGCACTGTTTAGCATTGATTACGACTGCCAATGGCATTAGAGAGTCAAAGAGTGCATACTTTTTGCCGATGTGATATACAGTATTCTGCCAGTTTGTAGACTTTTGTTAGCGATAGAAGACAGTACAGAACTTACGCAAAGGCACTAGTTCACTGGACTTTTCAGAAAACCTGCCTCGCTCAAAGAGGGATATAATGTGGGGCAAAAGGTCATCGGGGACTGTCGAGATCGCTTGAGTTCTGGTTCAATTAGACGGGACGGGCGCTTAAATAGACTTGCAGGAAATAAACAGTGGCCGCTGTATCCTTGGCCGAGTCGAGCGAGGTTAAGGCTCCATGTTGCAAAAGCTGGGTGACACGTTCCGGCGGAAACTGCTGCCTTAACGCTTCCAAGCTGTCCATATCGACGTGCAGGGCAACGCTGGACCGATTATGACATACTACCATACTAAAAAGAGGAAAATATATTAAATGATTACTTCATAAATTACTATTTATTAATTGTATTAATTGTATTAATTGTATTAATTGTATTAATTGTATTAATTGTATTAATTGTATTAATTGTATTAATTGTATTAATTGTATTAATTGTATTAATTGTATTAATTGTATTAATTGTATTAATTGTATTAATTGTATTAATTGTATTAATTGTATCAAGTATTAATTAGGGTTAAGAGGGTTGGCTCTATTGCATGACTTTATTTTATGCCAGTTATTAATCAAAAAGTGACATTCATCTGGAAATAGTGCCCACCATGTCAATCACTGACGCAGGGCCCGACGAAGTCGCGCGTGCCGCGCGCCGGGCTGCGGATCAGCTACAGCTGTTAACAGTGGAGCAGCGCAATTCTGCATTAGAGGCAATAATTGCGGAATTAAAGGCTCAAAAATCCATAATATTAGAGGCCAATACAAAAGATATGCAGGCGGCTTCGACTCAGGGCTTGAATTCAGCTTTGGTTAAACGCCTCGATTTGCGGACCCCCCAAAAGTTTGATAGTATGGTGGACGGAGTTGACGATGTTCGATCATTGCCCGATCCCTTGGGACATGTCTCTCTACACACATTACTCGATGAGGGCCTCGATCTGAAGCGAATTTCGTGTCCGATTGGCGTGCTGCTCGTTATTTTCGAAGCACGACCAGAAGTGCTTGTTAATATTGCTGCTCTAGCTATTAAATCAGGTTAGATTTGTCCGTGATTTATCCATGATTTAGACGCTCTTGGGCTATATTCACTTGCCTGTCGGGCGCCCTTTGATAAATTATTTCTGTCTTTTATTTGTATTAGACAATATTCGATTGTACTTTGAATGGAAATTCTAATTTCAGGAAATGCGGCTATTTTGAAAGGAGGCAAAGAATCCGCACACAGTCTTGTTGCTCTCAGTAATGCTATTGTTCAGGCATTAAGAAATACGGCTGTTCCTGCAGGCTCGATTCAACTGGTTTCCACTCGCGAGGAAATTGGCTCACTTTTAAAGCAGGATACAAATATTGATTTGGTTATTCCTCGGGGCGGCAATGAGCTCGTGCGGTCTATAAAAGCACAGACAAGGTATAATCTTGACTACTCCATTTTATTTTATTTTGTTTCTATTTTCTCTTATTTTATTTTGCTATTCTATACATCAGTCAAACCTATCATGAATGAATTCTTACAACAGGATCCCAGTTTTGGGTCACGCTGATGGACTTTGCTCGATCTATATACATGAAGACGCTGACACTGACATTGCGAAAAACGTCTGCGTGGAATCAAAGGTAGGTTACAGTAAGGGAATTTTTTAAAAAAAGAAACATAAAAGAATAATGAGAAACACGTATATTTATATACATGTATTTAATAATAATAATGCTTAAAGCGATTGAATCTATGCTTACGCTAGACACAATACTGTGCTGCATGTAATGCAGTAGAGACGATTCTCGTGAACAAAAGTGTCCTTTTAACTGTGTTTGTATCGGTAGCAAAAGGATTACTCGATGCTGGAGTCGAGCTACGGTGTGATCCCGAGACTCTCTCTGCCTTGAAATCAGGCTTAGGGTCACATGAAAAACTGGTTTCGGCGTCCGCCAGTGATTTCGATAGAGAGTTTCTGGATTTGGTTGTTGCAGTAAAAGCCGTGGACAGCCTTCAAGAAGCAGTAGATCACATAAATAAGCACGGGTCACGGCATACAGACTGTATCATTACACGGTCTGATCAAGTAGCAACAGCGTTCATGCGTGGAGTGGACTCTGCGGGAGTATACCATAATTGCAGTACACGTTTTGCCGATGGATTCCGTTATGGGTTCGGTACGGAAGTCGGAATCAGTACAAACAAGATACACTCTCGAGGTCCTGTTGGATTAGAGGGTTTAACTGTATGAATTTGCTAGTATTTATTTACTTATTTACTTATGTATTCTTTAAATTTAGCTTATTAGTTTGTGTGATTAATTGGTCTTGATATGAGATTGATGCAATCACAAGCATCGATTTATTTTTTTTGTTTCAAAATACTAATGAAAACAGATTTACAAGTATATGCTTAATGGCAAGGGTCATCTAGCCGGCGACTATTCATCTGGAAAAAAGTCTTATTTGCATCGTAAACTGCTATAAGCCTTTTAGCAAAATCATCTTCCTCCTTGTGCAAAAAATTTCAGCTTTTTGAATCGCGGAGCGTACTCAGTTTACCCTTGCATAAATACAGAAATGGACCATTGAAGCTCATTGTAAAACGAGGTAATTAGTTCCTAAATTAATAAATTGCCTGAATTGTTTTATTTGATGTGTCGGGAATCGCTTAGTCATGAAATATGGTCGTTGTAGAGCTCAGCAAATGATGTCGACTATTGCCATCTCAATAATCAAGTGCAAAATACCAACCAAATAAGCTTTTAAATAAAACAAAAAATAAGGGCGCTTCCGGAAGCTTTTAAAAAAAACAAAAAATAAGGGCGCTTCCGGGAATCGAACCCGGGTTACATCGATAATCGCATACATACAGCGAGAGGTATAACCCGAACGATGTATAATGCCACTATATCAAAGCGCCATTTCAATGGACCATTTAAGGATATTAATAACAGGCGGTAAAACTTTTATTAATATATACCTAAGTAGAATTTAAACCCATTTGAAGTAATTTTCCGTTATTATCTTATAGTATATAGAAATAAATTTATATTATAATGATAGACCCAGAACAAATTATAATAAAGAATAAATTAATTATAAAGAATACACAATCTACTAAAGCCCAAACCATGTCTATAAAACCTTTTCACCCTTTGAACAACGAAAGATCTAGCTGTTTTCGTGTTTTGAAAGTTCCCAATAATCTAGTCAAACACAATTTTTTGTGCCTTTGGCATAGACGCTGGGTCATAACCCTTTGCCTCTCCGTAAGCATTTTTCTTTGGCTTCACAGTAGTACCAAATTTCAATAGTTCTTCGGGTACGGGCTGATTTGCATCACGTAAAATATTGATTAATTCACCAGAATGAGCCTTGTCAGCGGGTGAAAAAAGCGTGATAGCCAATCCCTCTCGGCCAGCACGCCCGGTACGTCCAATACGGTGCACATAATCCTCAATAGTCAGAGGAAATGTTACATTAATCACGAGTTTAACATCAGGAATATCAAGGCCTCTAGCAGCAACGTCTGTAGCCAAAAGAATCTGCTTCTCACCGGATTTAAACTCGTCCAGAGCGGCAATACGAGCGTGTTGAGACATATCGCCATGAATCGCGGTTATAGGGAACCTGCGACTGGACAAGAACGCAAGCAATCTTGTGGCCTCCTTTTTGTACAGAGCAAATACTAAAATCCGATCTCGGCCATTAGAATATTGCTTTAGCAGTTCAAACAGCCTTTTCTCTTTAAGCGCGGGATTTGACACAACTTCCACTACTTGTTTAATCCGCTTATTAGCCGCCAATGTATCGCTGCCAATAGTGAGTCGGACAGAATTTTCGGTTTTCATATAAGTAGAGGCCAGTCGTCGAACGCTTTCCGGCCAAGTTGCCGAAAAAAACACGGTTTGTCTTTCTGCAGTTGCAGGGCATTTATCTATAATAGCACGAATATCTTCCTCAAAGCCCTTGTCCAGCATTCTGTCTGCCTCATCCAGGACCAAGACTCGAACTGCTGACAGATCCAGATCCCCATCCCGGGCGAGATCAAGGCACCGACCCGGAGTGGCAACAACAATTGAAGCCTTTCGCAAAGCTTGCACCTGGTCTTGTTTGCTCATGCCGCCATAAACACAGGCACATTTAAGGTTATTAAAAGCACCGAGCAACATCTCCAAATTTCCATGTGTTTGAAGAGCAAGCTCACGAGTGGGACACATAACCAGGACGGCAATTGTAGACTTTGGACTGCCTTTAGAATTAAAAAGTTCCAAAATTTTAGCAATTGCTGGAACACCAAAGGCAACCGTTTTTCCGGACCCTGTCTCGGCTATACCAACAACGTCTTTTCCACTTAATAAATATGGCCAGGAGGTCGCTTGAATAACAGTGGGGTCCTTGTAATGAGACATTGCTCCGACAAGTCGCTCATCAACAGGGATCCAAGAAAACTTAAGTATTGGACGAAGAGCAGGTGAGGACCCAGTGTCAACAGAGACGCTGTTTTCCTGTAGATACTCGGTAATCTCCGACTCGGGTAGTGCTTTTAGTTCAGAGTTTTCCATGTAACCTTCTGCGCATTGTTAGCTTAATAGGAGAAAAGGAAATTGAAAAAGGATGAACTAAAAGAAAACAAGAAGAAGAGATCAAAATGCAATTAAAAGCAAAACAATTCTTTGGTACACATTTTCAAACGAGAAAACACATATACTTTGACTGAAACTTGGATTCGTAAAGATAGATAAAGACCGAAACGTCTAACAGGGACGTCTAACAGAGAAATAAAAATAAAAAGACAACAAAGCTAACCAAACCAAACTGACAAAGCAAATTAAAAAGAAGAACGCTTTTTAGGCGCGCACATGCCTACTTACCCGCTAGAGATTTTGTTTGCTTTTTTGATATCGACGGCTCACTTTTCAAAGGCACTAAATTCATTGTAGATTCTTGGCTGGAAGACGCTGTTTCTACAGAGCCATCCAATTTTCCATTAGACAAACCATTGGCTCCGCCATTTTTATCCTTCTTGTGTCCGTTTTCATGCTTTGATTTTTTCTTTGACCGTTTTTCTTTCTTGCTGGCATCTTTTTCTTCTCGAGAACGTTTCTCCAAGTGCCGATTTTCTTTATCATGCTTGCTTTTTCGTTCTTTCTTCTTCTCCTGATCAATAAAATTAGCATTAATGTAAAAAGCTAATGCGAGCGCCATACCGAGCTTTCTCTATGCTTTCGCTTCTTTTCACTGCCTTTGGATGTTGCGTCGTCCATGGCAGTTTTATTTTAAAAAAAGAATTTTTGTGAGATTAGATAAAGTAGTATGCAAAAAGAAAAATGAGAATATCGAAATTTGTAAGAATTGAGATAAAAATAAATGTAAAATTAATTATTTGGCGAATTAATTACAATAAATATTATATAATGAAGCTAGAAAAACTGCCTTTTATATATAGAGTTTTATATTGCCGAGTTCAGTTTTATCAGATCTCGTTAATTTCCATTATTAATATAATTATTATTTATAATTAAAACTATAATAAATCGATTGACAGTTTGGTTCTAAAGCAATTAACCGCCGACAAACAATCTTTTATGCACATTCAACAGCCCGTCACTTATTAGCACAAAACTATTTCAACGCCAATCTTGACCGGCGCTCACCACATCATCCACTCCTTCCCACTATCGTCTATATAAGTCATCCACGACACTTTTCTCTCTGCACATGACCGAATGGCTTCCGCCACTTCTCTAAACATTTGTAGAAAAGGATCCGTCAACTCTAAAGTCGCAAAAATATCCAAGACTCTTTGCCGTAATTTTTCACTAACAGTTTCACAGCCAGCCAAGAAGAGTGGAAACGAAAGCTGTTTGCAGTACGTTGATGACGACATTATACACATTGCGTGCTCGATCACGCATCGAGCCAAGTACGCTCTGCGAGCTGGACTTGTAACCGTAAATTCGGGATGAACACAGTGAATGTAAAGCAAAAGCCCCCAACGCCAAACCTCAATAACATGAACCCTATTTAAAACATGGTCAGCCTCTTCAGCATCGCCAGCTGCGAAAACTGCCTCTGGATCGTCGTTACTGGCAAAACCACGTACTAATTCCTCTACTTGGGAACAGACGGCCGCCTTTTCCTCTGTCGTTGCTGCACTGGGCAACTGAGCGATGGTATGCAAGTAGGCAAACAGCTGTCCATGGCAGCCAGTGAGCGATTGAGCCTCATACATGTCCAGCTCCACGGTGACAAGGTACCGCGTATATTCTGGATCAAAAATGCACGGGTCCCTCATGATGAGCGCACGAATCATATCGCACCACGCCAGCATTACGTAGGCATTCAGAAGATACGGCGTGCGGGGATCACGGGACAGGTGCCACCGCTGCCCGGCACGTGCAAGAATATCGTGCTGGGCCACGAGTAATCGACGCCATTCGTACGTTACCCCATCAATTGTTTGCATGGTATTTACCAGCACACTGGCCAATAATTGCTGCTCAAATGAAGTTTCCGGAAGGCCAAGCGACTCCCGGAACAGCCGAATTGCATGTGAAACATGCTCCCGAGCGGTTTGCTCGTTTGCCAGCGTCGGGTTCTTCCGAGAGAAGGCCAGTTCTGCGTAGGAGAGGACCATATTACGGATCCATGGGATTGTACGGGCCAGAGGGATCATATAACGGAAGGGATTCATTGCCAGTCCTTTGCTAAACGGCAGATCCGCATACTGATGCTCTACCAGCTGAAGCAACGAGTTCACCGGCGGCGTTGGCGATGATTCAAGTGGAAACGACGGTTGGCCAGTGCCCGGTTTATTGTATGACGAATCTTGCTGTGCTTCTGCGTATTCAATGGGACTAGCGACATTGCTACTGCTATTGGCCTTCGAGCCATGGTTTGCAGGGGAATAAGCATGCAGAGACTCGTGTGCTTGCGAGGAGCTCTCTCGTGTACGTAACCGATCGGGCTCTGGCCGCGGCTGCTCTTGTCCCGGAGAAGACAGAGGCGATTCGGCCGGCAAGGCGGGTGTATTAGCAGCCATAATTTCTGCGTCTTGTCTGTGGTAAAAAGCAGCCGTCCACCTTGTATTTTTTTCATCAATTTCTTGCCCTTGCTTCGTGTTTTCATTTAGTCTTTCCAGTTTCAGGTTATTTGCAACTGCCTTTCTGGTCGGACGGGTACTGTAAGCTGCAGGCAGCTCTTTCCCCGCCTGCTTGCCACGTGACGCGACTCCATTGCCCCATTTTAGTTTTAGCGGGTAACCCGGACAAAGCGTATTGCGACCCAAACATTTCCGGCATCGGGGCCGTGACCGGTCGCATTCATAATGCTGCCTTGCGCATTCAAAGCAGTCGACGGAAGAACGGGATCGGAAATAGTTCCCCACGAGGGATGTGTCCATCGGTGGATATTAATTGTAAAGTGATCTTCATAAACTCGTGATAGTTATGGCAAAGATGGAAAAGACGCAATAGTGGATCGAAAAACGAACCAGTGTTAGAAAAGTCTGCCTTTTTCAATTGAGCGCAATCAAGCCTGGCGTAAACGAGATTTGTTGCACGCAATCGGGCCAAACCGAACATTAGCAGAATATTTCGTTTAGGCTGAGCGTTTGTTTAAACTGAGCGTTTGTTTAAACTGAGCGTTTGTTTAAACTGAGCGTTTGTTTAAACTGAGCGTTTGTTTAAACTGAGCGTTTGTTTAGGCTGAGCGTTTGTTTAGGCTGAGCGTTTGTTTAGGCTGAGCGTTTTTTTAGGCTGAGTATAGATGGCCCACAACACGCGACCTTTATTGCACGCAACCTTATTAAGCGCGGCCTTTACTATCACAAACCTCTTTCTCCAGCTTTCAAGCAAAGGCAAATCGTAAAAGAACCCGATCTTTTCTACAAAATCTCTACATTTTCAGCACATCCCACGGAGGCTTTTGGCAGAATATTGCCGAATCGGCGTCTGTGGGCCGATAAGAATATTAGGGTTAATTAAGGGTGTTTATACAAGTATAGCTATAAGCAAGGCACTACTTGCGCAGTAATATAGACGGAGGACACTTGATTAATAATAAGCTAGAATTTAATTATTTTTATTATTCGAATCGAATAATAATAATAATAATAATAATAATACTATAAAAAAAAAACACTGATCAACTTTAATTGTATAAGCGTATACGAGACTAGTTTAAATGGTCCTCCTGAAACCTCATACTTTTGTATGAATCGAGCGCCGTTATCATTAGATCAACGGCCAATCAGCCGGCTGGTCGCTGCTGCAGTAGACCAGCCGGATCTGGCCGACTCTACGGGCTCCTTTTTCTGTGCTAGTATTCAAGGATGGGGCTGGCTCGGAGTTAACCAGGCACAGAACAATTTGACGCCCTGTGCGTACGCGCTACTCGGATCTGTGCCTTCCGTCTTGGTTATTTTTTGTGGCACTGTTCAAATAGTCCGATTTTTTTCTCGTAAACGGGAATACGGTCTGACCGGGGCTTTCTACGTCAAAATTGTAAGATTTGCCTTGGCAGGATTTCAGCCTTGACGATTTTATTTATTTATTATCTCGACATTATTAGATTTATCTAGAAATTGTCAGATTTGGTCTTTAATCTTTATTTCATTTAGGTTTATTATTCATTTTCAATGGTTCAAAGAGTACCTGCTAATTCCCTCTCAGATCCTTACATTTTTCGCTGCTTTGGTAGAGTTGCTATACTTTATCGATGCACTGCAACAGGCTTCGGTCCTCGCTGATATAAGAATATGGACGCATATTGTCCAGCTGGTCGGGCTGTTTTTCGCAGGTGCTCTTCATTATGCGGAACAGAAAAAGTCGCTCGTTGCCGCAGGCACTTTACTCTTTTTCTGGTTTTTCAATGCTATAATTAAGCTGGCTTATTTGTCCCTGATAGCATCAGCGTCAGTAATGCGTAAACCTCAGCTCGTATACACGCTTGTGGGCGTATCAATTAGCATTGTTATATTTGCACAAAGCCTCTTCGTACCCTTGAATGGACGTCGGCGTATCATGCTGCACGAAGATGGGGAAGATGAAGACGAAAAATCACCTAATGAGAGTGCAAACATCTTTTCTCGTCTAACCTTTTCATGGCTGACTCCACTAATGCGGCACGGGTACCGCCACTATCTGACGGAGAAAGACCTATGGAGTCTTCCGGCAAACGATCGAGCGTCGTTTGTGACGGATGACTTTGAGCGTCGGTTTGCTGCTGACAATGGCAACGTCCGTTGGATGCTTTTCACCAGTCACGTGAGGCCAATGACTCTGGCGTTTGTTCTCAAGGTAATGGCGGATATTCTCTCGTTTACGCAGCCGCAGATACTGAAGCGCGTTATTATTTTTGTGACCACGTACGACCGTAATGCGGATCCACCACAGAGCACAGTTCCCGGATTCTTTTTCGCTATTTCCATGTTTGTTGTCAGTGTTTTACAGACGGCATTGATGCACCAATATTTTCAAATTTCAATAGAATCAGGAATGAGAATGCGCTCTCAGCTCTCTTGTGTTATTTACCGTAAAGCTCTCTCGCTTTCGAATGACGGAAGACTGGATAAATCAACGGGTGATATTGTAAACCACATGTCTGTTGATACGCAAAAAGTTTCGGATACAATGCAGTACCTCTTACTCTTGATATCTTGTCCCTTCCAAATCGTGCTGTGTTTTGCATCGCTCTATGCTCTCGTTGGTTGGGCCTTTTTAGCGGGGATAGCGGTAATGGTCATCCTGATTCCGCTCAGTGTGTATCTGGCCAATTATATGAAAACGCTGCAGCAGCAGCAGATGCGTACAAAAGACAGCCGGACGCGTTTAATGACAGAGATTTTGAACAATATAAGAAGCATCAAACTTTATGCGTGGGAGGATACGTTTATGGCCCGGCTTTCTGCTATCAGAAATGGACAGGAACTGGTGATGATGCGTCGGCTGAGTCTTGTAAACGGCATTACCAATTTCACATGGTCCTGTGCACCCTTTCTCGTCTCGTGCTCAACGTTTATAGTGTACGTTACCACTTCAAGTCGGCCGCTGTCGACAGAGATTGTGTTCCCTGCCCTTACGCTCTTCAGCCTTCTGCAGTTCCCATTGGCTGCTCTGCCGATGGTAGTCTCCTCTGTAGTAGAAGCAGCAGTTGCACTGACGCGACTGTCTGTTTACTTGAATGCTCCGGAAATCCAACGTGATGCAGTTGACAGGCGACCAGCAGCTCGAGCGTTAGGGGACGCGGCCGTTTCAGTCCGTGATCTTACGGTACAGTGGACACGGGTGCCTACGGGTTTTGGTACAGAGGCTACTCTGCAGCATATAAACTTTGTAGCTCGTAAAGGCGAGCTTGCGTGTATCGTGGGCCGAGTCGGCAGTGGCAAGACGAGCTTTTTAGAGGCAACGATTGGCAATCTCTACAAGAGCCATGGCAGTATTACACTGTGTGGGTCAGTAGCGTATGTGGCACAGTCAGCGTGGATAATGAATGCCTCTGTGAAGGAGAACATTCTGTTTGGCCATCGCTACGATCCGCACTTTTACGAACTGACGCTCCGGGCTTGTGCGCTGGTGGAAGATTTACGTATTCTGCCCAACGGCGATGCTACAGAGGTTGGAGAGAAAGGCATTTCTCTGTCTGGCGGGCAAAAGGCACGTCTGTCCCTGGCGAGGGCAGTTTACTCCCGAGCAGATGTCTACCTGCTGGACGATGTGCTCTCCGCTGTGGACCAGCATGTAGGCAAGCACCTGCTTGCCAATGTGCTTGGCCCAGAGGGCCTTTTACGCACTAAATGCCGTGTACTGGCCACCAATAATATTGCCGTACTGTCGGCGGCAGATACGATTACGATGCTGCAGAATGGAGAGATTATAGAGACGGGCACTTACAACGAGTGCATTGAGCGGCGGACACGGCTCTACGCACTAATGCAGGAGTTTGGAAAGGCCGTTGAGCGGCCTGAGGAGAGCGATCCTCCGAGCCGTGCAGAGGTGGCAGTCGGCGTTGGCGAGACGGGTGGTCCAGGAGGTATAGGTTCTATAGAACCTTCGATAGAAGGTTCTATAGGTTCTATAGGACCTTCTATAGAAAGAACAGGAGCAGGTTCTATAGGAAATGGAGCAGTTCCTGTAGAAGGTTCTATAGAACCTCCTAAAGAAGGTTCTATAGAACATAACGGCGACAGAAAAAGGCGGACGAGCACAGTAACCCTTCGCCGGGCGAGTGTAGCGCCCTTTTACAAACCGCACGGCCGAGCGACGGACGAAGAAGGCAGTGGATCGTCGGCGAGGGCAGAACAGGCTCAGCATGGGAGTGTCAAGTGGGAGGTGTACAAGGCGTACGCTCAGGCCTCTTCCTTCCGCTACTTTGCCGTTTACCTTTGCCTTCTCGTTTTGGCACAGGCAACGTCAGTAGCCGGCAGTGTCTGGCTCAAGCACTGGTCCGAGATCAATTCTAGAGCGGCCGCTAACCCTAATGCTGGCCTTTATATAGCAGTCTACTTTGGCCTCGGCTTCGCTTCGTCCCTGCTGATGGTCGTCTGCACGCTTGTGCTCTTTATCCTCTGCTCTATTAGAGCCGCTCGTAATTTACATGACGGTATGGCCCTGGCTGTGTTCCACAGCCCAATGAGCTTCTTTGAAACGACCCCGATTGGCCGTATAATGAACAGGTTCTCAAACGATGTCTTTAAAGTGGACGAGATCCTCGTCCGCGTCATCTCCATGTTCTTCCGTAACCTGTTCCAGGTCCTTTTTGTCCTTGTTGTTATCTCCTCGGGAACACCAGCCTTCACTGTCCTCATCCTGCCCCTTACTGCCTTGTACCTGTACGTACAGCAGTACTACCTCCGCACTTCCCGTGAGCTGAAACGGCTTGATTCCACTACTCGCAGCCCCATCTTTGCCCATTTCCAGGAATCGCTGGGCGGAGTAAGCACTATCCGTGCTTACGACCAGGCCGGCCGGTTCCGACTGGAGAACGAGTGGCGAGTGGACACGAACCAGCGAGCCTGGTTCCTCTACATCTCTGCCAACCGCTGGCTTGCTGTCCGGCTCGAGTTTATCGGCAGCGTAATCATCCTGGCCTCTGCTTTCTTGGGGGTTGCTGAAGCTGTCCGTGGCAATTTGTCGGCCGGGTTTTTAGGGTTAATGCTGAGCTATTCAACTCAAGTCACACAGTCCCTCAACTGGGTCGTGCGGCAGACGGTGGACGTGGAGACGAATATCGTGTCTGTCGAACGGATCTTGGAGTACTCTCGGCTCTCGCAGGAGGCGCCTGCCATCGTCCCAGGCCACCGTCCGGCCAGCAACTGGCCGGACAAGGGAGAGCTGCTGTTTGACCACTACTCGGCACGGTACCGGCCAGGGCTGCCGCTTGTGCTGGACGATATAAACCTGCACATTCTGCCAAGGGAAAAGATTGGTATTGTCGGCCGAACTGGAGCCGGCAAGTCCAGTCTCAGTATGAGCCTTTTCCGGATTATTGAACCGGCCAGTGGTCGCATTGTCCTTGATGGTGTGGATATCGCCTCTATCGGCCTGCACGATTTGCGCAGCAATCTGGCCATTATCCCGCAAGACTCTCAGGCGATAGAGGGAACTATCCGTGAAAACTTGGATCCCAGAGGCGACCATGACGATGCCACTCTGTGGCGAGTAATCCGGCAGGTGCACCTGCTCGAACTGGTCAATTCTTTTGCTGAAAAGCTGGAGGCTAAAGTGCAAGAGGGCGGATCCAACTTGTCTATGGGCCAAAAGCAGCTGATGTGTATCGGCAGAGCACTGCTGAGACCCTCCAAGGTTTTAGTGCTGGACGAGGCCACTGCCGCTGTTGACGTAGAGACGGATAAAATCCTGCAGGAGACGATCCGCAAGGAGTTTGGGGAAAGGACTATCCTCACAATCGCTCACCGTATCAATACTATAATGGACGCTGACCGTATTCTCGTTCTCTCCGCCGGACGAGTAGCCGAGTTTGCCTCGCCTGCTGAACTTATCAGCCGCGGACCGTCTTCCATGTTCCACTCGCTCGTCGCTGAGTCGGGGCTGCTGCCGGCCGACAGCAGTACAGAGCCGGCAGACTCGCTTGCTCGGACCGCGTCTCAAGAGGGCGGTAAAAGTTGAATATTGTGAGAAAAGTTGAATATTGTACTAGTACCGATGTATTCCTTTTGCTGTCTAAATTTTTTTAATACTAAACAAGCCCTGATTACACTATTGCATCGAGCAGCTTTTAGCCCGTAAGAAACTCGTCGAGTTGAGACGCTATCTTTTGCCTTAGGTTGTGACAAGAATTAGCTACATAACTAATTAATTAACTAATTATTTATTTACTTATTTATTAAATAAATAAAAAGTAGCGAATAAATAAATAAATAGCGACATTTGTGTATATGACAAGTCTGCCCATATTCCGCACCATTCCTTGTGTAATATATCAAGTATTGGGTATAGCGGGGAAGAAGCCTATCATAGAGTCTTTATTTATTCCTCTTTATTTCTCTATATTTATTTCTCTTTATTATTTCTCTTTATTTATTTCTACATAAAGACTGATCTAAAAGTATTTAAAGTATTAATCACAGTAAAAAACACAGTAGATTATAATATCTTCAGTGCAAAGTCAAAGCAACTGCACTCGACACGGAGCGAAATGGCTTTCAGAGCTCATAATATGCGGCTGTTTTCCACAGCCGCAAGATTGGCACAGGAATCAAAGCCTTCAGGCAGCAGTCTTTCAGTCACACGCTCAATCAGCCCGGCAGTGCCTGGTGCCGGCCAAGATTCAGCGGCATTGACAGCGGATGTCTTTTCGGGCGCTCCGGAACAATTAAACCATCGTATCGTACGCATTTTCAGGCCGGCAAAGACGGCGATGCAGAGCGGCATTAATCAGACCCATTACTGGCGGATTGAATGGACCATCGACCCCAAGGCAAATCGGTGGGAGAACGATCTTATTGGCTGGCAGAGCTCAGGCGATTATATGCAAGGCACACACTTGAAATTTGCTACGCCCGAGGATGCTGTTCATTTTTGTGAAAAACAGGGTACATTTGACTTGATTTTGCCTCGTTTTTGTTTGAAACTCGTCGTGCTTGTGGGTTTTAGTTGTCTGGTCTTGCAGAAATAAATAAATACTGTTCGTGTCTATCGATTCAGTCGCTTATTTCTTTGCTTACATCTCTTTTTTTCAGATTGTTTTATAAATATTATACTATTGCTATTTCGGAAATGTTTGTTGCAATTGGCCTTTTATTTGCTTTACTACAGTCTATTCTCACACTCGCTCTTCATTACAGCCGTCTACGGAATCTTCTAACGTTTAGGATGGAGCTACTTTCTGCAAAAACCAAACGACCGACATTTCCGTCCTAAATCTTATGCCACCAACTATACGTTGAATCCGCGGAAAATTGCCCACTGCAAATAGGTTATAGACTCAGATCTAATAACAAGTGCGTACATAATACAGGGCAAGTTTTCGCGGGTGTGCAACCGCACTTAAAATAGATTTTGGGTAAAAGGCTATAATTTAACTCGATTTTAGCTATTAAAACTGACACTCGCTGATTATCAAATTGATCCGTGTGCACGTATATAGTATGATATCATCAGTAGCCATAATATTTCTCAGTGAAATCAAAATTGGCACTGAAGTCTTCCTCGGTTTCCCATATTTCCGCAATCACAATCCTGACTTGAGGAAATACAAAGTTGATTGCACGTAACCCCGTGCGTAGCGCATTGAATGCTAAAAGTATAATTTCGTCCTGTTTGTATGTTAGAGAAGCTGCAACAAATAGCAGATTGAATTAATTTAATTTAATTTAATAAAAAATAAACGAATAGTAAAGTTAAATGACAATTTAAATGAGTAAATAAACACGTGAATTTGATAGCTGACTTGCCTGTGGTACGCCGTAATCGAGTAGCAGTCGCAGTGCTAAAATCGTTTGTGCGCCTTTGAGTATAGTCGGATCCTTTTCATAAGTAACAATAAGGAAAGAAGCATACAAACAAGAAAACGATGCTATTGTCCGTCTGGTTTATGACCTTATGATAGTGGAGCTAAGAGCAATATTAGCATTATTTAACACTTAAATAAAGGGGGAAAATTAGTGGCGATAAACATACCTGCGGCTCGCCTGTTTCGGGAGCGATCTGTATAAGTATTTTACTATAAACAGCGTCCCTTGACAGCTTTGCAAGCGCCTGCTCGAATATTCCGCCCCCCTTCAACTAGATTAGTTGAAAAAGATTATACATCGTTGAGTGAAGCAGAAAATAAGCTTATTGATAAAGTAGAAATTAGATCGACGATTTTAAATAGCCTCTGAACAAAGCACATTAATTAGAAATTAAATCAATACCGGTAGTAAGGAGACAGCATGAATCTGTGTTGCGCACTCCAATCCGCAGCCCTTGAAGCCAGTAGGCGTCTCAAACTCCCTTGGCCTGTATTCCAAGTAGTTCATAGCGTTTGTTACAATAATGCGAGCCAGCCGCTCCAGATAGAAAGTCCATTCGTCTTTATTGAGAGACGTGCCCTTCAATAGAGTCAGTATACAGCGAACTTGATTTGTCGAAGGAATCACAAGAATCATCTTGTCATCCACTACGGCAGCTTCTTGCTGAAGACGGTTCAGATTAGCGCAGTGGCTCTGACTTCGAACCCACAGCGCTTGTTTTATATTTCGAGTAATCAGTTCTAGAGGGTTAGGGCCAAAAAAGATAGTGTATTTACCAATGGCGAGCTCATTATCACGGCCACGCGGTACCACAATATTTGCATACTGCATTTGCGGCTCGACATGTTTCTTCAATGAAGGCCTTACGAACTTTTCATACTGCCGCAGAACACTGTGGAGCGACCGCTGCCTTTCAGAAATATCTCGCAACACTTTTATATTAATAATGTGCCCAATCGGCGAATGAAACAATGAAACGTTTACACCAGAACCGTAAAGAACAAATAACGAAATACGCAATAAAACACAATACTAGATACCCCTCCTGGCCAGACAAATATCGGCTTCGCATTCAACGTAAACCTTTGCATCAAACAGGTCGCGTACTTGTTCATTCGCCAAAGTCAGAATTCCCTCTATTAATATAACAATTGCGCCATATCTGAACGTCAACACTTGCAACTAGATTTCGACATACACAGTGATTGATTTCTTTGATCGGCTATGCGTTTTGAAATCGTAAACGGGTATTTCTGTACGCTCTCTGCAACATTAGAAATACAGTATAGCAATAAAAAATAAACGAATGAAAAATAAATAAATAAAAGTTGACAAATAAATAAAAGTTGACAAATAAATAAAAGTTGATAAAATAGCAATCAAAATGGGTCAAGTAGTACCCGTTCCGCAATTGCCGTAGAGTACGAATGAACAGCGGCCAATCAAAAGCAGCGGGACAGTCGAAATCTTGGTCTTCACGAAATGCACGTGCTGATTCTTCGGGCGACAGGACATTGTAAAACGAGTCCATTGACAAATTAAGAACCCATGGGACCTAGAGGCACGATTAGATGTGACCACCTTATCTATCTTTTTTTTTTTTTTTTTTTGATTTTCATACGTCTAAATGCTTTTTGACTTCATTCGCCAGTGACGTTTTGCCGGAGCCTGCAATAATGTTAAATTTCGTGGGCAATTCATTCGGCATACCTGAAGCTCCTGATATGGCGACAAGGTAAAGGGTCCGCCATGGCGGTGCATAGCTAGAGCCGGTTTCTGTCATTGCAAAATTATGCTTATCGGTCAGTCGAGCATTAAGCTGTTGGCAAAGGCATCGAGACAATTTGGCGGCAGTAAGGCAGAGCCAAAGATTCAGTAAATTATGTATCGAATATTTGCAATAAGAATGGCAAAGGTTGTGCTTATCGATTAATAAATAAATGGCAAATTAAAAGCGACAGCAGTCTCGTTTGCAGCATGTAATGTATGATATATTTTTAAGTATATATACTTAATTAACTGGCTATTTTATCGTGGTTCCGTCTACAGTCTGATCTTTTCAACCGTTTCCGTCTGGCCAATAGGCTTTCGCGATTTGTTGCTCATTATCACCATTTATTTACTATTTGGGCAAACAAGCCTATCTGCGTAAAAGAGTGCAGCAGCAAATAAAAATATAATCTTTTCTATCGAAAATCAGCGCTTAAAGAGTCGCCTGATTGCAGTTGCGCGGGACGCAATTATGGCTGATATTAGAGATTTGCCGTTACCGCAATCGCGCTATGACTTATCGACCTACCTTGGACGCGTGAGGGTATGAGTTTAATCGACAATTCGTATTACTCTTAAAGTCAGACTAACATTGGTCCTTATCAAGCACAATATAGCGGTGACCGATCCAAGGTACTTTTTTTACAGTTGCTACTTTGATCTGTTTCTCTGTGTTCGCTTTGTTAAAAAATGGAGCTTCATTTTAACGGGTTTCTTCTAATTGAAACATCCCTTTTGTTTTTGATTGAATATCAAACTGACTTTATTTCCAGGAACCTTTTTACATCTAAAGCACAATTACAAGAATCGCAGCAGATCCTTGAAGACTACAAGAAAGGCCTTGTTACATTACAAGACGAACGTTTATGGAAGGCGTTACGAGGTACGCTCACCATAGCTATGAATACTACAGGTACACGGTCATAAAACTGACTGGCCTAGTTGTCGAATCAACAATTCACCCCGATACAGGCGAACCAGTGTTCTTGCCGTTTCGCATGTCATGCTTTGTCTTGGTATGCGAGTTGGAATCCTTTTAGTTTTATATCTTTTTTATTTCATTTACTGCTTTTTTGATCTAATATACGTTCATTATTTCTTTTGTTGCTTATTGCAGACAAACTTGGTTGTAACTGCGGGAATGCTTACTCCCGGCTTGGGAACTGCCGGCACAGTTGCCTGGCAAGTGATCAATCAATCAATCAATGTTGCTTTCAATTATTCGAATGCCAATCGGTCTTCTCCTCTGTCGAACAAGGAGATTGCGGAGTCGTATGCTCTTGCTGTAAGTGCAAGTTGTGGTGTTGCTCTGGGATTGAATAAAGTGGTCGAACGCATAAACGTGCGGCCCAGCATCAAACTGCCACTTTCTCGTCTAACGCCTTTTGCCGCAGTTGTTTCTGCTGGTCTGCTCAATGTTTTTTTAATGAGAGGCAATGAGATTCTTCATGTAAGAGATATACTCTATCATCTTATTGCTAATTTTCAATGTTTATTACATTGTATTCTATTTTATTTTATTTTATTTACGTTTTTTTAACTTTTCCATTGACGTTGAATAATTCTTTCGAGATTTTCAATCTCTTTTCAACAGACTTTCTAAAGCATCTTTGTTTTTTTTAATCTCTTTTTAACCCGATTAATTCTTAATGGCCTACTCACACACTGTAAGGGTATCGATGTAATAAATGAAAATGGAGAATCGCAAGGCAAATCTAAAGTTGCTGCTTGGAGAGCTGTGTCAGAAACTGCTTTTTCGCGAATTTTAAATGCCGCTCCAATAATGGCTTTACCGCCTTTGATATTGTTGCGTCTTCAACGCACGTCTCTGTTACACCGCCGACCGGGACTCCTGCAGCCATTTAACCTGGGACTAATTCTATTGACGTCATCGATAGCTCTTCCCATGGCTATTGCTGCGTTTCCGCAACTGCAAAAAATCAAGGCTGAGAACCTCGAACCCCGCTTCCAAGATCTCAAGAACGGCAATGGTGAAAAAGTAGATTGGCTGTACTTCAATCGGGGCATGTAGAGTTCCGGTTGGACAAGACGATAATAAAGCTGCACTATATCTAGCGTAATGTATGTTTTGCACCACAACGAACTGGATTCAAGTTTAAGGGTAAATCAATACACGGCGAAAACGCGCTACAAACAATAAACTGATTTAAATGATTTACATTAGTCGGCCTCGAATGCTAATTAATCGTCGCTAGTCACAATATACGTATATACATTCATGTATAATGACTGTATTAAGCCCACAAACACGTAAAACGATCTTCCACCTGTCTAAACAGCATATGCTATTGTTAACAAAACGCTTTAAACAAAACCTGCTTCGCCATTAAATCACTTATCGCCCTTCGTGCTTTCTTGCCCCTCACTCCGAGCCGGATCCGCAGAGGCTCCCGCGGTCTGCCGCCATACTGAAATCTCCCGCTTTAACCGCTCATTTTCAATAAAAAGGGCATTATTCTGATGCTGAAGATCATTGCGCTGCTGTTCTAGAACCAGTCGCTCGTATCGCCATCGCTCCGCATTCCTCTCCTCTGCGAGTTTCAGGTCGTGAATGTACCGAGCTGCATTTAGCAGTATCGATCCTTTATTTGTCTTTTCAACATTGGGCATAAGACTGGCGAGCTCCTTGATTCCCTCTGTAATTGCGTCCCGACGACGCTTTTCCACTTCTTTGTGTGTAATTTTACGCACTCTCTGAGACTCCTCCGACCCGTTTTTTGCAGCCTCTGAGGAATACGGGTCTTTAGTGAGAGACTGTATAGACTGACCAGGTCGTTCTGCTCTCAGAGACTCGAGCGGCTCCGAAGAAATGTGAGCGGGCCGCTGATGTAATCGGGCGACACTTGCAGCCGGCGGCCGATGATCAAACGCGCCGGCGCCAGAGTACTGCAGCATAGACTCGCCCGGCATAAGTCTCGATTGAGGAGCAGAAAAAAATGTCACTTGCGGACAATGCAGCAAACAAGCAGTGTCGGTTGAAGAGAGCCGCCGAGGCTTTGGTGCGCTGATTGACCCGAATGGATTGTATCACGTGATTTGGAAGCAGCACTTGTTCGCACCGGATCCATTGCTGGTTAGCAAGTAATCTAGTCAGTCGTGTAATAAAGTGACTTTGCCGTGTAGTAAAGTAATGTTGCGCGCTGTACTACGTGACATCTGTCACGTGACTTTTGCTTACCGAAATCTTGCACTGATTAGAGTGCGCGTTACGCGTCAAAAAGGACGTATTTCGTATCGAGCAAAATGACCAGCAGAGCTAATTTTTTGGCTGTCAAAAATGAGTATATAAAAGGTGGGCGAATGCGCCTGACGCTGCTGCCTTTAGTCACAGTGTCGGCGACAAATCTTGGACTAATCTCGCGCACTTTGCTTGTTCATTGGTTCCGTAATCACTACGGCTTTTTACCTGATTTTTGTCGCCTTTATTGTCTGACGTGATTGACGCGGCCAAAGGTGTCTCCTTGTTCGTATCCCCTAATTCGTATCTCATAATTCGTGCCTTCTAATTCGTGTCTCCTAATTCGTGTCTCCTAATTCGTGTCTCCTAATTCGTGTCTCCTAATTCGTGTCTCCTAATTCTTGTCTCTTTATCGCTAGAACAATGCTGTTGCTGCTTCTTCTCCTCTCCCTCGTCAGTTCGGCAGTTGAGGCAGAAATTTTTCGCGGAGTAAATATCGGCGGATGGCTCGTACTGGAGAAATGGATAACTCCCTCCCTATTCAACCAGTTTTGTACACGTAAAGTTCGCGACGAATGGTCCTTTTGCAAGACTCTCGGACCGAAAAAAAGCCAAAGCACAACTACAGGCACATTGGGCCTCCTTTTTCACGGAGGCCGATGTTATCAAACTTAAAGCCGCGGGCATAAACGCTCTGCGAATCCCGATTGGCTACTGGGCCTTCAGGACCTATAACGACGACCCTTACGTGCCAGGAGCGGCCGACTACCTGGACCAAGCAATACAGTGGTGCCGGACCCACGGGCTCCGAGTTTTGGTCGATCTGCATGGCGTGCCAGGGTCACAAAACGGATTCGACAGTTCTGGGCACGAAGGAAAAGTGGAGTGGCAGACTGGACACAACATGGCCCGCACGTACCAAGTACTGTCGCGTATGGTTGAGCGCTATGGAAGCTGTGAAATGTCTGATGTCGTCTTTGGCTTAGAGATGCTCAACGAACCCATTGCCTGGGGCGACAGTGACATTAGCACTAGTAGGCAATTTTACAAGAACGTGGGACGGAACCTCTGCTTCGAGATGTGCAACAAGAATCTGGTATTAGTGGAGCACGACTCCTTTGACGATCCCTACTGGTTTTCGAACGATGCGGAAATCAATAGGACCGTGGGCATAGACACACATTTTTACCAGCTGTTTACGGACAGCGATAACGCCTATAATCAGTCTGAGCTTATCTCTAAGGTATGTGGGATGGCACCCATGCTGTCAAAAACGAATGCTAAACTGCCGATTTACGTGGGCGAGTGGACGGCCTCGACTAGGGTCTGCGCCGACAAAAATAGGTATAGTTGACTGAACATTTCCCGCTCACGTGGAAAGTGCTCAAAAGGCGACAGCTTTTGCTCCAATAAAAATAGTTCAGAATTGTCGTTCGATTTGAGGTGGCAGGCTAGACGGTACGTAGAAGCCCAGCTGGATGTATGGGAGTCCAGTTCTTCAGGTTACTTTTTTTGGAATTTCAAGACTGAGCATGTCAACGAGTGGAACTTTTTCGAGGGCATACAGCACGGGTTAATTCCGTATCCGATCACTAAACGCTTTTTTCCGCCCCAATGTAAATCAATTCCTTCTTCCCAGCCAACTCCTCAGCCGACTCCTCAGCCGACTGCTCAACCGACAGATTCACAGTTTTATACTCTCACTGTCAGTCTCACCTTCCCTACTGCCGTTGCCACGGACGCTTACAATGTTACTGATATGAAATTTCCTCAGCCAACTCCTCAGCCAACTGTTCAACCGGAACAACCGGCAGATTCACAGATTTATACTCTCACTGTCAGTCTCACCTTCCCTACTGCCGTTGCCACGGACGCTTACACTGTTATCGATATGGAAACTCACCAGCCCACTCAAGATGCTAAACAGCCAACGCAAGAGGCTAAACAGCCCACTCAAGAGGCTAAACAGCCCACTCAAGAGCCCACTCAAGAGGCTCAAGAGGCTCAACAGCCCACCCGACAGGCTCAACAGCCAACTCAAGAGCCCACTCAAGAGGCTCAAGAGGCTCAACAGCCCACCCGACAGGCTCAACAGCCCACCCGACAGGCTCAACAGCCAACTCGAGAGGCTCAGCAGCCCACCCGACAGGCTCAACAGCCCACACTGGCCCCGCGTCGTGTGAAAATTGGGCAACTTGGCCGGTAAATGGCTAAATACATACACATATAATACCCCTTTCTGTTTGGGTTTTGACATACGCCTGTGGAATGTTTGCATCACAGAAATATTTTTGTTTTCATAAAATATCTCCTCTGATCTACAAAACAATAGACTGTAGTAATTGTTTCTTTTTTCAAATTTTGACAAATCTAAATACAAATTATGCTAAAAATTATTGATAATTGTATGCTCCACAGGCGCACTTCCATATTTTAATCTAAAAATATCAACGCCAATCAAATAATTTAAGTTTTTCTCTCAGCCTTTCAGCAGTTTCAGAGCCAATGCCTCTTGATCTGCAATTGAATCCAGTTTGGGGACTTGCAGCACTCTAGAATCATCTTGCACAGGTTCCGTTTCAAACCATTTTCGAGCTCTTTTCTGAGGCCGATTGGTTTCCCGTTCTTCATCGTCCTCATCGGCACTCTGCTCAGAATCGCGACCTAATAGGACAACAGAATCTCCCTGCCCATGTTCGTCATCAGAATGTTGGGCACGAAGAGCTTCCAATCGCCTTTGACGCTTGTCTTTCCGTTTGGCTTTAGCCTCAGACTTGTCAAGCAAGTCTTGAGAGGCCAATGCTTCTCTTTCACTGTCCACAAATTTACGAATTTGCTCAGCCTTATCGCCTTCCTGAGCAAAACTGGCCTCGTCTTTAAACTCGTACACAGAGCGTGGATTTCCTTGCTCATCAAAGACGACTTTCTCCGGCCGCAATCGATGCCGAAGCGATTTTTTCTTGGATACTGCTTCCATCTGCTTCCGTTTTGATAGTTTATCCAATGGAACTCCAGAGAAAGTTTCTGCCTCGTCTTGTTCGTTGTTCTCCAATTCATGATCAGTTCGTTTCAGCTTTATAAAGTCTTCTTCTTCATCAGCCCCGTCTTCGCTCCCGCCTTGTAAGTCAGATTTATGTATAGGCGAACGCTGCAACAGCCTTTCCCTATGATCAGAATAAATATCATTGTTTTGTCTGGCCGTCAGTTTGTCAAATCCAGTCTTTTGCGCAGCCTCTAGTCTTGCCGGCTTTTTCTTGGCAAAAACATCAGTAAAGTCTTGCAGCCGCCCGTCTTCACTTTCGCTTGATTCCTCCAAGTCTTGATTAGCTCGAACTTTAAGGGGAGCAGTTTTAGATTTGCCCAATTTAACGGAGGGCGCTCCAGGAAGACCTAAAGATTTTGCAAAATCGTTCAACGGAAGCTCATCAAATTTGAATACTCCTTTATCTGGCTGTACACTGATAGAGCGGGCATAAGAGATGAAAGCCTAGTGATTAGCATTTGTCCGTAGCAAGAGATATCTGCAGAGAATATAAATAAATAAAAATAATAATATAAAATAAATTTAAACAAAATAAATTTATATATAGAATCGAAAAACTTGATTATGCAATATTAACTACATAAATGATGATACATGTGTAAATGTACACTTAAACCAAAAAAAACATAAAAATATATTAAAAAAAAAAATACCTTTTGTCCAATAAACTTCAGCTCTGGGTCCTTGAAGCACAAGTGCTGCAGCTGAGCCTTTATACTTTGCTGCTTGGACGACTTCACTACCAGTTTATCAATGGGTACTCTCTTTGACTCTAATCTTTCCATAAACTCCGATTCTGAAGGCAACAAAAACAGCAAAGCCTTGCCGGCACGATCAAATCGTGCAGTGCGACCCACACGGTGAATGTAGGTGTCCGCATCTTCCGGAGCATCGACCTGTAAAACCCAATCTATAGCTGCAAAGTCGAGTCCTCTTGCAACCACGTCTGTACAAATAAGAAAAGCATACTTTGACCGTGCGAATCGCACAGTGACATCAGCCCGAGCCGTTTGTTTTTGTTTTCCATGGATGTGCATCAGGGGAACACCAGGCTGCAGTTGCCGAAAGGCTTCAAATACAAATCTTACCTGTTTGCCCGATGAGAGGAACACTAAACTCTTTGTTTTCAAATGAGTTTTCATGAACCCATAAAGCACATCAAGTTTATCAGGGAGAGCAACGGTTAAAGCGTACTGCTCCAATCCTTTTGGCGTACTATAATGAGCCTCTGCGTCAACAGAGACGTATGCAGGGTTTTCTCTCAAACTCAGCCGGGCCAAGTCTTTGACGCTTTTTGTTTGCGTTGCGCTGAAAAGAAGGGTTTGCCTATTCCGGGGCAAGTTTTCTATAATTGCGTCCATTGTCCGCCTGAACCCCATATCCAGTATCCTATCAGCCTCGTCCAAAGCCAGTATTTGGCAACCGTCCAAGGAAAACCCTACCGTCTGGTCCATATGCTGAAGCAGCCGGCCAGGGGTAGCAATCAGAATATTCATACGGCTCAATCTTGCTCTTTCTCCCGCCAAATCTTTGCCTCCAATAACGAGTCCCGCTGAAAAGTTTAGCGCTGAGCCAATTCGCCGTAAAACTTCGAATATTTGCACTGCAAGTTCGCGGGTAGGCGAGATTACGAGGGCGCCTAGTCCGTCATGCACAGTCCATTGCTTGTGCAGTAGGCATTCGATTATAGGAACGAGAAACGCTAAAGTTTTGCCGCTTCCTGTGCGAGCGGCACCCAATATATCACGGCCTTTTAAAGCAAGAGGAATCGCTTGCCGTTGTACATCTGTGCAGGTAATAAAATGAGCGGCTCTCAAGCCTACAGCTGTTAGACGTTTAAACCAGTTTGAGCGCTCAATCCATTGCTCAAAACGAGGGTTTTTTGTTTGTCGCGTACCTTTTTGTGTCTTCTCAGATAGGGGCAGTTGAGAAAAGAGTTTAACTTCGTCAGTCAGTTCCTAGTGCCTCTGTTAGTAAACGCGAGATTTGGCTTTAAACACCCACAAACTCTGCAACGCGTTTATCCAAATCACGAAGAGCTTTTACATCTGCATCGCGTCGTGCCCTTCTCACGTCTCTTGTCCGCGATTTTGATACGGCCATTTGTGGACGTGTGCGATCTGCCTTATCAAATAAAAATTATTATTATATCGGCCTGAAATGGTGACCGGCAGGCAGAGTATGAAATATCCAAGCAATTTTTCTTTATACGAATAAATGAACTTGTACTGATTTATTCTACGTTTTATCCTTTTCACAGTTTTTATTAAAGCCTAACCCTAACTAACCCTAACCCAGATTCAAATAATCTAGCTTTTGTACGAATCAAACGTGGCTAAAATATGTACAAATGGACTGTGGTGCCTTTTAGTTTTCCACATGCTCCAAATACAAATGCAAAAAAAAAATACTGTTCCTCAGTCTCTTGTCACGATTTCCAGGGTTTCGCAAATACGTTTTCCTGTTTCGTACAATTGATGCTGGTCAATATCAGCAGGAAGACCAAACCAAACCGGATCCCTTGGCGAGGGTAAAGCTTCGATCCATTGAAAAAAGCGTGACAAGCCTGTTCCATTGCATAAAACAAGTTCGTGCTGGGGCACATTACAGAGCATAAAATTGTCCTCATAAGCCAAAGGCGTCAGTAGTCGCTGGCAAATTTGTCTGGCTGACTGTTTATCGTTCTCGTTGTCCATTTTGGCGCCATGAGCAATATCGTAAAAGGCTCCTTGAAAACCGGCCCAAGGCAGTTTTTCAGGATCAATATTGGACCGTCCTTTAGCAAGGCGATCAACATAACCGCCTACAACACCAATGAAAAACTTGATATCCGAATCATCAAATGCGTAGCCGCTGCCCGCCCACCCGACTCCCGGGTACCGTGATTTTTCCACAAACAAGGAATGACAAAAAGCCGAAAGAAAATAAAGCCTAGTACGTTCGACTGGCCCCGAAATTACGCGGTTCCCTTCTTTATCCCGGCACAAAACGTCCATAATCTCCGTGATTGTTTCCTTAAAGGAAGTATTCTTTTCAAAGATTAAAACTTTAGAGTTTTGCACAAGCTTCACTGGCCCGCGTGTTGCATTCATATCGATAGTGTAAAAAAGACGGAAATCCGGGTTTATTCTTAATTTTGAACATTTCTGCTCAAACAAAGGAATCCAGTCAATTGAGTAATGGATGTTTTTCAGCAGAACCCATTCTCCTGTCGAGCATCGTGACTTCAAAAGCTCTTCAGCCTGTAATTGAGCTTCAGGAGAACCCAGTGAGACACTGTTGCAAGTCTTCTCCATTTGCACGGCCAAATTCTCAATCAAATGAGAGACATCCTGACCCTCTACTGCACACAATGCCAGAGGCCGCCATTTGTCCTTGGCCAAATCGGCTGACGCTGCCTTTATATCTTCAAAAAGACTTTCGTCAGCTTGATTGCAAAATTGTTTCAAATACGCGTCCACCAGGCCAGAAATAGCCCCAGGCGACTTTATTTTAGCACTGGAAAATACACTTAAATCGTCGGTATCATTTGCAGCACTTTCTGGTAACTCAAGCTCCTGCACTGTAGCAAAAGATTCACAGATATTTGCGTCTTTAAAGCCTTGCAACCCGTTCTTTTTGTCCTTTGCCGATAAAAAGATTAGCACAAGTGCAACTGCACGGAAATCGTCCTCTTTAAATGCCCGTTTCAAACTATGCAGAATGTTTGATACAATCGTGGCCTTTATTTGATGTACTTGAGCAAGCTGATACCGGTTGCCTTTGCTGCTTATAAAGGACTGCTTAACCATAAACAGAAACGAGTGTATATTGAGACAATAGTAAGAAGAAAGGCGGTTCATACGCCCGAGGACTTTGTAAACGTCACCACAAAAGTCGGCAAAAGGCGAATATTGCTCGAGAGCCAATGCTATTTCCTCGCCAACATTTGTATTTTCCGCGATTCGTTGCTTCACAGTCTTCAGCTCTACTTGAAGCGCCTCCAGTGCCGATAAAACTGCATTATCATCAAGTAAATCGCCACGCGAGTCGTTCAAAGACGCGAGCAACTGCCTTTCCAAGGTTTCCAGTTGTTCTTGAATAGCTTCTTTTGCCATATCCATCTCTCGTTTACGCTCTAAAAGCGCCGGATTGAATACGGAAAGCGCTGTATCGCACACCTGAGCATGCAAGCTGGCGGCAGATAAAGCGCAGTTTACAAGAGTCAAGGCACAAGCAAGATGAGGCGAAGGCTGAAAGTTCGTGTCCTGGCAGCTTAAAAAGATCCTGAATCCTGGAGCCACATCAAGATCGTTTCCACCCATATTAACGACAAATCTGCCACCGACCCGTTCAAAGTCCTTTGAAATGACAGGCAGAATTATAGGATCGAAAAACTCAGCGTCTTGGATAACAATACAGCTTCCAAAGCGGATAGCCGACTCGAGCAACTTTGTGAAACTGGCGTCCAGAAAACTGGTAGTGACTACTTGCTGTCTAGCCTCGAGAATAGCGACAAGCTGTCTCGTTGAATCACCATCCGGATCGATTAGGAACGGTGATCTCTCTGAAATAAAAGAAATCGTCAAGTTTTCGGCAAGGACCGGGTCCAGCTGATGAGCGCTGAACTTGCTTTGCGCATCAACAAAGTCCAGTAAATTGATTTCGCCGGAAAACGGAATCTGAAACCTGGTCAGAGCTTTACACCAGTCACTAAACAGATCCGCTCTGAGCGGTCCCTCGAAAAACCCGGCAAATACGACTTTAGAGGCAGCCAGTAACGAATCGCCCATAATATAGAGCAGTTTGTTTGGAAACGAGCTTCGTTCTTGGCTCCAACGGGCCTGCTCTGAGGATAGACTAGCAATAAGTCTTTGACTGCGATCAATCTGGTGCGTTACACGCTCAAGCTCCGACTTTAGAGCCTGAAATTCGCCAACCAAAACAGCATACTCATTCTTATACTTTACTATAGATTCCTCCAGCTCCAAGATCATTTCATCAATAGCCCTACCATGGCTTTCTGCGCTTTGCTTTTTGACTTCGAGCTCCTCCACTTCACTCTGTAGAGGCGACACTTTTTCCAATATTTTTGCATAGTTTACTTGAGCAACTACCCACTGCAATAGCGGACCGCAGGCTTTACTCGCTCGATCAGCTGCTTCGTACGTATAAGAGGGCCGTGACAGAAATTTGTCTTCCATAGTGCGTCTTAGCCTCCCAGACAAGTGCTTTTCGCCTTCAAAATGAACAATACTAGTAATAAAGTCGTCGCCTCTAATTATTGCCTGGATATCCCTCCAATTTTCTGCTGGAGTTCCCAATAAAGTGCAGACAGATTCCATCGTCATTCTGACCGCCTCTGGAGGATTTTGCATTGACCGCACTTCCGTCAAATGCTGCTTTTTTATATTACTGACCGATTTTTGTGCCTCCAAAACTGCTGGCATAGCTTGTTCCAAGTCCTCGAGAACAGTTTGCTGCCTCTCCTTAATGTACTGTTTCTGTTCTGATATATTTTGCTTGATTCGCATAGACACAATCCGTTTTTCTTCGGCTTCACGCTGTTCTTCCACCATTTTCTGAAGCTTTGCATTCGCCTCATTGTTTTTGGCTTCCAATTTGGCCTTCTTGGCATCCAATTCTGCGTTTAGTGCATTTATCGTTAAAACAGCTTCCTCGATACGATCAAGCCCAGCAATGTAATGTCGCTGGTGGCCTTCCAGCCTGGCCTTCTCCGTTTGATACATTTTCGCAAACTGTGCGATTACACGGAAAAAACAAGACTGCGCAATCGTTGATGGACGCACAACGGTTTTATGTTGTTTTGCGTACCGTGACTCGTGCAACAGAGAAATGCGAAAAATTTCTTTGCACGCCAGAGTATAATTCGTATACACTTCAAACTCAAGCGGATCGGCCCTCTTTTCAAGCTGTTCCCGCTGAGCATCAGCCAACCGCAGATCAATAGGCTCGAGCAGCTTTAAAGCGACTTGATCAAGAGACTCTGGAGACCAGGAACCGAGCCAATCGATTACACAGCGGTTGTATAAGGCCGGCGACTTTGCAGCTTCAATTGTTGTGCCCATACTGCGAGGATCGATTAGGAAAATTGCGTGCAAGTTGGACTGTATCTGATCAGCCAACCAGCCCAAAAGCTCTTCCTCCGTATCCAGCAAAAGCCCAGACCGGGCTGATGCATCTCGGCACCGGCTTATCAGCAGCTGGTACTCCTGTTGCTCAAACAGACCAGGGATTTCCGAGTTTGCGAGCAGAGTATTCATTCTCTCGAGGAAACTAGACTCGCGCAGTTGGGCGTCATCGAGGATAAAGCATATCTTGCTCCCATCGCATCCAGCACGGGTAATAACACTCCGAAGATCAGCATCAAAGTCGGCCAGACCATAGCTCTTGTGCGGTCGAATCTGAAAGCATTGGAACCCATTCATCCAGGCAACAAACTTGACAATCGCTGCTTTGCCTATCCCACTTTCCCCGACAAGCATCATGTGGCCCTGTCGCTGGCGGAGGACACGGTCGACTCTAAGCATATGGTCTATCGGCTCACTCGCCACAAACGGCACTGTGGTGGACTCCTCTTCGGCAAAGACTCGCGATCTCTCGTCCACGTAAACGGTCAACTCTTCAGCATCCACAAACTCGAACCTGTGCGATATCCAATCGGTAATATGCTCGCTGCCAACAGTAGCGGATTTGCCTTGTATCTGAGGGAAATGAGTTTCCACAAGCTGCTGCAATAAATCCCCTGTCCATTGCCGCTCGATTTCGGCAACGAGCCGGTCGCTGAACAATCGCAAAGCCTCGTACACTAAAACTCGCAAAAAATCGTGGGCCGTCAAGTCTGCAATATGGCAAAGGAGCAGGTGAACACCCCGTGTCCATCGCGTTAGCTCACGGGCACTATATACGTAATGAGCTTGCAGCCCGGCAAAGCGCTGGCTCGATAGCAAGTAGAAATCGACCATAAAAAGCGCAGCTGGTTCAGCCAAAAAGTCTAACTGGAACCGGTTTTGCAGAATAGCTCTCATGTACGTCGTGTATATTTGGATCAGTGAGGGCTTCGAGGGCTCTCCGACATTCAGGACAGTAGAGTGACGCAGAAACCGTTGGGGCAAAAGAGAGCGGCCAGCGTAGGTTGGTGGATTGCATGCGGCCACGAAATGGACGTTGTGCAAAAGCACAAAACGGTTATTATGCCAAAAGCCCTTACAAGACAAAAGCTGGCGGAGGAACATAATTATGCTCTGTGTGCCAAACTCGTCAGGCTTTGGAAGATTGACTTCATCGCAAAACACGACGAGGTGCTTCTCGTCTTGCACTGGTGCCATAATCATCTTGTTCATTGACGAACGATAGGAACAGTGCTGTTCTAACGTTTTTACAATCAAGTTTGGAGTTGATTCGCTGGAGAAATTGAGTATAACAAAGTCAATGTCCTTGCTCCTTCGCAGAGCTTCAATCACCACCATTGTTTTGCCCGAACCAGCTGGTCCGCAAAGTATCAATGGCCTGTCCGAGCTCGTTAGATCATAGATCAGTTCACCGTGCCGTCTGGTATCAAGCGTAGGGACCAGCATACTCATACTCTCCAGCTCAGCATCTGTCGGATTTATGAGCGGTACAGTCTTGTCAAATGCCACCCAACTGCCTTCCGGTACTGAAACGGTAAAATCGTAGACTGTGTGGCCCTCGTCCATGGCTGACGGCAGATCCTGCGGATCAAATAGAGATATGGCCCTTTTACTCAGCGCGACACGCGTTTCCCATGGCTTTGCGGAGCCCAAGGACCAAAGACAGGACAAGATTGCCTTTCTATAAAAGTAATTGTGCACGCTCTCACTGTCCATTTGTGCATCGGCATTTGTCTCCATAAATGACGCATAAGACTTGAGGCTGGAAAGCATTAGGGATGTTAACGTACTCAAAGTTGCATCGTCTGTGACATCAAGAATATTGTCGCCCGAATCTTCGCTCAGCAATTTCGCAAACGGCTTAGTCAAATCCAGAAATGGGGTTATGACTTGCTCTAAAGTTTTATAAAGAGCACTATTTACGTCGTTAAGAGGTACCACAGTCTTTGATAGCCTCTTTATTTGCTCTAGTGTCCTTTTCAAAGTCATCAAGCTACTGAAACTGCTTCCATCAAACCAAACCATTGCACTGCGCGTGATCGTCGCCGGTGTTGCGTAGTCCAGACTAACAAGCTCAAACAAGATTTTAACGGTTTTGGGTAGGGGCAGCCGTTCTCCGGTTGGAAGAGTCAGCATACGGTTATCGTCCAAGACGCTAGAGTAGATTAGTAAACACACCCACAAATTTGGAATTGATCAGACTATTCTTCAAATGGATTTGTTTTCAAACTAAATTTATTTTGGGTTTTTGTTTAAACTTTTATTGTCTCGTTTATTGCTCATCTCACCTGTTTAAATTCTCGGCCCAAAGAGGATCCAAATCTCCGTCAAAAACGATCAAGTGCAGCCGTTTATCAGAGCCATTCTTTTCCACAGAACGCAGAATCGATGGAAGCAGCCCGTCTGTCCACTCGCGAGTTATCGGGTCAATTGATCCATAGAGAGCCTTTATTCCGAGCACCTTTGGATCAATCACATACTGTGTAACCTCCGTCCCTTCTATTGCTTGAAGCGATTTGATTATAATTTCCCTTGCGGCAGTTTTGCCACTCGCTGATGCTCCATATAGCATTATACCATAATTGTTGCTTATTGTTTCATACGTTTGCATAAGCTTGACAATTAACTCGTCGTTTAATTCATAGCTCAAGTCCACACAAGCACTACGAATCGTGCGCCTTAATTTAGCGTTCTCGTTATCGGACTGAATGTTTTCGCCAAAATAGAGACTTAGAAAGCCCTCAAACAGATTTAAATCCGACTTTATCAATTTCGGAGCAAGCGATTCTTTCAACGCTTTAATACAAATTTGATACTGCAATTGCTCGTGCTCACTTGTGCTCAACGCAGCAGAATCGGTATACTGACGGATTTGTCTTCCGCAGCTGTTGAGGACCGATTTAAGCGCTCTCAAACCGAAATCATAGTGCTTTTGTCGACTCAGTTTCGCATTACAATCTGCAAACAATGGAACTAGCTTCGATGAAATACTATCAGCCGCATTGAAGCCTTTGGCGTACAAAATAACTCGGGTAATAGTGCCAGTATCTGGCTTGCTCATGGAAACACTGCGAAAAAGGCGTCTTAAATTGGACGGCAGGCTTGACCGTCCAGCGTAATTTGGATTCATTGTAACAAATATCCCTGTCGATTCGCGGACAGCAACTTTCCTCTGCCCAATGCTCAAACTTTGTCTATCATTTGCTACAACTGCTCTCTGTATGCCCTGAATTTGCTGAGATATAGCACTCAGGACGTTTTCCTCCAGACGATTAAACTCGTCAAAGCATCCCCAGGCTCCGAGCTGGCAAATTCCGCTAATAATGCGATCCATACTGTGATTGTTGAACGAGCTGTCGCAATTGAAGACGAGAACAAGCTGACCAAGAAAAGATCCCAGCGCCTTTACAGTCTCAGTTTTGCCAGTTCCCGCGGGGCCAAAAGGCGCACCACCAAGACCCTGGTTAAGAGCCTCACAAAGAACTTGGAAGGTAGTATTTGTCAGCTCCGTTCTGACGAGGGTATCCTGGACGCCCAAGTATTCAAATCCGTACTTGAACTTTGAGTTACCGAGCTCAACGGTAACAATCCCGGTGCCATCAGCCCCGGGATACAGATAGGTCCGCAATTGAGAAAGCCAAGCGTAATCGTCAGCCTTAAGGCTTTCGATGGATAGCAGAGCTTTTGTGATGCCACATAAGCTCACCAGGTTTGTAATCATAGTCTCCTTGACCTTCATTCGTAGACCCGACTCCTCCAGGGCAGTTGTACTGGAAACGTGTTTCAGCACACTATCAAAGGAAGATGCTACGTCAAGCATAGCAACGTCGGATTTGACGATTGCTCGCTCACACAAATGCGTCCAACAAACCTGTAAAGACAGATTGACAATTTGGCAGGGGAACTCGTGCAGCAGACTCTCAAAATTATGGAGATCCGTTTTGAGCAGTGCGTCGCTCATTAGTGGGACACAGCGGCTCACCGCAATGGACAAACAATTCTTTATAGCCGCTTCAACACGGGGAAGTATTTCCAGTGGCGATTTGCTTTGCATTTCTATCGCACCAAAAAATTGCAAACTCTCGCCTTCCGTGGACCGAACACCAGTAATACTCTCATTTTCATCAGCTACTAAAAACGAGGTGACCCCGGGAAACAGACGGCGTAGGTGGACAGAGGAAGAAAACTGTTCTTTTGCGCTTCCTATCAACTCTAAAAGTTCTTCATCGCCAATGAAATACAGACGGGGAAAGGCTCTCCGCTCCTTCTCCAGGTATTCTCCCAGTGATTTTTGTATTTTCGATAAAGCTTCGGAAACACGCTTTACCGATTTCGATAAATTAGCTACATATATCAGGGAGAGAGCAGTTTCGCATTTATTGACTGAACGCATGATGCTGATAAGTTCCGTGCTTAGAGTCTCAAATCTACCAGACTCAAAAGGCAGCAATTGCTTTATTTGGACATTATTCGCCATGATACCTTCCAAATAAATCCAGTGAGTCTGCAACGAGGATAGCTCGTCAGCCAGGAGGTATAGTCTGTTCAGCTTATCACGCCACCCTTCAGCTTCTTCTTGGAAAAAAGAATAAAAAGAAGAATTCTTCATAATTTGCAACGAGTTCAAGTGTTCCGACGTCTTTTGCAGCAATGCATCCCACGATCGGACAAGCCAGATTTTATGCTTGTAGTTTACTTTTTCAAGAGTCTCAATGCCCCAGTATTCGGACATTTGCTTCAAGAATCCTTCCAGACCTGACTCTCCTTGTGCTTTTTCAAGTACATTTTGTATGGCAATCGAGTTCTTCATCAGATCGAGGTCCCAGACATCTCCAAGCGTGAGTTTTTCGTACGCGATTTGTGATTTTAATTCCATCAAAAGCTGCTTCCAATGTCTTTCTTTCATAGAATCGGACGCGAGGGATATTACTAAGCCATTCACATCAATCAAAAGTTTCAAGTTCGACTTCATCTGTTCAAATGAAGCATACTGTCTTAATCGTGTTGGCAATAATTTTAACTGATCTTCAATATCCAAAAGATTTCTTCTCAATTCGTGCCCTTCCACACTGAACCATCTAATATGACGCAAACTATCCAGCTTGTTCTCAAACTGCGAAAGCGAGCTCCATACAGTTTTGAAATCTTCAAGTTCTTCCTCAACGACATCGAGCGACGAGTCCTCAACGTTTTCTATACCCAACAAAGACGCACAATAATTGGCTTGCTTATATCGCGACTTAAGGCTTACTAACCTTTCCCGCTGAGTCTCAAGAATCTTGAGTGCTTGTTTAGCATTTAAACTAGATTCTTTTTCTCTCAAAGCTTTCCATTCGTCTTTGATAGAGTCAGATTGGCTTTCACACGATGCAAGCTCTGATTCAATAATGCTCTGGACATTTTCTACAAAACTCAATCAGAATTCAACCATTAAAGACAGAAGAAAAAAAAGATCATAATTACCTCTGCTTGACATTACAGCATCCATTCGTCTATTATCAAGATCTTGTAAGGCCGAGAATTCGGATTGGAGATTTTCAGAATATAGCCAATTCTTGTCAAGCTTGTAGTGATTGCGCAACAAAAAGCGTTGTGAAACACTAATATCCGAAATTTCAGTGTCAAACTTTGAAAGCGCTTCGCGGACTTGATAGATCTTGACGATAAGAGGAAGCAAAACTTCCACTCTATGAAGCTGGACTGGTAAATTCTCAAGTTCCAATCTTCTTTGGAGGAGATCATTATAAATGCTTTTACTATTCTCAAAGGCGAGTTCATAAATTGATGTAAGAACAGCATTAGCCCAGAAATCAGTGCGGTCGGTAATACGTTCCTGCAGTTGCTCATACGATATAATTATAATCCCAAAAGAACGAGAAGAGCCCGTATCACTGAATAATCTACGGCTTCTTCTAATCGCGTCAAAGACACAATTCCATTGATGCAGATTCGAACCGAGCTTTTCATTCACTGTATCTGGCTTAAGATTCCATAGTGCTTGAAACGACTTCCATTGGTCGACGTAAGATTGTACAAAGGATCTGGCATTAAACAATTCGTTAATGGACAGCGTCAAAGACTCCCATGGGACCTGTTTGTTGAGCATTATTATGAGCAAAAGGTATGATCAATTACCATTTCAGAAAACTCGTATATAGGAACGTCTGCTCCATGTTTGGGCTCAAACGAGCCTGTTAGTTGCGGCACTTTGGCAACAACGTCTGATCATGAGCCAAACTTTATAACAACTTGAATTATATTGTAAAGAACATACCTATGCAATTTAAAAGGTCATCCAACCATAGTGTAAATGAATCCGCGATCGGCGGCTGTAATTCTAGCTTGTTTTGTTTCAAAACTAGATGATGAACTGCTGGCTTTGTAAATAGAGGCAGCGTAACACTTTCCTTGCGAGGTAATCGTTCATCACTGGAGAGTTCAGATGTCCTAATATTGCTCATTCGTTGAGCCCATTCATCTAAAGCAATCTTTAATCTCTGCTTCAAGACGGTCAAGAGCTCATGGTTTAGCATATTAACAAGACCATCCGGATTGTAAACGCCCGTAAGAAGAACGCGGTTCAACTTTTTATGTGTAAACGTCAGTATATACAATGCAAATATTTTTAACCTAGAAAACAATGGTATATTTACCTTTTCCTGTAATTCGTCTCGTAACATCCGCACCGAATCTCTCGAATAAGCGCATGAAGCCATACTTCGAATAATTTTCTTCAAGATTTTCAATAAATTATCGATGAGTAAAGTCTTTTCCGCGATTTGACTCGCGCAATCGGTCAAGTCTTGTAAAAACTGCATGTGTCGGTTTGAAGGCCTTCTAGTTGTCGCCGATTGAAACTGTGAATATTCGTCACTGCTATAACTGTGCACGAAGCTTTCCCATTTTAAATTGCAACCCTTTAAAATAAGTTTTCTCAACTTTTGACGGCTATCGACCAAAAAAGGAACGACTTCAGGTGAATCATTTAAAAAATGTTCTGTGCTCGCGATACTTTTGACCGTTTGCGAAAGACTAGAAGCAAATGGGTATACGCGTTTAGCATCATTCGCCAAATTAATCAGGGCGTTCGGGAATGAAAACCCTAGTCTGAACAGCAAACGGGTTTCCTTCATAATATTTACAAGCCTTGGATCAAACTCAACATCAAGAGCTAATAAACTCTGGTGAAGTCGATCTTTGCTAATGCAGAATATACGCCCTGACACGCTCGGCTTGTTTTGGCTGACATTTTTTGACCAATCATCCACTAAAGACTGTGAATCGAGAAGCTTCTTTATTTTGTTGCTTTCAGAATATAATTTCTGTCCCTCTGAGTAAGAAAACCAGTCTTCGCCAAGAGCAGATTCCATGCGTATCATGTACATATCGAGTCTTTTCTCTAGCTGTTGAATACATAAAACTTTCGCGGAGACGCGTGAAAAATTACGCGTAGTCATCAAATTGCGGTACCCATCTTCCTCAATCTCTTTATAATACTGTTTTCTGAGAGATGATAATTCATGTGCCACACTATCAATGAGCGGTATCTGATATTCTCGTACGGCAGCCTGAATACGACGACGAACAAATAGAGAATTGAAGGAAGATAAAGCAGTAAACATCTCTGGTGCCGACCGCGCAGCCTCCAATCTTTCCTTGAGCCGTTTTATGACCACATTTTCAAGTTTTGAGACCTTTTCATTGTAAACTGACTCACGTTCGAAAAGAGAGTCGCTTCCAATAGGGGAGACATCCAAGACATTGAACCCTCTAAATCCATTATATGCGTCTTCAAGTTGCTCTCCTATCACCTTGAAGCCTTGTTCCCCGACGCCTTTGTTTGCCATTAATTGAAAGACATTAGACAATTGTAAATGTCCACTGCGGATATCATACAGGTTTTTAACTCGGTCAAGCACTTTGAGATGAGAGCTAATGATTTTAATCTGTGTAAATCTTTCGCCTCGCCTTCGTGTAAGCTCTCTTGCAAGGTTCGTATACTCCTTAATTTGATCATCCCATATACGCGATAAGGTTGATAATGATGAATATATGGACTCAAACTCGGAAAAGGGGACAAACATAATTCTCGTCCCACCAAGAAGCGAGCACACTTTCTCCTGAAAATCAATAGAAAGAGCCTCGACAAGGCTGATTGCACGTTTAACGGGGTAAGATGTGACACGGAGACGCCGATTCAAGTGCCCAAAAATATTGACAAGAACTTGTTCCAGCTGATCCATCGATGTGGCCGACAAAAGATCATTTATTGGGAAATCCTTTAGCAGAGAATTGTAGTCATGCACCCGGCTAAGCGCATCACTGAGACCCACGTCTGACTTGAATGAGATGGTGGCATGAAACCGTTTGGCTTGCCGCAGAACGGATAAAGTTAATATAACCTCATCCTGTTCCAATTTCGACTCTAAGCTATAAAAAGCCTTTTCTAATGCGGACCAGTAGTTAATCTCTTGCAATGACGTCCCAAACGGAGGATCGATTGTTGCATCATTCAAGGTTTTGCAACCTTTAACCCATAAAGTCACTGTCGCTTGTAGTGCATTTATAAACCCCGAATCCTCAAGCTGTTCCGCGCTGAGCAAAGCAAGCGACGGCTTTTCTCCTCGCTTCTTCGCATCGCGTACTATGCTATGTATAATCGGATGGATCGTTAGTTCGACTTCAGGAATAGACGAATCGCTCTGCAGCTGTAGCAAACTTATATCAAGCTCTGTCAGCTTCTTGCGTGCCACGGAATAACATTTAGCTGCAGTACCATCCGACGCAGTATTTGCCTCCAGCAAATCAGACGAGGCACCCGTAAACAGGTCCATATACGGCGCTAATGCTAGATGGACAATTGTATGCAATGTATCAAGAGGGGAGCCTCGTGGTAAGTGCAATATATGCAATTGATCTGATAATGGCACATCCGTCGTTAAAGCCGAGGCGGACTTTTTGATGACGCATAGAAACCCGTGATCCTCATCCAGCACTGTCAAGTCCGCAGCCAAGCGTAAAACAGTCTCGCCAGAATCTATTGTATCGGGGTACGCGTATACCACTCGAAATGCCGCGTTACTCGTAAATTCTTGTGCTAAAGACGACGGCTCAATTGCAACAGACAACAACTCTGAGTCACCCGTGCCAAAGATGGCATTGGCAAGCCGTTGCAGTAGCCGCAACAGCTCCAATTGCCTTTCTTCCATCTCAAGTTGGCATTGTTTACGACGCGTTGCTATATCTAATTATGTAATTGATTAATTATTAATTTATTAATTTATTAATTTATTTATTTATTAATTTATTTATTTATTAAATTATTTATTTATTAAATTATTTATTTATTAAATTATTTGATAATTATAATAAATAAATTTGGCCTTGCATATATTGTACATATAATAAATACGCAACAACCTGGTCAGAGCGAGCGATATATGGAACCCAAGATCCAATGATTTAATTCAACACCAATGAACTCGGCTGAAGATGAAGAAGTATTGGCACTACGTGGACTCGAAGATCTGCTACGGTGCCAGATTTGTAAGGATTTGCTGAAAGGCCCGGTTATCACAAGCTGCGAGCACACGTTTTGCTCGCTTTGTATACGACGATATCTTTCACAAGAACAACGATGTCCCGCGTGTCGCAGTCCCGAGTCAGAGTCTAAACTAAGGAAAAATGCTATCGTTGAAGATTTAGTTGAAGCATTCCGGCAGACAAAGTATTTTTTCATTCCGTTTTTATTCCAAAATTATTTATTTATTTATTTATTTATTTATTTATTTATTTATTTATTTATTTATTTATTTATTTATTTATTTATTTATTTATTTATTTATTTATTTATACTAAATGCTAGAACTGCGGTTGCAGGGCTCCTTAAAGATCTGAAAACCACTACAGTGAAGAGAGCAACAGAGGCCAGTACGGCAGAACAAGCACCAATAGTCGGATCGTCTTCACCGCAAAAGTCCGTGGAAACTCATGTGCTGGATGTGGACGGAGACGAAGGCAATACAGAGACTAATGGCGATATTGAGGACGCCACCGATGTAGAATGTCCTGTATGTTCCAAAAGAATCCCGTCAAAACGTATCAACAGGCATTTAGACTCTTGTTTGAACGCTCCTACCAAACCTAATTTGAACGGTACCCAATCTGCCCCGAGACCTGTCCCAGCTGCGGCGGCTAAACCTGCAACGGCAAGGCCACCAGTTCAGACTTCCCGGATACCCAAAATAAATTATGCTCTTTTGTCAGAGAGCAAATTGCGGTCACTCATGAAAGAACTCGGACTTCCAGCTCACGGTAGCAAGTCACAGCTGCAACGACGTCATGCAGAGTGGTCTAATTTATGGAATGCCAATATGGATGTTAAACACCCAGCCAGTAAACAAACACTGTTGCGGCAGCTTAATTTGTGGGAGCAATCGGTGACAGCATCAGAAGCGAAAAAAGACGGTGCTCGTGACCGAAATTCACCAGCCGGAGATGAAAACCGAGAATGGATCCGAAAATACAACGATCAGTTTGATGATTTGATTGAAAATGCCCGCAATTCGCGGCATAAAAAGCGGAAGGCTGATGAAACAGATTCATGATTGCTATTGTTGCTGGCTGTTTTAATTTACATACAACAATCATTCTGGTAAGGCCAGTCTTTCCCTTGAACGATTACTTGCTGGCTCCTTTAGCGGGACATTTATACCCTGTAGCTGATCAATACTGGGTTGCTGCGCCTGTTTTGAAGCAGGCGTTTCCTTGGCAGATTCCGGTTCGCTTTGCTGTCTCAGACTTTCCAACTCCTTCTCTAATTCGTCGTCTTCCTCAGCAACGGCTTGACTATTGCCTTGTTGAATTGCCTGCGTAATCTCGTCACTGGCATCAACATTTTCTCGAACTTCGTCCATAATCGAATGGACGCGATCGGCCCCACCAAACTTGTCTAATGTACCAGCGAGAACCTTCGAACCAGACTTGAAGACGTCCAAGTACGTTTGGTTAGATATAGCGGTGTCTATGGAACTTAGCAGCTGTTCCAGTTGCTGCGTACAATCAACGCGATGACGCCATGAAATCTCGAGCATTTTTCGACTTTTGAGCTCCCGCTTTGCTCTATCGGCGAATCCATTTGCCACAAGGTTCTTTATTTTCACGGTAGATTCAGCAATTTGAGCTTCCATTTTATCAATGTCTCTCTGGCCTTGACTCAGTGTCTCCCTCATTCGTGAAATTTCGCGTTCCGTCTCTGTGAGCGATTTTTCCGCCGAATTTGCAGGTTTGCGGAAGCGCAGATACTATTATTAGTGTCGCTGTACACATAGAATTAGAGTATTATTCACAATATGAATAACAAATTCGGCTATATTAAATAAATCAAATAAACCAGACGCGCAAGACTCACCTGTCCGTCGCAGCATACTTCGCCAGAGATTTCCAAGTGCTTTAGTATTATACGCATATCCAATTGCGACAGCGCGGGCGAATATTCGCTTCTGAATTCAGCGTAAAAATGTTCAAATGTATACAAGCAGGAAACCCCGCCCATAAACCGTGAGCTTACTGCCTCTTTGACACGCCTGGCGACAATATTTACATTATCAAGGGCAATAATCTGCTTGTTTGGCCATACATTACGCACAGCGCCTCCGCCAGAAGACAGGCCAATAGCAGAAAAGGCTCTTGAAAAAGCGTCCAGCCACGAGCTTTCTCCCTGCTGTTTAAAGAAATCATCCTGTACAATGAAATTTCCGTTCTGAATTCCAGCATTCTGCAAAACAAAGAGTTAGTCTGCGTAATTATTGTAATTCCCTTACAACAGCGGTAGCCAGGGCTAAAGGCGATCCGTAACCTTCAACAGCAAATTTCGAGGCAAGACTGGAATCTGCCTGAAAGGCCAACAAATGATTCGACAAGTAGTGTGGAGAGTCTAATAGGCATCTGCTAATCGCAGAGACCCATGCTCGTTCGTTAGCGACATAGCCCTCCGGATTGGACTCGTATAGTTTCCCAAAATCAGAAAATAAGGATTGCAGCCGGGAGTGCGAGAACCCGCGATAATGCAGCAATTGGTCCTCATCCATTACTGCCAAACAATGCCACTCTCCTTGCCACCGTCATCTTCCATACAATGCTGGCGTATACGCATAGGCGAATGGAGCATACTGTAATGTTACACGTAGCAGAGGTCAAGTATACGATCGAATGTATCGGTTATATATAAAAATAATGTATAAATGTGTAAAAATCGTCTCTTATCTGATTCATCTCTTATCTGATCTGCCGGACACGACGCCGGCAGCAACGTCGTATCACAGTATTGTAAAGGCCGACAGACGACAAAGTAGGCAATACTTTGACCCACTGATGTCGAGTGCCTTACTTTAAAATTGGAATTAGCTGTTGATGAGGTGTATATTATATGTGTATATTATATGTATATTCTCTATTCTGTCCTATGTCAACACTTTATTGGCCAATCACCAGTTACGTCCATGGTTGTTTGGTAACTACGGAAAGTAAAGAGTAGCGTGAAGAATGTACGATCGCTCTCAGAAATCGTCATAGAGCTGCTTTTATTGAATTTACAATTTTTACTATACTTAAGCGCTTGCATTATCTAATTGTAGAGAATAGACAGTTCAACTGCCGAGAACAAATTGAGCATCAAACAACAGGAGCACGTCATCGTTGGAAGTCAAACTTGGATATTGACCTGTATCAATCGATTAAACCTTTGGTATGCCTACTTTGTATATACGCGTTCTACTTCAAACATGGCCTGCACGGCTGGTTTCTAAACTATTTTTTTCAATATGCATTCGTTTTAGTCAGTAGAGTTCCGTTCACGGTCCAATGCAGCATCAAAATCCTTCTGCGTCATCCCCGTTGATGGCTCACGTCGTGTATACGTAATCGGAGCATTGCTGCTATCGTCGTTTTGACTATCACTAAACAGACTAGAGTCTCCTTGATTGGCTGGAGCAGCTGTCCGCGGGTTGGACCCTCGAGATCTAATACTGTCCCACACAGATTTGGTACCGGAACTGTTTTGTGTACGCAATTTAGCCCAAACATCGCCCGATGCCTTGGCTCCGTCATCGTTCTCCTCACCGGCAAAGGTATAAGCAGAATCACCCGAATCTGCAAGACTGGCTCCACTCTTCTCTGAAGAAGCATACAAATCGTCTTTAGACACAGAGTCCTTTGAAATCATATCGTTTGCATCGACGTGACCCCCTTTAGCCTGAGCGTCCTGTTTACGGTGAATGTCATCGATCTGCTTCTTTAAAGGCTCCGGTATCGGTTGACCGTTCATTTCCGCTCGGCGCTCAATCATGGCCGCTTGAACTTGCTTCATGAGATCGGCTCCGCCTGGAGCAGATTGTATGTATGACGCAGCCCGAAACGCGCCAATAGTAGCGCCAATGCCACTGCCAAATATCCCGGCAACCGTAGCGATAGTAAAACCCTGAACAGGCGGTAGTCGTCTCCGGTATATATAATAGCAAGCAGGGAAAATAGAGCCCAGAGTACAAAACGCCAAAGTGTTTGACTCCAGTTGTTCTGCCCGCAAAATCAATTTCATTTGCTCTGGCGTTAATGAGCGCTTCAAGCGCTCATCGCCGAACGACGAACTCATTTTTGTAGTCAAAGTGCCGGCGAACCTGGATCTGCAATGATATAATCACTATTTGAAGCATATTCTATAATATAATATAATATAATATAATATAATATAATATAATAATATAATATAATATAATATAATATAATATAATATAATATAATATAATATAATATAATATAATATAATATAATTCGCAGAACGTTTATATTATGATATTTATACTATTTCATAAGTGAGACGATCATGAACATGTGAATTGCTATGACTGAAATGAATGGCGGCCAACGAACTTGGGATTGTTAAAATCATAGTCTATGAAACTCGACAAGTACGGATTTATTATTCTTTTATTTATTTTCCAATTTGTCACTTTTTCTTTTTGCTAACGCCTCAAAGTTCTTTTATCTGGTCGGTCAAGAGCGCAATCGTCAAGTGCACAGGATCTTGAAAGTCGATCGCACTGTTCCGGGCGAGCTTGTACTGACGCAAGATGGCCGCGAGTATAATTATAAAGAGATCAATAACATAATAGCGTCTTTGCGCGATGGAAATCAGCACACTGGGGGCATCACAAAGGAGCTAGTATGCTGGGGATTGTTAGGTATGGAGTCTTGAGGAAACAATACGGCAGAGTTGCTGAGCCAGATTTGCATTTAACATAATTAAATGAAAATCCAAACGAATTGGCTAACACGAGAAAGGGTTTATAAAATTCAGTTTGGGATATTATATGCTTCTTGTGACGAAACGTGGAGCCGTTGCTACACTAGGTGGCCATTTTGTTTATCACGTGGACGGCACTGCTCTTGTTCCTATTGATCCGCCTAGTGTGTACAAGAAATCTCCTATGCGCAATGAAGAAGCCGCGCGTCTTGCTGTATTCTATAATCTTGATCTCACAAAGACATTTTATTTCAGTTACCATTACAATCTCACAAAGCCGCTTCAAGAAAATTACCAGGACATGCTTAACGGCAAAGTTTACTCCTCTTTCTATGATCAATTTGATGATACATACGTATGGAACTATTACCTGCTGCAAGAGCCTCTGCGAACATGTCCTAGAACTCGCAATTGGTTCCTGACTATTATTCATGGATTTATTGATCAAGCCAGTATGCTTCTTGTTAAAAGCTAATTTGCTTACTCTCCAGATATATCGGTCGTTGGCAAGTCTGTTTATGTTACATTAATTGCCCGTCGAAGCAGATTTCATGCAGGTGCGAGATACCTGAAACGGGGCACGGATTCAGAGGTAAATGATGGTACTGACTTGTTCTATTGTACACGTTTGACCTAATAACATTTGTCACATTTTATATTTTAAATTTAAATTTACTTTCTTTTAAGTATATTTGATTCTAGGTAATTTTTGTTGCCACAGCTCTTCTTATTCAGTTGTATTTCATGTACTACGGCGATGCGAATAGGCCTCTTTTCGACAGAATTATTTCCCATATCTTACCATACATCCTAACACCTACAGGGCCACGTGGCAAACGCAGTTCAAACGGAACAAGTGGTATCGGACGAAATAACTACACCCTTTTTTTGCGCGGACTCTTCTCTAGGTCGCAATTACACATCATACGTCCAGTACCGAGGTTCTATACCTGTTTATTGGTCACAAGAATCGAGCAATATCTCACCCAAGCCAATGATTGAACTCGGATTCAGAGATCCGTTTTTCGTTCAAGCAGCTCGTCATTTTGATAGACTGTTCAATCGGTTTGGGACACCTGTAATTGCTCTTAATCTCGTCAAACAAAAAGAGAAAACTCCTCGAGAGCAAATTTTGTTTAAAGAGTATAGTGAGTGCATCGAATACCTTAATCAGCATTTACCCGAGGGTCATAAGATTCATTACTACGCATGGGACATGGCAAGAGCAAGTAAAAGGTATTTAAAAACTTAAGCATTGTAATACGTAAACCCTAACCCAAATAGTCGCTCTTTGGAAGTCATTGACAGTTTGGAAAATATGGCGGCCAAATTCATGGATGAAACGGGGTTTTTCCACATGACGCAAGAATATCTATCTTCACGCAAACGAAACCTTGAGCTTCATTGGCAACATGGAATAGTGCGGACAAATTGTATCGACTGTTTAGATCGTACTAATGCTGCTCAATTCGTTGTTGGAAAAAAGGCTCTTGCCCTACAATTGAGAGCTCTAGGGGTTATAAACGAAGCAAACCTTCCTTACGATTCTGATGCGGTGAATTTGCTAACGGAGATGTATCACGATCACGGCGACACGATTGCTTTGCAATATGGAGGATCTCATCTTGTTAATACACTCGAGTCATACCGGAAAATTAATCAGGTACGCTCGTCACGAAATTTTTGCAATTGGTGATTTTTGCGGAATACAGCAAACATCGTTTGGTTTGATATTGATGCTATGCTATACATTTTACAGAGCTTTGGCGTCCGTGTCTGCTTTTGTTTAAATTTTGTTTAAATTTTGTTTAAATTTTGTTTAAATTTTAGTTTTGCTTTATTTTATCGGTATAATGTTTTGCTGTTGTATCTCATAATTTTATGTTTTTATGAATATATTGCTTACAGACCAGTGGAGGAGTCATTCACGTGATTTAGTTGAGAGTATTCGTCGATTCTACAGCAATTCTTTTGTTGACGCACAGAGACAGGAAGCAGTTGATGTATTCTTAGGCAATACACCAAATTCAATGCCCAAGCCAGATGAATCGCATTTGTTCGATGGAGCAATAATTAAAGACAAATTCAATAAGACTGAATCCAAGGCTGTGAGATATCAGCATTGGTATACAGATGCCTACATACAAAAAAACCTGGATTCGAGCCGGTACTCGTTGGATCAGTTACCTGCTTATCAAACGAGCATATGGTGGAACGAAACCTATAGGCCTTTTGCGCTTTCAACGATTGGAAAATGCTTTTCAATGACAATTAACTCTACATTACGCTATCTCCCCTTTCAGGAGAAAGGCAATATAGTCGAGAGCCCATTTGTTCGACGGGACACAACTTTTAAAAAGGCAAAGTCTAGTGCGACGGAAGCTATAGAGGCTAAAGGATCTATGCGGGAAAAAGCACACAAATCGAAAAGCTCAATTAGCAGCTGGATTGGATTTAAAAAGCCGCAAAAGTTCCGTGCTTTATCCGTGCGTCGCACCGTTTCCCAGCCCAGCCTGGGTAAGCAGAAAGACGGGGCTCGTGACTCTATTTCATCCAAAGCATACGAAGGAAAAGATTTCAATTTTCCCAAAGCCGAGGGGTCTCAAACGTACGCATCAAACAGACTCAAGCTCAGTATCTCTGATGTATTTGACGAATCAGAAAATTTCAAAGTAGACGTGGACAAGAGCGAAATGGACGAATACACAAGGTATTTGGAGCACCCCACTTTACTGTCAGTACCGGTGGATAAAAAATTGGTTCATATTTCAGAGTATGTGCCTCTCGTTGAAAATTGGGCCAGTACGACGAATAGAAGCAATTTAAATCCGAAAGATCTGAATTTTTATGAAAAATATATTGGATCTAGCGATTTAGAGGACTCAAAGCGCCCACAGGATGATCTACAGAGACGAAAATCGGCAGCATTTAAGCATTGGATCGAGGGCAAAGGGTACGTCATTCGGCGGAGTGGGCCAAGCACCCATGATTCTGTTGCGTACATGTTTCCGTAGCTGCATATAATAATTGCTATGTATATAAATCTATATATTAAATTATATAAAATAATATATTTAAGTAAGGCTATATGCATTTATTTGGCAAAGAATAATACTTTAGTCAATTCATACGCCCACTATGATATAAGAATGAGTTTGAATACGTAGGTATATTGGAGTCAAGGAGATGAATATACATAGTCATGACACAAGCAATGCAACTGCAGTACTAAACAGGGGTGCAAAAAAAGCAAAAAAAATACCGGTAACAAAAAATATCTGCATATAATCTGGTACAGACATGGCAAATTAGTCTAAATCTACAATTCAAGCAAATGCTCCTACCAGGCTACAAATTTTCAATTCTTATAGTGTAATCGTTATTCCATTTAGACAGATGCTAGTGGAGTGGGCTCCTTCCACTCTTTGCTGCCCACTTTGGCACCGGTATCTTCGCCAGCACCACCGTGGAGTTCAAGAAGCTTTTGCACGTCGTACTTGGGAGACTTCAAGATCTTAAGTTTGCGTACGTAAACGTTCTGTAGCGGGTAAATGCCGCTAGTGCTCTTGGTGATCTCCCGGCCAATGACCTCGGGAATCAATTTAGCCATCAGCTCCTTGAGTGAGCACGAAGATGCCTCGCGCTGAATAATATCAAACATCTTTTTACGAATAGCACGGATCTGCGAGCTTTGAGCGTACGTCGTCTTCTTGACCTGATTCAAACGGCGGCGAGTGAATGCAATTACAAAGATGCGGACCAGATATCCGTCCGTAGTCTTGATGGCCAAATCAGCCTCAATAAGAGATTGCCATTTGCGAACAAGAGAACGCAACTTGTCATTCGTCATGTTGTATCCGTGGAAGTTGGTGAGAGCCTGCTTGCCTTGGATCTCATCAATGCGGAGCGTTACTTTGCGGAAAGCATGCTCCTCATCCTTTTGCAAGTCAGCCAACGAGGCCTCAACGACACGACCTTTAAGATAGTCGTTCGCGTTCTTGAGACCCGAAGTGCGGTTCACCAATGTCTTTCCGACATTCCTCTCCTCGAACAAGGCGGGTGCCTTAATGTCGTACCAGTCTTTGCGAGTAAAGGGGTCCACCACACGCTTCTTGATGCCCTTCTTGCCTTTCGACAGGCGCTTATTCTTGCCGACGGCCATACTGTGTTTGCTCTTGTGAACTGTCGATGTTTGTGTATAATATTTCAGGCAATGGTAAACGTAGTCATGCGTAGGGTTAGCGTGAACCCTACCCTAGACTTTTGGCTATTGTATTACTTAATTATATTCTGCACTTTTTATTGTGAAGGGTATGCTATACATTGCTTGAATGATATTTAAGTATATTTAGCGGGAATGTGCGACAATAAATTTAATAATGAGTATATTAACTAAGTATCAATTTATGGGAGTACTCTCTCTCATGATCAAGATTCTATCGCAGTATTAATTGGGAAATAATTGGGAAATTGGAAGATTGGATAGACAAAAATGCCAGCCAAGAATAAAACTGAAATTTAATGTCAAATATAGTTCAAGTAATATTACGCCTTATCGGCTGTAAGAACGCAGAGTCACGTGCGAAAACGAGTCGGCAAATGTAGATGGCATTTTGACTTTGTACTGCAAGTTTGGTCGTGTGTGCGTTAAAAAGTATAGATGGATTGACAGTTTAATTTGCTTTTAAAATGTCCAAAGCAGTAAAGCAATGACTCCTTTCCCCCACGATAATTCTGCTTTGCCTGCTACTTGGATTCTCGGCGTTGGCAATATCGGGTGTATGGTTGCGGCCGCGTTAAAAGTGCGCAGGTTCAATGTCGGCCTTGTTTTTCGAGACGATCGAGCATTGGCCCATTTTAAGCATCGCGGAACTATAACTGTCGAGCATCAGTATAAAACGGAGGGGTTTACTGCTACAATTCCTTCGCAGCACGGGACCGTGATGAAGCAGCTAATCATAGCAACCAAAGTATACTTTTGGAGATTATTTAGATTTCTGGCTTTGTTTTTTTTGCTTTGCTATTTTTACACTACTTTATTTCAGTTATGCCTAAATCTTGATTCTAAAACTAACCAACTTTGGCCTATCAAACTGAACAAGCCTTGGTACCTTTGTTGCGCTTTCTAAACGGCCAATCGGAAATACTGTTGCTGCAGAACGGCGGTGGGATCTATGAGCGAGTTTTATCGCTTTTCTCTCCTGACAATATGCCAAAGATATGGCTCGGCGTTACCACGCACGGAGTCAATGGAGAAAACCTTGAACCCTTTACTGTTCGTCGTGTGGGCGATGGGACTCTTAAATTAGGATTTAATCCAGCAAGTTTGCCACCAGCGACAGCTGAAAATGACGACAAACTGATGCAACGATTACAAATGACCGATTTGAAAGCTGTAGAGTTACCGTGGGACCAACTGCTGGCTGTACATTTGGAAAAAGTATGTATTAATTGTGCAATAAACCCATTAAGTGCGCTCTACGACTGCCAGAATGGTCGCATTTGTGAAGATTATTTAAGTGAAGCAAGTCATATTTTGGAGGAGAGCAGAACTGTTGCAGTCGCCTATATAAATCACGGCAAAAAAGCTCGAAATGCACATGCATTTAGCCAGCAAGGGGCGGACACGTTGAGCTCAAAGGCCAATCTGCAAGCAAGATTGATAGCCGTTTGCCATCTCACAGCCAATAATAATAGTTCGATGCTTCAGGACGTGCGTGCAAGGAGACCTACAGAAATAGATTTCATTAACGGGTTTATTGTGGAGCAAGGCCGGCGGTTTGGTATTGATACACCTTTTAACTTGAAAATGGTGCAATCGATTAAAAAGAAAACCGATGCATAGAGGCTGACGCGTTTGTCTAAAACAAAACTGATTCCCTATGAAGACTTGCAAATAAATAAATAAATAAGTAAATAGATAGATTGATTGATTGATTGATTTACTAATTACATACAATTTAACTCATAGAAATATGAGTTCAGGCATCTAAAGATAAGAACAGTTTTGGTCAAGAGTTTTTTATGTTAAACAAAAAAGTTTGAAATAAAACCGATCTTAAAGATGAAACGCTTCAATTTACTAGAAGCAAAGTATAGACATTTTCTTTCAGGCTTTTGAGTTTTGGCGTTTCAATCGAGAGAATAAAAACATTCATGTAAGCCTATTCATATCGGCCAAATGAAACTAGATAAGGGGCCCGTGTGCGTATGTGTACAAACCATCTTTTATTCAATAACGGGTAAAAAGTACACTGTGCGGATTATACAGCAATTTTGTCGCAAATAATATTTTATACAATATTTAATGCTTTTAGAGTTAAAGTTCGTTTTGAGTAGCAGCCAACTTGCACGCAAAATGCAAGAAAACGCGGCTCAAATATGTCAATTGCAGTCGCTGCAGAATGCTTACTTAGCTACAGATGCAAGCGCGTTTGCGAATGTAGCAACGCTAATACGGTCTCTCAATGAATCTCATATTTTACGCGGTATTCCTTCCAACAGCCCTACACTGTCGCGGTGGGCGGCACGGCTAAGCTCTCTACTGCAAAGCCGATTGCCATTTGGCAGATGGAGTGCAACTCTTCTTATTGAATTATCTGTGCGCGAAAACCGGAATTTGCTCGAGTCTCATGGAGGGAAATGGCTCCGGCTATTGTTTGATCTTTTACGCGTATGAACCATTTACAAGTTTCTTGTCCACTCTTATGTCTGATCTTCTTTGTACAATGAGCTTTTACGACATTACCTTGTTTGTTATAGGGCTTTAGTTGGTTTCTATTGGCTTTTTGTACTGTCTTTTTACATTTCTACTTCGATCTCGTAGTTTGACTTCCGAGAATGTCTGTGCCTGACTGAACAATTTACCTTCAGCATTTTATTAGCTACCATTTTTCGTGTTTTGGCTTTTCGCTTTTTGAGTTTTTTGTCTCCCTTATTTGATGTCGCTATGTTTAGTTTTATGATTATTTTAATATTTATTAATATTTGTTGTTTTTTTGAGCACAATCTAATCTGCAGAAACCCAGCGAAATCGACACGGTCTCAGAAGGTTGTGCTCTGTGCTCATACACCATATTTCTCAGCTCCAAGTCTATTACACAATTGACGCGAGAAATAACGACCCCCTACCTTGGCCCCTTTGTGAACAGCCTTGTGTCCATCTGCCGGAATCGGCCAGCATCTCGAACTTTTTCTTTCACTTTACTGGCAAATGTACTGGAGACTTTCCCCGCCCAATGTCGAAGCGTGGTGAAGGATGTTCGTGCTCTCTGTCACCAGTTTTTGAATGAAAATCAGTCACCTACCCCGGAGTTATTCCAAAGTGTTTGCAAATGCTATGCAAAGCTACATTTTGTATCCGGAGGAAAACACGGTGCGGGTAAGTCTGGTGGGGCAAATGAGGGTAATGGGTACTTGGAATTGCACTCTGATATCACCGCCATTGCTGTAGAGTACCATTTATGCTTGGACGCCATTTTCAGCGTTTTTGTTGGTGACGAGACGTTACGTCAAGTCGGGGCATCTTCGCTTAATCTTGATCCTTTGCCTGCGAATTACGAGTCGGCTTCTTCTCGAATTGTATTAAGGCTTTCTCGGCTAACTTCTCTATTGTCTATTGTCATTGATCAGTCGGCAAAACGGTTCGTCTTGTTTCCAGTTGGAACCATTTTCGATCTCGTAAAGCGATGCCTTGGCAAGCAAGTCAATTCATCTGTACGTAATTAGTTTGCTTGATTACTAACTTTTTAAAGATTAATCAGGATGTAAGCCAAGCTCGGCAAGCGATTATGCTCTCTTATCTCCCGGTGTTGCAAAAATTAGCAACTGAATTGGCAATAGACTTAATCAAAATGTGAGTTTGGGCTTTGATTGTTCCTATTTACACTTAGCAAGGGTTGTTTAAACCTTTGTTATTGTCATAACATTTATTTTCTGAGACATTTACTTTTTATTAGATTTTCTGTTTATTATGTTTATTTAAATATTATTTTGTATTTAGTATATCATTGTTTTATATTTAATTTACGTCAATTATCGCCGGAACACAACTAACCTACCAACAGAACGGGCCAGAATTTTGCTGTACATTTAAGACCCTTGATCGACCTATCTCTTGAATGTATAAAAAATTCAACCCATCAACCCTTTTTGCAGACGGCAGTTTTCAACTTGTACACTCTTATATTTGACACCTTTCAAATACTAGACGTGGACCCTAAAAGCGATGAGGCACTTTTTATAAACATCAGAGCGCTTCTAAAACTCGCTATCTCCAAACTGCAAGAGGAGGATATCGATAATAACTTTGGTATAAAGGATACAGGCAATCTTGGTACAGGAGGCATATTCCGCTCCACTAAACGACAAAAGACGCAGGACACGACCTCGCTTACTCAGCCATCTGATATTTCGAACTCTAGTTTAGCCAGTGTAACAGAAGTTGCTGCTCTCGGCCTGATAAGAAGCGTTTTTACTGCCTCTTATTCGGCCTCCGGAACAGTCCTTCTCAAAGAAACAGAGCTATACAATCTCGAGCGCAAGTGTCTAAAGATTATATTCACTACGTCTTCAGACACGCAGCCCACGAGTGAAAGCAGTGCAAAGTTAATATTGGCTACGCGAGCACTGAGAGCAATTTGCTTTAGGCAAAGCAAGACTGTCCCGCCATTGCCTCATCTCCTCCACGTTTGCACAGGCCAAAGTGGACTGGAACACGCAAGTTATGCTGTGCGTGCAGATTCACGTGATGCAATGATTGACCTTGATTTGCTCCTGCATCCAGAATTGCCTGTCAGTGTGGTGACAAAGACACAGCCTGGATCACGGGCAGAAAAGGTAGACGTTTCTTTTGTCAGAGGAATGGCAAACAATAGAGATCTATTTCAAGAGGCAATTGAGTCGCAGGAGACAACAGAGACCAAAGAAAACGCCGTTGAAAGCAAAGAGACTACGACAGCTGCTTCAAACTGTTCTTCGCCTGCACTTTCAAGGAGTCCTTTGCCCAAGACTCTGACTGATCCTGATTTTGTGCAAAACGCGTTTAGTGTGAAATCCAACTTGGGTCCTCCCGATGAAAACCAACATCTTTCAAAGCTAGAAAACAGTTTTCGTGAAACAGCGGCAACGGAATCGCCGTCAAGCAATATTCATATTTCGCCTCTGAAACGAAGCTCACCGTCCCAAGACAATTTGCTAATCACTCCTGATAATTATCCACACTATTCCTCACCCATCCCTCGTTATGACGTGGAAGAACACGCAGGTCTTGCTGTTTCTGAAAGCCGCACAGGGGAAGATCCGCAGACAGAGCAGTCACTGGATAAAAATACAGATTTAAACAAGGAAGAGTCGAGTGAAGGAATTTCAGATATTAGGGCCTCGGTGACTGAAACTGGACAAAGGCAAAATGCAACTGTGGGCAATGGCCCTGTTTCAGGGAAAGGAGAAAACAAAAAAGAAAAAGAAAAAGAAAATATCAAAAATTTAGGAGACGAAACAGAGGAGCTTAGGGGTGAACCAGGTACGGATTCCGATTTAACCAAGGCACCTCCTGGCCAGCATTTGGAAATAACTGAGCAAATTTTCACTGTTGAAAACGATGCAGCGCATCAACCTCAAAATAATGTCACAACGATTACTGTGGCGACTAATGTTGAGTCGGAGCAGGGATCTGAAGATGAGGAGATGCCTGAGCTTGATCCAACATTTTCAGATAGCGAGTAAATAAATGGTATTGGGAGTCTAATTGATGAATCGTCATTGAGAAGCATCGAGAAAAAGAGTGATTGCACATTTGTGATTCTTTTTTCTCACCAAAAGCGTTTGCAATAAAAGTGGAAAGGTATCTGGTATGGTTTTGACCACAAAAGCATACGGAGAGCAAGAGTATCGTGCTTTTAAAAGCATAATTGATACATCAGAAATCGTCTGCTCGCCTGTGATGTGAGTATACAGTCTATGTAATAAGAAAGAGTGTAGTACATACATATGCTGAGCAAAAGACTCTTCAACAATACTTTAATTTGCCTGAATGTATTTTGTTAAAACTGCATATTGCAGAAGGATGCTAATTCATCTAATGTTATATAAACCCTAACCCTAACCCGTACTTTGACATTCATTACGCAAATAAAAACTCTAATAATTAAGTCGCATGTACTGACAATAGTTCCATATGTAATTGTACACATATAGCGGACCTGCCAATTATACGCTTAATCGCATTACGGTCAAGCTGTATAATAATTCCGCCAGAAAATAATTATTTGGCGGCGATCAAAAGTTTTGTGCATGCACAAACTGACAGCGGTTCGTATCTTTTTCGTGACAAAGACGCGAGCTTCGTTTGCCTTTAATTCCTGTAAAAGGCACTTTTCACAGTCTGCGAGTACAGATTTACCTAAAGCAAGATCGGCAATGGCGAGTCGCAAGGATGCTCCGCCTTTTGATCGTGGCACGTTTGAGGATTTGATGAAAAGGCGATTCTTTTACGCGCCGTCATTTGACTTGTACGGAGGAATTTCAGGACTCTATGATTACGGTCCGCCAGGCTGTGCCCTTCAGGCTCATATTTTAGAGCATTTTCGACGTCATTTTGTGATTGAAGAGAGTATGCTGGAAGTTGACTGTACTGCTCTCACTCCACACGAAGTCCTCAAGACCTCGGGACATGTTGATAAATTTGCAGACTGGATGTGCAAGGACCCAAGTACGGGTGAGATTTTTCGTGCGGATCACCTTGTGGAAGAGGTGCTTGAAGCAAAATTGAAGGGCAATTTGATTGCACGTGGCCGCGAGGACGAGAAGCCAGGTGCTGCTGATGCTGATGATAAGAAAAAGAAGAAAAAGAAGGTGAAGGAAATTAAGGCAATTAAATTGGAAGATGCGCAAGTTGAAGAAATTGAACATATTCTAGCCCAGGTATGAAATTTGTGGACTCAATGTAGATTGATATTGTCTCGATACATTTAATTTTTTTTTTAGTATTTAATATTTAATATATTATTTATTTATTTATTTTTTGAAACTAGTTTCATGGATTTTTTTCTATAACAACATATCATTGGGGTTGTGTTGTATGTTCAATTCATACCTATATGTTATCTATTGATCCCAAGAAAGGCTATAAGCTCACGCTATAGATTGACAATTACGATGGACCTGGACTTTCCAAAATTATGGAGAAATTTGATATCCGGAATCCTGCGACTGACGGCAAACTTGAACCGCCTGTTGAGTTCAATCTCATGTTTGAGACACAAATTGGACCCAGCGGAGGTTTAAAAGGCTACCTTCGTCCTGAAACTGCTCAGGGACAGTTCCTGAATTTCAACAAACTTTACGAATTCAACAACTCAAAAGTTCCCTTTGCTAGTGCGTCTATCGGAAAGGCTTTCCGCAATGAAATTTCGCCCAGAGGCGGTCTTTTACGAGTACGCGAGTTTCTAATGGCGGAAATTGAACATTTCGTAGATCCTTCAAACAAGTCACACGCAAGGTTTCATGAAGTTGAGCATATTGAACTGCCTTTGCTCTCGCGTGACGTTCAGTTGTCCGGAAAAACGACTCCTACAACTCTTTCTATCGGAGAGGCTGTCAAAATGGTACGCTTATAAAGCTTTTAATGGCATTTAGTCTTTTCAGTTTTGTTCTTATTGTCTGTCATTTCTCGCGTATTAGTTTTCAAATTTCATCTTTTTCGCCCTTTTTGATTTCAATATTTTTGCTAATTTTTTAACAGAAACTTGTCGACAATTCAACGCTGGGTTATTTTCTTGCTAGAATTTACCTGTTCCTAACGCTTATTGGTGTTGATCCATCTCGATTGCGTTTCAGACAGCATATGGCTAATGAAATGGCTCATTATGCCGCTGACTGCTGGGACGCTGAGCTGCATACATCTTATGGATGGATCGAATGTGTTGGCTGTGCTGATCGCTCAGCTTACGATTTAAGTGTTCATTCAAAGAAAACCGGAACGCCTCTTGTTGTACGGGAACGGTTGCCGGAGCCGATTGTTACGGAAGGCTTTGAGATTGAAATCGATAATAAAAAATTTGGACCAAAATTCAAAAAGGACTCTAAGGCAATTCAAGATGCTATGAACTCGTGGTCTGATTCTGAATTGGTAGCAAAGCAAAAAGAAGCTGCCAGCAATGCATCAATTCAGGTAATTGCTGATGACAAAGAGTTTGAGGTGCCTTCAGACTTTTTCAAGATTGAACTTAAAGTAAAACAGCAGCATGGTATGATTTATTTGTTTGCTTATTTATCTATTTATTCATATATTTATTCATGTTGATTTTGAATGCATTAAATAATGTATATTATTCTCATGCTTGTTTGCTTTATTTTGAAATACTTACAGTCTGTAGTCCGGGAGTATGTTCCCAACGTGATTGAACCTTCCTTTGGTATTGGCAGAATCTTGTATTCTTTGATGGAACATTGCTATTGGACTCGACCTGAAGACGTCGATCGTGGAGTGCTTTCTTTTCCACCCACAGTTGCTCCTACTAAAGTATTGCTAGTGCCTTTAAGCAGCAATCCTGTATTTGCTCCAATTGTTGCCAGGATTTCTCGAAAACTACGAAAAATGGGTGTAGCAAATAAAGTTGATGATTCTACAGCAGGAATCGGGAAAAGGTATGCTAGAAACGATGAGCTGGGCACTCCATTTGGTATTACTGTCGACTTTCAAAGCGACAAGGATAACACTATAACTCTGCGGGAGCGTGATACGACCAAGCAAGTTCGTGGTCCAGAAGATGAGATTCTATCTTCATTGTCTGGACTTTGCGAGGGAAATTTAGTATGGCAAGATGTTTGCAACAAATTTGGCGAGTTTAAAGGCCAGGAGCTAGACTAGACTAGTCTTTCTAGAATAAATATAACTAATTTTAATTGTAATTGTAATTGTAATTGTAATTGTAATATAATTTAATATAAATACATATACATATACAAATACAAATATGATTATTATGATTATTATTATTATTTTTTTTATTGCACACTCGGTGATTATACCGGTATCTTGGAACAGGCCATTTATGGTCTTGACAGTTTGATAAATCGATCCGCACTGAAGGAGCGGGTTACAGCTCATAAAAACATGAATGGCCGATTGCAGCTCTGAGCATGATTCTCTCATTTCTAGCAAGGCATACAATTTACGATACAAGCCTTCTTATGGGGCGCTAAATGGCGATACGGATCTGTCAAATATTGGGTTTGATCAAGAGCATAAAAGTTCAGTCCACTCGCGTCGACGAAACAGTATGCTGAGCGCCCTCAGACGACAGCGGAGTCAAACCGCTGTTGAAATTGCTCTCGATGAAGGTTACGCTCCTCTGCGAGACGAAAACGCTGTAGATTTATCAGATGAAGAGGACGATAACCTTCAAGATGATAGGTACTTTGAAAATTTGAACTATTGTTTTTGAAATGCACGTTTCTCTTTTGCTAGTGGAGCTTTGTTTTGTCTGTGAATTCTTTTATTTTCTTTCTTCAAAGGTTTCGTGTTTGTCAGAAGAATATGCATTTGAGAATGAAACAGTCCTTGTTTATTTATTTTACAAACAGTTCAATAGAGCAATTTGAAAACAAAAGACTAATTGTTATACAGTCCGTTTGAAGAAGTACGATCGTGTGTGCCGCCAGTTGATGATCCGTCATTACCCGTTAATACTGTGAGAATGTGGGTATTGGCTACGTTTTTTACCCTTGTCGGGTCTTCGGTCAATTTACTCTTTTCTCTAAGATATCCGTCAATATTTGTGAATGCCATTATTGCTCAGTTGCTTTCGCATCCTGTTGGTCGGGCGTGGCATAAGTGGGTGCCTTATAATGTACGGGTATTTGGCTACGATATTCCGTTAAACATTGAATCTGAATGGAATGTGAAGGAGCATGCTTGCGTTTATATGGCATCCAATGTATCGTTCGGGTATGAGGTCCTGCTCTATTTTTTTTGTTAATAAATTCATTGTTATATATTTATGGATTTTTGCTGTACTTTAGCATTTTAAAATTCTATTACATATCATTTTTTAATGAATTTTTCATTATTCATCACTTAGTTGATATCATGTCTACCAATTTCATAATGCTTACCCCAGGTTTGCTTATGCTACCGATATTCTTACAGAGCAAATGAAATTCTATGGCCAGAGCCTGGGATGGACGTATCAGATCCTTTTTGCTGTGTCGTCGCAAATTATTGGATACTCCTTTGCCGGATTTTGCTCATCTATATTAGTTCAGCCTAGTGCAATGATTTGGCCGAGTTGCCTTGTAAATTGTGCCCTATTTCAAGTTCTTCACTCGGAAAAGACATCTGCTTCTGCAGAATTGGAACAGACTCCAGAGCCAATTGCTCGCAAAAGCAAACTATTTCTTTCTGTGTTTACAGGTGCTTTTGCCTGGCATTTTTTTCCTGCTTTCATTGCTCCGTTTCTCTCCAATTTTAATGTGTTAACATGGACTAATCCCCAAAACCCTATTCTTTCCAGTCTTTTTGGGGTCAAAACGGGTTTAGGGTTGCTTCCCGTCACTTTTGACTGGGGACAGGTTGCGTACATTGGGAGCCCATTGATGGTTCCTTGGTGGGCTATGGTGAACATCTTTGCAGGGTTTATTGTGATTTGTGTACTGCTCGGGTCGCTTTTCTTGTAAGTTTTGATCCCAGAATTTGCCTGGTTTACATGATCTATACACATGCATATTTTCATCTACTATTGAAATGTTTTATTATCAGTTCTTTGTCTAAATTTAATATCTTTTGTTTGTTATTGTATTAAATATTTACCATCATATCCATTAATTCCCAATATCTTTCTTACTAACTAAAGGTACCTGAACGTTTGGAATGCAAAATACATGCCTGTGGTTTCTAGTGAAATCTACGATAATACTGGCAAAGTGTACAATGTCAGTCGCATACTGCGCTACAGTGGGGCAAATGGGCAAACTCAGTTAGAGGCAGGTGTGTTTACTCCCAATGCAACGGCACTTCCCTCATTTTCAACGGGAATCGAACTCGATGTCGACCGTTACAAACAGTATAGTCCAATGAATCTGCCCATCGTTTACGCACTCAGTATTGGCGCTTCTTTTGCCAGTCTCACCGCTTTAATTGTGCACTGTATACTGTACTTTGGACCAGTAATAAGAAGCAAAATTAAAGCACAGGGAACCGGTGACAGCAAGTTCGGCAAACAGGACATTCATGTGCGTCTAATGATGAAATACAAAAAGGTTCCATTCCACTGGTATTTAGTTACCTTCTTCATCCCGCTGGGGTGTGCCTTATATATTTGCATGGCGTAAGTAACATATGAACATATTATTGATTTATATATATATTTTTTAATGTTCTTTTTTTTTTATTCGCTCACATTCATTCTAATTTTCAGATACCCACTCGGGCTTTCGTGGTATGGGCTGCTGTTTGCCCTGTTTATCTGCGTTTTATTTTTTGTCCCAATCGGACTGATTGCCGCGGCTACTAATCAGGTGCCGAGTACTTTATTGCTCTGCCAGATTATCGCGGGCTACTTGTATCCCGGATCACCAACCAGCAACATGATCTTTCACACATACGGATATGTAAGTATTGTAAATGTTTACAAAAAGAAGCAAAACTACTAAAGCTTTAATTATTTTTATCGTATAAACTCGATTTTACTGATTCGTAATATTATACGTTTTTATATTTTTGTATTTACATAATTTTGTGTCTTAATATTTACTTATTTATTTATTTATTTAAATTTTATTCATTTTTAGGTTTCTAATGTGATAGATTACGGGTATTCAAGGCCTCAAGTTTTGTGCAGACATGAAACTTGGCTCTTATCTAAAAGTCCCACCACGTGTACTTTTCTCTGTTCAACTGTACGCCACTGTGGTTGGCTCACTCGTCCAAGTCGGGACATTGAACTATTTGCTTAAAACAATCCCAAATATCTGTACGCTCGATGCGGCTGCTGGCTTTGTTTGCCCCTTCGCCCGCGTTCATTTCAATTCTTCTGTAATGTGGGGTCTGATCGGTCCCAACCGGATTTTTGGTTCAAGCGGAATATACAATAAGCTGCTGTACGCATTTCTTATTGGTGCCATTCTGCCCATACCGATATGGTACTTGGAGCGACGTGCTCGCACTGGGATTCAAGGCAATAATGATAGTATTTGGAAATGGATTAATGTCCCTGTAATTCTCGGAGGTTTGGGTTGGATTCCTCCTGCCAGTGGACTCAATTTCACTTCGTGGTTCAGTATTGGAGTGTTTAGCAATTTGTTTGTACGACGATATTTCAACAATTTTTGGCGACGACAAAATTTCGTTCTTTCTGCCGCACTCGATTCCGCGGTTGCACTAACGCTTGTGGTTGGATTTTTCGTTTTTGTTGAGACTGGGTTAACGGGCAAAATTACTTGGTGGCCGTCCACAGTTTTCAAACAAGGGTGCGACTGGTACGGATGCCCTTTGTGGAAAGTCAAGGATGGCGAGCATTTTGGGCCACAGAATTTTTGAATTCGTTGTATATATGGGATAGAATGCAGAATTAAATGTATAATTTGATATGTATTATTATAGTTGTGGCTGCGGTCATAGTGTTCCCTTTTGGTATTGCTTTGGGTTTTGTTAAATGGCTTTTTTTGTGGAGGAGGAGGGGGGTTTTTTTTTCGTGTATAATCTATTTCCTTATTCTTCCATTTGGAGCCGCGTGCCATTTTAACCCTGACCCTTGTGATTAAATACACCGTATTTCCATTACGCACTTTGGCAACTAAACACTTTTTGGTACAATGGATAATATAAGCTGAAAACGTAGAACGGAAGGAATATATACTTTTGATTGGCTCCAAAGTAATGAATTCTCGCGGTTTGGGTAAATCAATTAAAACATGTTTTCAATCTTTTAAAAATCAGTAGGCAATAAGCATTCGTTGTAGTGCATATTGATACAGAATAAACCAAGATAGTATAAATTCACAATTGAGATAAATGGTACCTGAATTAAAACAACAACTAATTTTCGTATATTACGCGTGCATCGTGCACGCTTACAGATCATTTTACCCCACATTTAGTATCCTTAAGCGGGCTATAAGCGGACAGCAGCGCGAAACTTGTCCGGGGAAAGCGGATCTCGTGTAGATTTGCATAGACTAAAGCAACGGGTTTAGTGTGTCCCGCGTTGCGCGCAATGTGGTTCACTTTGATAAATATATAAATCAAATAAATTGATGGATGGGCGCGTAGATTATAAAAAGCTACTCGTGAGGACTGCAATCACTGTTCAACAATACTATTGTCTTTTGCATCGCGTCAGCATTTATTCTTCATAATCTTTCACGGCGAAGACAATACAATCTACGGAGACACCAACGGCTTTTGATCACAGAGTTGAGTCTATCATCAATCAAAACAAACTGAAAGCTTTGAGCATCACACTAATCTCGACTCTTAACCCTAATCGACAGCGCAACAAAGGGCCTGAAATAGGTAGCGCTAAACTAGTAAGCACCGGACGTTAAATTAGCTGCGCTAAACAAGTAACAGCGACTGGTAATCATCTGTATGATAACGAACACTAACAAGTAGCTCAGTGTGGTAACTGAATTTATACCAAACACAGATATACCGAACACAGATATAGCGAACACAGATATAGCGAACACAATATATACCAAACACAAGATACAGTGAACGCAGACAACACACTATAGCGAACACAGATATACCGAACGCAGATATCACACTATACCAAACACAGATATACCGAACACAGATAACACACTATACCGAACACTAGTCTAGAACGAGTAATATTATGTCTAGCGCAAAGCCGTTACACTCACCAGCCAAACGACCAAGCTACGCGTCAACTCCATCGATTGCGGACTCGACCGCAGCAGTAGCGGACCCTGCAACAGAGAAACCAGAGTCAGACGTGGCTCATTTGGAGAATGTCTCTTCTCACGAAACTGACTCTGAGATTTTAGCAGCACAGGCGGCTGTTGAGCAGCGGCAGTCGCCGTGGACACGAAGCTTGCTGCGGCTGTACGTAATAATTGGCGTACTGTACTTTTGCGCCTGTTCGAACGGGTACGATGGATCTGTGTTTGGCAGCGTCAATGCAATGCCACAGTACGTTGACTATTTCAATGTCAGTTCTACCAGTTCCAAGGCCGGTTTCATTATGGCCGTCTACAATATTGGACAGTACGCGTCCATCTTTATGGCCCCCATTGTATCAAATATGTGGGGCCGCCGCTGGTGCATTGCCGCTGGCTGTACTGTTATTATTGTGGGCACTTGCATTCAAGCTACTGCTCGCGGAATCGCTCAGTTAGCTGTAGGGAGAGCTCTGCTCGGGTTCGGTGTCTCCTTTATCAATAACGGAGGAATAACACTCGTTTGCGAACTGGCACATCCACAGTTTCGAGGGTTTCAAACAGGTCTGTACAATTGCTGCTGGTGGATTGGGTCTATTATTGCCTCTTGGGTGGCAGTTGGTGCTTCTTACAGGGAATCAAGTATTGCCTTTCGTATCCCTATTTGGTGCCAGCTTATTACTCCCAGTATTGTCTTGGCTTTCGTGTTTTTCTTTCCAGACTCTCCTCGCTGGCACGTTGCTCATGGCCGGTACGATGAAGCTCAACGTATATTGGCGCGCTATCACGGAGAGGGCGACTGGAATCACCCAGTTGTGCGTCTGGAAATGTCGGAAATGAGACGCGTAATTGACCCGGAAAAGTCGCGTTTGCACTGGTACGACTACCGAGAGCTTTGGAGTACGAAGGCTGCTCGACGTCGACTGCTTTGTGTTATTGGGATGGGCTTTTGCGGCCAGTATTTAACACCGGCTACTTATTATCTGCCAATCATGTTTCGTATTGCCGGCATTACCAATCCCCATACTGCCCTGATTCTCTCTGGCGTCAAACCCGTTTTTAATTGGGCTGCTGCTGTTGCAGGCGCCCGGCTTACCGATATTATTGGCCGTCGAAAGCAGTTAATGGGCTCTGCTTGTGCTGTCGGGTTTGGATTTGCTATGATTTTAATGACGAATAAACTAGCTCTGGACAGACAAGATGGTGCTGCTGGATACGCTTCCATTGCCCTTATTTATATCGTTTCACTCACAGTCAGTTTTGGATGGACTCCGTACCAGAGTATGTACATTGCCGAAGTCTTGACTACGGAGACACGGGCCCAGGGAACTGCTGTAGGCGCTCTGGCAAGTGCAATGGCCTCCACGCTGATCTCGTACACGTCTAGCCCCGCGTTTGGCGATATTGGATACTATTATTATATTGTGTTTAGTACGTGGGAAATTAAATAACGAATATAAATACAATTTTATTTATATTCTGTTTATACATTCTATTTATTTACATGTTCATTTTATGAACTCTTTTTATTCATTTCGTATCTATCAATCTGCTAACAATTAGTCATCTTCAATTTTGGAACGGCCGTTTTTGTTTACTTTTACTGGCCCGAGACACGAAGGCTGACTTTGGAAGAATTGACTGTTGTATTTGAGGCTGAAAACCCAGTGGAAATGTCGATTCAAAGCCAGTCGAAACGCAAGGAGATTGTACAGTCGTTGGTATCGGAAACTGGTACGCATGGAGTCGGCGACGCGCAAATTGATCCTTTGGCCCGTGTAAATTCAAAGCCAAAAGAAGCGCATGTGCATGTCTCCGTTTAAAACGGGATTTTCCAGGTTTAAAAGGTCTATCTGTACCTTGCAAATTTTTGTTTATATTGTTGTATTGTTGTATTTAAACTTCTGCATTCAAATTGACTTTTAGTCAGAGGAGGTAGAAATTTGTATTATTTTGGAATTTTAATAGCCATGAGCCGGCTTGATACTACTTGAAACAATCCAAAGTTGGGAAAAACTATTACAATATCAATAGTATTTACTTGCATAGGTCATAAATTTAACGATTTTGCTAGAATGGCAATGTGTACAATACCTTAAAGCTGAAGGCAGTATGCTGTAGAGCAGTTAATATCTGGGCAAGTAAGATATTTGAGACACGGAACTTAATTCTGGCTGGAAACACAATGAGGCTTGTGCTTGACCAATCTCTTTGCGATTACTCGATAGAGAAAAGCATGAACCTTTTTAGATGATATTCAATGATATTCAATGATATTCAAAGAGGAGGACCATTACAATAAAGTAGAGTATGCATTTATGATTTTAAGCCCTTTAGATATAATATGGCTGCACTGAGATTATTTTCTATTCCTATAGATTGCAACTTTTGAGAAAGCTAATACATTAGGCTCTGAAAACCTTCAAGAAAAATACATAAGCATTTGGTCCACTTTTGCGGCACGAGTATTTGTAACATTCATTCATTCACAATAAAAACAATCCAAGCACGAGTTTATCCATGATGTATATATAAGCAAAGTCAGACGTTGTTCAACCGAGTCTTGGCAAATTGCTCTGGAAGTTCTGGCGCATCGACAAACAAATCCTGTGACTCTGCTCGAGACATCGACTGCCTTGTTGAACTGCTTGTCTGAGCACTGCTACTGGAATTGGGTTTGACGCTGTTTGACGCGGAGACAGGTACAAAATCTTCTACTTGCTGTAGCATTTCTTTTGGTGATTTTGACGTGTCAAAATCAAGTTTGAACACGTACTCTTCGCCTCCCAAATGCTTGAAAAAGCGTGGACTCCAAGGCTCATGCTGCTGCTCCCGCTGCCTCCGCTCATCCCGCTCATTATCCTCAATACGGCCCTTCGTTGTAGTGGCAGTTTCCTGGTCGTGACGACGTACAGCCTCACATGTATCGTGCCAAAGGTTTTGGCTCTCTTTAGCCTCTTGCTCCTCTCGAGGCCTTACCAACCCAAACGTTGGCTTGGCAGCAGCAGCATCAAAGATCACTTCTTTTTTACCAGTTTTAAGGGATTTTATAGACATCGTTTCGTCCCATTTTCCGGTAATTTCGTACAGCGGCTCATTATCCTTCTTTACAGTCCCGGCGATAGCGTTATACGTTCCGGAAATAAAGCCTTTAGTCTTGAATTCAATGTCCGCCACCATATGCGTCTTGTTACACCGGACATAAGAATGATCGCCCAATTCAAACTTCATTCTGCCAAAGAGAATGCCACGTGCGTACATATTGGGCTGAGTGAGCTCGTAAACTTCACCGGGGTGGTTGAGAAAGGATAGCAGTGCTTTGCCCTCCATTATGGTACCGGCACTGTTGCCGAGAAATCGGGACCGGGGCTTAAGAACGCCGTCAATTCGGATATTTAGCTCGGGAGCAAAATAAAAATAAGCAGAAATAGGCGGATGATGTGAGACCTGCTCGGCAATATACAGCGCCTGCGCGTTTCCGTGGTCGGGGAATACCCACTTGCAGCGAAAGTTTTCACCAAGTACAGGATTCAGAGGCTTCTTAACTCCCTTGATTAATTAGAATCGAGCCGATGATTGGTATTCAGAGACAAGAGATGTAGACGTAGATTTGAAATAACGACATCAGAATTATCAGAAATTTAAAAAAAAAAATAGATATTTAAAGGAATAGATATTTAAATATTTAAAGGAATTAAAAAGAATAATCTAGATTGCAAAAAGCGATAGACTAGTCGCCAATCACAAATGCCAAAGAAACTCACGAGCAGTGCTCAAAGAGAAACTTGTATATATTACAAAACCAACTTACGGGAGGCTTAATGTGCCAGCCTGACAGGTAGTACCGGCACACTTGCACAAATCGGTCCACAGGATCTTGTACTGTGGGTATCTCTATTAAAAGCTCCGGGTGGCTCATAAAACTGGGAACGCGTTAGCACCCGGGACTTGAGCAAAAAACCTTACTTTGTAATCCGTTCAAGCATAGATCGCGGTTCAAGCACAAAAGTGGGAAGGGTCACTCTCGACAGATCCATGCCAGGCCTAAAAATTAGGGTTTAGTCTCGTCAATTGCACGTCGTCAAAGTTCATACCGGAGCTGCTTGATAATTCCAAGAAGTATATTCTGCAAGACACGTTAATACAATCCTGGGCAAGAAGCACGTCAAGAGCTATTTCTGCACTTACTTTGCCCTCATCGGGAAGCTCTTCATCGTTACTGCCGGCCGACATTGTGTGAAGGAGGACGCAAGCCGCGTTTCGTCGTATTATATCATACAGTCGTCTGGATTTATGTACTTGTTTGTGTATGAGGCACAACCTTTTATTAATTTAATTATACATTTTGGGCGGGACATTTTTATTACAATAATACTGCACGGGCAGAATCTGGCAGACTTGTTTTGTATTGCATACGTATCACGTCCATATACATAATATATTCACGGCGCAGACCGAGAAAACCTTTGTATATTAGACAATGCCGTAAGCATAGGACGGGCAGAGCACGTGTGCCTCCACCAAACTGTCTGGTAGATTGGCGCTGGCGTAAAAGCTTGAATATAAATCGCAATTACAAAAAACAATTACAAAAAACAATTACAAGGAACAATTACAAAAAAACAATTACAAGGAACTGATTAGAAGACATTAGTGCGTAAATACAACTAACTAATCATGGAACAAGGCACATACACAATGCAAAAACCAACAAAACAAACAGAATCTAATCCGAACGGCAATTAAGCGAGTATAATAGCAATGGTATAGTGAGCAGTGTAGTTGGCAACACGCAAACCCAGCGGCGACAATGAGACGCGATAAAGAAAAGTTCCACTGGCAATACTATACTCAGCCGATATATAAAGGCCGAATTGCTTATTAGCCTCTCAAAGTAACCTACTCGTGTGCCATATACGATATGGGGGTGACGGAAATAAATATTTCGGAAGCACCGAAAAAGTCTGCCGAGCAAGTCGCCGATCGTCATGCACGCGTTGGAACGTTTGTGTCTCTGGCGCGTTTCGAATAATACATGGACATATTTAATTGGCACATTGTGCTTAGACTGTTTGTGCATACGAGACAATAGTATTTAAACATGTTTTAGATTTTAGCAGAGGCACCTTTGTGTTTGGCTGCCTCTTTTAGCCTTTGCTATTTCTAATGCAGGAGGGGTGTACGTGCAATTGCTTAATAAAGTGAGAGCGATATACGTTGGATAAGGATTGATATTGTAATAGAATAGTATGCCAGACAAACAGGACTATAAACAATAAACACAAGATGAGCAAACAAAAATAACAAACGAAAAACGTACAAAAAAAGTACAAAAAATGCAAAAAACAAAAAATGTAGAAAACAAAAAATGTAAAAAACAAAAAATGTACAACTCAAAACCTGTAAAAACAAAAACCTGTAAACAACAAAAGAATACACAAATGATGTAATACACAAAGGTTATTATAAAACAATATAATAACAAATAATATAATAAAGGAAAAAAATCCAGTGCGTTATACACAGACATGGCAAAACGCGAGATAAAAGCACATCACACGTGCACTAGCGTTACTTAGTCACCCGTGCTAGCTGATGCACCTCCTTCCCTTTTGGTCGAAACAGCCTCATGTAAGTATCTCTTGCGATTAGCGAGGCAAACGAGCAAAAGCAAAGTGCTGGCAAAATCTCGTCACGCGCACAAACGAGGCCGGTCGAAATTGTGATTGGAGATTAGTGAGCGGATTTTGATTCGAGCGGTTCCATTATCGAAGACTCGTTCTTTGTCTCTGAGCAGAAAGGATGGCTTTTGGTCGCAAGAAGCATGAGGAAGAGGCAGCAGAGACAGAAGAAGCGGCTACCGCTGCACATCAAGAGGAAGACTCTCTAGTCAAAGAAGCCGAGGCTGCGGGTGTGGAAGCGTACGAATTTAATCCAGATGCATCGCCCGAAGAAAAGGCGGCTGCTGCGAAAAAGGTATGCTGACTGATCTGTCTGGGTTTGCCTGCCGACCGGGGGAAGAGAACTCTATGGTAGCAATTGAAAACCAGTCAAAAGAAAGAAAAGAAAATAAGAATAGGGAATGAATTGCAAAAGGGACAAACCGATAAATGGACAAGAATTAAATGGGCACAAATTAAAGAACGAGAATAAAAGGACAAGAATTAAAAGGGCAATGGCTGAAGGAACAAGAGACTCTGTAAAAGACAATAAAAATCTGGGAATGAAGAGCAGCTCATAATTTAAGAAATGCTTTAAACGGATGCTAACATTGTACAGCTTATGCCGAAAGGCATGAAGGTTCATCGCCGGAAAGAACCGACAAACCAATCGCTGGTTACTGATGTGGATGCACCGCCAATTGACCCGCCTGATCTGCCTAAACCATCGGGCCCCGTCTTTGAAGCATCCAAAACAGCGGACAAATCAGCAATGCCCTTGGCTCATCGAGGCGCAGAGACCCACAAGGCAGGCTGGGAGCAGGTCAATGGTGGTAACTATGCGGACTATGCAAAGTTTGTAGTTGAAGATGGCGACAAAGGCCTTTCCCCCGGAGCCGCTCATGAGTCTCCGCCCAGTTTCGTGGAGACGAAACTGAAGCCCAATATGTACGGAGAGTGGTGGCACAACTCGGCTGTTATTTTTGTTGCAACGTTCTTTTCCTGGGTCTGGGGCCGCCTCCATGGAGGTCTGTTTGGCCTGGCCTTTGTCGGCCTTGTTTGTGCTACTTATTACAGGCTTAGTGTCAGACGTATGCGTCGTAATCTACGAGATGATATAAACAGGCTTAGTGTAAGACGCAAGCTGGAGTCTGACTTGGAAACGACCGAGTGGATCAATAACTTTGTGGAAAAGTTTTGGATCCTGTATGAGCCTGTGCTGTCTGCTCTTGTTGTGGCCAATGTGGATCAAGTTCTGGCAGAGAACACGCCGGCCTTTCTCGACAGCCTTCGACTGTCCACTTTTACATTGGGCACAAAGCCTCCACGAATTGATAGTGTCAAGACCTACCCTCGGTCGGACCAGGACGTAGTGCTGATGGACTGGCGCTTTTCTTTTACGCCCAACGATACTGCCGATATGACACAGAAACAATTGCGAAACAAGGTTAACCCTAAAGTTGTTTTGCAAATTCGTGTGGGCAAGGGTATCGCCTCTGCTGGACTCCCCATACTGGTCTCCGATTTTGCCTTTTCCGGGCTCATGCGGGTCAAAATCAAGCTGATGGCTCGAGCTCCTCACATCCAGATTGTAGACGTGTGCTTTTTGGAAAAGCCCAATTTCGATTATGTGCTAAAGCCCTTGGGCGGTGAAAAGCTCGGGTTCGATGTGGCAAATTTGCCTGGACTCTCCCAGTTTATTCAAGAGCAAGTGCACTCTAATTTGGGTCCAATGCTGTACGCTCCCAATGTCTTTACCATCAACGTTGAACAAATCCTTGCTGGCGAAGCCCTGGACGCTGCTCTGGGAGTAATCCAGGTAACCGTTTACAATGCCCGTGACCTTCGGTCTGCCGATGTTATCTCCGGAGATCCTGATCCTTATGTCCGTCTGAGCTACAATGGGGGTCCTGAGCTGGCGCGTACGGACATCAAGAAGAGCACACGGTCGCCCAACTGGGCAGAGACAAAGTACCTTTTGTGCAATAAACTGTCGGACCAATTACTGCTAGAAGTCTTTGATTTCAATGACGTTCGAGCGGACAAGCTGCTTGGGGGAGTCGCCTTTGACTGCGACCAGCTTTCGCCCGATGACGAGGCCAAATACGAAGGAATGACCTCTGATATCTTGCAAGGAGGCAAGCCCAAAGGCCAGTTGCACTACGATCTAATGTGGTACCCTGCACAAAAGCCACGGGTCCTTGACGATGGCAGCCTGGAAGATCCGGCTCCGGACGCTGAAACGGGGATTGCACGGATCACTATTGGCAGTGCAGAGAATTTGGAGCACGCGATTGCCACAACGATCAGCCCTGTCGCTGTTTTGCTCCTCAATGGCCGAGAAGTGCATACGACAAAGGTAATGAAAAAGACAAATAATCCAGTGTGGAATGATTCCTTTGAGTTTCTCGTGGCCACCCGGTCGGACTGCCGTGTGGGTCTACGGATCAAGGACACTGCTGGCAAAGGCGGAGACAAGAACAAAGTGGTGGGCACTTGGCAGATGATGATTAATGACCTGAAAGACTCTAATGAGAATGGCAACAATACCTTTGACCTGAGCCACTGCCGCTCTGGGGCCAAAGTGCATGTAGATCTGCGCTGGCGGCCGCTGTCTATCTCTGGCGGACTGCAAGGCAAAGGTGGCTACTCGATGCCGTTGGGCGTAGCAAGGATCCATTTCCATAGTGCTGCTGATCTGCGAAGTGCCGATTTTCTTGGTGGCAAATCAGACCCCTTTGTTCGGGTCACGAGTCCCTCGCTTGTCCACAATCTGCAGACAGTTCCGATACGCAATACGACAGCTCCACAGTGGGACGAAGTGCTCTACGTACCCGTCCGCCGGGCCGGAGAGAAGTTTATGTTTGAAGTCTTGGATTTTGACACGGGCAGCAATAAGCGGTCCTCCTCCTCTTCGTTAGGGTTTACAGAGTTCCGGATGGGAGCGCTTATGCGTAAAGGCGAAGGCGACAAGTGGGAGGCTAATACGGAGGATAAAGTACAGACTCGGCCGCTGCTTACGAAAAAGAACCGGCGTCCTGCAGGCAGTATTACATTTACTGTACAGTTTTTCCCTTCGCTTAATATAGCGGATCCCTTTGAGGCAGAGAAGAAGGAGAAGGAGCAGGAGCAGGAGCAAGAACAAAAGACTCTGGGCAAAGAGCAGCCGGCATTTGATGCCGGAGCTGGCAGCCGAGCAAAGCTGGAAGTGCCGGCAGAAAAAATGGTAAAATCCTCAGCTGATGCTGTAGCAGAAGCGCAAGAGGATCTGGACACAGGCGGCTCCGGGAACGAAGGCGACGAGGCAGCAAACGAATCGAAAAAAGTACGTCTTTCTCCGGAAGAACTGCTGTCGTACAACTCTGGCTTTGTTGTCTTTAACATTATAGACGGCGATCTGAGTCAGAAGAATGTATCAGTCAGCGTTATGTTTGACGATGCAGCCTATCCTTCGTATACGACTGCTCGAGCGTCTAAAGCTCGAGCGCGATGGAACGAAGTAGGTGAAGGGTTTGTAAGGGATTTAGAGAATTCGCAGACGGTAGTTTACCTCGTCAACAAGTCAGGCGACGGCGAAGTGCCTTTGGCTCAGATTGCTATAAAAACGAGTGACGTTTTACGGGAAACACTAAACAATCCGTCAGTGTTTACACTGACTTCGGCAGAGGGCAGTTCGAGTCGGGTACGGCTCAGTTTCAAGTACGTCCCAACGCCAGTGCAATTGAGTGCGGGAGAGGCGTTTACAAACCAGGGGCTTTGCAAAATAGACCTGATAGAAGGGAGGGACCTTTTAGCGGCAGACTCCTCGGGCAAGTCGGACCCGTATGTCGTAATGCACATGAACGGAGTCAGGTTCTTCAAGAGCAAAACCGTTAAAAAGACGCTGAACCCCAAGTTTGGCGAGCAGACTCTGGTGGATGTTCCCTCCCGGACAGCCTCGGATTTCAGGCTGAACGTGTTTGACTGGGATATGGCCAACAAGGCCGATAAAATCGGTGTTGGCCACGTTGAGATGACACAGCTGCAGCCGTCAGAGCCTTCCACAGTGCACGTAAAGCTCGATCCTCAGGGCTATATAGTTTTGCGGCTCACTTTTACTCCACAGTGGGTCACCCGTGCCAAACTGGCTGGAGCCTCGTCCGTTATGGGCGACGTTCTCGGCCTCGCTCAGGGCCTTGGAGGGATCCCGCTCAAGGGAGTCGGCCTGGTAGGCGGAGCTGCTCTTACTGGAGCCGGAGCTGCTGGCAAATTTGCCGGCAAGGGAGTCGGCACAGTTGGTAAAGGAGTAGGCAATGTTGGCAAAGGAGTGGGCAAGGGAGTCGGGTCAGGTGCCGGCCGGATCCTCGGCTTCCGTCGCCGGCACAAGGCCGGGTCGATTGCCAGTGGAGGCGTCCATGACGAAGAGGCAGAGGCAGTAGCTGAAGAAGAGGAGGAGGAGGAGGATGCTTTGGACGGTACTAACGGTACTAACGGTACTAACGGCAACAGGGAATTGTCAAAAGAGCCGTCGATCCGTAACTCTAATACTAATTCTATGCGCCCGTCTATTTCCAGCAATCGTCCAGCCGGTTTTGCTAATGGAGCCGATGCTAATGGCGGCAACAATGGCGGCAATGGCAATGGCAGTGACCGACCCGTACACGCTCATACTGGCAATGTCGAGGAGGAAAAAGCGGCTTTAGCCGGTGGCACTACTGCCGTTATCCACGGGCCCGCTGGAGCAGCGGCCATGGGCTTGCCCGCGTCGGCAAGTAATGCTGCGCCTGAGAATGGTGTGTATGAAGTCGATATCCTGTCGGGCAAGGGCTTCACCGACAAGAAAGTTTACGTAGCCGTGCGGACAAGTAAGCGTACGGTGTACCATACAAAAGCGACACGCGGCCCGCAGCCCGAGTTTGAGGACCATTTTTCCACCAGAATTGTGTCCACCGAGCAGCTCACGTTCCTGGCCCGGGAGAAGGCCACGTTTGGCCACGACCACGATATCGGCCAGGGCGCTTTTTTGGTTTCAGATCATCCTGCTGGCGAGTTTGAGCTCGAACTCGGTGATTCTGGGTGTAAATTGAGGCTGCGCGCTCGGTTTCAGCCAGTGAAAAATAGCGATACCGCTTCCGTCTCGTCCAGACGTATCTCGCGGTCCGGCTCCCGCGTGACGTCGTCGTGATTCCGATTGATTGATTGATTGATTGATTGTGCGTGTAGTGTGTAGTAATAAACTCGTTCACAATGTCGTTGATAGTTCTAGGGTTAGGATTAGTTAGGGTTAGTTAGGGCTATAGTCTTGTCAATATCTATTATCAGGGTTAGTTAGGGTTAAAGCTATTAGGGTTAGTAATCAGTGGTATTATTAATTAGTATTTTTGTTTATAATAAATAAACGGCTCTCGAGCCGACTCGTGTTCACTTGGCCTCTCAACGTTTGTCCGGCCAGTCTACACTAGTCGTCGCCGCTAGTCAGTGACTGGTCGAGCTTTAGTATGGACAGATCAATGCCGCCGCTGCAAGATGGAATCGCTCATCGGTTTATCCCACATTGTATCGCGGAGCAGCAGCTCAGTATCCTTCAGCACGTGCGACGCGCGCGTCCACCCGTAGATGACGCGGCTATGCGACGCGTACTCGACCGCGATGACGCGGTGGAGTTCTCTCACAAATTGCCTTCAGCGCCACTGACAAGTCCGACAGGCGTAACACTATTGCATCGCGCGTGTACACACAACGCACTCGGCTGTGCCCGTGTGCTTTTGGACCAAACGCCGTCGCTTTTGTCGCAACAGACAATTGATGGAGAGGTAAGAAATAAAGAGGATTAAAAGAAAGAGGAACAAACGATAAAGAGGAACAAACGATAAAGAGGATTAAGGGTGGAATTGATTGTGGCTCTATGGAAAAGAAAATAAAAAAAGAAAATAAAAAAAGAAAATAAAAAAAGAAAATAAAAAAAGAAAAGAAATAAACATGAATAAACAGACGAGTTTTGAATAGAAAACAAGTTGTTAATCGTGCAGACGCCCGCTCACTGTGCGAGTGCAGCTGGAGCACTCGAGTGCTTGGCTTTATTACATGACCGGGGAGATTCTTGTGCGGAAAAAGATCGGTTTGGCTGGACTCCGTTGCATGCTGCCTGCAGCAATGGATTCACGGCTGCCGTAAAATACCTGTTAGCGATCGGTGTGGACGCGAATGCCCAATCAGACACGGGTGTGACTCCTCTGAGTAAGGATATTTCACTTATCTATTCGATGTTTAAAACAAAATTATCACCCAAAATAAAATAACAAAATAAGATGAAGAAATATTTAAAAAAAAAAAAATAAGAACAATATTGACAACCATATAAAATTGAATAATATTGACTAAGGAAATCTAATATCTAGTGAGCGCAATTTCGAGAGAACACTATGCATTGGTGCAGCTACTGCTAAATTCTCAGCAGGTAAATGCTGCATTTGTGAGCAAGTATGGGGTTACTGCGTATGACCTAGCTTGTAGTATCCCCAATTTATATCTGGCCTCGCGTGTCTGTGATGCAGAAAGACCGCCCGCCCACCACCGATCTCGGCCCTACTTTGTATTTGAGTCAGCCCGGCTTAACCCTAAGACTCAGCTGCCTGATGCAAGACAGTTAAAAGCTGGTGATCCGCCTCATTTTGCTCAGAGCGAAGAACCAACGAGGCCGGTCAGGCTACAGAGCGTCCGTATCCCGCTACCTTCATCCCACCATTGCTGGGCAACCGAGTGGACAGTCGACAATTCTGGACCTGGAGTGGCGCAAGATGGATGGTACTATGCGAGTGAAATCACATTTGGACAAAGCGTTAGGTGGCACGCTCACAAACCATCGGCTGAGCATGCAAATATAACCCGTGACTCTTGGCTCTGCCGACGTATATGGACTCGGGTTATGGTGGACATGGCTCCAGACGCAAGTAGCGAAGCTCGTACAGGTAGGCAAGAAACATGACCTTTTCTTGTTTTGTTTATATTTATATTTATATTTATATTTATATTTATATTTATATTTATATTTATATTTATATTTATATTTATATTTATATTCTAGAATTTTATGATATTTTATTTCGTTATACTTTATTCATCTCGTGAACTATATTGACTTTGACGGCACATTGCCTGCTTAGTCGTGTGTTGATGACATTTCTCATTGCCTAGTCTGTGCCTACTCCGGTTGGCGGGATGACCACGGCGATGATTCTGGCTATGAATCAGAGAGCGCTGACTCTGATTCGGAGCAAGTCGGCCTTGAACGGGACAGTGTTCAGCTTTTACCTATATCAGATTCAATTGCACGGACTTTTGAGCCAGTATTCGCTTCCGTGTCTCCTGCATCTTTTACCCGTTTTGCTTTAGGAAAGTGTTCCGATGTGATTATCGACAATAATAAAGACGATAATAACAACAATGATGACGATAGTAACAATAATGATGATAACAACAATGATGATAACAACAATGATGACAACAACAATGATGATAACGGCACTGTCAACAATAGCGTCAACGACAATACTGACGCTAATACTAATAACGACAATAATGCAAGGCAGACAGACGGCCGTGAGCAGGACGGATCGTCTGGAAATCGGCCTTCTCGGTGGCAGCCGGACGGAGAAGCCGGCAAGTGCCCAATCTGTGGCCGTGAGTTTACCATATTTGCACGCAGACACCACTGTCGGCTCTGTGGCCGAGTTGTTTGTGGAGCCTGTTCTCGGGAAAAGTACCCTTTGCATTCTAGCGAGATTCTCTTGGCTCCCTGGGAGCAGTCGCCCTCAGAGTTTCTGGATTTAAGCACTAATGAACTCGTTCGAGTACGCGTTTGTGATGCCTGTTTCTCTCAAAAGTGTCAGGAAGCAGCTGTAAGCAATCTGCCCTCTCGCTCGCAGACTGGCGATTCTGCCGTGACTGCTCAACCGGCTCGAATTGCCACGAGAAGTGTGACCTCTGCTAATAATTCTCGGCTTACTGTCGGCGAGGGAGAGGATTCAATGACAGAGTGTCCTGTATGTGGCATTACTTTCGCACGGTTTGCCGTGCAGGCAGATGCAGAGGCACACGTGCGTGCCTGTTTAGAGGGATTAGCTCATTCGCCCACTCGTGCTTCAAAGCGGTATATTGGTAAGAACGGAAGAAACAAAAAATGAAGAGAAAATGAAGAGAAAATGAAAAGAAAATGAAAAGAAACTGAAATGAAATCGATATTAAAAATAAGAAAAAAATCAAGAAAAAAGATGAAAGTCAAAGAAAAATAAGGGATTAAAAGAAGGGTTTAATGCAATAATACTTGTAATGAAAAGTAGAAATAAACAATTGCCTATCTACAAGGAGACAAGCAGGCCGGATGAAAAACAAAAGGAAAAAAAAAAAAAGACATTAGTGGCTCGACTAATATTTAGTGTATCGTTTAATGACGGACTCGGGTCTGGTCGGGTTAGAATGCTCAATTTGCTTCAACGAGTTTGAGCCCGATGATCTTATGGCGCGAATGACGTGTTTGTGTAATTTTCATCGTGACTGTATCCGCGAATGGCTCGCATCGGGCGGCCGCGGGTGCCCGCTGCATACTTCTCGAGTCGCTTAGCAGCAGCAGCTCTTTCCTTTTTAACTGGTGTTTTATTGCGTTGAATGGCTTTTATGAGGCAGTAGATTAGTCCATATTTATTTTTGTGGCGGCAGCGTTCTGGTGTTTATATGGCTAATACATTATTGATAAATTAATGAACATTTTATATTTTTAATTGCTTCCTACTCCTTTGCCCGTTTGTTGCATCGTTTGCTATTAGCACATGTCGTTGGATTGTCTGGAACAGTACCAATTATAGCCCAACGTTTCCCATCTAATTCTGTTGCGTTTAGTCTACACGTCCAAAATATCATAATCGTAACAATCCGTCTCTTTCCTTTAATCGCCTATATCTTGTACCCTTTACCTCTGTTCCTCTAGTTTGGCTCTCAAATTCGTCAGTCTTTCTCCATACGCTCAGTTTTATTTGTACAGCGACAAAAAGTTTAGGTACATATTTGTCAGGTCTGTTTCTGTATCAGCATTAGCAGAAAGAGCATTAGCCAAAGCGTCTGCGGATACGAGGGAGGAGGCAGCTCCGCCTGAACCTGATTCAGGCTGGTCTTCTTGAACACTGCCACCCGTTTCCGGCTCAACACGTAAGAGCGAGTGCTCTTGTTCATCTTGGCCAATCTTTTCTACCGTCTTTAACTCGGGAATAAAAGGCACCAGCGACTCTTCCTTGCGTAACAGCACTGAATCCCTCCCACTCGACGGCTCTGCTGCCTTGTAGTAGAGGCTGATATCTCCGTGGAGATAAAACACTGCAAATGCAGTTTTACTTATTCCCGGCAGAGAGCAGGCGACAATGCCTGCAATCGATCGGGAATTGCCGGCATGGAAAAGGGCAACAGGCGAGGCCGGATCGTAGACAGTAAAGTAATTCTCCTTTTTGCTGTTGCAGCCAACAGCGACACAGGTTCCAGCCGCGTCTACAGCGAGAGTCCAGGCTCCGAGGGAAGCTGAAGTAGAAGGCATATCCACAATCCATCGAGGAGACATGGCGCAAATGTCCCAGGAAACGATAGATCGCTCAGTGACCATCATGAGACTCGTCTCGCTGCCACAGAGGGCCAAGCGTCGGATACGCGTTGTGACTGCACCAGCAATAAACTGCACTAGTGAGCAGGTCGTATAGTCAACAAAGCAAATGTCACAGTCTACACTAAAACAGAGCAGTGAATAGTCTGCACTAAAGGCGAGAGCTGCTCGAACAGTACTATGCCGAGCTCGACGTGGGTGACGAATCACACGGACGGCTCTGTACCCGCCTCCATTCCGTGGACCTCCCTTTTCAGATTCGATATTGGTCCTTTCTTTATCAGATCCGATCTTTTCTTTATCAGATCCGATCTTTTCTTTATCAGATCCGATCCTTTCTTTATCAGATCCGATTTTTTTAGCAGACCTGAATCTGTCTCTTGCCGGCAGCCAAACACGGAGACAGCCACTGCTGGCAACACTAACAAAACCATCGCCGTCGTCGCTCTCGAGCCCCAAGACACGGCAGTCACGACCGTGTGGGTGATCCACTCGGGTCAGCAACTGCCATTGCTGCCCAGAATCAAGCACCCAAAACTTCAAGTGTGATTCTACTGAAGAGCTATTGCTGCTGTTGCTGCTTTCTTGATCTCTCCATTCGTCATACGTGGCCATACGCGTACCCGCAGTGTTTACGGCTATTAATTTTACATCTGGTTCACGTACAGGGACGTTATTACGACCCGCAAATTCAGTGTGCAGGGCCCTTGAAGTCTGCAACCGGCCAACCTGCCGTTCCTGAAGCAAATCGTACATTTGCACAGCCGAACCAGAACCGGAACCGGAACCGGAGCCGCCGAGCAGAAACGTGCAGTTTTCATAGCAGCAAACAGGGGTACCATACTTTACCGGGTGGCATCCACGAATTTCACACCTTAACCCTAAATCCACAGCGTCAACAAGCTTACACGAATTATCGGCCAGCAGTACAGCATAGCCGAGGTTGTCATTCTGCACTACAACGCGCAAGATGGGGGCTCCGAGTCGGGGAAGAAACTGCTTCATGTTTGTTTCCATTTGCCAGAGAACAAGAGTCCCCTCACTTCCACCGCTGAGCAAATAGGATCCATTAAGAGCAAATTGCAGAGTCGATATAGGCTGAGCGTGCCAGTGCAGAGTGCGCTCCAGCCTAATCTCATCTTCGCTTGATCCCTTTTCCGGGTTTCCATCCTCCGTATCGTTAATGCCCTTAACATGGCTCCTTTTTCTAAATGGATCAGAGTAGATGATGATCTTGCCTTCCTCGTCTCCGCAGGCCAACAGGTCTGCAGTAGCAGCAAAAGCAGTAACACTATGGCCGAGTTCGTGGACACGGAAAGTCCAGCCGCCTCTACTGCCACTGCTGCTGGAAGAAGACCGTCGAAGGGCAAGAAATCTTCGTGAGCCCTGTACAATAATCCTGTCATCCTGAACGACTTGCAGACCCACAATAGGGCCACGCATATAAGCCCGCTGCTTCAGTTCAAGTCGGTTACCCGCCAATTTGCCTTGCAGCAGTTCAAACGTGTTTGCAGTATTTGTATTTGTATTTGCATTAGAATTAGCAATTGTATTTGCACTTGCATTTGCATTAGAATTAGCTATTGCATTTGCATTTGTATTATTTGTAGTATTGTTGGATGCAACTGTATTATCGGCAGAGGCACTGTCGCCCACATTACCGGCCATACTGGCCCCGTTAACAGTGGGCTCTGCTGGCTTAGAAGCCTGCTGAGCCAAAACAGTGACAAGCCTTTCGCCTATATGCATACGTACAGGCTTGCAAGCTGCCGGTAGAGCAATTTCCTCGACTTGGCTCCCGTCTGTCCAATCATAGACGTGTATTCGGCCCGCCAGGCAGGCGACCCATACACGAAACGGATTCGTTCCGTCCAGCGCTGCACAAGCAATGTCTCCAGCACAAAAGATCTTTTGCAGGTGCGATCCTGTATCGGCAGCGTACACATTGATCACTGACCTCGTCGGAATCAGCACGTACCGGTTTTGCATGGCGAATATAGGTGAATGCTCAGTCAGAGGAGCCGCTGAGCTTTTCCGTAACTTCCAGTTTGCCGAAATGCCATTCGCTGAAACAGTCGCTAAATCAGGCGCAATAGACGTCAAAAGACGCGAATGCGATCGGGCCGATTTTGAAGTCGGATGCTGTTTGGGAGAATGCAGAGATTTGGGAGATTTGGGAGATTTAAAAGATTTTAATGGCGAATCTTTTGCCTTTCGATCTGGTGTGTCCCCGTTGACATTAGCAGACGCCGATCTGTACGGCGACACATTTTGCTCGCCGCTTTTCCGTCGCTGAGTGCGCGGCAGACGTGCGTTTCCATTGTGCCCGTTTGCCAACGACTCTTTATGCGTCGGCATTGCCAAACGACTTTCTGCTTTTTTTTTTTTTTTTGGCGAATATATTTGATAGGAACTATCTGGTAAAAGTACATATTACAAGGACTACTATTATTATTATTATTATTATTATTATTATTATTATGATTGTAATAATGTCAGGGTTAGTTAGGGTTAGTTAAATAGTCGCGGGCTCAAATTTTCGTTGTAAATAAACAGATCAAATCTTGAACCTTGCCAAAGCCGAACAGCGCTATGATTATTCCGGTGCGCTGTTTTTCTTGCGGTAAAGTCATCGGGGACAAGTGGGATGCGTACTTGGATCTGTTGCAGCAGGACGAGACGGAGGGCGATGCCTTGGATAAATTAGGACTGCGGCGGTACTGTTGTCGGCGAATGGTCTTGACCCATGTGGATCTTATTGAAAAACTATTGAGCTATAATCGTACGATCTCATTGATTTGCACAGTCGGCTAATAAAACAGCTCTTTCTAAACAGCGGGGTTATTGACGGGTCCGCTGGGTTAATCAGGCGCGAGAGATATGGATCTTTGGGCTGCCTTGTATTTTTTTTTTAATTAAAAATTAACGGAAAAGCAAAAGTTGAGGGGCGAATGTTTGCGCAACGTTTAGTAATGGAATTTTAAAGTATAAATGGAACAGATGGATGGATGGATTGATGGATGCCTTTACAACATTTTAAAACATTTCAAACCGTTCTACTGGCCTTGTATGCCTCTCTAGTACAGCCGTCGTCACAAACCAAAGAATTACTATGAATCTAGATAAGAGCAAATCTGGTGGGCCATTACTGGCTCTTGCCGTTGCTGCTGAGAATGCTTAAAAAATCAATCAAACAACCGCTCATCGAAAGGGTATCAAATGAATAATAAATCCAGTAATTTCCTTTGCTTGGTGATACTAGCGCCTTTAACCTAGACTGAAAAAGTTTCCATCCGTACAATCTGCCTCTAAAACTGGATCGTTGCCGTCGTAATAACATTTGCCATTGCCGGGGAGCCCGCCGAGAGCCTCGTCTTTGTCTCCACAGTTTTATTCCAACCCACATTCGCAGCCACAATTATTAGCCACTCTCGCAAAATCAAACACTCTCCACTACAGCCACGTCACAGCCTGCTCAGACATTATCCTATCCCCACGTCTTCCTAGATCGACGCAGGCTCAGACGCCGAAAGAGCAGAGCCATAGCACAGTCGCACAGCTAAACACGCTACACTCTTGCATCAAAGCCATAACAGCCGCAAGCAAAGCCTCATCCGCTCCCATACTAATCCCCAATATTCCTAGGAAAAACACAGATCAAAGTAGGGTCGCAGACGCAGCTATTGCTCGCAGCCCGTAACAGCAGTCGCTCCTACTCCCAAGCTCACAGCCGCCATTCATCGCCACTTTCAAAGCCTCCGGAACCAGCAACGTTTCGCGAAAACGTGCCAAAACTCAGAGCCTCAATCGCAGTAGAACGCAGCCGTTTTGCCCAGTTGTTAAAAGCAGTCAGATGAAGATTAAACATGATTAAAAGCGCAACTTTAAACGCAGCCATTTATGAAGAGTAAACCAAAGTCGCAAGTGCAGCCATAAAAGGGCCATAAAAGGGTCATAAAAGGGTCATAAAAGGGCTATAAAAGACCCACAAGGCCCACTGAAATAAAGGCCGTTGGTATAACCTCGACACAGCCAAACAACCCCCCAACAAACTCGTGCAATACCAGCCCGACAGGCCCGGCAAACTCTGTAGTTTGTTATCAAACAGCAAAAAACCAGCCTTTAAAAAAAGCCCAAATCACCAGACACTAGTCTAATCCATCCACCAACGGCCAAACCGTCGCCTCTTCTCAACCAAGCATCAGTGTATTACCGGATCATCATACACTTTTCAAACTCCTCCTTCCCAGCACGGCCACTAGCTCCTCCCTGAGCAGGCACATGCTTCTTCTCGCGGCCCCAGACTTTAAAAAACTTGAGATTCTCGTCAGCAGCGGCAGTCGCGAGTGTCTGCCCGTCCGGCGACAAGCACGAGTGCAGTACTCTGCTCTCGTGAGCCGGAATATCAATCTGCTTTTGAACTTTTGACCCATAAGACCAGACGCTAATCTGATTGTCCGGCCACCCGTGTGTGGAGACACACTCCCTGTGAGTCTGCGACCACCGCAGACTCGTTACTTGGCTGCCAGTATTGGCCGTTTGCACACGGGCCCCCGTGGTTGTATTCCACCAGTTTATAGTACGGTCGGCACTGCCTCCGCCGGTGCAGAGCAGGTTAACCTGCCAGGGGCACCAGCTGAGAGCCTTGACTGCGGCCGTATGATTTGTCTTTGTAAACTTTGGCACAGACGTGCGAGCGTCCCAAATGCAGACAATATTGTCGTTCCCACCAGAGGCTAATTGCGATCCGTCAGAGCGCCAATCTAAACCGCAAACTTCGGCTCTGTGCTCATTGAACTCTGAGACTTTATGCTCTCGCACTCGCACATCGTGGTTGTGAATTGCTCCATCACGGCTGCCAGAGGAGAGCATATGCTTGTCCCAAGACATTACGCCTACTCGGGCACTGTGGCCATGCATTGTCCGTAAACTAGACATCGTTTCCACGTCCCAAATCTGTACAGCGCCATCGCCAGTGCCGACAGAGAGGTAACTCCCATCCCTCGACCATCGCAGAGAGGAAACGTACGTGTCCTGACCCGTCTCCATCAACGAGGCAACAGAGCCAGAACTGGCGTTCCAAATGTACACTGCCTGGTCCAGGCCAATAGCGACTTGGTTGCCGATAGACCAGTCGAGCAGATTGAGGTAGTAGTCGTCCACCAGGCCGGGAGCGTCCAGTACTCGCTCTGGCGTAGTCGATATTTTACGTCTGTTTGCCGATACTTGTGCCGCTGGCTTGAGCGGCCGATTGTACTGGCTCTGCAGGGAAACGGGTCTGCGGGACTCTGGCGCAGTTGGTTTAAAGGACAGAATACGCGTGTTTATCGCCAAGCCACAGGCTTCCGCTACGGAACGCGTATAATCACGCTGTTCGTCTTCGCACGTGACTTTACGTGCAGTCGTGTCCATATGTGCCGTCACTGCCGCCCCGGAGCCGTCGGCGGATATAAACCGATCGGCCCGACTCTGCCTGTTTCGGCCCGATAGCTGTGGCTGTGGCTGTGGCTGAGGCTGAGGCTGTGGGTGCGACTGCCGTTTAGGCGACGACAATGGACCCGTACCCGTCAGCGTAAAATCAGAGTGCACAACGTCCAGACGGTACTGCACCGGCGAGCGCAGATGGATGCCTCCAGACTTGGCAAAGGCGGAAGGCCGTTTACGCTCAGAGAGCTGAAGCCGGCCAAAGCTCTGCGCCGCCGCTGCTCGAGGCGTGAGCGGCGAAGCCGGCCGTGAAGACGGCCGTGATGTAGCGTTTGTAGGTTTTTGAGGTGTAGAAAACATTTCGAAAATAACGATTACGCAGGTTTAACGAGCGATCTAAAGAGCAATCTAAAGAGCGGCAGGTCGGACAGCGGAAAGAGAGTGGTAAAGCAAACGGATCAGGGCGCGTAGACGGCAATAGACGGACCAGGCGACCAGCACCTGGATCTTAAAATCTTTGCGGAATCGGCCAATATAAAAACAAAAACGAAACTGAGAACGAGCAGCAGCCAACAGGGACAAGAGACCAGCTCCGTACCCTGTGCGAAGAGATTGTAGACTATAAGAACATGTTAGATTCACGGTGACAATGGGTTGGGGGCTTACCTTGTGTTTGGTTGCGTGTTGTTTTCGTCGGGGCCGGCGCTTTATTTATTTACTACGCTTGTGAGTCGTTGCCTAGCAACGCGTATATTTCAATTACGTCTTACAAGTAATGTACTAGGAGTGGAAGTAATGTTGCTGCATCACAGCATTACAAGTAACGAACTGCAGTATTATTTATTGTTCATTATTTATCACTTATTATACAGTCTCTCTCCGTTTGCTGTCTGGACAATCGGTCACGCTGGACCAGTGCTGGGTTTTTAAGCAGGCAAAGAATTGCGGCTTGCTGGTCAAAAAGCTATGTATATATAGGCCATAATGTTATGCATGAGGTTCATGTTATCTGCTAATGCGGTCTTTGGGGTCTGTCCAGCGAGACGACATTGAAACAGTATTCCTTGTGGGCAGAATAACTAATTATTTTCTGAATATACAGTAGCCTAATCATTTATTTGCGCTTTCTATTATGAACTGGAGAATACACGAGAGCAGGTATGAATAAACAGTGGAAACTGTACCGTGAAAGGAGAGAACGGCGACGTATTATTTTACAATGAAATATTGTATATATAGTATGTACAGCAAAGTATACGACAAAGTACACCAAAATAGAGTATACGGCTAATATGAATAGACAGTGAACAAACAAGTAAAAAATAAAATAAAATAAAATAAAATAAAATAAAATAAAATAAAATAAAATAAAATAAAATAAAATAAAATAAAATAAAATAAAATAAAATAAAATAAAATAAAATAAAAATAAAAATAAAGTACATATTAGGCAGGCATCGAGTGATACGTACACGTACTACCATTTTCACGAGACATTAGGACGGCAGCAGAGTATGGCGTCCGGGCAAAAAGTAGGCGTGTGTCCAATCATTATTGCTAATGATATGTGCAGGATGTGAAAGAGCATTTGGCCAGCAAAATCATCGATTTCTTGCAGCAGTCTATGCGCGACGGCAGTGTATCAGAAGACCAAAAGGAATCGCTAGAAGTCGCAGCGCAGTGTATCTCTGACGCGTTCAAAGTGGAAAACGAGCTGTCTGATCCATCGGAGCAGTCGCTACTACAGATCTTTCAGGTATTTGAGTCCACCAAATCGCGTATGGTAAGATGGCGTTGCATTTACCAGCAACTAAGGCCTTAGAATGCGTCAGACGTGCCTCCAGCAAATAAAGACGAGGCTGAAAAGTTCAAGTCCGCGGGTAACCAGGCAATGTCTGGCAAGGACTATGATACTGCTATTGCACAGTACACAAAGGCGCTCGAGCTATTCCCAGACAATGTTATTTACCTATCAAATCGGGCTGCTGCCTACTCACAGGCTTCAAAGTTCGATCTAGCTGTGCGTGATGCTCGACGGGCAACCGCAATTGATCCTCAGTTTGGCAAAGCCTGGTCCCGTCTGGGTCATGCTCTGTTTGCCAGCGGTGACGTGGCCGCTGCTCACGAGGCTTACAAGCGTGGGAGCGAAGTTGATCCTTCCAGCGAAATAATGAAGCGGGGATTAGAGACAACGGGGAAGAGACTCGCTGAAAGTGGCGGAGCTGCTTCTCAAGCGAACCGCTCAGCGTCTCCCGCTGCTAATTCCGCTCCTTCGCCTGGTGGAGGTGGGGGTCTGCCTGATTTAAGCAGTCTCATGGGGATGTTTGGTGGGGGTAGTGGAGGTGGTGGAGGTGGTGGAGGAGGAATGCCAGATTTGTCGAGTCTGTTACAGAACCCGGCTATTTCGGGTCTTATGCGGGACATGCAAAATTCGGGTGCTCTCGAGGGCCTCATGAACAATCCGCGAATCCAGGAGGCAATGCAGAACCGTCAAATGCCCAACATCTCTGAGCTCATGAGCGACCCTGAGCTTTCTTCTCAAGTAAGGTCTGCAATGGGAGGCTTTATGGGCGGCGGCGCAGGTGCTGGCAACAATGGCGGAAGGGCACAAGGGGGCAACGATAGTTAGACAGTTTAGCGTTACATAATAGTGCTTTTCAAACTGGGTTTCCATAGTCAATAAAGACATGCTTGGCTCATAGTATGCATTGCTTTTACCGTGCAAGAACTCTGTTTATCTCATAGACCCTTAATTTACTACTACTAGCGATGCTTTACTCCATCCTCAGACGTAATGATCTCGCCTCGTGTGTAATAGTGCGTGCAAGAGTGTAAGTGAAATTTGGCTCATGATCTAGTGCACTTTTATTCGACTTTTTCTGTTTCTCTCTCTTGCTTGATGATCGTTTACCAATTAGTATTATAGCACGAAGCCTATTAATTCACAGTGTTAGTTATCTAATAGACTTTTTATTATATATACGTTGTGCTAGTGCCTTTTTATTTTATTTTATACCGATGATTTAACATAGCGATGACACAGGTATATATACATATATATACACATATATAGCAATACTGCTACTTTGTATTAATCACGCTGAGCAGTATCTGTCGCCGCGTCATCCAGCAAAGGCATAGAAAGACAGTGGACGCGTATAACGAAAAGCTGCTCTTTTAATTAGCACACAATAGCGCTGTGCTGCGCTTTATACCAAGATGAGCAGTATTATGGAGTAAGTTTGGAGCAGGGGAACGATCTACTGACCTCGCAGATACAATGGCGGCTCTTGCGTGGCAATGGTAAGACAAGAATGACTATGTCGACCGGATCTAACGCTGCCAGGCTGGAAAAGGCTGTGTCGCAATTGCCTCCGATATGCGTTTAGGCCAGCAATTTCAGACAGTATCAATGAACTTTCCAAAGATCTTTCCTATGGGCGAAAAAGTGCAGCTTGGCTTAGCTGGGCTTGCTACAGATGTGATCACGTGGTAAGTGTTTAAAGAGCATTCTCTGTTAACTGAGCAGCTCTGAGCTGTTCCGATACAAAACGAACCTTTACCGGCTTCGGGAAGAGCGTCCAATCGAACCGTCGACGCTAGCGAATTTGGTCTCTACGACTCTGTATGAGCGACGGTAAGCTATTTTAAAATTTCATCTCAAAATATTGGGAACTAAACTTATTCCTAGGTTTGGACCTTATTTCGTTGGGCCCGTGGTTGCTGGGTTGCATAGCAAAACGAACGAACCTTTTATTTGCGGCTTCGACCAGATTGGATGCATTGATTTTGCAAAAGACTTTATCGTCTCCGGTACTGCTGCTGATCAATTATTCGGTACCTGCGAATCGCTTTGGGAGCCGGACCTTGTAAGAAATATTTTATGCTGAAATTTCCTAATTGTTGTAGGAACCAGAGGATCTCTTTGAAACTATATCACAGGCTTTAATGAGTGCACAGGACCGGGACTGTTTTAGCGGTTGGGGAGCGGTTGTTTACATTATTACGCCCGACAAGGTGATAAAACGCAGCCTAAAGACGCGCCTCGATTAGAAATTTCAAACAATAATCAAATTGATTTGTGCACACAAGTTTGTCGCAGCTAAAGTCTCGTAGAGTATTGCACAATGCCAATGGCTAGACAACAGCACAGCTCTACCTGAAAAAGAGATAGATGCCGCACTGTAATACTGAGCTGCTCTCCAGCCTCGCAAACTGCCAGGCCCTTTTTGCACTATTCATGTAGTTTTGGCAAAGAACGGCTTTTTTGTCACATACCGGCCCATACCTGTCGCACCCGGAATAAAACAGACGACAAGAAATCGTATTATTAATTGGAAAATGTTGCTAAATTCAGCGAAAAAAAAACTACATTGTTTATAGTTGCAATGTGGACAAACTAAACACATCATTGTAATTTTGGTATTTTCTGTCTGCCTTCAATTTGAACAAAACGTAATAGAGGCGACAACGGCATGTAATAGTAATAATAATAATAGTAATAATAATAATAATAATAATAATAATAGTAATAATAATAATAATAATAATAATAATAATAATAATAATAATAATAATAATAATAATAATAATAATAATAATAATAATAATAATAATAATAATAATAATAATAATAATAATAATAATAATAATAATAATAATAATAATAATAATAATAATAATATCCTGATTATCACATTATCGGGTAGTTTAGCATATTATCTGTAGTTTATCCTATTTCGCTCTCTGAATGACTTGAGTCGATCATATCTGCCTACTGTTTCCGGGGCCGAATCTTGACAAACAGCTTCGGCCTCAGACGGCATTTGCACTATATATCCCACTCTCTTGTCGAGTCAAGCAATTCAGAGGAATCCGGACGTATTGTATAAAGCGCGCGCTCGCGCGCGCTCGTTT